>CP126897.1:17315000-17915000 GCA_030440675.1 Furcifer pardalis
TGTAATGCAGTGAATATAATATCTCAATGTACAATGAAACTTCCAGATCAATTTCAAACTTTCACTATAGAGCTAACTGGTTCTGATCATTGCTTCTTCTGAAGATGATTTTGGGTGGATCTAGTTGTTTCCCCCAAAGAATTCTAAAATAATATGTTCTTTCAGGTATATACTGTGAAAGTATTATAAGGAAAGCATCACATGGACAGACCTTAAACATAGTGATTCATTTCACACCTTTACATTTGTTTATTTTGTTTAGAGTCGAGTATGAGCAGGACGTAGAGCATGGCAACACTAAAGGCCTGGAAGATTGCTAAAGTAAGCAACAAAGATTTTCTCCCAATCTCTCCTACAAGGAAAGACTGCTGTGAGTTCAGAAAGATTGGGTCCAGTGGAGGATGCTCAATCCTTAGCTTTTGTTCAACACTTTCCTTATAACACTTATTTTCACTTCTGAATTAAAACTGAAATTGGACCATGTTTGGAAAAGCGTATCTTTATTGAAACAGATGATAGGAAAAGCATTTTCAAAGAATTTTACAGTTTACACCTGACTTACAACACTCAGCTTTTACATTGGTGACATATTTTGTGACATGAAGCCCACAGCCTGATTTTCATTTACTGGTGGCCAGCCAATGGAAATCCCTCTGGTCAACTGTCGTTGCAAACTTCTCTGGCAACACCCACTAAATTCTAGTTATAAAAACAATGAATCAGTTGAACGTACATAAACAAAACAATTAATGATAAATACAGCTTATCTCATATTGTCTGCAATGTTATTTCAAAACATATCTCTTGCATTTGACTTACATTTTTCTTCTGTGAGGCTTGTACTGACATACAGTATGTGAAATTAATCTTTCTCTTATCATTGTATGCCAGGGACACATGATTCCAAACAAGTTAACTGGGGTTATCTAAGAGCAGCAACTCTATTATCCAGAGGCCTCAAAACCATATGCTAAAAGCCCCATGTGTACTGTTCATTCAAATGTATTCAGACCAACCTAAAACAGTCAGTTACTCCAAGACTCCTGAACTCTAACAACCTAAACGCTATGTTGAATTGACTACAGCTCATTTATCTCAGATGCACACACATGTTAAGTACAGGATAGGTAAAGGGAAAAAAACTGGTCTAGCTAAACTCACATCAGGCCAAACAGTATTCTCACTGCTGAAGTGACCAGCAAAATCCCTACTGACAACAAGGGAAGATGGGTGAAACACAAGCTGAAAAGGAGGGGAAGGCAGGAGTTGGTCAGGCATCATTAAACCCAGAGTCACACAGCCCAACAGTACAGAGAGATCTAAGGACTCTTATGTTCTTCATTGTCCTTGCAACCCCCCGGGCACTTCAGATATCGTGGGCATTTTATGTCAGTGGATTAAGTCTCACTTCAATCCATCTTGATGAAGGGCAGCAGCCTCATTAATACTGGCCTGAGGCCAATAAGGACTTTCTGCGCCAAAAGGGCTCAGGACCAGAAAGTGACTCATAGCCCTGGATCAGTAGTATGTGTGTCACACTATGATGTGGAAGTCAAATGGAAAGCCACTGCATTATATTGCTCCCAGGACAATCTTCATGGCTGATCGCTATGAGGATTGCCAATATTCAGAATCAGATACAACACTTAAAGAAGAAGATCAATTATACAACCATACATAACTTACACAAAGAATGAGATTCTAATATGAGCAACCAAAACTATTTGGAAGAGATCCTCTCTGGTAAGGAACGAAAGATAAGGTGGCGTAAGCAGAAGGGAATCTTGGTTTTCAATTTTCTCTTTATGTCTTTAAAGTAGAGTTGTGTGGATTTCCTTATAATTCCCCATCTAATAATCCTCTTACCTAGATCTCTCTAGCTTTCTTTCTTTATTCATGTCAGAGGCACCACAAAGCATATAATAGCATACAAACCTAAATCAACATATATAAAACAAACAGAAACTAGATGACATCCGCCCAATATCGAGGAACATCAACAGCATTCCCTCTTACAAGTTGAAGGGTGTTGTGTGCATTGTATCATATGAGCAACAGTTTATTCTTCTCCACAATATTTTGAGGAAAATAACAGGAACACGTCAGGGTGCCCAACCTCACACACTAAGAACGTATGTGCTACCTTTATGTTATTCTGCAGGAGAGTATGCTAGTCCAATGTGGTAGAGATCAATGCATGCAAAGCAGGTGGATATGGCCCTAAATGAAATAGCAAGACTAGTCACAGGATGCTTAAAACCAACCGCAATACAAAAAGTGCATTACTTAGCTGGCATCCCTCCACCAAAATTCTTCCAAGAAAGTGCTGCTCAGAAAGACTGGGTAAAAGCAAGATCCTCGGAAACACACCTATTAGATCACCAACTACCAAAGCAGAGACTGAAATCCAGGCATAGCTTCCTCACAACTTCTGCCCTTACCAACAACCAGCCCTGACCACCTTAGAACCATGGCAGGGGAGCAAGGAGCTACCAGACAACTGGGCAGAACCACATGATTCTCTACCACCTGGCCAAGAACAACCATGGCCTGTGTGGAAAGCTTTAAACAGACTGTGTGCCAGGGTATGAAGATCGGGCTAATCTGAAAAAGTGGGGTTTCCCTGCAGATGACAGCCTGTGTGAATCTTTCAAGCTACTAAAAGAAAACCATTGCATATTTCACAGTTCCAGTAATATGCCTTCCATGTAAACAAGAAATCAGCGCACTCTTAGGAAGAAAGCAAATTTGTTGCTTGCTCTCTTCAGGGCCTCCCTCACCTCTTTGTTTCTTAAGCTGTAAATAAGGGGGTTGACCAGAGGTGTTATGATAGTGTAAAAGACAGAGAAGACTTTGTTCAGTTCTCTCAGTTTATCACTGTCTTGCAAAAGATAAACAATGGTGAGGCTACCATAAAAAAATGTCACCACTATGAGATGAGAAGAGCATGTTGAGAAGACTTTTTTCCTCCCTGTGGTGGATGGGATCCCAAATATGGCAGTAATGATTAATGCGTAGGAAGAGATGGTAAGGACAAATGGTGGAAAGGTGGAAATGGAAGTCAGAACAGCTGAGACAAGTTTTATCTGATGCGTATCACTGCAGGCCAGATTTATCATTGGAATGAAATCACAAAAGAAATGTTCAATGACATTATGACCACGGAAGTTTAATTGCAATATAAATAGTAACAATATCATATCTATCACAAAACTACCAGTCCAAGATGCTACCACCAATTGGATGCAAACTCTGAAGTTCATTAATATGGAGTAATGTAGAGGCTTACATATTGCTACGTAACGATCGTAAGCCATTGCTGCCAGAAGATAACACTCTGTTACAGCTAAGAACACAAAAGCCCAGAGCTGAGCAATACAGCCATTAACGGAAACACTTTGGTTTTCATTTATTAAACTAGCAATTATTCTAGGGAGTATAGTGGAACTGTAGCAGGTCTCCAAGCAAGACAAATTCCCAAGGAAAAAGTACATGGGAGTGTGCAGTTTCTGATCAGTTACAATTAAAATAACAATAAGAAGGTTTGCAGTCACTGTCATGAGGTAAATTGTTAGAAACACCCCAAACAGAAGAAGCTGGAAGTGCTGGAGGTCTCCAAAGCCATGAAGAATGAATTCGGTAATGAAGGTTTCATTGTTCATCTCCAAACTTTGCAATGGTCTCCATCTAGTGGGAAAGATACTGCAGTTTATACAATCATATTATTTTCCCCTGTTTTACTTCAATAACTGCTCCTCCTAACAATGAAATATAATCTTAGATTTAAGTAAATGACAATTTACTGCAAAGAATGAACAATATAGGTCAATACTGTGTTTACAGATAATATTTCACAGAATGGAATTTCATAGATTATCAGAGAATATTTTTATTCGACCTATTGAAAATTTGTTTGGCTTCCTGGAAAACATCTGAAAAAACTCCTCCCTCTTCCCATTTTACATTATAAGATTGCCAAATAAGATGGGGAGAATTTTGGAAGACCATATTTCTTTATGAGTTACTACAACCTGAGAAAAAACTATTTTTCAAAATTCCATCTCTCTCAGCAATAATAAGGCAAAAAGATGCAATGACACTCAAAATGTCATAATAGTGGGTACATTATCCCTAGCGTATAACATATGATGACAACATAAAGCTTTCGCCTGGACAGTTAGATTAGAAAAGAATAGGTGACACAAAGGGAAATTAAGATCTGAAGCAACATTTAAAGGGAGCCCACTGGAGATTAAATTAAATTAATTTAATTTAATTGTTCGATTTTTATGCCACCCCACTTGCCTAAGCAACTCTGGGTGGCTAACAACAATACAAAAAGAACACAAAATATACAGCTACAATCAAACAAGCATAATACACAAAACATTTCAGAACTTAAAAAAAAATCCCACTTACACTAGTATCCCACAAACCCAGAAACCAAATCATTATTTTTTAAAAAATAAATTATATATATACCAAAAAAACCCTCAAAGATTTAAAAGGTTAAAAGGTTAAAAAGGTTTAAAAAGTTTAAAAGTTTAAAAAAAGTTTAAAAAAAGTTTAAAAGTTTAAAAGAAGGAGAGATGGGTGGCTATCCCATCAGATCAGCCACCCAATGTGGGAGTCACCCAATGTGAGATTTCCCCCAGACTTCCCTCTTGAATCCTAGAACTATTTCTATATAGTCCAGTATTTCAGGAATCTATTCTTAATGAAGCTGTTATGCACAAAATGCAATTATGCCTAAACTGGAACTACATGACCCTAAATTGGTCACTCAAAAAAGAGTCAAACAGCTCACTTCTAAGATTGTGAAATTAAAGATCCCATTGATCTCCATGAACACAGGATTGGGCTCTTAAAAGTGTCATCATAGCTAGCAGGTGTGTATGTATGTCTGTCTCTCTGTGTGTGTCCTCTGAGCAGTCACTCCTGGGTTCTGTTAAGGAATATTGTTTTTAAATAGGATTTTTTTCTCATGTTATCAATGTTGCATGGTAATTTGCAAAAGCACTATGAAGAATCTAGTAAACATTTCCAATCAGGTGTGTATGATTAAGATATTTTAGAACATTCTTTTTTTTAAAAAAAACTTGTGCTTTATTCCCCAAAACCACACCAACAATATCAACGGGTGTTTTTTACTCATATCCAAGAGATACATCAGAATAAAGGTTTTACCTGTTGCCCATTTTAAGAAGTGGATGGAAATAATAAATAAAAGACAAAATTCCAACAACTCTCAGGATTAGTAGCTAAGAAGGAACTAAATTTCTCATGCCTTTGATGTTCCATGACAATTGCTAATCTACAATGTAGTAGAGATACAAGATGAGAATTAAAAAGCACAAGAACCTTGTCTGCATTTGAATCAGGTCACAGTAGTTCAGATTCATGATAAAGTTGTGAAGCACTTACCAGAAGCAATTCTCACCTGGAGCCGAAGCAAGTAGAAAACTTGGAATGCCCACCTCTGATTTCTAGGCAATTCTGGAATGTTTTAAAATTAGAATCTAAAGGCTCAACTGTCACTTCGAGGGTTAGCTAAACTAGCAGTAACAGATTCTCTGGCTGTTGCTTTGGTTTTTGCTTCTGGTTTTGGCTTAAAGTACTCAAGAAGATTGAGAGAAGCAGCAGGTAGTTACATTCTAATTAGCCATTTGGGAATTGATAAAGAAAGGGTAATTTTTCAAAAGAATATTGAAAAAATCTCTTTCAGGACCATGTCCTTTGATGAAGTTTGATAAAATTAGCAAAATATCACTAAGGTTTTCTGTATTGGGTCACTGGATTTGATAGGATGTCAAATGAAGTCCAACTTATGTCCAGTGATACCCTTTCAAGAAAGTATGGTAGGAAAAAAAATAGAAAAAATAAATGAAAATGTTATCGGTATTACAGAAAACAAATATCTCAAGATTAAGTATTTTTAATTAGACTTAGGATAAAACCCAGTATCATTTGCCCAGGGGCTTTGGCTGGTCAGTGGTTAGGAAGTAGGCAGTTCAAGACCAGGGTACTATGTGACGGATTAAGCACCCATCTCTGTCCCAACTCTTGAGGACATGAAAGAAGTTTCATTCGGGCATCCACTAAGTGTAGTTTCTCTAGCAAAAATCCTTTCAAACCAGAATAATTTCAGATTATTATTATTATTATTATTATTATTATTATTATTATTATTATTATTATTATTATTATTATTATTATTATTATTATTATTAATTTGAAGAAGAAGAAATCTACAGCCCACAAAGCTAGTGCTTGCCACTAAAATATTTTGCCACTTACTTCCATCTCATGAAAATAGCAATCAGCTATTTGATGAGTTAGTTTAAGTTAGCCTTTACAGTGGCACAATTTTTGTCTTTTTGTTTTCTTTTGTTTATTCTCTGATATACTTGCCCAAACTAGCACGACAACCAGAGGCGTAGCTACCGCCGTATCTGCCGTATCAATTATACGGGGGCCCCGGGCCACGGGGGCCCCCAACGTGCGTAAGCAAAACAAATCTTTACCCTTCCTAAGGGCCCCCAAACAAATTTTTATACGGTGCCCCGCCAAGGCACGCTACTCTTCTGACGACAACTGTTTCATAAATCAGAAGTTACTTAACTGCGTATAAAAACAACAATGTCAACAAAATGACCCTTAGGAGACAGAAGAATGCACAAATTTTATGAGCAACTCCTAACCAATGATGGTAGAACAGTGCGAAGTAAAACTTTGCCTTTCAATTTTCCAAAGATCTCCTTCTCCTCGTAGAAGAGACTTCAGAATGTTGAAGAATGTATCTTAGAAATTATGTTGATATCTCTTTCAGCTTATCTTTAAAAGGCTTCTGATAGGTAGAAAAATGATTGTACAGGACCACATACAGTACAATAGAATTCCACCAAACTTAAGTTTATTAGAAAAAAAATATCAATAATAAAGTAGAAAAATGCTAGTTCTAATGTGAAGAGTTGATATTTCTAGAGACCGTTTCTCTTTAATTCAGGGCATCTGGCATGTTTCCTAATATCATTGTCTATTATTAAATATCCAGGTGCATCATGATAAAGTCTGAAATGAATCATCAATTACGTCTTTCTGCCAAATTAGCTGGTAAGTAGTGTCTCGACTCTACAGACAAAGTCTCCCACCATAGCAGGTAGAGATGTAAAGGTGGGGAAAAACCTGGGTAATTTGGGTTTTTTTCCCTGGAAAATTGGGAAGGAGAAATTGACTGGGAAAAGCAAGACAACCAGGGTAAACTGTAATCGATGCTTCTACAGTTCATGGGCATGAGTTATTTTGAAAGAAAAGTCTTTAGCAGGGTGGAAGCATACAATTCGCATGAGTCACACCTAAAGGTAAAGGTCACCCTTGCTCAAAAGCCAGTCATATCCAACTCTAGGGTTCAGTGCTCATCTCTGTTTCATAGCCAAAGAGCCAGCACTGTCTGCTTCTGCAGATGTTTCCATGGATGTCTGGCAGGCAACCCTAGACACCAGAGTGCATGGAACGCTGTTTACCTTACCACCCAAGTGGTCCCTCTTTATCTACTTGCAATTTTTAAAATGCAATTTGTATAGCTGCCCCAATCGACATGTGACTATGGGCAGCGTGCAACATTTAATTCAGATACATAAAAGCCCCAATGCTTAAACTATAAAAACCCTTAAAATTCCTTTTAAAAACACTGGAAAACTATCTCCCATCCACACCAACTAAAAATCTAGTTAAAAAACTATTAAAAGCATGAGTGATTCTCCTCTAAATGAGCCAGTATGAGTGTGGGGGTGCTCCCTCCCCACTTCCCCACACCTGCCCTGCCAGCTAGGTTTTCTGCTCTTTTCTAAAGGGTTGCAGCTCCATCTGGAGATGCAGCTCAACTGGCAGGAGGTTCCACAGGGCCAGAGCAGATGCCAAAAAGGCTCTTCTTCTAGTGCTAGAGAGGTGAGCCTCTCTAGCAGTTGGTACTTTTAAAGAGCCCCTCCGGTTCATTCTAGTGGGACAGACAGATAACCTAGGGGTGAAGCCCATTTAGGACTTTAAATTTCTTGCTTTAGATGTAATATTCCTGGGAATTTTAAAAGGAGGAAAGTTTGCACAAGTAAAACATGTCAAATGTACAGGGAAAAACTAAGGAATTTTTAAAAAAACAATAGATTTTTCAAAAAAAGTAATCTTTTTATTGCTTTGAATTTTCAGATAGTAGTTCCCAAAATCATTCGACAACATTGACTAGAGATCTAAACCTTTCAGGAATTTTGAAAGAGGGAAGAAAACTGGACATTGGGGGGGGGGGGATTTTGTAATTTAAAAAAAGTAACTTTTAGATATTTTATTGTAGTAAAGAGTACAAAATATAATTGGTAAGATTAAATGCTTATGTTACAAAATGAAGTTTACATATACCATTAAAGAAGTAAAAATATTTCTTTTACTAACAAAAAATACAATAATCCATTTAACTGAACTAGTGGAATAATTATAATTGGAAATTTTAGACTAACAAAATTTGGCGAGTAAGTAGAAGATAACAAAGTAATGAGTTATTTTACATTTACTATACTTTCCCAGAAACTTCAACAATTTTAATTACTTCCACTCTCATCAGATGAGTCAAAACTTGCAATTTCTTCAGTTTCATTTGTAATGACACTACTGTATTTAATTATTTATTGAACACCCACCACTTTTCTTTTCCTCCAGAAGCAGCTGGGAATCGATAGCCACTAATTTATTGATTCTTGTATTCATCAAACAATTCTGAGCCATAGTGTATGTTTTCCCACTGTTTAAATTTACTACGAATACAGTATAACTTTGATTTTCCATTTTCCGTGGGACCTCTGAAAAGAAACAATAAGTGCAATGGCTCATAAAAATGAATAAAAATGGCTGGTAATGATTCCAAACAACAGTGAAAGGAATCAAACCTGGGACCTCCTGAATATGAGGCAGGCCCGCTATCTACAGGCCACCACAATTGGTTCGCATCAGATAAATGTTGTATCTGGACTAAAACTATGGTAAATAGGAAACATCAATGACATGTTCTAAGCAGTTGGCATCTGGTGCTGCTGCCACCACCATGCAGGTGCTGACATGTGCTGATGAAGCGTGTGGTCTCGTAAGCATATAAAAAAGGTATCAACACAACTATGATGCTTACTAAACCTTTGAAAATGGTGTCTTTTCTAAAAACCTGGAATTATAGATCATCAGGGTTAAAAATTCTGTCCAATAAATGTGGGAAAACAATATGTTGGGTTTTGGCTCCATAGTTTAAATAAGAATATGCTCCTGGACCACAGAAAATAAACAACAATTCTGGGAAAGTGATCAATCTGGGAATAAATTGAGGTTTCACTATATTTGAACTATATATTTTGCACACAAGAGTGGAAGTATTTAATAACATAAAACATACCTTATTTGCAATTGGCTGTGCTATCACTACTCCTGCACAGCACTACAACTACTTCTGCATGGGAACGCTGAAAGTTTTGGAACCAAAGTCACTATTGCCTCTTCCACCCAGAGAATATTTCAAATGAATTGTACTGCTGACTATTCCATGCCCACTACCACCATCTACAACCCACTCCATGAGGTAGATGTGTAAACTCCTTAAGATAAAGGAGAAGAATATGGCACTCCCTTCTCTGCCAAAAAAAGTTTATGCTAAAAGAAAGAAAGAAAGAAAGAAAGAAAAGGCCCAAAATGTGATGCCATTTACTTCCTGGCACATAGCAGCAGATTACCTGTAGATTTCTGCACTTTGATACATTCAGTAGTAAACCTCTGGTTGCCCTGTTAGGATGATGCATTTGATTCCACACACAAAAATCCACTCTAATCCTTTTTCAAAAAGAACTTGAATTTGACAATTTCTCCTTCTACACATTCCACAGAAGAATATTTGGGAGCAAGGCATGCTCAGCAGCAACTGATATCTTAGAATTAACTTAGTACGTCTACATAGTTATGACGTGGCAACTTAACACTTATGTGATTATATCTAACTGAGCAATTTAACATATCAATTTCAAAGTTAATATGAATGAATATAACACAAGCAGAACATAGAATAATTCATATTCTTCTGTGTTTTAAATGAGCGACAGAGATCCGAAACAACATTTAAAGGGAGCCCACTGGAGATTTCACCCAGACTTCCCTCTTGAATCCTAGAACTATTTCTACACAGCCCAGTGTTTCAGGAATCCATTCTTGATGAAGCTGTTACGCACAAAATATAATTATGACAAAATGAACCAAATATCTCTGACAGGTCGTTTCAAGACTGTGAAAGTAAAGAACCCGTGGATCTCCATGAACTAAAAAATTATCACCAAAGCTAACAGGTTTTATGTGCTTTAAGTGAGTGACAGAGAAGATTTATAATGGAGTTATTAGCTTAACAATTTAATAGCAGAACTTGGTTTTAACAAAATCTTCTTCTACATGTTCCACAGAAGAACGTCTTGGAGCTAAGCAGCATATATTTTCTGATGGAATCCAGGTAAGATTAAAAAAATATTTTGCAACCTTCACTTGAAATTATATTTTGAGATGTAACACAGAGGAGAAATGGGGTATCTACAAAGTAGCATGACAAGCAAATCAGAAAAAAACTATCATCCATATCACTGATTTAGAGCTTCCAAAAAAAAAATAATGATTTCCACCAAGCTATCACCAACCTTTTTTGCTCAAGAGTCTGCAGTTGGCAAAGTTGTGCAAAATGTATAAAGATTGCTGCTTTGGTTGGAATTAGCTTTTACATGGTTTCCATCTTTATAAAGAAAAAGACTTTCTCTATTGCTGTGAATAGTCTTCTCAAAAAGAAAGAATATACCTGAACGTATTACAAAAAGCTTCAGGGAGGGATGAAATAGGGCTTTGTTTGGCAATTACCTTCAGGCAAGGAATCTCTTATGTGCCTTGTAAGAAAGTACAGTAAATACAAAAATTGTTGTCTCCAGTAACTGGTTCCTTTTTGGGTTACATCGTAACAATGAAGATAAGTCAGCAAGTAATCATGAATATTATTTAACTCATATTGGCAACATTTCATAGTTTCAGACATTAGCTTCGAGGAACAGTCCAAGTCTTAATTAGAAACTATAAAGGTAAAGGTTTCCATTGCTCGAAAGCCAGTCATATCTGGCTCTAGGGTTCAGTGCTCATCTGTTTCAAAGCCGAAGAGCCAACGCTATCTGCTTCTGCAGACGTTTCCATGGTCATGTAGCAGGCACGACGAGACAACCGAGCACACAGAAAACTGTCCACCTTCCCACTGAAGTGGTCCCTATTTATCACCTTGCAATGTCTTGCTTTCAAACTGCTAAGTTGGCAGGAGCTACGACAAACACAGGAGCTCATTCCATCCTGAAGTACTCAGGAATCGAACTGCTGATCTCCCAAGAGTACATTACCTTCAGAGTAATGTAATCTATTTCCTATTTTACATTTCTGAACATATGGGCCACAGAAGAGAGGGCAAAGGAAACAGAAAATCCCTCCATCAGAAAAATTCATCTATGGCTGGGCCTCAAGGAAGCAGGCCAGCTTCCTAAGGGACCTACAGAGGGCAGCAAGACAACAGGTCCTGTGCAAACAAAGAAAGGTAAGGTGCATTCCTCCATATGGGCAGCAGTGCCACTCCAGCATAGGATGGCATGTGCAAGAAGACATCTAATAAACTTCTGAGAGTCCTTGTTTCCTTTCTTGTGATTGCAGAACATGAAGGATGGAGGAGTGGACGAGGTTCCTCCAGTGACGATTCCTCCAGTCACAACCATGGTGTTAACTAACTTCCACACTGACCCTGGTAAGGATATTGTTTGGTATGCATAAAGCACAGCAGACCCCAGCTCTTTACATTTGAAAAGAAACAGATTCCTAGTATTTCTATATAGCTAAGATATGGAAACTTAACAACTACAGAACGATATGCCAATTAGGCAACTCAACATATTTATATCAAAGTAGATATGAATGAATATAAGACTAATAGAACGTAGAATGATTAAAATTCTTATGTGTTTTAAATGAGTAACAGAGAAGACTTATAATGCAGTTTCCAGTTTAACAGTTTAATAGCAGGACTTAGCTTTGACAAAATGTCCTCTTAAATCTTCCACAGAAGAACATCTTAGAGCTCAGCAGAAAATATTATCTTGTGGAATTTGGGTAAGATAAAAAACCTTTTACAAACTTCCCTTGAAATCCTATTTTTAGATGTCCAGTAGAGTTCATATTTACTGTGTCTTGTGCATTAAGACTGTTACCTCCAATGATGCTTTTAATCATGAGCCTCTGTTGCATCATTTGCAAGTCTCTTCCTAAGTCCTGGTCTTCTCTCCTTTTACAATGTCTTCACACAAGCCTAAGTCAATTTCCCCAAAGCACTGATCAGCCAATTTAATGCCTTAGGTTTCTGGGAATTGAAGTCCCCCTGTGGGGCCTGGGCCCAATGTTGTGAACCACCCATCTAGAGATATTGTGGTGTGATAAATATGGCAAAGCTTTCTGTGACTTGGAAAGGTTAGGTAATAGGAAATCCCTTGCTATCAGTGACACTTATGAGTCATTCTAGTGATCAGGGGGATATTCAGAGAAAGCCAAGGATGAGTCAGTGACTAAGATGAGATAGCTAGGAACCAAAGGTGAGTGTGATCCTGAGAGGCAACACTTTCCAACATAGAAGTCTCATTTAATCATCAATGAGGTTATGGTTTCACACTTTCCAGTGAGAATTAAGCTTGTTGTAGTGGATAAAGTGACAAACAAGGACTGAGCCATGAAATCTCACTGAGGGTAAATCTTGTAAAACTACCCCATAAAAACTTGGCTTGGTAGGCTGTTTTGTTTTTGTTGTTCAGTCGCACAGTCGATCCCAACCCTTTGCGACCCCATGGACCACTGTCCGCCAGGCACTTCTGTAATCTACCATCCTCCTTAACTTGGTCAGCTTTGTGCCCATTGTGTCAGGATTACTTTAAATCACCTCTGACTTGGTAGCAGCTAACACAGAGGGAGGCGGTTATCAGTTCTGGCAACAGAGGAATGTCAAGAATACAATTCCTCAAGGATTTACTGTTTGGGTTTGGCACTGACATTAAAATTAATGGGGAATACCTGAATAACATCAAATATGCTGATGACACAGTGCTGTTGGCCACAAACTTTGTGGATCTTCAGCTAATGCTGGATCGAGTTAGAGCATCAAACACAGAATATGGTTTAGATCTCATAACCAAGAAGACTAAATATCTTACTATAAGCCAAACAACAACTCATGTCAAGCTAATGGAAGGAGCATGAAAAATTGAAAGAGTGAATAAAATTGTCTATTTGGAGTGTGTGTTAAATAAAAATTGGGATCCTAAGGCAGAAATTAAAATGCGAATTAAGAAAAACAAGATCCACCTTCATGAAAATTCCAAGGATATAATGGGTTGACCATGTGACTAATTTGGAAGTGTTGTACCAGATGGATAAACAAGAACTGTTTAATACCATTAACCAAAAAGAGCTCCAATACCTTGGGCATATAATGAGGAATGACATGAAATATAGAATACTCCAACTCCCTCTGCAAGGAAAGATTCCTAGGAAGAGAGGCCCTGGACATAGATGAACTTCATGTCTCAAAAGCCCGAGAGACTGCTGTGGAATGTCCTTGGAAGAACTGTTCAGAGGAGTTAAGAACAGGAAGACTATCGCCATGATGACAGCCAATATCTGGAACAGATATAGCACCTGAAGAAGAAGAACAGTAATACAAGTTAAAACAAAAACTAGGCTTTGGAAAATGAGTAGAACGGGAACACAGAAATATCAGAAGATGCCTTACAATGAGTCAGATCACTGGTTCAACTGGCCTGGTACTGTCAAATCTAGATGAGAAGTTGTTCTCCAGGATTTCAAGAAAGATACTCCTCTGGTCCTACTTTAAATTTATGGTAGTTCCTCATGGTATCTGCTGCCATTCCTAACTGTACATAACCTTTCTTCTGAAACCAGGTGAAATTGGGCATCTACAAGGCAGCATGACAAGCAAATCAGAAAAAGCTATCAAGCCATAGCAATGATTTGGACCAATCTATCTCCACCCCCTTTTTGCTCAAGAGTCAGGATTTGGCAGAATTGTGCAAATTGTATAAAGATTGCTTCTTTGGTTATAATTAACTTTCACATGGTTTGCGTCTTTTTGAAGACAAAGACTGTCCCTTTGTTTTGCACTGAACTGACTTCTCAAAAAGAAATAATATGAAGTCGTTTTGAACATACTACAATAAACTTGGGGAGGGGCAAAATAGGGCTTTCTCTGGCAATTCCCTTCAGGCAAGGAGTCTCATATGAGGCTTGCAAGAAAGTAGCCACAAAAATCACAGTCTCTTGTAGCTTGTTCCCTTTTGGGTTACATCATAACAATGAAAGTAATCCAACAAGTAATCACAAATATTTTTGTCTCATATTGGCAACATTTCCTAGTTTCAGACATCAGTTTTGAGGAACATTTCAAATCTTTATTAGAGACTCTATGGTTATTTTTGTTCTTTCTTGTATGAGTTTCTTATATCAGGACCTAAACAGTAATGCAATCTATTTCTCACTTTACACTTCTGAACACATGGACTAATGAAGAGAGAGGAGATAAAACCTAAATGCCCTCCATCAGAGGACTTCAGCTACCGATGGGCCTCAAGGAAACAGGCCAGAATCCTAAGAGACTTCCAGAGGGTATCAAGAGAACAGGTCCTTTTGAAAAAGAGAAAGGTGAGGTGGTATGCATTCCTCCACTTTGGCAACAGTGCCACTCCAGCACATGATGACATGTGCAGGAAGACTTTTCCTTCTGATACACTTCTGAACTGGGTTATGCACTCAGATGAGCATTTTTTCAAAGAGCACTTAAGGTATTCTTTCAAGCTTTCAGAAGTATTGTAGTTGTGTGTAGCATCTGTATTTTACAAATGCTGGACTGCATCAAAAAAAATTCAGGGAGTGTTTTAGAACCCACATCAAGTAAAAACTCACAGTTGAATAACCAGAGTGCTTCTGAATAAAGGATGGAGTTGCATTTGGTATTGAATCCTAGTTTCCCGAAGACTAGAATATATGTTAAACCATACATGATTTCAGTATGACGTGACTGCACACCTATCCTTGTTTTCTTTCTTTTGATTGCAGGACATGAAGGATGGAGGAGTGGATGAGGTTCCTCCAGTGACAATTCCTCCAGTCACATCCAAGGAGTTAACTGACTTCCACACTGACCCTGGTAAGGATATTGTTTGGTATGCATAAAGCACAGCAGACCCCTGCTCTTTACATTTGAAAAGAAACAGGATCCTAGTACTTCTATATGGCTAAGCTATGGAAACTTAACACCTACAGGATGATATGCCAATTAGGCAACTCAACATATTTATATCAAAGTAGATATGAATGAATATAAGACTAATAGAACATAGAATGATTAAAATTCTTACGTGTTTTAAATGAGTAACAGAGAAGACTTATAATGCAGTTTCCAGTTTAACAGTTTAATAGCAGGACTTTTCTTTGACAAAATGTCCTCTTACATCTTCCACAGAAGAACATCTTAGAGCTCAGCAGAAAATATTATCTTGTGGAATTTGGGTAAGATAAAAAACCTTTTACAAACTTCCCTTGAAATCCTATTTTTAGATGTCCAATAGAGTTCATATTTACTGTGTCTTGTGCATTAAGACTGTTACCTCCAATGATGCTTTTAAACATGAGCCTCTGTTGCATCATTTGAAAGTCTCTTCCTAAGTCCTGGTCTTCTCTCCTTTTACAATGTCTTCACACAAGCCTAAGTCAATTTCCCCAAAGCACTGATCAGCCAATTTAATGTCTTAGGCTTCTGGGAATTGAAGTCCCCCTGTGGGGCCTGGGCCCAATGTTGTGAACCACCCATCTAGAGATATTGTGGTGTGATAAATATGGCAAAGCTTTCTGTGACTTGGAAAGGTTAGGTAATAGGAAATCCCTTGCTATCAGTGACACTTATGAGTCATTCTAGTGATCAGGGGGATATTCAGAGAAAGCCAAGGACAAGTCAGTGGCTAAGATGGGATAGCTAGGAGCCAAAGGAGAGTGTGATGCTGAGAGGCAACACTTTCCAACATAGAAGTCTCATTTAATCATCAATGAGGTTATGGTTTCACACTTTCCAGTGAGAATTAAGCTTATTGTAGTGGATAAAGTGACAAACAAGGACTGAGCCATGAAATCTCACTGAGGGTAAATCTTGTAAAACTACCCCATAAAAACTTGGCTTGGTAGGCTGTTTTGTTTTTGTTGTTCAGTCGCACAGTCGATCCCAACCCTTTGCGACCCCATGGACCACTGTCCGCCAGGCACTTCTGTCCTCCACCATCCTCCTTAACTTGGTCAGCTTTGTGCCCATTGTGTCAGGATTACTTTAAATCACCTCTGACTTGGTAGCAGCTAACACAGAGGGAGGCGGTCATCAGTTCTGGCAACAGAGGAATGTCAAGAATACAATTCCCCAAGAATTTACTGTTTGGGTTTGGCACTGACATTAAAATTAATGGGGAATACCTGAATATCATCAAATATGCTGATGACACAGTGCTGTTGGCCACAAACTTTGCAGATCTTCAGCTAATGCTGGATCAAGTTAGAGCATCAAACACAGAATATGGTTTAGATCTCAAAACCAAAAAGATTAAACATCTTACTATAAGCCAAACAACAACTCATGTCAAGCTAATGGAAGGAACATGAAAAATTGAAAGAAGGAATAAAATTGTCTATTTGGAATGAGTGTTCAATAAAAATTGGGATCCTAAGGCAGAAATTAAAATGCGAATTAAGAAAAACAAGATCCACCTTCATGAAAATTCCAAGGATATAATGGGTTGACCATGTGACTAATTTGGAAGTGTTGTACCAGATGGATAAACAAGAACTGTTTAATACCATTAACCAAAAAGAGCTCCAATACCTTGGGCATATAATGAGGAACGACATGAAAT
Source organism: Furcifer pardalis (assembly GCA_030440675.1). Classification (NCBI taxonomy): domain Eukaryota; kingdom Metazoa; phylum Chordata; class Lepidosauria; order Squamata; family Chamaeleonidae; genus Furcifer; species Furcifer pardalis. Next base: position 17,332,040 of record CP126897.1, read on the forward strand.
ATAGAATACTCCAACTCCCTCTGCAAGGAAAGATTCCTAGGAAGAGAGGCCCTGGACATAGATGAACTTCATGCCTCAAAAGCCCGAGAGACTGCTGTGGAATGTCCTTGGAAGAACTGTTCAGAGGAGTTAAGAACAGGAAGACTATCGCCATGATGACAGCCAATATCTGGAACAGATATAGCACCTGAAGAAGAAGAACAGTAATACAAGTTAAAACAAAAACTAGGCTTTGGAAAATGAGTAGAACGGGAACACAGAAATATCAGAAGATGCCTTACAATGAGTCAGATCACTGGTTCAACTGGCCTGGTACTGTCAAATCTAGATGAGAAGTTGTTCTCCAGGATTTCAAGAAAGATACTCCTCTGGTCCTACTTTAAATTTATGGTAGTTCCTCATGGTATCTGCTGCCATTCCTAACTGTACATAACCTTTCTTCTGAAACCAGGTGAAATTGGGCATCTACAAGGCAGCATGACAAGCAAATCAGAAAAAGCTGTCAAGCCATAGCAATGATTTGGACCAATCTATCTCCACCCCCTTTTTGCTCAAGAGTCAGGATTTGGCAGAATTGTGCAAATTGTATAAAGATTGCTTCTTTGGTTATAATTAACTTTCACATGGTTTGCGTCTTTTTGAAGACAAAGACTGTCCCTTTGTTTTGCACTGAACTGACTTCTCAAAAAGAAATAATATGAAGTCGTTTTGAACATACTACAATAAACTTGGGGAGGGGCAAAATAGGGCTTTCTCTGGCAATTCCCTTCAGGCAAGGAGTCTCATATGAGGCTTGCAAGAAAGTAGCCACAAAAATCACAGTCTCTTGTAGCTTGTTCCCTTTTGGGTTACATCATAACAATGAAAGTAATCCAACAAGTAATCACAAATATTTTTGTCTCATATTGGCAACATTTCCTAGTTTCAGACATCAGTTTTGAGGAACATTTCAAATCTTTATTAGAGACTCTATGGTTATTTTTGTTCTTTCTTGTATGAGTTTCTTATATCAGGACCTAAACAGTAATGCAATCTATTTCTCACTTTACACTTCTGAACACATGGACCAATGAAGAGAGAGGAGATAAAACCTAAATGCCCTCCATCAGAGGACCTCAGCTACCGATGGGCCTCAAGGAAGCAGGCCAGAATCCTAAGAGACTTCCAGAGGGCATCAAGAGAACAGGTCCTTTTGAAAAAGAGAAAGGTGAGGTGGTATGCATTCCTCCACTTTGGCAACAGTGCTACTCCAGCACATGATGACATGTGCAGGAAGACTTTTCCTTGTGATACACTTCTGAACTGGGTTATGCACTCAGATGAGCATTTTTCAAAGAGCACTTAAGGTATTCTTTCAAGCTTTCAGAAGTAGTTGTGTGTAGCATCTGTATTTTATGAATGCTGGACTGCATCAAAAAAATTCTGCAGGGAAAGTTTTAGAACCCACATCAAGTAAAAACTCACAGTTGAATAATCAGAGTGCTTCTGAATAAAGGATGGAGTTGCATTTGGTATTGAATCCTAGTTTCCCAAAGACTAGAATATATGTTAAACCATACATGATTTCAGTATGACATGACTGCACACCTATCCTTGTTTTCTTTCTTTTGATTGCAGGACATGAAGGATGGAGGAGTGGACGAGGTTCCTCCAGTGACAATTCCTCCTGTCACATCCAAGGAGTTAACTGACTTCCACACTGACCCTGGTAAGGATATTGTTTGGTATGCATAAAGCACAGCAGACCTCTGCTCTTTACATTTGAAAAGAAACAGGATCCTAGTACTTCTATATAACTTAACACCTACAGGACGATATGCCAATTAGGCAACTCAACATATTTATATCAAAGTAGTTATGAATGAATATAAGACTAATAGAATGAATAATATTCTTATGCATTTTAAATGAGTAACAGAGAAGACTTATAATGCAGTTTCCAGTTTAACAGTTTAATAGCAAGACTTGACTTTGACAAAATCTCCTCTTACATATTCCACAGAAGAACATCTTGGAGCTCAGCAGGAGATATTATCTTGTGGAATTTGGGTAAGATAAAAAAAACCTTTTGCAAGCTTCTCTTGAAATCCTATTTTTAGATGTCCAATAGAGTTCATATTTACTGTGTCTTGTGCATTAAGACTGTTACCTCCACTGATGCTTTTAAACATGAGCCTCTATTACATTATTTGCAAGTCTCTTCCTAAGTCCTGGTCTTCTCTCCTTTTACACTGTCTTCACACTAACCAAAGTCAATTCCCCAAAGCACCGATCAGCCAATTTATTGCCTTAGGCTTCTGGAAATTGAAGTCTCCTTGTGGGGCCTGGGCCCCACATTGGGAACCACTCATCTAGAGTTTTGAACATATTAGAATAAATTTGGGAAGTGGTGAAATAGGGCTTTCTCTGGCAATTTCCTTCATGCAAGGAAACTACTAAAAATCACAATCCCCTGTAGCTGCTTCCTTTTTGGGTTACATCATAACAATGAAAGTAATGCAGCAAGTAATCACAAATATTTTTTAACTCATATTGGCAACATTTCTTAGTTTCAGACATCAGTTTTGAGGAACATTTAAAGTCTTTATTAGAACCTTTATGGTTGGCTTTTTCTTTCTTGTATGAGTTTCTTATATCAGTGATCTCCAGACTGCTGCCATCTATTTCTTATTTTGCATTTCTGAACACATGGGCCAATGAAGAGAGAGCAGATAAAACCTAAACGCCCTCCATCTGAGGACTTCATCTCCAGATGGGCCTCAAGGAAGGAAGCTGGCATCTTAAGGGAGCTCCAAAGGTCTGCAAGAGAACAGGTCCTTTTTAAACGGAGAAAGGTGAGATTGTGTGCATTCCTCCACTTCAGCAGAAGTGCCACTCCAGCACAGGATGACATGTGCAGGAAGACTTTCCCTTTTGATAGACTTCTGAACTGGATTGTCAACTGCTATTTTATTTATTTATTTAGCATGTGGCACTTGTACACATTGAGTCAACTTCTAACAAGAAAGAATATATAAAAAACTATATAAAATTAAGCATTAATTTTTAAACAAACATGTAACAATTTATATATTTGGTACACAAGGAATCACCCTTTAAAAAAATCTCTATTGCCCACATATCCTCTAAGGCTACATTATTGTATAATATGTTGCAAAGTCCGTTGCGGTGCTGTCCAATCACATGGTGGTAATGGTAGTTGCCCCCATTTATGCAAAAAGTCCAGAAATCTACCGTGCCCTGTACGTATTCTATTAAGGCTAGTCAATATCTTGCAAGGTTGCTCAAAATCGGTTGGTGTTTCAGTTACACATTGAAAATTCTGGTGCTGGTATGGCACTTTTTCTTGTGCACTGCTATGAACATGTCTCAAAGAGCACTTACGGCACTCTTTCAAGCTCCCAAGCATAATTGTGTGTGTGTAGCATTTCTCTTTTACGGATGTTGGACTGCATCAAAAATTTCCTCAGGGAAAATTTTAGAACTCCCATCAAGTAAAAGCACTCATAAATATGTATTATCATTTGAATAAATGCTGCTGAAAAAAGGATGGAGCTGCAGTTGGTATTGAATCTCAGCTTCCCATAGAATCAAATAGGTGTTAAACTATACATGATATCAGTATGATTTGTCTACACACCTATTGAAAGTCCTTGTTTTCTTTTTTGTGTATTGCAGGACCTGAAGGATGGTGGAGTAGCCAAGGTTCCTCCAGTCTCAATTTCTCCTGTCAACAATAAGGACTCTGAAATTTGCTGTGCTCTCCTACCTGTTAACAAAGCATCACTTGTCCTATTTCAGAAACCTATCCAGATTCCACCCTTTTTCCTCCGGTCTCCCCATCTTTTAGACTTATCAGGTGGGATAAATTTTAATTTTTTTAGCCATATCAGAAAAAGACACGTTCTCTTTAGCAAAAACCTAAAAAAGATCTGCTGGTCATTAAGTTGATAATAATGCAGGAAAGAAACTGTAGTTCTTCAAGTGTTCATTTGTGAATTCACACTAATGGATTAATGGCCATGTCTTGTGAGCATTTTCAGATCCTTCTAGAGTTAAAGAATTAACAGGCATTTCCCCTTTACAATTGATAGCTCCCCTCAATTCCATTTAACTATCTGAATAAATTAGATACTGTGGAAGCCTGAAGGGAGGTGGAATGGGACATGGGGCTTCACAGATGACAACTTGACAAACTATAGTTACAGGTAAGCAATCTGTCCTCCTTTTTCATGGTCTCTTTTGAATGCACACTAATTGCTGATTAGCAAGCCAATCCACCAGCTCAAGCAATGTCACAGATTTTTAATATTAATAGATATCCAATAAATAACTATGAGATCAAGTACTTTTAAATATTTTGAATAACATTTATTTACAACAAAAATATGTAATTGGAAACACGATTTTATTTATGGAACTTGGAAACATGTATAAAGAGTTATATTTTTAGAAACAAATATTTAAGTTATATGTAATTCACTTAAACTAATAATTTAAAACGTTTAAATTGTATTTATGTGTAACAAATCATAATAGTAACAATAATTATAGAGATACCTATAGAACTCAAAATGGCTTTATAAATTAAAGGTAGGGTATACCATTAATAATTATAAAGGGAACAATAAACATTTTCAATTCAAGAAAACCAATTGTGATATGTTTCTTTTGAAGTTATAAGTATTGAAATCAAAGGTGTCATTTTGTTTTAAGGCAACTGAAAATTTGTTTAGATGAAAATTGGTTATAATTGTTAGATGATGATTGATGTTTGTTGATAATAATAAGATCATCATTATGATTAACAATAATGATTAACTATATTGATTATAATAACATTATGAATATTATTTCCCATTTTTAACAGGATCACGCTTATGGAAAAAAATATCAATCAATGCATCGGTATTCCTGTAAAAAAAGTCATCCATCAAATTGGAAGATGTGAACAATCCTGCAGATGAACTACCCTCTTGTTATTATTTTTGTTATTATTATTGATGTTGTGGTTATTTTACTGTTTACTGGTTTTAAGTTTAAAAGTTAAAAGAAAGTTAATGATTCAGTTTGTAAATGTATATATTGTTTGGCCGTTGCTGTTTTTTATGTTGTTTGTTTACTGTTTATTGGTTTTAAGTGTAAAAGTTAAAATAAGGTTAAGTTTAGTTTGTAAATGTATATATTGTTTAGATGTTATTATTGTTCTTGTTTCTGTTTTCTGTTTTTACTAGTGTAGAGTTTAAAATAAAGTTAATAGTTCAGTTTGTAAATGTATATGTTGCCTAATTATTCACAAGTTCATGTTATTTCATTGTTGTGTTTGAATAACTTGGTGTTTTTCTAATTAATTTGCTCATGTTTACTAGATGAAGTATTACCCCTTCCCTACTCATTAAATAAAGAGACAAGACACAAGTTTATGGTGAAAGGCATTGGATCATATTTTTCAATTAATTGTATTTGAGACCTGACCAGGAGACATGTTATCCCCTCTCCAGACAGAAGCAGGAGACTTCGGGCCCCTGGGCAATGCTATACTTTTGACAGGTACTGCCCAGGCTGGCTAATTTGGGGATGCAACTCCACAAGCGTTCCCAGTTTTCTTCACATGAATGGATGCTGGATATGTTGAATAGTTGTCTCATAATGTTCCTATGTGCCAAATTGATTCCCTTGAATCATTCCTTCCACCTATGTTTCACTTTGTCTAATGATGCTCCCTCCCCAAGTAATCACTGCTACATTCCTAACCCAGCACTACTTGCCACTAGAAATGGCCAGTACCTGCTTGGCTCCTCTTGCCCAAGTGCCATCAAGGATAGTTGCAATACCCTTCCACCGGTCTGCCAATAGCATGTCAGCCCCTAAGTCACAAAAGTGTCTCCACGAAACATTTCTATGTGCATTTTCTAGCACAGATATCTTGTGGCTAGCCTTGGTGCTAAATCTAAACATACACAGCCCCTGTTTCTCATTCCCTTCTTTTGGGGTTGCCCATGGGCTGTGCAGTTTATTCTAGGCTGCATAGCCTTGCTCTTCCCCAAGGAGGCACAGTGGTGAATTGAACTCCCAACATCTTGCTCCAAAGCCTGATACTTAAACTACTGAATTATCCAGAATTTTCTTATGCAGAAATGCAGTACTACACCAAGACTGATAGGTTCTGATATTCTAAATTTATTCTGTTCATGCAAGACATACTAGAATACTACAGTTTCTAAAATATCTTCACATTTTCAACTATCAAATCAGTTAACAGGAACTCTCCCCTACATACATTAGCTGGACTTAAAGTAAACCAAATTAAATGGTTTCAAATTAAATTCTACTTGTCCAAAGGGGCTTGGTCATTAAGATCACAGCACATAAAGAAAGAAGATTGGGATATAACACCTATAGTCTTATTTGTTTGTTTTGTGGTGAGGCACACATCCAGTGATGGGATGTAACAGCTCGCCAGAACTGGTAGTAACTTTCCCCAGTGTCCCAGAGAACCGGTAGCAGCTTTTGTGGGGAACCATCTTTGGGGCTTACCTTTTCACTGGTTCCCCACTGCACATGCATGCCAAGCACTTGGTGTACATGCACGCCTACAGTGCTTGGCAAGTGTGCACGACCTCCTTGCTGTCCTCCCAAGCGGGGAGGAGGAAGAGAAGCTGCTAGCCTGAAGCTCCCTATAGCCTGCTCCCCAGGGTAAGTGACTCACCTTTGTATGTGGTGTGTCTGTGTGTATTTTAATGTGTATTTAATACCTTTACCTATATTGACATACTACCACAGTTCCTAAAAAGGCCTGGCAGCCAGCGGCCTGGCTTGGGGTTTTTAAGCAAAGTCTTGGAGTTACCTCATCAATAAGCTACACCTGTGCTGTTCCAATTGCTGTTCCAACTGGAGAACCCTTAAGGAGGTACAGCTGTTTACATTTACATTAAGGCATATTATCCTAGAGAACCGCTACGATTAACATATCCATCTTGCAACAAGGTGCTCCCCAGGCACTTATACCTACAGGTAAGTGTCAGGTTTGTGTTTGGGGTGGGTGGGTGGATTGATTTATGTTTGGGGTGTGTGGGTGTATTTTAATGTGCGTGCGTGCGTGCGTGCGTGTGCTTATTTTTATTTTATTTTATTATTATTTTATTATTTTTCTTTGCCCCCCCATGACATCATGACATCATGATGTTAGCTCCGCCCACACTGATGATGTCATGGTGGGGTAGTAAAATTTTTGACACCCCACCACTGCACACATCTATATATTTTATGCACTTTTCCAGGTTTTTGAGAGCATACATTATATTGATACGGTATTCACTATTGCTGTTTAGTGATGAGTAATAATTTCCCCTTTGGTTTTTCAATCAACCAATCAATCTTTATTATGGTCCAAGACCAGCATAGTACAGCAAAGAAACAGAAGTTAAAATACATATTAAAATATTTATTAAAAGGAGCATATTATGTTCCAGGGACAGCATAGTACAGCAAAAGAGAAAAAAGCAGACATTAAAATAAGGATATATAAAATACATTTTTAAAAGAGTGTGTCTGCTCTGAGTTATTAGATTAATACATAGGATTAATGATGCTACATCTATTACCAAGTCTATGGTGTAGCGCACATGGTTTATTTAGCTAAAGGATCTGCCAAGATTGTTTTTCTGATCCTACACACTGAAGCATAGAACCTGGCAGTGCTGCAGTTGAAGGTGGGGCTTTCATCAGATAGCAGCCAGTATGTGCATGTGCCATTTGACTGACCTGGATATTTGCAGAACAGTGAGATGGCACAAATGTGACACTGACAAAGCAATCAAAGCTTCATAAATATGAATGCTATCCTACATCTACAGCTTATTTCAATTCATACTTGTTAGCCAAAAACCTATTTTGTACAATTATTCCTGAGAAAAGCTGGATATATCAATGTGGGGGGGGGGGGATAATTAAAGACTCCTGTTCCACACCTTGTCTGACTTACAAGTACAGTAATCAAGTTTCATTTAATGCAAGCTGTGAGGGCTTTAGGCAGAAGGAAGAAGTCTTTAATCACCTAAAATATAATAAGATAATATTAGCAGCAGAAAGAGGTTGTCAATAATTGAAAATTTCTTCTTTCTTATGCAGGAATCTTGTGGCTTGCATGCAATGAAATGGATTACTTATAAACTGGGCAAGAGATGGAAGAGGAAATATTTCATTATAATCTCCCCCACCATCTTGTTTGAATGTCATAATCCCTCCATAGGTATAACAAAACATACACAAGAAGACAGGATTCTGTTTATTAACTAATTTTGTTAAACAATATCCAGTGATGAGTTAACATTTACATTAAAATTGTGTTAACTTGTACATAAAATTAACTTAGCTGACATTTAGATATTATAAATTTATTATCTAAATATTGACACCTAGATAATGAAATGCAATTTAGGAAATTACACTAAGGATCCAGTGAAATTTTGATACATGTTGCCAAATATAAGCAACTTGGAAATGGCTGAGTAAATAGTGCAATCATAACTACACAGCAACAATGGCCCTCTAGAGCCACTTCCTAAGATTAAATATGACATAAAGATCACCTTCCTGTATCATCAGGTATTTGATCCTTCAGTTTCAGTTTTCCTCAGGTCCAAAAATATTTAATTTAAAAAATCCTAGTAATACATAATATATATATATATATTTCCATGGCACATGACCAGAAATGGCACTACCAGCCACTACCTACAATGTAATATTTAGAAGGAACAAATTGTGGTATTTTTAATGGCAGTCATTTTGTTAGCACATGAGTAGAACAGCATGGACATTTGCACCACCAACACCCTTTATGACTCAGGTACTTTACTTAATTATGAGGTTCACTGTTTCCCACAGTTTCAGGTATCTGCAGAAGATCTTGGAATATATTCCCCGTAGATATGGGGGAAATCTGTACTCAAAAAGTTTAAAACTGTATCTCAGAATGTGCATCGCAAAACGCCATGTATACTTGTTCAGCTGCACTTTATGCTTTTAATTTTGGGATGAGGAGTAAGAGAAGAACTATTTTAAATTGCTTAAACATTTTGGAATAAATGTATTCATATCAGATACCAGTTACATGATATTTAATAAAAGTGGGGAAGGGTGAAGAGAGAGAAAAAAATTAGGAGGGGTCAGGAATGAAGCCTCTTTAGCAATGATCCTCAACACTCTTTTATATTGAGCATAGACATACAAAGTGTTTTTAAAGCTAATTGTGAAGATCTCTTTATATTATGGCATGCGTAGAAGGACAGATGAAGCTACTTTTCCAGAAAAATATTAAACTATACTTGAAGGAGAATCAACAATATGCTTGATCTCTTCCAGAATCTTTTGCTGAACATCTGCTACATTCTTCTTTGCTGCAATAAGCAGTTTCCCAATTTCTTCATCTGTGTAGCTCAGCTTGAAGGTAGGAAATGTGTTTCTATATTCAGCAATTTTATCTGAAAAAGAGGTTCATTTGGTGGGTGGGTAGAATAGATAGCTGTATTACTGGTAGTAGCATCACACACTTCACAACTCCTCCAAAACATTTCCGACCCTTGCAATGTTTACTTATAGTTTAAAACACACTAATACCATAAAGATTTAACATTATACTACAGTGTTGCCACTGTGAATAGTTATTTCCAAAAATGACTCATTAGCTACATTGTTACAGTTGATGATCAAAATGAGGCAAATCATATGTTTATGTGATTGCTTTGTTCATAGATACCAGACTCATCATTAATCTAGAATATGGTGTGTACTGCTTTTAAACTAAATTACCAATTTACATATACTAACAATATATAATTGACAAAGAGATTGGCAACAAACATTTTCCATTTTCTAATCTTACAAGAATAATAGTATGCATATACCATTCCCTCTTTGATCACATAATTGGTGGCTTTCATGTAATTCCTATGTTTCCCACCCACACAGTGTCCATACTCAGATATGCTTGATTCCATGCACCATATTTTATCATTTGTACCCCAATTAAGGCCTACAATCATGCCAGAGGCAGCAGGTTTGTCGGGGCGAAGATCTAGATCAGTTCTCAACCTTTTTATGCCAGGGGCCTGGTCATGCTCCCTCAGATAGCGTTGGGGGCTGGGGAGCCATTTTGCCCCTCCTCCACCACATGGCACTTCCTGGTGTGGTGGAGGCAGTGGGGGGGGGGCACATGAAATGGTGCCACAGACCGCATCTGGTCCACAAGTCGTAGGTTGAGAATCCCTGATCTAGATCTATGCTGAAATAAGTCTAGCAGAAACTGGAAAGCCAGCATGAGACCTACAATCATTTTTCACTGGGTTCCTTCACCCTGTGAAAAGAAACTCAATAAAAAAAATTGCAGCATGTAACAAGTGGTGAACAGCATGGATGTGTGCCATTGGATTGCAGCTCAAGTTGTACCACATTGCCTGGGTATATGCCTGGGAGTGCAACAACCTAAAGTACCTCATCTCTGATGTAGAGCAACGAATGAAGTAGAAGACAGGAAAAGAGACACCGGGCAGTAATCTATCAGTTTAGAACTAGAATTTCAAATGTATGTCACTATCACATGCTGACCATACAGCAGACAAATGAGATTTAATACACTTCCTGCAGATGATCTTTTTTTGGGTGGCCACAGGTTATTCAGGTCTGAATGGCAAAAAGGAAGGTTCATGAAGGAATATTTTCCTATTCTGGAAAAGTAAGGTAAGATAAAGGTCATCCTTGCTTGAAAGCCAGTCATATCCTACTATACGGTTCAGTAATCATCTCTGTTTATAGCCAAAGAGCCAATGTTATTTGCATTTGCAGACATTTCTGTGGACATGTGGCAGGCATGACTAGACACTGGAGTGCATGGAACACTGTTTACCTTCCCACTGAAGTAGTACCTACTTATTTACTTTCAATTTCTTGCTTTCAAACTGCTAGATTGGCAGGGGCTGGGACAGAGACGGGAGCTCATTCCATCGTGTAGTACTTGGATATTAAATTCTGACATTCCAGTCTTCAAGTTCAGCATCTTAACCACTAAGCCACCAAAGTCGGAAAAAGGATAGGTACTCATGACTGTACAGTACAACAAGTCTGAGGTTAAAGTCCAGGGGAAACATCAAAGAAGACTGAATCCTGGTAAGACTGAGTGGTTGTGGGTCAGGGGTCCTGCGTTATCTCTAGAGCTACCATATTTGGTTCTGGATGGGGCGGTTTTGCCCCAAACAGACCCGGTGCATAATCTGGGGGTCCTCCTGAACTCGTGACTACTGCTCAAAGAGCAGGTAGCAGTCGTGGCCAGGAGGGCCTTTGCGCAACTTCATGTGATACGCCAGTTATGCCCACTCCTAGATTGAGACCCCTTGCTCATGATCACACAAGCTTTGGTCACCTCCAGACTTGATGGTTGTAATGCACTCTACATGGGGCTGCCCTTTGTGACCATTCAGAAGCTGCAGTTGGTCCAGAATGTGGCTGGTCAGATCGTGATGGAATGCAGGCGTTATGTTCGCACCTCACCATTGCTCCAGGAGTTGCACTAGTTACCAGTTTGCCTCCGAGTGCAATTCAAGGTGCTGGTCATTACCTTTAAAGCCGTACATGGTAGTGGGCTAGGTTACTTAAGAGACTGTGTCACCCCAAGAACATCTTTCCATCCCACCAGAGCGGACCGGAGAGGCTCTCTGGTTGTACCATCAGCTAGAGAGGCACATCTCTCTAGCACCAGAAGGAGGGTCTTCTCTGTGTCTGCTTCGGCCATATGGTAGCTCCTGTCAACCGAGCTGCATCTCCAGACAGAGCTGCTGTCTTTCAGAAAGGGTGTGAAGACCTGGTAGATGGGGCAAATATGAGGTACGGGCCAGTTGGTTGCTCAGGCCCAGTGGCTCATTTGACTCCTCCCCTTTCCCTTGTGAGTTTTTAATTTGTGATTTTTTTAAATCTTTTCTCTTTTTTAATATTTTAATCCTTAAATTTTAACTTTTAACTCTTTTTAGATGGGTGGGTATTTTATTGTGGGTTTTGTGTTTTTTTGTTGTTGTTGTTGTCATTTGTGAGGAGGGCGGCATAGAAATATGATTAATAAATAAATAAATAATTTTTTACTCTTAACAGTTAACAGGAAGATGACCCTCCATATTCTTCTACCTTAATCATGCTGGCTCTAATAGCTCATCAACTTGAAAATGACGTAAGGAACCCCATTTTCTTACTTTGACAGTTGACTGTGTTAAACAGTGGGAAATGCATGACAGTTAGGTCATCTCCTCTGAAGATGTAGCAATTGGATGGGTTGTCTTTATCTTGCAGTTCATGCTCCTCTATCCTGGGAAATTTAATTCCACGAACTTTACAATATTCAGCAGTTTTTTTGACAGTCTTCACACACACACACAAAAAGAAAAAAAAACAACACAGGATTATCAAATTGTCATGCCCATTTTTAAAAGTAACTGTCATCTAATTCTCTGGTTGATTGGCTGGGGACAAAATTTGTTTTCCTTATCACCTTAAAACATTACTTCAGCAGTTTTAGGATGTGACATAAAATTATTTCTTCTTTCAGTATTACATTTGATTTAAAACACACAGAAATATACAGAGACACAGAAACAAGAATAATATCTGAAGATATTCCTGACAGAACTGGGCTTCTGACTTCAGTAGTTTGGTGAGCAAAGAATATTGTATAGAACTGCTACGGCTCCCACTTCCACCTCTAAATTATGGTAGCTAGATAAAATATGAAGTCTGAAGACCAATTCAAGCCTTTTATCCCTACACCATTAAATTCAACGAATTACCTCAAAAGGGTCCCCAGCACTATAATCAAAGGACAGGATCAGCTTCACATGTCTCTCAGGATCCAGAACAAGAGGGTAAGCACTGTTTATGGCCAGACCAGCATCAATCAAAGAGACAACCTCTTTCTTTTTCAGATCAGGGATTTTGACATCCTCTAACAACAAGAAGTGAAAATCAATGTTAATATAATGGTCAGCAACCAAGGCTGAAACACAAGAAGTGGTTGATAAATGTATTTTCCTGAGAATTGGGCTAAGGAGAAAAATGAGACTCAGTTGAAGATCGTTTATGAAAATATATATGCATTTCTACTGTTCTGTAGAAAACAGATTGTGTGCTTGTGGAAAAATTTGTCAGGCCCCATTTTTTGCTCCAGTAACCTCAGAGACCACCAAAAATCCATAAATAAAAGATTTTTTTAGAAAATATATTATTTTAAACAAACAATAAAAACAATAGTATATAAATACTGAATATAAAACCCCCTCACAAATTACAAAAAACCCCTCAAGAAATATAACATAAAGACAAAATCTTATATAAACTACTATGTGCAGTCACCACCTTAGTTGTGCAATGTATACTTTATAATTATTTTCTATGTAGTATTTCATTTATATATTTGTCCCCTCTTTCCAAAACATATAAATATTCTTGCCCAAGCCTTACTCATTTCCCCTTCCCTCACACATATTCAATAAAGTCAACCCTTCTCTCTAAAATCAGACTGTTTTATAGAAATCCCCTTTTAAATACAAAATATAGCAGTTAGTCTTTAAAGTGCTGCAGTCTTTTTGTTTTTGTTTTCTAAATACAAAAGGTTTTTTTTAAAAAAAAATCCTAAAGTTTCAAAACCAAACGTTGAAATGAAAATCATAATTTCCACAGGATTTTTGGGTTTTAAAAAAATGCAAGGGGACTCTGTGGCTTTTTAAAAAAGTGAATGGCTATTCCTTTATTGGGTATATATTATAAACATGACTATCTGGTAGTTATCCAGTGCTTCCTTAGCAGATTTCATACACAGCAGGGAAAAAAAATAACAGTGCCAGACCCCTTTTTATGTGAAACAGTAATTCCTCTCAGTGATTAGATCAGCTACAAAAACCACGCTTACAAGCTGAAACAGAATCAACAAGACAGCTTTTTGCAAAAAGAATCAGAATTGGAAAGATACAAAAGTTTTTACTCAGAAGAAATAGAAATGAGAACATTTTTGGGAAGGAATTTGGATCACCACTGACATGATTTTTGAAGTTAAATAAATGTAACAAAGTTTACTCAGGAAAACTTGTAGACATGTACATGTGCTCAAAATTACTTATATATTTAGTTTTTAGTTTATTGGTTATTTCTTTTTATTACATGCCTCCAGCTATCAGAAACATTCTCCTCAGTATTTAAAAACCAGACTAACTGACAAAACCAACTGACTATAACAGACTAAAAGAGGCTGAATGAGGTCAGGTGACCTATCAGGAAGACTGCCCTGATTGGTTTGTCAGTTAGTTCAATGTCTATGCTGGGGTTGCTTCTAAATTCCCAACATCTCTGAATGTCCAGGAATTAGAGGCCACCTTAATAGACACCATGGAGGATAATGGATACATTAGCATGCATAAAGGATGCAAGGGCCCCCAGGACTGCACATTGTCCACTTTTAATGTTAAATTAAGACTTGCAGTTTAAATGATAAAAATATTGAGCTACTTATCAGAATTGAACTCTCAAGAGAGGTTTTTATAACTATTGAGCAGAGTCTATTAAACCTAGAATACCCTAAATTTAGGCCTACTCAAGCTTTTGTATATTCCCCTATTACGTTAGGTATTGAACCCTGTATGGGTAAAATGGCACATTACTTTTATGACCTAATGATTCCAACTCATAGAAGAGCTTTCTTTCTGGCCAGAGTAAATTCCTTTCCCTCAGAGTTGCTTTTTGAGAAGTATAATTGTGCCCCTAAACACAAGAGGTATTGCTCTTGTGGGTCTCTTGATTCAATTGTATCTGAGTGGCACTTATATGAATCAATTCACCAAGAATTTCTTTTAAACCCCTTAGGGGATAAATTCCCAACAATGGCTGTGCTGTCGTACCAATAATTATTAAGCGATTCTCTGTTTGATATTCCACAATTAGTTGCTCAATTTCTAGAAAAAAATACTTAACAGATATGGCAACTGTAATTCTTAATATGTTGTTTAAGATATAGTCAGATTAGGCTGGAATGATTGGAATGACTGTATATTTTGTTAATTCTTCACTCTCCACTCTCCCCTTTTTTATGCCAATAAATAATAATTTTGTGTCAGAAATCATTCTGGGTTGAAAGGATTTTCGCGGAAGAAGCTCCACTCAGGGGATGCCCAAATAAGGCTCCTTTTGTGTCCCCAAATAAGCGAGTCTGTCTAGTTTTTTCATTCATATTCCAATCTCCCCTAAATGATTCTTCCACTAGCATGTCCCAGTCCCGCATCTTATGGGCATCAAATTGAGAGCCTTGCCCATTTGTTGAAATGTTTATGTACTAGCCACAATCTTTGTATGAGGAAAACTGTATACAGTATATTTAATAGCAAATTGTCACTCATTAACAAGTTCTGGTTGTGCTCCCGGGCATATACCTAACTATGTGATCAGCATACAGTCAGAAACAGCAGCACTTTAATGAGCAACAATTTGCTGCCAAATCTTGTATGATTTCCCTTATGCAAACAGAGGTTGCTAATAAAATTCTGTCCACTTTTATTAAAAATTGTCCAATGGTGCATGTGTGGGTGGCATTATTTTCTTTTCATTTGAGAGGATGAGGAAGCATATTTTCCAGCTAACAAGAGGTTATTTTTCAAGCAAACACCAATGGCTGGAGGGAAGAGAGAAATCTATTATTTACTTAGAAAAATGTATTAATTTTTGATGTTGTACTGCATCTGTGTTTGCTGATTGTAAACTGCCCTGAGTTGCCATGGTGAGTGGGCAGCGAGATAAATCCAAACAAACAAACAAATAAATATTTTATCAATGAAGAAGGGCTAGTAAGCTAAGAAGTCACCAGCTTGCTTCTGCTCATGTTATTCATGTGTAGGTAGATAACTGAGCACCCCTTCTGTTTGTTCCCAGACTATTCCTGTTTTTTTTTTAAAGAAGGGCAAACTGCCACGTGCAGCGCCTTACTTGGATGTGTCTGGAGTCTTGGAAGCTTGACTACCCTACGTTCGCCTACAAATGGACCTTGAGCTTGTTTGGAAGTTCTAGCAGGGGAGCGCAACTATCGTATACCCTTGACCGAAGAAAGGTACACTCCTTCTATCTGGGACGATCGTCCTCTTCTACCGAGCACGCAGCTTCAGGAGGAACACACATGGAGTGGTGAGGGAGGAAGGAGACACCCGCCTAGCCAGCCAGATCAGCTGAATCAACCCTGGCGATCAATGGGGTGACAGATGCCGCAGCCAGATCGCCCTCACATCCAGACCATTCCTGTTTTACGGCATGGCATAAGAAAGTGTAGATCTGGCACATAATGGATTTCAATAACCCATTACTGAAAATATAGCAAGAATATAGTTGCATTATACACTTACCCAAGTTGAATAAGAAGTTACTGGTGGTTCCCCATGTCCATGTCAGAATGCACGAATTGGTCTTGTGAATATGTCTGATCCAGTCTAAAACAAGTAAGATTAAGAAAGAAAAAACTGGAAATCATTAGCTGAAATTTCTACCTATATTTCCCTGCTCTTTGCCACTTCTGAAACTTGAGTTTTCCATCTCCTATGTATTCTGAAAGGATGTTTCATGCATCAGGAATCCCAGTTCATCTAGTAGAACATCTACTAAAATTACCCCTCATTTGCTTTTTGCCAAATTCCCTTCACTTTCTTTGCATTTTTCCAATCTAGGTCATCAATATGAAATGAATTTAGAATAACATTCCTACACACATTTCCCAAGAAGTAACGGAGAAGTCAGTTTCAACATGTTGGCAAAATTATTGGGGGAGGGGGGTAGAATACTTTAATAACTTTTCCAGTTTACCTCAGAGGGAGTGTTGAGGGATCAAAATTCACTTCTTTGGAGATATAGAGTGTAAATATATATTGTCTATCATACCTGTCTCCATGATGCTGAAAGTCCTAACAAATGAGGATATATACACCTTATCAACACATACCCCTCACTGCATTTGTATATATGGAGTTTGAGGTGCAGAGAAGAAGGGGAGAATTATTAGAGCAAACATTTGTTACATGCCTTTAACTCCTTGAAAGGGACTTGGGGGCACCAATCTCTCTAGTGGCTTTAGTGGCTCTAAGAGACAAGGAAAAAATAGCAAATTAAGAATGTGGTGGAAATGGGGGATAAAATTAAATAGGAAACTAATAATTGCTGTCAAGAGATAAGAGATATATTTTAAGCTCCAAGAGAGGACATGCATCAAAGAATTTAAGCAACTTCTCTATGAAGAGAAGTTTCAACATTTGGACCTTATTAGCATGGGGGGGAAGGTGCATAGGAAGAGAACATAATAGAGAATACTGTAATTGTATAAAATTATAGCACAATTGTGTTTAAAATGAATATTTGAGTGGAATTATGGATATAAATACATCAGGAAATAAATTAAAACATTGAACAAAAGTAGAAATTAGGTAGAGTTAAGGTTGAAGTACTTCATTAGACACAAATTGGAAGAAACAAGAGT
Organism: Furcifer pardalis; assembly: GCA_030440675.1. NCBI lineage: Eukaryota > Metazoa > Chordata > Lepidosauria > Squamata > Chamaeleonidae > Furcifer > Furcifer pardalis. Next base: position 17,349,579 of record CP126897.1, read on the forward strand.
TATGATGTATTGAATTTTTTGTATTGTTTTATGGGTCTTTATCACTTTTTTGTTTCTTTTTGTTGTCTATCCTTATTATGTATGTTATGAATTTTAAAATAAAATAATAAATAAAAATTATATTTAAAATAAAATTATGCATTCTATGGGTAAAATAGAGAGGGAAAGGCAGCGAAAGAACAGTATTTCTTCACACCATGCATATTTTATCTATAGAATTCACTCTCACAAGATGGAATGACATTTTGGACCTAAATTTTTGGGTATTAGGGAGAGGGTAAAGAGAAAACCATAAAATAGATTCAGTTACTCACTTGCAATTAGTTTCAGAGGATTGAGAGCAAGAGGAATGAGTTTTTCTGCTGGCCCTGAGGAAGGAAAAACACTTTAAGAAATACACAGCTACCAGATACCATAGAGAGATGTGGCTCAAGATAGCAAACAAGTTGTTTATTTATTTTTTGTGGGTTCTCTTTTTTGCAATTTGCACTAAAATGTCCCAGTTTTTGTCTTTTCCTTTTGTGAAACATTAAACTCATTTTAGTATAATTTGGTACAAAGTACTGACCGACCAACTGACTGACCAACCAACCGTCAAGTGCATACCACTACTCCAAGCAGTTTACAAAAATTTAAAAGCACAACTACAAACAATACAATTTATAAAATAATGACACCTGATCCCTTTGCCCTTTTGGTGACAGCATAATCTATACTAATAGGCTCAAATTAAATGAGGATTAAAATCCAAACTAGGGAATCTTGTAGCCTTTCTTCCTCAGTGAAACCCCCCCCAAAAAAAAGGCCTCTTTTTTCTCTCTTTCAGTAATTTTTAATCCAAAAGGGATTTGACTTCCCCACTACCAACTAAAGAAAACTACCAGAATACTATGTGGGATTTCACAGATGTTTCATTGACATTCCCCACCCCAGAGGAAACCTCAACCTGTATATAACTATTATACTTTCTCTGCATAATGATGTCTTTCCTGTTTAAAAATCCTATTAAAACATTGTTTTGTTAGAATTTTAGAAGTTTTTTGTGCTGGATACTTGCCTCCAAAATCCTTATTCAAAGTTTCCCATAGTTTTATACATGCTTTCTCTCTTGTGTCTGCATCTGAAGAAGACCAGTTCTGACGCATCTCTTGGAGCACCTCATAACTTTTGCTGGTTTTGTTGACTTTCAAAAAATAAAATTATGGTGGATTAAAGCAAGGTGAAAAGCACGTCAGTGAGGGTAAAGAGGCCAATTGTAAAGTTAACTGAAAGGAAATAGACATCTGCCTCTATCAAGAATTATATTAGTTCAGGTCAGGAGTTCTCAACCTTTTAAAGCTAGGAGCCAGGTGGTGCTTCCTCAGACATCTTTGGGGGCTGGATGGCCATTTTGCCCTTCCACCACCACATGGCATGTGTTGGAGATGGTGGGGGCCACATGAAATGGTGTTGTGGGCTGCATCTGGCCCACAGACCACAGGTTGAGAATCCCTGGTTTAGATACTTATAAACTTTATTTTCTGTTGATTCAGTAGTCAGCTGAAAATAACAACAACATGCTGTCAAGTCAATTCTGACATGTTGCAATACTGGAAGAGAAACAGTCCTGCTAGACAACAATAAACCACCATTAAATTTTCACAAAACCTTTAGCCAATTTACTGTTAGAAGCAAAATTTAGGATCTTAGCAGAGCATTAATATATATAGCCCAAAAGGGATACAGAGATATGTAATCAAAAATGGCAGAAAATACTATGTGCTACAAATGTCTTCTGTACATCTGACTGGTGACAGGTGATCTGTCAACAGTTCATATTAGATCAAGTAAAAAATGCTTAAATCTATTTTAAATAATTAAAAATCTATTTTAAATCTAAGACTAATACTTAAATCTATGGATTCAGCAATCAGTGAACAAGGAATTCTTCAAGGCAGATCTCAACAAAATAATTTTTGCCTTCCTCACTGCAGTATGACCCCCACACCACTGATCCAGTTCTGTTAGTCACTTTCTGGTCTTGAGCCCTTTTGGCACACAATGTTTTCATAAGTCCCGGGCAAGTATTGATGAAGCTGCTGCACTCTATCAAGATGGGTTCAAGTGGAATTCAATCCACTTGGGGACCATCACCCTTCCCTGTGAACTTTACCACCCAAAACCATTAGTCCTCAGGGTTGTCAGGTTGGTTAACTGCTCCCTGATGATCAGTGTTGAGTCACTGGCAGTATGGTCTACTCTGTTACCATAGCAGGATAAACTGGCCAGAGTTTTCATTTAGTGCAGCATTCCTAAACCAGATATGAAAAAGCTATCATAGGGTTGACACCCTTGGCATTCTGTAATACCTACATGAAGGACTACTAGAAGGGAGAAAATCTGTTGCCTCACATTCACTTACATTTCAAGATGTTTTCTAGGAGATCAAAAAATTGTTCTGCTTTTGATTCCCCAACATCTGATGCACAAAGCTGCAACTCCAGAATCTGCTGGTATGCTTGGCTGAGTACGTTAAGTTTCTGGAGCTCTTGAGAATGAAACACAGTGGAAAAGTTTATACATGCATGTATACTAGCATCTAATTCTAAATCTGTGGTGCTGTTTTTCCCCCAGTTCTTCAGCTTTGGAAAAGAAACATTGCAATCTGCTGCATAAGAAAGTAGAAGAGTTTAGCATGCATAAGTTTTAACCATAATTCCTACCATTTTTAAGGTGAGTTATCTCTTTTCTGAATTGGTGATATACATGGATTACCCTAAAATCAAAACTTATATCATCAGAATGGGGAGCACTTTCTACTAGCTAACAAGAAGCAAATCCCCAAAGAATTAGCAAATCCCCAAAGAATTGTGTACAACAGCCTATATGTATATGCATATGACGGCTGCTAGTTATGTTCTCATTTTATGTACATATGATTAACGTGCCTCAAGAAATAAGCACTGGGAATTATCACTGCTTCACCCTTCCCATTCCCTCAATCCTGACTCATGGAGTATGGAGCCCCCCTCCAAAGGGAAATGAAGAAGCATGAATGATATGCTCATCAGCCTCCTCACTGCTCTTCCCTAAATGGAAAGCATTTTATAGGCTGTTCTAACATAATGCCAACCCAGAGATTCACAGCAGATACAGATACAGTGGAACCTCAGTTCACAAATGGCTTGGTTAACACAATAATCACATAACAAAAGGAAATCCATAGAAAATAGTGGCTTGGTTTACAGATTTTTTTCCGGAATGGATTAATTAATTTACAATGCATTCCTATGGAAATTTTGGTTAAATAATTTTTGCTGTAAGAAACATCCCAGAGAATGGATTAATTACGTTAACCAAGGTTCCACTGTACCATTTTGTCATATCTTGTGAAGTAAGAGGAATAAGGTCTTTATACAACATAGCACCTGTATGTGTTTGCTATTGACAGCAAAAGTCATTACTGAGTCGCCACGGCGAGTGGGCGGTGATATAAATCTAAATAAATAAATAAATAAAATTACAGTTATATAATGCTCAGTGTATTTTCCGAGTGGTTCACAAGGTAATTAACATTTGTGGGATCTCTATCAATATGTAGGTGTCTTCCAAAATATCTGAGGTTTTATCAAGACACCCAGAGTGCCTGGCCAAGATTGCAGACAGTGGAAGGAAGAGGGGACAAAGATGTTAAAATACCTGATTCTTATGACTTACCCAGATCCTTTAAATGAGAAGGAAAGTAACTTTCTCTGTCTATTTTTAGAAAATCCAGTAAAGCCTCTTTAAAGAAAAATACATACAATTAATATTCAGTTAATATAAAACAGATATGGAATCTTCTAAAGAACTCTTCATGGCTGCATCATAAAAGCAGAAACCAGGGACCTCAGTGGAATTCTTGGCCCATTTTCATAAAATAAACGTATATATGATGCTGTCCTAGTACCAATCCCATTAATTTAAGTCCACAATCATTCACCAGCTGTTGTGCATGTAAGGCATCCATCACTGACACAGTGTCATTCTCAGGTTGGTCTAGTAATGGAGAAAAGCATCATTGCTACTTCATATGTCAGCAAAGCACTTTTACTTTTTTTAACAGAAAAGTGGAGAAAATCCATTGATTCATGTCATATTTAAAGTAATATATACGTTCTTTAAGCTCTTGCAATATCACTAAATCTCCACTCCTTTCAGGGAGAATAAATGTTCCTGTAAATGTGGCAATAGGATTTGACATTATTATTATCCCTACACTAGCATTTGTAGGGATGTTGAAGTAAAAGGAAAGTGTTTCCTGAAGGGCCCCCAATTAGTGCAGAATCAAATAATTCTAACCAGGAGCTTCCTAGTTTTGAGTTCATCTTCTTAATCATGATCATAGCCTGTCTTTCATAACACTGTGGAACCTTGGTTAACAAATGGCTCAGTTAACATAAAAATCATATAGCAAAAGGAAATCCCTTGACAATAGTGGGAAACTGCGTTTCAGTTAAAGAATTTTGGTTTTCTATGCATTCCTAAATTCAGTTAAAGTAGTATTTGCTGTAAGAAACATCCCAGAGAATGCATTGATTACATTAACCAAAGTTCTATTGTACACAAATGACCTCAGGTCTCATAAATCTTTTGAACAAAAGATGGTAACACCTGAAAAACCTCTAGAACCACAGGCAAGTTCCCCACAAAAGCAAATGCAACAATTTCAGTCCTCAGGATGAGGCAATCGCTACTTTGGCCCACACCAATTGCATTCTTTGTTAGAAATATGTGGGTGAGTATGAATGTTGGCTTTTTTGCCTGTGGGAGAAATTAAATTGGGCACAAATGGTTATTTTTACCTGTCTATCTGTTAACCTGTTCTCCACCCTTCAGCAATGCCATTGTCTGCTGTGCCCCCCTTTCTATCATTCATAATGGGCACTGCATGTCACTGCCTCAAACTATTTATCCCATTCTCACACGCCAGACCAGACAATATACATCATCTACAATCCCATTCTAACTGTGTGTCATCCTTTTGAATCATGTGCAGTTCAAACCAGAAGTGTCATGTGTGCAACAGCCTATATGTATATGCATATGACGGCTGCTGGTTATATTCCCATTCCATGTACATGTAATTAACGTGCCTCAAGAAATAAGTGCTGGGAATTATCACTGCTTCACCCTCCCTCATAACCAGAACAGAAAGACTAATACCAATTATGGCCTTCTTGATTTCTTTCTCACTTGCAAGGGCGCTTCCCCATAAACCTAAAAATAAGGGAGAAAAGATATTAATGGTCTTCTGCTTCATTTGGTGACAATAAAAGTCAACATTAAAATTTTGTTTGACATCACCTAATATAACAAGAGCTCAGATGGTCCCATCAATATCAAGGAAGGAAATACAAACACACCAATAGACACTTTCTCGGTCTCTAGTTAATACTGGTCACCAGTTCCTTTCTTTTCTTTTCAGCAGGTGGAAGATGTGCTGTTGTCAACTTCATTGCATCATTCTCCAGAGTAAAAACCCATTTAGCTTTGGAAATCCATACAACACAAAATTTAGAATGTGCTTCAAAAGGGAAAACATACACAAAAGATCGTGTGCATTTTTAAAAAATGAACAACTAAAAATGCAGGAATTTAAAAGGGAACACTGCAATGCTTAGTTATCATCCTCAAAGACTGTGGTATTCTTGAACCACAATTGGGCATACCCTGGTAATGCCAACTTTGTTTTGCCAGCTAATCTTTCTCACACTAGGTTGGGAGAAGGGAACTGCAGAGTGAACTCACCAAAGGGTACCTTCATTTTGGCAATTTCACATCTGCCCTAGACACAGAAGAAGAGGAGAATGGGGAGTATATAATACATACATATTGAATGAATGCATTTAAAATACAGCATGGAGACATTTTTCTGCACTGAAAAAAGAATCTTGTAATCCAGGATGAAAAGCGGAACTGATTGAGACAACAGAGAAGAACTGAAAACCTTGATGAAAATGAAACTGACTGGTTCTCACATTCCTAAGGAAGATTTCCACACTACCTATTCTGCCCGGCCACATTTAGTATTTCAAGGAGCAAAATTTGCATGATGTACCTTGAAGATAGCAAATAGTTTTTTCCTTCTTCTTTTCATTCAGTTGCCCTTCTATAAAGATGCTCCCAAGGTCTTTCATGTCAACATACGCTCCTGTGCTAAGGTCACCATCTATGCCAGCAACTCCTGTGTTATGGGGTGTAAATTCAAACCAGCTACCTGGGAAGGGGAAGGGAAATAGGGAGAAATATTTGGAATAGAAAACTGACATACCTGTACTCATGAATTATGTATTTATGTCATGGATTAAAATAAACAAAGAGGTTCCCAAGAAGAGAATACAGTTGTACGTCGCTTAAAGAGTATAATGTGTTTCATGGGATTGCTCTTTAAACCAGTTTGCTCTTTAAGCAAAACACCATTGTAAGTGACCAATTGTGACTTCTGGCAGGGGGGGGGCAGGGATTTGCAAACCATGATTTAGTTAAGTGAGTATTTGGTTGGTTTTAGTTGTTAAGCAAGGCGACCATTCAGAGAAATTTCTGCTCTTTAAGCGAGTTAGTCTAAGCAAGGTGCTCTTTATGCGAGGTTTTACTGTATAGCAAATTCTATCCCAAGCAGAAGGCAGCTCTATGTTGTGGTCCTGCACAGGAATAACTTCATAAATTACCCACCTGCCTCGTATCTACTGTATGTGTGTTTGTTCACAGCAGCATAGATGGGGTAAGGATTTTTCCCATTTTCACATGAAGTCTTTTGCTCAGACAATTTGCTGTTGTCAAGCTGAAAAAACACAGAACAGTTTCATTGGTTTAATCACATCCTGTCCTTGCAGGAATCTCTTAAATTCATGATGGCTGAGGTGGATGCTAAAAAGCCCTGGTGGCACAGCGGTTAATCTGGTGTACCGCAGCCAAAATGTTGTGAGTGTGAGCCTAGCCAGGGACAAGGATGACTCAGGTTGACTCAGCGATGGCCAGGGTTGAAAAGCCACTGGCTGTGGGTGGCAGGAGTGCCACTGTTGACCCCGGTCTCCACCCATGGCCAGGGGTTGTGCTGTTTAGTGCCGGGAACTTGGCTGTTGGGGCGAGGAGCCGGACATCCCCCCCCCCCCGGCCAGCCTTGGCCCTAGACTTATGGTCTGACTTTGAACTTTGGACATTTTGGACAATTCATATTTTATTTTGTTATAAGTGATTTTATTGTGTACTGTTGTGAACTGCCCGGAGTCGCATTTGCCGAGCTGAGTGGCATATAAATATAAATATTAAATTAAATTAAATTCTTCAGAGGTCATTAAAAAGACTACCCAGCATGTTTGGGGGAAAATGCTAATTAATTTGTGAACCACCCAGAGAGTGCAATAAGCACTATGGAGGGTATATAAGTGTGACTGTGCTGCTTTGCTTTAGTGCCAAGTAGTTTTATTTCATTTTAGTCAAAGGAAGACAGAAACATAGCTTACTTGGCTTGGTATGTTTTATCCTATTCCCAGTGTATATACAAGCTGGGGGTGGGATAAAATAGGGTAGGGCCTGAACATAGCTAAACCATGGATAAAGGTGATTTTCTGCTGATAGGATGAATGCTCCTGTGAAGCTGTCCTACAGTATCACTGGTGCTCTGCCTGTTCCCCAGGAGTATGGCTAAAGGACTGCTTCCTAGCTGATCAGGGGAATGCTCCCACCAACAGCTGGAAAACAACTGCTACAACCATGCAGCCAAGAGGCAGCAACCCTATCTTGCTCTAATGGAGAAGCAAAATGCTATTGGGGCATGGGGACCATCCCAAATGACATGTCGCTCCTTTCTCAACCTCAAACTTTTTTTTTTAAGCCACTCTGCACTGGCTTGGGTAGATAAGCCCACACACTCATCATTTCTCAGATTGGGCATGTTCATTGACTCTTCTTTGTACAGTAATACCTCGGATAACATTTACCTCGGATAATGCTAAAATCGCATAACGTTAATTAATCTGGGGAGGAGAATTGGATCGAATAACGTTAAGGTCCTATGGGATGGATCAGATAACAACCGCTAAAGCCTGTGCAGTTACAGTGTATCTCTATGGAGCTTTAACGTTATCCGATCCATCCCATGGGATTTTAACATGGATCAGATAACACCAAAAATCGGATAACACCAAGACTTGTGGAACCAAGTTTTAGCGTTATCTGAGGTATTACTGTATCTCTGTTTCTATCCCAGTTAGGAACAAATTAACTCCAGCCTTTGATTCAATAAAGTAGGGGTTTCCAACCTACGGCCCAGGTCTGGCCCATGGCACCATTTCATGTGGCCCATGTCACCGCCACACTGGAAGCAGAAGTGGACACAGTTACAACAGCCGTAAATCCACCCACGGATGTTGTAAATGCATTTACTACAGCTGTGGGCACATTTTATGGCAGCGTTTACATCAAGGGAAACCACCAGTCTGGCCCACTCAGCTGTCCAGGGGACATGGTCTGGCCCACAGCATAAAAAGGTTTGGAACCCCTTGTTATAAAGGAAAGGGGAAAGATGTGTATTTATCCAGGTCTATGCCCATTAAACAAAATGAAATCACCACCCAAATACAAATAAACTGGAATGCATACCAAAGATTATGCAACTGGAGATAGGACTGCACAACAAATCTTCTGTTTATAGATATGACAGCACTCTGAAATGTATGTTTCGTTTCAGCTCTTCTATGCTATTACGGGTGCAAAATTGTATATAGGAATGGGAGTGGGTAAGCAAATTATGTTCATTTCAGGTAGAAGTTAAAGTGGAGAAGGCATATTTCAGTCTGCTCACCTTTTGACGAATAACAGCTGTGTCTGGACTGTGTCTTTGATCTCTGATCTGAAATTGCTTGATTTTTAAGGTATAGCTTTACCCATAACTTTTCTTTTATGCTTTAAACTGAAAGTTTAAAAAAATCTGAAATATACAATATAATAAGCATAGAAGACCGTGACACTCATCTCTGCACTTACCTCTTTTAGCATTTTGTACACAATAAAATATGCCCAGAAATCAGTCAGAGAGTAATTTTCATCTCTTGCAGCTTCCAGACATGCTTTTTTTGCCTTTATAATGTCCCATTTGCCTTTGACAAGTTTTTCTCGCAGAAGTTTTTCCAAGGTCTCTATATTTTCTGACCAGTTTTCATTTTTGTAGATGGATGACATGCACCTTTATCAAAAAAGAAGAAATGTGACTGATTCTTTGGAAAACAATAAAAGCTTTTAGATGTGCTCCTGAGATCAAATTTGCATATTTCCGGAAGTGTTCATGATTAAGAAAGAAGTGGCCTCAAATGTATAGGAAACATTTCACATGAGCTTTCTTTTTAATCTGAGCAAGACAAGGGTGACCAGATTTTGTGTCTGAAAAAACAAAAACATCACTTAAAAATCACTCGGCCATTGTGAATCGCTTATATTCTTCTTCTTCTTCTTCTTCTTCTTCTTCTTCTTCTTCTTCTTCTTCTTCTTCTTCTTCTTCTTCTTCTTCTTCTTCTTCTTCTTCTTCTTCTTCTTCTTCTTCTTCTTCTTCTTCTTCTTCTTCTTCTTCTTCTTCTTCTTCTTCTTCTTCTTCTTCTTCTTCTTCTTCTTCTTCTTCTTCTTCTTCTTCTTCTTCTTCTTCTTCTTCTTCTTCTTCTTCTTCTTCTTCTTCTTCTTCTTCTTCTTCTTCTTCTTCTTCTTCTTCTTCTTCTTCTTCTTCTTCTTCTTCTTCTTCTGCCATATCCAAATCTGAATATTCGTGATCATCATGGCGATTAGCCATGAAGACTGTCCTCGGGATATAATACAGTGGCCTTTCATCTGCTTTCTGTATTGCAGTATGATACCCATATCACAGATCCAATTCTGTGAGTCACTTTCTGGTCCTGACCCCTTTTGGCATGCAAACTCCTCCTCAGCCTCAGGCCAATATTGATGAAGCTGCTACTTTCCATCAAGATGGATTCAAGTGGGATTTAATCCATTTGGAGACCATCACCCTTCCCTGTGGACTCCGACACCCAAGGCATTAGTCTTCAGAGTTGTTGGGTTAGTTTAGTTAACCGCTGCCTGACAATTGGCGTTGAGTCACTTGCAGTATGGTTTACTCTATTACCATAGCAGGATAACCTGGCAAGACATAGTCTCTTTATCTAGTAAAGGTAAAAGTTTCCCATGCTTGAAAGCCAGTCATATGTGACTCTAGAGTTCAGTGTTCCTCTCTGTTTCAAAGCCAAAGAGCCAGCACTGTCTGCTTCTGCAGACATTTCCATGGTAATGTGGCAGGCATGACTAGACACTGGAGCGCTGTTACCTTCCCACGGAAGTGGTCCCTATTTATCTACTTGCAATTTCTTGCTTTCAAATTGCTAGGTTGGCAGGAGCTGGGACAAAGACAGGAGCTCATTCCGCCCTGCAGTACTCAGGAATCGAACTGCTGACCTTCCACCTCCCAGTCAGCATCTTAGCCACTTTATCTACAAGCCTAAAATATCCGATTTTTAAAAATTGATGAATTACCAGGGCTGGCCACTAGAGGCCACTGCCTGCAATATAAAATACAGAACAGTAGTGCCGCACATTATGAACGCATCACACAGCAAAAAAATTGCATAACAAAACGTTCATTAACGAATTTTTTTCTTTATGCAGGATTTTTGGTAACCATTTTTTTGTATATCCACTCAATGGGAACCCCAGTTAATGAACATTTTTCCCATTATGCACGGTATCTCCCATAGGGAACCACATAGCAAAAAAAGCATAGCAAAGAGCTCCATGGAACAGAGTTTTTTCGTTATGCGGGGTTCTACTGTATTGCTATTATCCTCGGTTTCAGATATCTGTGGTAGGTCTCAGAGAGTTTCCCCACCCCACCTGGCCGGGGGGAGCAACCTGTATACAATAATGAAGCAGAAATCCTTTTCAAAACATGTACCAAAAAGTACAGTTGGTGGCATCACTGTAGCATCTCTCTAATGTGGGTCAGTAGGATAAAATATGATCATATAAAAAGATCTTGGTGTTTACAGAGAAACATTTAAAATTACAATTCATTCAGATGGCAATGAAAATTCTAAACCTATAGTAATAATTTAGATTCCAGAAGGAAAGACTATGATGTATTAATAATTGAAGCAATTCCTTCACCTTCTGAGCCCCAATTAATTGTATCTGTCATTGGCTATCTGAGAATCTACAGGCATATGTTATCTTCTTTTCCTATGAAGGGCTTCTTCTTTACTCATTGTGAGTTTATCCACATAAATCAGTGGTGCCCACACTTTTTTTTTTTTTTGCGGGCTGGTCCGACAGATAGCTGCAGGGGCCAGAGGCGGGCTGCTCCTGCTGCTGACAGTTTTGACATCAGCAGCAGTGACAGCGATCATGCTTTGTCCCGGCTGCTCTGAGCAGCCTCTGGCTTGGTCCCATCCCCTCTGCAGCCTTTGTCAAAGCTGATCACCACGTTGGGAAAAATTTTGGAGTCTCCTCTGTTTCAAAATCCGCAGTGCTAGAAGGGTAACCCTGGTGCACTGCAGGGACATCATCCTGGGTGTGTCAAGGGGTTCTCCAGTGCCACGGATTTTGAAACAGAGGAGGCTCTAAAAATTTTCCCAACATGACGATCAGCTTTGACAAAGGCTGCAGAGGGGATGGGACCGAGCCAGAGGCTGCTCGGAGCAGCTGGGACAAAGTGTGATCACCGACACCACTCCTGATGTCAGGAGGTGGGATGGGTGGAGGGCGGTCCATGGTGAGCCTGGGTACTCACCACGGGCCACATTAATTATATGCATGGTCCTAATTTGGCCCGTGGGTTGAGTTGACAGTAAATAATAATTGGTATTGCTATTAAAATTAATAGTTCACATCCACTTACCAAGTGGAACCTGACACTCCACACAAGTACATAACACAGTCCAAGAGGTTACATTTCTTCAGCTCTGTTAGAGTCCCATAAAGGGCAATCATGGCCCGCATACCTCCTCCTGATCCCAGGACAGCAATATTAGGGATTTTATCCTGAAGGAAAAGAAAAATACCCCATCTGTGTTCTAAAGTACAGCATAATCTTCTTGGTATGAAACAAACAAACATACATAGGTGTTATGCTTTACATGGCAGAATCATCCCTTAGTGATGAAGACCAGAATGACTCGCCTCATATGGAAAGATCAGGATCAAAAGAGGGGTTTTAGATCCCAGTTTGCAGCCTGTCCCCAGAAATAGGGAAGACCCTTCTCCCCTCTAGATGAAGTGGAGGCCACTGAAGTGAAAAGTTCCCCAAGAGCCAGAGAAAGACTCTTGGCTATCTCAATGACATTCCAGATGGAACAAATAATTGAGTATCTGTAGCATGGAGTGGAACCACTTACCGTATATACTTGAGTATAAGCCAAATTTTCAGCTCCAAAAATGAGTTCTAAAAAGTGGACTTGGCTTATACTCAGGTCATCTGCACATATAAGCCAACCTGAATATAAGCTGAGGTATCTAATTTTTACCTGAGAAACCAGGAAAATAGATTGACATGAGTATAAGCCAAGGGTGCAAAATGCAGCAGCTACTAGCAAGTTTCAATAATCAAAATAAAATAAAATAATTGAGACATCCATGGAATAATGTTTTGGAATGTTTACAGTACTGCATTTGAGTTGGTGCCACCCAACCAGCACTTGTACTGCTGGGGAAGGGGATGGGCGGGCCAATAGCACTGAGGCAGAATGCAGGGAACATCGCTCTAGCCTTATTCTCAGAGCTGCCTTGAGGCAGGGGCCCCTTGCACTGAAGACACAGTGGGAGAAGTGGGCAGCAAAAGCTACTAGCCACCATTGCCTTTCCCTCACTGCCGTCTCAATCAGGCATGGAGAAAACTGGCATTTCCCAAGATGCATCAGGAAAGGAGTTTTCTCCACGCCCAATTGAGATGCACTGATGACAGGATGGGAGAAGCAGGTGATGAAAGCTATTAGCCACTGCCTTTTCCCCTCATTGCCATCTCAATTGGGCATGGAGAAAACCAGCATCTCCCAAGATGCAGCAGGAAAGGAGTTTTCTCTGTGCCCGATTGAGACACGCTGACGGCAGAATGGGACAGGCAGTTGGTGAAGGTTATTAGCCGCCACCATCACTGCCTTCTTCCCTCACTGCTATCTCAATTGAATGAGGAGAAAACTCCTTTCCTGCTGAATCTTGGGAGATGCTGGTTTTCTCTGTGCCCAATTGAGATGTGCCTGTGACAAGGCAGGAGAAGCAGGCAGAGAAAGCTATTAGCCACCACTGCCTTCTTCCCTTGGGCTTGGTGACCTTAGTATAAGCCAAGTCCATTTTTAGCTCATTTTTTGGGCTGAAAAAATCGGCTTATACTTGAGTACAGTATATACTGTATGTCACAGCTAGATAAATGCATTGAGTGCTGGAGGGAAAACATAGCCATGCTGTTTAAAACAACTGCAATTTCTGCTTCTTGTTCTCTGTTCCTGGTGTTTGATACACAGTGTTTGAAATACAGTGGTACCTCGCTTAAAGAGCATAATGCATTCCACAGGATTGCTCTTTAAGCGAGTTTGCTCTTTAAGTGAAACACCATTGTAAATGACCATGGGGGGGGGGGGATTGCAAACCCCGATTTATTTGTTAAGTGAGTTTTTGGTTGGTTTTATTTGTTAAGCAAAGCAAACATTCAGAGAAAATTCTGCTCTTTAAGCGAAACGCTCTTTAAGCGAAACACTCTTTATGTGAGGTTTGACTGTACTGTTCTTTAACAAAGTAAGTTACAACTAGAGAAGTCAATGAAACTTATTCAGGAGTTGACTCACCCAATCCCTACTGGTTCAACTGATTTAGTCTAGTTATTATTTACTACACTAAGCAACAAGATTTCAGCCTCTGTCTCCCTGCTTGGTTAATTTTCCACTGACCTGATCCAGTCTGTTCAGTGACATCTCTTCTGGCTGTTCCCTCCTTAGATTGCCAACCTTGTACAACTGTGGTAAATATACAAACTCTGGCTTGGACTGTGACTATTCTTTAGGCTGCTCCCTGAACTCTTGTTATGCTGCTTCTGTGTACTGATTCAGCCTGACTTTGTGCTCCCCTTAGTAAACCTATCTTCCACTTTTCCAAGCACTTGCAGTCTCAATCTAGGACAAGAACAAGTGAGGGGGAGAATAAGAAATATTCAAATTTAATAAAGCTTCTCCTTCTAAATTCCATCCATTTCCAAAACACTCTTTCTCTTTCTGTGTCTCTCCACCACAACCTCATGAGTGCATCTGCATGAATGGATAGTTTTGTTATACAGATGTTTGGTTTTTTTGCCTGTGTGGGTGGGATCCAAGCAAAGATCCACTGTAACATCTAACCAAGAAATAATGTCAGGTCTGATGAAAGTGAAGGTCTTTCTGAATTATTACAGTGGATTTCAAATTAAATGTAGAGTCAAACCTCGCATAAAGAGTGCTTCGCTTAAAGATTAACTCGCTTAAAGAGCAGAATTTTCTGTGAATGTTCACTTCGCTTAACAAATAAAACCAATCAAAAACTCGCTTAACAAATAAATCGGGGTTCACAATCCCCCCCACACACACACACACAATTGGTCACTTACAATGGTGTTTCGCTTAAAGAGCAAACTCGCTTAAAGAGCAATCCTATGGAACACATTATGCTCTTTAAGTGAGGCACAACTTGTATATGATTTCCCCCATGCAGATGGAAACTCTCTATTTCTAAAGATGAGGCATGGACAAAAGACATGATAACTCATGCAACACACTCATTGATATAGACTTTGAAGGACTCTTGTATGAAATGCTGAACTCAGTGTAGATAACATGTTCCACCAATAGAACATGTCCCTGAGACCATCTCCTTGTGACAAATCGCTTCCCAGAAAGAATTAGAGCAAGTTTATATTATAATTTAGGGGGAAACCAAACCATCAACCAGACAAACAAATACCGGTACTCAGCCTTCAGGCACAAATGTATTTCCACAAGTTTTGTAAACCATGTGTGTCATATTCTTGGTGGTGCCAAACTATGGATAAATTAAATCTTACCAAACTGCATTGAATCCCATGCTTGGCAAGACTGTTTCTCACCACTTCCCTTCGAGAAGAAATAGATGCTTGTTCACCCGTAGTGAGGACTTCAGAGACCTGGACTTCAGATTTTTCCTGGAAATAATACAGCCAACATTGATAAAGGAGAAATCAATTTTCTTAGAGAACAACAGAGTATAAGGCACTTGATATAACACTGTGGCCAAATCAACACTTGGGGCTGTTGCTTCATTGGCCCTTGTTTCACAGGTATATTTGGTAGCATCATCACTGAATTACTTCACCGATCCATTGGTGACATGTGATTTAGTTTCAGTCGCCATTTCTCCCTTCTCTCACTCTCCCTGATTGTCACAATCACAGTCTGCTGTTTCACCTGAATTGGGAAATCATGGGTTGCATCCATCATAGTCTGGTTTATATGTAACAGACAATTATTGCTTGTTGTGAGGGAATGAATGATACAGGATGTTCATCTATGTAGTTCCAAACATAGTCACTGGCTGGAATCCAGTAGTAAGTTGCAAATAAGTAAGCCTTCTTATTTACAATGAGAGCTGTGGCCCAAAACATTTTAATATCTGCAGCTAGCTACCCCTGCCTTATAGGCTCCACAGCATGATGGGAAGCAGGTCAGACATGGATTTTGATTCAACATTAGTCAAAATTCCCCACTGAGGATCACTTTTGTTTTAAGCAGTAGCCAAAAAAAAATATATTGCCTGGAAGAAAGAAATGTTACCTTCTTAGCTAAAAAAAAGTCCATGTTCTCTTCCTGTTTTTCCCCAAAACTAGTTCAGAGAATTCACACTCTATATAATATTAATCCAGAATCTTCAAAATTTTGGTCATCAAATTTTCTCTTTAGCAGTGACTTCCTGTTGTCTTCTTTACAGCGTGATAGCAAACACTACACCTATAAAGCAAGCAAATACATTGAATTAATTCAGCTCCTGGCAGCACTGAATACTACAAACAGAAAGAAACCACTGGGTGTAACAGCTGTGGCTTTTTCTGTTGTTTGCAGGTTGTAAAGCTGGATGGCTCAATCCATTTTTCAACAGCTTCAGTTGGTACAGAGCGCCCAGCTTTGTTTGGACAGGGCAGCTATAAAGCAGTTAATACTGGAGTGGGATTTAAAAAGAGACCAGCAGTTCACAAGAAATGCTGATACTGTACTATTATTTCCTGCAGGACTGAAAGCCAAGAAAATTTGATATAGGGCACATTTTAAGTGGTAGCTGTGTTGGTCTGTGCAAAGTAAACAAAACAAATCAAAGACAAAAAAAATTGTGGCACCTTAAAGATTAACTCCTGTATTTTAATGTTAGCTTTTGTGGATCAAGTCCACTTCATCAGACATAAGAGTGAGTTTTTATGGTATCCATTTATATATACAGTCAAACCTCACATAAAGAGCGACTCGCTTAAAGAGTAACTCGCTTAAAGAGCAGAATTTTCTCTGAATGTTCGCTTCGCTTAACAAATAAAACCAACCAAAAACTTGCTTAACAAATAAATTGGAGTTCACAATCCTCCCCCCCAAAAGTCACAATTGGTCACTTACAACGGTGTTTCACTTAAAGAGCGATCCTGTGGAACACATTATGCTCTTTAAGCGAGGTACCACTTTATCAGATACAGAGGCCCACAGTGTTTGGTTGGTTTAACTGCAGATAGGTTTGCAAATCAGTGTGCTATTTACAACCACTAATAACATACAATCAGTATGGTTACTTACAACAGTAATAACAGAAAATCCCTGATAGGGATTAGTTTGATTATTGTGATGTTTGGTTCTGTTAAGATGTTGCAAAAGAAACATTTCTGACATTACACATTTGCTAATGAGGACACTTTGTGAGAGAGACCCAGCCAGTGGTCAAACAGAGACCCAGAAATGGGCATGGCAGAGGTTCTGATTGTTCTAAGTCACAAGACATTTCATTAACTTAGTTCCACAATGCAGCAGTCAGAATCCTCTTAACATAGCTCTGCATATGTAAGGCTGTGTAATCAGTGGTGGGATTCAGCAGGTTCACAACAGTTCACCAGAACCGGTAGCAAAAATTCTGGCTGGTCCCACCCATCCAGGTTTTGAAATAAAGTAGTCCTAATTTGTGTGCAATGCAGAATTTTCCCTCCGGCCACACCCACGGTGCAATGCCCACAGAGTAGGTAGTAAAAAAATTGACTCCCACCACTGTGTGTAATGTTATCTGCTGCAGGCTCTTAACTTTAATGAAAGTTTATTATTCTCTCTCACTACTTCCAAAACCTACAACATTCCCTAGGGCAGGGATTCTCAACCTAAAGCCAATGGGCCAGATGCAGCCCATGTGCCATTTCATGTCCCCTCCCCCAATGCCTCCAACACACCAGGAGATGCCATGTGGTGGAGGAAGGGCAAAATGGCTGTCCAGGCCCTGAAGCTGTCTGAGGGAACATGACCCATCCCCCAGCTTTAAAAGGTTGAGAACTCTTGCCCTAGGGCTTTCTTTTAATGTCTGACAATCACCCCTACTACAAGACCACTATAATGCTAATTTCATGTCAGAGATTACTCTGGGTTGAAATAATTTTTGCTGGCAAAACCTCCACTCAGGGGATGCCTGAATGAGGCTTCTTTCATGTCCCCAAGTGCAGACATGACCTTCCAGTGTCCAGTTTGACATCTTAACCACTAAGCCACCAGGGGAGCTGCTAGGTCCACTGTGAAATGGATTCTATATCGTCAGGATATATGTTGATGTGTTAATAGCAAGAACAATAAAATGTATATACCTTAGAACACTCTCTGGCCAGTTCACAATGTAATTAGCATTATTATTATTATTTGCCCCTAACATGCTGAGTACTCAGTTTATTGACCTAGGAAGGATAGAAGACTGAGTCTACCTTGATCCCATCAGAACTGAATTCACAGTGTGAGTAGTTTTGGCTGCAGTACTGCAACTTAACCACAGCACCATGAGGGGGTCTATAAGCCTCCATGTATATATATGTACTAGGAGAAGGAATTGCTATTGCCTGAATTCCTTCAAATGCAATAACAAAAAATTTTCCCACAAGAAAACCATTGTTTCTGGTGGAAATCATAGGATAACAGAGTTGGAAAGGACCAATGAGGCCACTGAGTCCAACCTTCTGCTCAGTTCAGGAATCCAAATCAAAGCAGATCTGATAAATGCCTGCCCAATTTCCCCTGGAATGCCTCCAATATTGGAGTAATCATCACCTCCAAAAGTAATTGGCTCCACTGTTCCACTGCTCTAACAGTTAAGATATTTTCCTTGATATTCAACCTGTATCTAGCTTTCTATAACACGAGCCTGTTACTTCATGTCCTGAACTCTGGAATGATCGAGAACAGATCCTGCCCAACCTCTTTATGACTCAAGTGTTTGAAAACACTTCATGCAGCAAATGTACAAAAAAAGAGCATATATAGAAGGGGTGCCCAAACTTTTTGGGTCTTGGGTGATCATGTGATTCAGGGAGCTGGTCACTAAGGCGGGCTGCCAGAAATCTCCCTCCACCCCATGTTTGGTTTAAACTTTCTATGATTAATTGGCAAAAATTGGAAAAGTCCAAGAAGGCAATTTTTTCCAGATCTTTGTGTTTGTTGACTGATTGACCTTACAATGAAAACTTTGTGCCATTTTTTAATTTGAGTTATTTTTCTCCCTGTTAAATGCTGGGTGGATAGTTCATGGGTTTAGTAGAGAATGGGAGTTTGATTTAGTAGAGGTTGGGAGTTTGTGAAGGCCCTGGGAATGGGTTCCCTGCCCTATGTTGCTGGCATCTATGGTCAGTTGGACCTATGGATGAGGATCTTAGAAGGGTCACCCTTGAGAGAGGTTGGAATCCTGCAACAACCAAGTGAGCTGGTGAGCCAGGAAAGGTAAAGGTAAGGGTCACCCTTGCTCAAAACCCAGTCATATTCAACTCTAGGGTTCAGTACTCATCTCTGTTTAGACCCAAAGAGCCAGAAAAGTCTGTGTCTACAGATGTTTCCATGGACACGTGGCAGGCATGTCTCAACACCAGAGTACACGGAATGCTGTTTACCTTCCCACTGAAGGGGTCCCTATTTATCTACTTGCCATTTCTTGCTTTTGAACTGCTAGGTTGGCAGGAGCAGGGACATAGACAGGAGCTCACTCTGTCACGCAGTACCTAGGAATCGAACTTTGGTCTGACCTTCCAGTCAGCGAATTTAGCATCTTAACCACTTGGCTACCACAGTTCCTGTACAAGCTGTACCATCCTAGAATGCCCCTAGGGAAGAAGGGGATGTTAAACCACTTCTGCATATTTTTTTTACCTGGAAACTCTGGAAAAGGTAACCATAAATCAGAATCAACTTCACTGTCCCTCAGTTATTATTATTTTGTTGTTAGTGGCTTAGCAAAGAACAAAAAAAAGGGAGGCACTGATCTGCAAGTGGATGCCAAAAGATTATGTTGGCTCAAGGAATCCTTGCCTACTGTGTCACATGCTTTGTGTTTCCCTAGCTGGGTAATGAATAGAATATTTATTTTCACTCTTTAACCTTAACATTAAGGACAGCCTGGCATGGGGTTGTATGGCTATTTAGAAAAATGATGCTAACTCTGCCAGAGAACACTCAAGCCCAGACAGAGATCAATCTTATTTGTCAGCCACACCCAGGCCTGCATCCAATTACTCAACACACAAGAAGTGTTCTTCATCCTGATACTCATTCTGTGTTATCATAAATGCAATTCATATCTATGCACATTAGGAACTAAACACGTTCCAACAAGGTTCAAGAATATTTACATATAGTGATAGAAATGCAATACGAAGCACACAAACAACTCTGTAAGAACATGCATCATGTATACCACATCATATGGCTTGAGCAAATCAAAGCAAAATGAAAGGGGATTCCAGGATAACTTACCCCTCTCCCCCAAAAGAAGAGTCAGCCACCAGTATTGCATGAATTGTAGATCACCTTTATTAAAGTTAACAACATGTAGCAAAAACTTCAACAGAAAGCAGATGCATCAGTAATTCAGCTGAGAAAATGGATCTAAGGGCCAAACTAGAATCCCCCAGTGCCAGTTGACTCCAAATTCCCCTTAGCATGGTGCCATCCAACCACCACCTCAGATCAGGGGTTTCCAATCTATGGCCTACGGGCCAGATCTGGCCCATGGTGCCATTTCATGTGACCTCCACCCCCTCCGTCGCACCCAAAAGTGCCATGTGTAGTTCCTTTTTAATGTACAAGGTGGCCCATAAGTCCCTATCATGCAAGCAGGGCAAAATAGCCATCCAGCCCTCAAAGCTGTCTGAGAGAGGGTGATCAGGCCTCTAGCTTGAAAAGGTTGGGAACCCCTGCCTTAGATGGTCAACAAACATAGCCTGACCTGTCCGAGTCAGGTCTGTGACAGCTCAACAAACCCCTCCAAGCTACTGATATCCATTCAGCTGGGAGCATCTAACCCCATGATGGTGAACCTTGGCACTCCAGATGTTCTTGGACTTCAATTCCCCGAAGCCCAAGCACCCTGTGAATCCACACGAATGGATTTACTGCAATTCATCCGGCCCGTGCTGCCTTCATCGCTCCCGGAAGCGGAAATAAAACATGCCCTTGGCATCTGCAGTGCCAAGGTTCACCATCATGGGTCTAACCCACCCTTGGACTCACCAAAGGCTGTTCACCCCGCACTACCCGTCCCAACCAAAGTGACCTAACTGGCACCTCTCAATTTGGGCCAATTGCCCAAAACACTCATTCGACACAGGACAGGCAAAAAAGATCCCAAGCCAGAGCCTATCAAAAAATCCTGCCCTGCCTCAACAGGTGGCCAGCTGTCTCATGTTGAGCAAAATAGGGTGTGAGGGAGGGCCACTGCAATCCCAACTTACAACCATGATGCCCGCTGAGGACCTGCAGCATTGTAGACAAAGCCACCTCCCCCATGCCTCAGGTCAGTTTCTAATTAGCGCACCATGGAGGTACAACTCATTTGAGGCAGGGGAGGTTGGCAAAGAGACCCCAACCTGCACAGAGCTAAATTAGAATTCCCGGTAACCTTGAAGAATATATTGCCAGGCTTTATCCTTCACTGCTGGAGGGCTAATTCATCACTGAGCAGAGCTTCAAAAATCACTCTTTCAAAATAATTTCACATTGTACGTTGCTGTGCACAAGTCTTTGGCCCCCACCAGCTGGTGGGGGAAATTCAGTGCATGATTTCAGGAGAGCATAGCTCAGCCCCTATGCCACTTAAACACACCAAAATGGGATATAATCTTCTGCTGACTCTTTTCTCAGCTTCAGTTGTGGTGAAGCATAGGTTTAGGAAATCCAAGTTGTGCCCCCTCAAATCACTCACTGAAATGTCCCCAAACCAGCTTGTAGTGGCCTTAGATTGTTTTGCACTGTACTGTATGTTGATGTAAACTCTTCTCCAAGTTACTCATTACTATGAAAATTACACTTTTCTGTGGGTTGATCAGTATTTTTCCATTATTCATTATTCCTGGTGTATAAATATAAGTAAAACTATTGATTAATTAATAACAGCCATTAATTAATTAATAACAACCCACTGGAATTTACACCATTTAGCTTAAACTAGTGTACAGAAATAGTCAGATTTGCCCATTACTTTTTTGTTACATTTTAATTCCTTTCAGGGCTGGAATCCACAGCCTGGGTTGAAGTGGAGAATTACCTTAAAACATTGCTCTGAATACACTTGTTACCATGTATGTAACGAGAGAAAGTAAAGCGTGAATGTTTCACATTATATGAAGAAAATAACAAAATTACATCATGCTAAAATAATATCATTATGCCTTGATTACATCCCAAACTTATTCATTACAAGTCATGTCATTGCTTATCATATGTGATGTCCAACCTCTCTCTATACAAGAGGTCAAAGCTTTAACCAGGCACCCTTTGGAGCTTAATTATCCTAACTTCTTATCAGTGATTTAAATTTTCACCAGGAAATAATACTTGCCTTTATCCTCCTTACTCTTCTCAGCAGGGCCTTTCAGCTCTTCTTTGTTCTCTCTTCCTGCCTCTCTCTCCAATGCTGTTTATATACAATTTCCTATATCTTAGATTGAATACCCACCCTAGTATCCTAATCACCACCCATTTCTGGAATGCCATAATTGCATTCAAGTGAAGCAGCTTCAATAGCAAGCCTAACAGATTCTCCACCCATGCGCACACTCCCACAATAAATTGGATGTCTGATCATTTCCTAATGCGGAACCTTTGGTTTCTCCCAGCTCATTGAATTGTATATTTTGTGGCAGCTGATGCGCTATCTGTTTAATCCAGTCTCAGTTCTTCATTGGTGACTTCCACAACATCAGAGGATAGCAGAAAACAAAACCCCGGGGGGGGGGATAAAATAAAAACACTGCAGCACTGTGGTGTTGGAGGAGAGTTTTGAGACTCCCCTGGGCAGCGAGGAGAACAAATAGGTCAATCTTAAAAGAAATCAACCCTGACTGCTCCTTAGAAGGTCAAATAGTAAAGATGAAGCTAAAGTACTTTGGACATCAAATGAGGATTCACTTGAGAAAGCCTTGATGCTGGGAAGGGTGGAGGGCAAAAGAAAAAGGGGGCGGCAAAAGATGAGATGGCTAGATGGTATTGTAGACACAATGGGCACAGAGCTGAGCGAGTTGAGGAGGATGGTGGAGGACAGAAGTGCCTGGCGGACAGTGGTCCATGGGGTCGCAAAGGATCTGAATCGACTGTGCGACTGAACAACAACAAAAAGCTAAAGAGTAATCAAGCTGAATGACAGATAAGTATGCATATCAATACAGCTTCCTACAGCTAGCAGTAACAAATTATACAGTATATGGTTTGTTAGTCATATTAGTTTTAAATGTCCCCTTTTCAATCTTAAAAGTGTGAAGTTGCCAAGCAGAGCATATGTTAATGAGTTTAACCTCTTATTGTGTGGGCACACCCTGGTCGTGCTCATATTGTAAATGGCTACTATTCCAAAAAAACATGGCTACTATTAAAAAACATCAGAGAAGACAATTATTTTCTCCTTCCACTTCTCCATTTTCTGCCACACTCATCTTTTGTTCCCTTGAAATTTGGAATGTGATTATCCTGGAATCAATTCGATTCACAGCCACAATTACATTTGAAATCACAATCAGTGCTCAAATAGAGGCTGCGGATTTGATTTCAAGAGATCATAGTTCACACTGGATGAGACTCTAGCTCAGTGGTTCCCAAACTAAGGCCTGGGGGCCGGATGCACCCACCGACTCCAATTCATCTGGTCCACGAAGCCCTCGTCACTTCTGGAAGTGGAAGTAAAACGCGCCCGTATGGGCACGTTTTACTTCCACTTCCAGGAGCGATGAGGGTTTGGTGGGCCAGATGAATTGGAGTCGGCAGGTGCACCCAGCCCCTGGGCCTTAGTGACTGGCTCCCTGAACCACATGATCAGCCCACTGCCCAAAAAGTTTGGGCATCCCTGCTCTAGCTCACCTTCTTTCCTCCTTTGCTGTCACCTCTCCCTGACCTTTTTTCCTCTGGTCCTGCCTCTGCTGATCCTTTTATGATTTACTGTTGTGCTGGTTTTATGTGTGGAGTTAATCTTAGGGCTGACTAATTAAAACTACAGAAGGGAACCTCCTTAGCAATTTTATTAGTATCAACCTGAGAATGTTAGAAAATAACCCACAAAAGAGAAAACAACCCTCAATCTCTCTCAGGGTAAGATGACTTTTTCCATGTGAACCTCTGCCAATTATATTAATAAATATTCAACCATGCTCCACTTCCTCCCTTCTGGGTGACAGAACTACATTTCCTTTCCTTGATACTTTGTCATGATATAAACTGTTGGCAAGAAAAAATTCTCATTATTTTTCACCACCACTCTCTTACCGCAATACCTACACACAGTGCAGGGACATGTGTAAGGGAAAGACTAATAACAATGACCCAGCAACAAGGTGATAAATTGATCTAGTGCTAATCTCCTTTATCAAAGACATTTTAAGAAGATGATAATCTGGGGAGATGAAAGAATGTAGAGGCATGTTCCTCTGGTCCTAAATATCATGACCCAACTGCTGCCATAACTGAAACATCACCTATATTTGTACCCCAATCTTTACAAGAAATATTGCATCGAGAAAACCCTATTTACATTGCTCTGGTTTGAAAATTATTACCCCAACTGCAGCCAAGTTTGAAGCAAAAAGAGCCAGACAAATTTGATTCAGCCTTCAAATCATGTGGGCACTTTTTAAAATCAAATTCACTCATTAATTTTATAAGTGGAGCAAATTTCTCAGCATTCAACAGCATAGTTGGGTTCTACCTCTCCCCATTTTACAAATCTGTCTGCAGAGGGAAAACACTTATTGTTTTATCTGTAGAGAAACACAATGATATTTTTGGCATTGTGCACATAATAGTCAAATGACAAATTGCATGCTTTCTATTGGGTCCCTTGCATATCAAGGAACTGGAGCATTTCCAAAAACAAAACAAAGAAAGCAATAGTAATCATATTTGGTACCCTTGCATTTATCCAGCCAGTGGTTGAATCTAGTGAGTAAGACTCCTAAACATACAACTTCTTCCTGTCTATGGCAAAATCCTGGTATTTCACAAGGATAAACTCCATCAAAACAATGAATTCTGGCTATATATCCATTCACAGCATTTTCCCAGGCTTTTATTGATTTTTCTCTAAGTGCCACTAGATCTATTGCCCATTGAAATTTTTGAACTTCCTTTTCTTCTTCATTTGCAACTGAAGTCTGGCTGAGAGAATACTATTACTATGGCCTTCAACATACTTTCACACATAGAAGCAAAGTAAACTGTAGGGCAGTTATGGTGAACATTGGCACTCCAGATGTTCTGGAACTTCAATTCCTCAGAAGCCCTGATCAACAGGAGTGCTGACTTGGACTTCTAGTAATTGCAGTCCAAGAACACCTGGAGTGCCAAAGTCTGCCATCACAGCTGTAAGGGCTTCTGTACTCAACTATAGATTTTGTTAGAACAGTAGATTTCTTAGAATAATAACAGTAAGAATTTCCTTTTATAGAACCATGAACTTCCTGAATAACTACTCTTAATTTATAGACATAAACTCTCTTTACTAATATACAACACTCTATTTTTTAATTAATTAAATACAATGAATTTCTACAACACATAAACATAGCATTTTACTAGATGTCTTTTTGCTATGGGTGGGGAAATGGAGATATTATGAAATAATTAAATTGCACACACATTCACATGTGGGACCTGGACAAAACGAAAGGCATTTTGAAAAAGATACACAAACATACATCATATGCAAGAATGACTACATGAAAATGAAAGAAAAATAAAGAAAGGTTACAACTTAAAATATACCCACACAAATACATAGGTTGCCCTTGCTTGAAATGTCTTGCTTTCAAACTGCTAGGCTGGCAGGATGTGAGACAGAGACGGGAGTTCACTCCATCATGCAGTACTCAGAAACTGAACTCTGAGCTTCCAGTCATCATTTCAGCATCTTAACCATTTGGGCTACTGCAGTCCCTCACACAAATATATAGCTATGAGTAATTAGGAGTTCTCTGATAAACAAAATTACAAAAGCTCATGATGTAAGTGAGCTCTTAAAATCCTTCATTTTCCACAATCAAGAAGTATATAAAAGGAGGGCTGATTACCTCCTGAGATGCGTAAGCAGAAAATATTTGATTAAGACATTGATAAGGGAAGACCCATCATTTGAATCTTCCCTATAATCTTTATTGAACATCTACTACTTTCTTCATTGCCGCTAAAAATAGCTTTTCAATTTTGTCATCTTGAATAACTCCTCTTGATGTCTCACTATGCTTTGTGAATTGATTGGAAAATAATGGGTGAATATGAAGTAACCCAGGATTAGTATTAACTTCTTGTAGCTGGTTCAGTTTCCCCCACTCTAGATAGTTAGCAATTTCCAAAATGAACCCCATTCTCTTCTTACCTTGACAGTTGTTTTTGTTAATTTGTGAGGAAATGCATCACAGATAGGCAATCACCTCTGAAGATGTAGCAATTGGGTCCATTATCTTTATCCTGCAGTTTACACACATCTATTCTAAGGAATTCAATCCCACAAAGTTTGTAGTATTTTGCTGTTTTTTAAGTGGTCTTTGAAAGAAGAAAGACAAGTCAAACTGGATTATAATATCCACTTCAAAAATTATTAGCAATATGCTTCCTGTATTACACATAGAAATTCTTACAGCATTGTTTTAGTAGTGTGGAAAGCAGAAAAGCTTTTCTGTTTCCTGCAGTGCCCTGTTGGTAACCACACTTCTCCTTGCAATCCTGTATTACCTTAGCAGTGCCGGAAGTGAAATGGCATTTCTTTTTCTATGTCAATAATAGAATTTCAGTGTCATAAGGCAGATTCCTTTATCATTGCCATATTCCTTGAGAACTGGAGATAAGGGCAATTTGAGATGGTTTTGTGTCATAAACATTTATGTAGGTTTGTATCTTTTTACATGAGTAAATCAGTGACAAAAGGACCAGTACTTTGATAGTTACTGTACTGATAAACATCTTGATTTGGAGAACACAAAAAGTTGGTTTCCAGCATTTTTGTGCAATATATATAGTCTATACTACATATATGGCCAGATCTGTTGGTTATGAGTTCGTAGTTGCTATTAGCTATTCTATGTGGTATATATAATGGTTAGTAGGATTGATTGCCCTCTGGGATTGAGGGAAGCTGTGAGGACTGGCCGCGGCTACTTCAGCTTCGCTGTGGCCCTGCGTCTTCCATGGGCTCTCCCCGGCCAGTTGGGATGGGGATTGAGGGCAGCTGTGAGGTGAGGGCCTCTTCAGCTCCGCCATGACCCCGCATCCTCCACGGACTCTCCCTGGCCAGTTGGGTCAGAGATAGGGGCAGCTGCACATACCAGCCGGTTGACTGAAGACTGCCGCCTCCGGTGTCATAGCTGCTCCATGGTCACCCCTTCCCTGCTAGGATGAGATAAGGACTCTTCAGATTCTCCTGATTGTATTGTACTTTGGACTAGTGTATTGTATTTTTTTTAGCTTTTTGTATTATATATTTGTGCTATTATTCATAGTAGCTCTTCTCAGTAGGAGGGAGTTGATTTTTAAAAGGATATATTATAGGAATTGAATTCCCTGACTGTATTGCATTTTCATTTATTTATTTATTTTGACTGTATTGATTGTTGAATTATGTTGTTATATTTATATTATGTTGTTGCTGTATCTGAGATTGTATAGTTATAATATGTTACCCATGCCATGTTAGCCGTTCTGAGTCACTTCTGCGAATAGAGCAGCATAAAAATCTAAATACAAATACAAGTAGGGTACAGTTCAACAGAGTCACTGATAAATAATTCTAGAAAGATAGTTTTCTCACACACCACTTTGTGTCTAATGCAAAATCTCTAACTCTCAGCTGTGGAGAAAGGAAAAATCTATTATAAACTTTTAGCATTGGTAAGACTTTTGTAAAGCGCTACATGCTGTGCTTCCAAAAGTAGGAACATCTGAAACTCAGCATCTATTACTCTCCAGTGTGTTTTACAGAAGATCAAAACATTTCTCTGCTGCTGTCACTTCATTATCCAAGGCACACAATTCCAGCTTTAGCACCTACTGTTATGCCTCACTGATGTTTCTTGGTGTGTTTTCTTGAGAACAAAAAAAACCTTTTGAGAATAAAAGAAATGCTGGGGTCTCAAGGACTGCTGGATAACTTGGCAACACTATCTGGGAAAAAAATGAAATAAGTGGCTCTCTCCTCCCTCAACAAAAATCGTGAAAGCCATGACCATTTGTTGCATTGCTTTTGAAATGTAACTCCATTGTACCCTAATTACCAAAGAAATGTTACCTCTTCCATGTAACTTCAGCTGGTTTCTTCCGATCTCTGACCTTTCTAAGCAAAAAAAAAAAATCCTCCCATGTCTTTTTCTTGGATTCTTTATAAGCAGTTCAGTGAACTGGCACTATTAATCAAGAAACAGGAGATGGCAGTCTTATAAATCAAAAATTCTGCCTAGCAGTATGGTTCCAATTAACTGTTTTTTACTCAAGTGAAAGGAATAAAGGCTTACTGTGTGAAGCAAGAAAGTACACTCAATTAATTGGCTTCCTTTCACTAGATACAAAGGGACAGGACTGAACATTCTCAGGGTGTGTCATATATATTTATCTTTATTATGATCACTGATCAGATAAAGGAGTGGGTTATAATTTCTCCAAAGCAGTTAATTGGTTTCTTCAGTTCTTGATATAGCTTCTGATTTACAAATTACTTAATGTGTTGTTTGAAATCTTTTCCTATTAGACAGCAGGAACCAATTTGATATCCAAATGGCTAAAAACTGCATGCAGACGGACTTGATTTCTCAAGTCCGTTAGAATGTAAGGAATGTCATTTTGGAGATGTCTACCAATGCATGGACTCCTCGCTGAATAATGACTCCAAGGTATCCAAGGAAAAGTTCCTAGTGTACTTTTTACTTGCATATCTATCAGTTACATCTTCAGGTTGAAATCGCCACCTCAATACTGATTTTAAGAACAGACTTCATTCCACTAGACGTATTCTCTGAGAATATTGAGAATGTATTCAACGACAACAACAGTATACCAGAAAAAGAAGATTTATTTTGTGAAGAGTATCCCATATGAGTTGTATATACAGTTGTACCTCGTTTAAAGAGCATAATGTGTTCCACAGGATTGCTCTTTAAGCGAATTTGCTCTTTAAGTGAAACACCATTGTAAGTGACCAATTGTGACGGGGAGGGGGGGATTGCCACTCCAATTTATTTGTTAAGCGAGTTTTGGGTTGGTTTTATTTGTTAAGCGAACATTCATAGAAAATTCTGCTCTTTAAACGAGTTACTCTTTAAACGAGACAATATGTGAGGTTTGACTGTACCAAAATATAAATCATTCCACTAATTCTAAACTTTCTGCTGCACCAGCAGAGGGAAAGACGAAAGATATATACAGTACAGTGTAGGGTTGTGAATACAGTAAATGGTAATACAACATTTTTCACTTTGTTTGTGAGCAGAAAAATGGTGGGGATTATTCCACTGTAGTTATTGGCTAGGGAGGGAAAATCCCAGAAAAGTTCTGAGGGATGAGTTTCACTTCAGTTTTTTATTGTTACTGCGGATGCAAAAAAACAAACCAAAAAACATCAAGTATACAGTATTGGCAACCTGCACATCACTGTTCACCCTTCCACATTGTCTTACATGTAAAGACACACAACACAGTTAAGGTCAAATCATATACAGTATTAAAATAAATGTGTATTTCCTGTTATTGCTGTTTGTTTGCTTGCTTGCTTGCTTGCTTCTTTCTTTCTAAACTTTACGTGAAGGTGAACCCACAATCTGCTCAATCTCTTCTAGAATCTTTTGCTGAACATTTGCTACATTCATCTTTGCTGCAGTGAGCAATTTATCAGTCTCTTCTTCCGAGTAGTTCATCTTGAATGTAGTAAACTGCTCTCTATATTCAGCAATTTTGCCTGGAAAGAAGACATTGTGAATGAATGAGCTACATATGCATTTGAATTGGATGAGGCACTGAAAAGGAATCTTCCATAAATACCAAACAAAAATGACACAACTGAAAGGGCTGAGGGTCCTTCATGACTCACTGAACTAGAAGCTCTAAGATCTTTCACTTAATGTTCCTCACCACTTGTGCCCTTGTCCCTTCAGAAAGTTGTCTTTGCCTCAAAGACAGAAAATGAAAGAAAGCTTGCCAGCAGAAAATTTCCAGGCATGAGATTGGAGAGACCAGAGAAGGGAACATTTACTTTTCTTGTAGAAGGTATTGTGGGAGGCATAACATAAAGTAATAGGTGAAGGTGAAGGTCGCCCTCTAGGGTTCAGTGCTCATCTCTGTTTACAGCCAGGGACATGTGCACAGAAGGCTATTTACCATCCCAACAAAGTGGTACCTATTTATCTACTTGCAAATTCTTGCTTTCAAACTGCTAGGTTGGCAGGAGCTGGGACAGAGATGGGAGTTCACTCCGTTGTGCAGTTCATGGGTATCAAACTCCAACATTCCAGTCTTCAAGTTCAGAGTCTTACCCATCCATTTCTGATACTGGTATATGATTTCTGAACTTGAAGTGTTCACTTTACAGATTTCCCCAGTTACAGATATTCCCCCCATTAACAGTAAGAAAAATAATATATATATTTTGAAACCCAGTAGCACGAGGCAGGATGATAAAGAAGGGAGAGATCACCTTTACAAAAATGTTTATGGAAAGGAAAACACTGGTGAACAAAAGAAGCGTAGACATTTCCTTAATAAATCCCATTTCTGAGTTACCTGGACAGTTGACATTATTGAACAGTGGGCAGTGTATGACAGTTGGAGCATTTTCTCCTCTGAAGATGTAGCAATCAGATGGGTTATCAATGTCCTGCAGGTCTCTCTCATCTACCCTTGGAAAAGGAATTCCATGTGCTTGACAGTATTCAATAGCTTTTCTAATGGTCTGAACCAAAAAATAAAAGTCTGTCATCGAATTGTAAAATTCACTTCAAAATACAGTAGTTGTTTCTTGGCTGGTGAGATGGTTAATTTTAAAGATTTAATAATAAATACTTCTTATGCTGCATTTAAGAACTGTTCTGACACAACTGGGGCCTGACTGAGAAAGTGTAACCCGCCCCCCAGTTTGAAAAGGTTGGGAACCCTTGCTCTAATTCTCTTTTCTGTTCACATTCTTTTTCAAACAGAACACAAGAAGGCTAGTGAAAGATTCATGATAAGATTTGTTGTTGTTTCCATATATTCTGGGAGTATTATCCTTTCATAAACATGCTTCTTCTCACCTTTTATGCAAAAATGAAACTAATTACCAGAAAAGGATCACCAGCGCTGTAGTCAAAAGAAATGATCAGCTTCGCCTGCCTCTCTGGGAGAAGAGCTGATGGGTAAGCAGTATTTATGGTCAAACCAGCATCAATCAGAGAAACGACTGGCTTATTTGTCAGCTCCGGGAATTTGACATCAGCTAGCAATGTGATGGAAAACAAAGAGTTAGTGTGAAGAGGACAGAACCAATCCAAACATGACAGCTACTCTAAAGGTAAAGGTCTCCCTTGCTCAAAAGCCAGTCGTATCCGACTCTAGGATTCAGTGCTCATCTCTGTTTCTTATTTATTTATTTATTTATTTATTTATTTATTTACTTATTTATTTATTAGTTCAAATTTATATTGCCGCCCAAACATTTCTGTGGTCATGTGGCAGGCATGGCTAGACACTAGAGTGCACAGATCAATATTAATGCTTGTACTGCTGATAATAACATTTTCATCCCAAAATAATAATAGAATTATAGACATTTAGAGACATTTAGAGCTAATCTGAATAATCTATTGTTGCTGATGGCTGTGGGAAGCTGTATTGTTGTGCTTGCTTCTTGTTTGTCATTTTGCTTGAACACACCCTGCTCCCTTTGGCCCCTGAATTTGGTGTATAAAAACCATGCCTGTAAGTTTCACTCCTTGTTTGAAGAAGTGGACTTGATCCATGAAAGCTAACAATAAAAATATAGCAGTTAGTCTTTAAAGTGCTACAGTGTTTTTATTTTGTTTTGTTAATTTATTTTATTTTATTTTATTTTTTGCTTTCTGATATGCCTGAACCACAGACTAACATGGCTACTATTCCAAAAAATTCAAGAATAATTGTTGTCATTGCCAACTGCAACTTGTATCTAAGAATACATTTTTTTCAAGAAGCAGGAAAAATGCCATTGGTGTGAATTTGTTTAAGATGGATCCCAGCTTGTAATGAAGTTACCCACACACTTTGATCACAGAGCCATCTCCTACAGCACATAGAAAATAAGACATGCAGGATTTAGCACTGGGACTGCAATGGACTGCCGCAGCCTTGAGGATATGGACAAGGCATGCCTTCACAGCCAGTCCATCTGGCATAGCCTCTTCTATCTCCATGACTGTTGGGAATCAGAGTTCCTCTTCTGGTCATTTTGCCATCAGACCCAATAGGATAGTTTCCAGTGGCACTTCCTCCACTGAGGGTACCATCACCCCACCTAAAGAGGCTTATCTGCTCTTAGCCATTGGCCCCTTTAGGGAGTCACTCAGCATTGAGTCTCTGGCTGTACAGTCTACTCCATTACTGTAGCGGGATGTCCAGCCAGACATGACATAGAATAACCGAATTTGAAAGAGCCTATGAGGTTGTCAAGTCTAACTCCCTGCTCAATGCAGAAATCCAAATCAAAGTATAACTGGCAGATAGTTGTTTAATTTTATCTTAAATGTCTTCAGCACTAGAGCAATCTCTATCTCCCGAGGTAAGTGGTTCCATTGTCATACCTCTCTAACAATTAAGATTTTACTGATAGTCAAGGTATATCTGGCTTCCTGACATTTCAGCCCATTATTTCGTGTCCTACACTGTGGGATGATTGAGAAAAGATCCTGCCCCTCATCTTTATGGCGATCTTTCAAGTATTTGAAAAGTGCTATCATCTCTGAATGCTTCATTTATTATTATATAACTCTGTCCTTGTGTGATTTGCCCATAAAATTGTTCTTCTCGTGTTTTGAATTGTTTATTCTCACTGTAATTGTTGATAGGTTTTTAAAATTATGATGATTTTATCATTCATTATTGTTTCAGCAGGTTTTCAGAAGCCCTTCTTCAGAAAAGTGGACATTTTGGAAATGTGGCGACTGAGAATATCTAGAGCCACCTTCTGCCCGTCACTATCCCCGTATGAAGAAGGACACTAGGAAGAAATGGCAGTCTGCTGTACAGGGAGCATCTTCACACATTTGAGAACGGATTCCCAGTCTCGGGGAGAAGCTTTATACAGCAGAAGCTGCCCTCCCCAGCCAATTGCTCTTTCCATGGAGGCAGCAAGTAGGTACGAAACTCTCACTTTATCATTCTGCTCAAACATTCAATTTAACCCTTTTCTGGACAGTTGAACAGGGTTACTGTGGTCCTGATTGTACATCATGGGCTGTGGCAGACAAGGATGAGTAAACTGACATGGTGATGATGGCAGATCATGGGATACGTTCTACTGCATGCAACCGGGATAGATAAAACATTGCAACAAGGCAGTGTTCCACGTCAATGAAAGAAAATGCTACACATACTAGTAATTGCTGAATGCACATCAACTTTAATGCAGGTTCATTAGATCAGTGGTGGTGAACCTTTATTTATTTATTTATATCCCACCCTTCTAGGGAAAACTTTCATACTCAGGGTGGCTTGCAGCATAAAACTCAAAAATACAAACTGACACAAATATTAAAATTTTCATATAAACCCATCAAAACCCAAACACCCTAATAAGAAATCCTATTTTGGATGCAGTAAGGCAGTGCCAGAGGAGGCACTCAGAGCCTTCTCTGTGGGCACACAAGCTGTTGTCCCAGCACAGTGTTCGGTCCTCCCCTCTGCCCAGCAGTCCAATGGGAGTGCTTCCTCCCTCCCCCAGCACAGATTTCACCCCGCTCCTCTGCCTAGCAGCCCAATGCGAGCACTTCCTCCCTCCCCCAACACCGAGTTTGCCCCACCATGTTGGCACTTTGTGATAAATAAATGAGTTTTGCGTTGCAGTTTGGGTACTTGGTCTCTAAAAGGTTCACTGTCACTGCACTAGATACTCACAGCAGTGGTGCAAGAAATTTTTGGTGGTGCCCCATGTCCAGTTCAAAAGGCATAAAAAAGTCTTTCTTAACAAAGTATGGGAAACTTGTTTGTTGGACTCTGAAAAATCTGTAAGAAATGACATGGCAGAGCTCAGACATTTCATGAAGTCTGGAATTCACACATACCCATTATTTTTATGATTTTATAAACACAAGGACATAGGGATACATGTGCTAGTTTAGACAAAGGTCCTTTGTAGTCCAGTATTCTCTTTTCACGGTGGTTAGCTACTGCTGGGGAATGAGAGTGGACAGAACTCGTGGTATTCCTATTTCCTTTTTACTTTTCTTTGGATCCTGCTGTTTCTCTAAAATACGCATCTTGAAAACATTCCACATAAATGGAAAGAGCCTTTCCCTTTAAAACACTATCCATCATCTACACAGGTGTGGACAATCTTGGGGCCCCAGCTGTTCATGAACTTCAATTTCCAAAAGCCCAAGTCAGCATACCTGCTGATCAAGGCTTCTGGGAATTGAAGTCCAAGAACAGCTGGAGCGCCAAGGTTGCCCACCTCTAATATGGTGGTAGTTAATGCTTTGTGTTCCATACAGTAGACCACACCTGTCCATAGAATTCTTCATTCCCTTCACTAAAAAATTCTTAGTACTCATTACCACTAATTTTAAAATAGACTTTTAGGTTCCAAAGACAAGCACAATCCTTTTTCAACGCAAATCCTACACATCCAGATTTCACCTGACTTTTAGGTGTAACAGAAATTGAGGATAAATGCTATTCTTGAGCATAAACAGGGGAAGATTATTATCCATTGCATATTATATTCCCAGTGTCTGGTGGTTTCAGGGGGACTTGGACATTATGATGGAGGAAATGCAGCTAAAGGGCAAAATTTGGCCAGTATAATACTTACTTCCCAAATCCATGTCTATAGTTTGGCATAGCTCTATATAGTCTTCCTTTCTTCTTTCTGCATCTGCAGAAGACCAGGTCTGACGGATCCGCTTGAGCAACTGATGGCTTTTTGTGGAATCTTTGTTTTAGAAAGTAGGGGAATTATGGTAAATTAATGTAGAATGAAAAAGAAGACACCAAAAGAAAAGAAATAATTGGGGGGGGGGGGTGAAATATTAGTCAGACTGATATTAATTACCCATTCCTAGTCTATAACCTTCATTAAGTTAAGTTAGGCTTACAAATAAGAGGGTACTAAACTGCAACCTAGTTTAGCTTGTTTGGTTCTCTTTGCTCTGGTTTTATTAGTTTGAAGGTCAGTTTCTTATAGGAACCATATTATATCTTACCCTGCTTGGCTCTACTCAGCTACCAATACATTTCCAGGTCCTGTACAATGTGGTGGTAAAAAGTATAATGCCTTACATGCAGTGGTGGGCATCAGCAGATTCATACCAGTTTGCCAGAACTGGTAGCAGAAATTCTGGCTGGCTGCGTCCATCCAAGTTTTGAAATAAAGTAGTCCTAATTCGGGTGCAACGCAGGGCTTTTCTCCTGGCCATGCCCACCATACCATGCCCACAGTGTGATAGTAAAAATTTTTGGAGCCCACCACTGCTTACATGGCTTGGGAAACTGTTCATGATAGAACACAACTCCCATCACAAACCTGCTCAGACATGAACATGAACATGAACACCTCTGAGGACCTTCTCCAGATCAAGAAAGGAAATCTTGTTGGAAATGTCATCCCAACTAGCCCTGCCTGGCCCCCACATTACTATACAGATATCTTGCAATGTATTCACCATTTCCCAGTTCCCCTATGCTTGCTTGCTTGCTTGCTTGCTTGCTTAGGGTTCTGGGAATTGAAGTCCCCTTGTAGGGTCTGGGCCCCACATTGGGAACCACTGGTCTAAAGTTAAGAAATCAATGTAGACATTATTACTTACGTGCTGAGTAGTATACTGTAATTCAATATACAAATGATAATGGCTGCAATGATTTCCTGAGTCAATTCACCCCCACCCACCCCAAAATTACATAGTTTGTGCTATGCCAGCCTAGGTAAAAGGATTTGGGCTAGGGATTTTAGGAACTGTAAGCTCAAAAGGGCAATATTTCCAAGCTCTGGCTTTAACTTATCACACGTTATATTGTTGTACTATCAGAAAGTCACCTCTGGGTACAACAGAGATGTACATAAAAAAATAAAGCTTGCTTTATTATAAAATCCTACTTGTCCTCTAAAATTATCATCAATTGTCTTGTTCCCCCCAATTGGGGGGTGCATTTTCACCTAGCATCCACTTTATTACTTCCAGATTTTGCTCCTAACCTACTCCTAGTGGACAATATTTTAATGCTGCTGCTGCTCTTTTATAATTTACTGTGTTGCTGACTGATTGCCAGTTTCCTTTTGGTATTTGGTTGATCTTGCATGTTTTGACAACTCACATTCCTCTTGTAGATTAGTTGGATGGGGAGGGAAATAAAGGTTTTTAGCAGGATACTGCAGAAGAAGGAAATCTTGTGATGGAAATTCACTTACTTTCCAAAATGCTTTCCAAATGGACAAATTGTTCTTCTGCACCTCTTCCATCTGATGATTCAGACAGCTTCAGACCCAGAATAGAGAGATAGCTCTCAAAGAGTATTTTAAATTTCTGATCTTCTGCTTCATAGCAATGAAATCAAGCAGATAACAGAATTAGAAATAATGACCTAATGTCCTATTCCTGGTTCTTTTCATACGAACTGCTTGTAGTAATAAATACCCATGAATAGATCTGCTCACTGATCCTGATCCATTTTGTAGCCTCCCATAGTCCCGATATGTTAAAAAAAGACCTACACATCAATATTTTCAAAGACTGAGATACAAACATTGTTGCTCATATCTTGTGTTTCAATCTTACCTGCGACTGTTAAAGAAGAGTCTTCTGATATGTCACTTTTTAAAAAGTTCTGCAAAGCACCTTGAAAGATAAGTACATATACAGTATTCACACACAAGAGCCTTCTTTTTCAATACAACAGAGCAAAGTTGCTGCCAGCATAACCCAGATTACAAAACCAGGGAGGAAATAGTGATGATAAACCTGGGGAGCATAGTGAAAAGCAGAGACATCAAACTGCAAACAAAAATTCATATAGTCAAAGCAATGGTATTCCCTGTGGCAATGTATGGTTGTGAGAGCTGGACCATTAGAAAAGCTGAGAGCAGAAGAATAGATGCCTTTGAGATGTGGTGCTGGAGGAGAGTTTTGAGAGTCCCCTGGACAGCAAGGAGAACAAATAGGTTGATCTTGGAAGAAATCAACCCTGACTGCTCCTTAGAAGGGCATATAATAAAGATGAAGCTAAGGTACTTTGGACATCACATGAGAAGAGAAGACTCACTTGAGAAAGCCTTGATGCTTGGAAGGGTTGAGGGCAAAAGAAGAAGGGGGCAGCCAAAAATGAGATGAATAGATGGTATTGTGGACACAATGGGCACAGAGCTGAGCGAGTTGAGGGGGATGGTGGAGGACAGGAGTGCCTGGCAGACAGTGGCCCATGGGGTCGCAAAGGGTTGGAACTGACTGTGCGACTGAACAACAAAATGGCATCCCATTATCACAACCCTATAACCCTTTGTCAGCATTGCCCACATGGATCCACCATGCATTCAGTTTTAAAGCATAACTGGTTTAATATACAGCTTTTTTCCCATTGTCATTGTCCGGTGGGACTGAAATTGACCCACACAAGATGTATACTCCTTGATGTATCATTTGGGAAACAGGAACAATTGATTCCATGCACATGGCAAGCTCACTAATTCTTCTTTGGAGGAAGGAAGCATGCTGGTTTTGTGAGGTAGGCATGGAATCACTTCACCCGCCAAAAAAAGACATACCTGCTATTTGATTTAAAATTTCTTCCTCACTTCCAAGGGCACTCCCCCACAAACCTGATAGTAAGAAAGAAAGAGTGTTATCAGGCAATAAAAGTAATAAAAGTTAATATTTCATTTTAATGGAACATAATCTCAAAAGTTCAACATGTATTCCACACCATATCTTCACTCTGGACTTCAGATCTTCTACTTTCTCTTTTGGTTGTCACAACCATGTAGGAACTTATAGCTACACACCTGTTCTATACTGCTTGTAAAATAGGATTGTTTCATATGACATTTGTTTGCTTTTCACTTTTCAAGTATTAACTACTTTTGGTATGGTAAGACAGTCCTGACAGTAGATCATGGAAACAAAGCTGGTTATGAAAAACACTGGATATTTTTATTCGGCATTTTGGGAAAACACTGCTAAAACATTTCTTTCACCATACCTTGCAGATAGCAAATATTTTTCTCCTTCTTCTTTTCAATCAGTTGTCCATTTTCAAAAACACTCCCAAAATATCTGACGTCTATGTATGCTTCTACACCAGGAACCCCAACTTCATGTGGGGTAAATTCAAACCAGGTACCTTGAAAAACAAATATAACCAGGAAAAACAAAGCTTTGAAGAGGAAAAGGAATGGACTAAGCTTTAAAAAAAAACAGTGTCAGAAAAACCACAAATTCTCGTTTGTTCCAAATTATTTTTCTGATTTCATTAGGTTAGTGGGGTTTTTTTTCCAAATGGATAGAATAACTTCACACTTGCTCGCTTAGAGAAACAGACACATTACAGGGGGAAATCCTGTTGTTCCATTACATAAGTGACATAAACTTTGAATGGAAATTAAGTTACAAAATATCCATCGGCATTATCTGTTGCACTCCAGGTTGTATGGCTCAGTATGCAATAGATAATGTCTCTGAAGGTTTCTTAATTTGCAGCAGCAAAATTCCAAAAATTATGCCATTTGCATAACCTCAGCAGGATTTCAACCACATTATGATTTGAGTATTTACCATCAGACACTACACTGAATATAGCCCTCTTGGGGTCTCAGTCTAAACTCCTAACCTCCCAAGACAGCCCCTTTTATGCAACTATACCACTTGTTAGATTTGTAGCTTTTATACATACTTCCCCCAACACACCTCTCACCACTCAAAGTCTGTAGGAACATGGAAACAAAATAAGATGGTTTTTGGCCTCACTTTGCTGACTTCAGCCTTATCCATCACTAGAATGTGGCACAGGAGGACCTCTATGATACTGAATCAGGTCCTTGGGTTAAAGAAGGATCCCCATTCTAACAATTTGGGAAAGTAAAATGGCCACTGCATATCCACTCCAAGACTGAATAGTTTGGCAAAACTGTTTTTCTCTCCTAACCTCCTGACATCTAAGACAGGCAAAGGCAATCATGCCACATTACAATCAT
The DNA here is from genome assembly GCA_030440675.1 of Furcifer pardalis. Lineage (NCBI taxonomy): Eukaryota > Metazoa > Chordata > Lepidosauria > Squamata > Chamaeleonidae > Furcifer > Furcifer pardalis. The sequence continues at coordinate 17,388,702 of CP126897.1, forward strand.
GCCACATTAATGTTGTTGCTCGAAATCAGCCAGAATAGCAATAGCAATTACACTTATATACTATCCCACAGTGCTTAGAGTTTCTCTGGGCTGTTCACATGTAATTAGCATTTTGCTCCCAAGATACTGAGTACTCATTTTACCATCCTCAGAGGGATGAAAGGCTGAGTCAATCTTGAGGCCATCAGGATGGAACTCAAATCATGGGCAGAGCTTTGGCTGCAGTTTAACCACTGCCACACATGGCAGATATATTTTCTAACAGAGGTTTTGTAGTGCTACAAAGAATATTATTCAGTCATTTCTGCTACATGGGACTAACAGTCATATGAGAGAGCATGGGCATGACTGCCCAAGAGTCCTTTTGTCCTGACTCTGGATCACCATTCCTATGCTGTTTTTGTAAGGTGGGCATGGAATCACAGAACTATAGAGCTAGGAGAGATTGCAAAAGTCTTCAGGTCCAACCCTTCCATCAGAGAAAAAATTCAGCTCTAAAGCATCTCTGACAGGTGAGAATCAAATTGCTGTTCAAACAGCTCAGATAGAGAGCATACCATCCTTTGAGATAACAAATTCTGAACAGCTCCCACTATTTAGAAAATCCTTCCTAATGTCAATTTAAATAAACTTTCTTGCCGTAGGAGTCTGTTTGTTCCTGTCTTATCCTCTGGAATTACACTAAATAAGCTGGTTCAATCCTCCACATGATAGCCCTTCAGCATCTGAAGATGACTGTCCCATCATAGCTTAATCTTCTCTTCAGCTAAACATATACAATGGTCAAACCACAGCAGCCCAGTCACTCTCCTCCGGGGATTGTTCTCACTTTTCAATGTCCTTCTTAAACTGTGGCACCCAGAACTAGCCACTGTGGAGTGGCACTATTACTTTTCTTGATCTGAACTCATTGTTTCTGTTGATGTGGAATTCCATTAGCTTTATTTTCCTATTACTTCACATTATTAACCATGTGAAAGGAAACATGTCAAGTAGATAATGAATCTCCTACCAAACTTTTCAGACAATGAAGTTTCAATCAGCATGGCATGGTTGGAAGACATGAGCTGAATATTTATTTACTTACTTACTTACTTACTTACTTACTTACTTACTTACTTACTTACTTACTTACTTACTTACTTACTTACTTACTTACTTACTTACTTAAACTTATTTATCGCCCTCTACACTGAAGTGACCCAGGGTGATTTGACAACAGAAACATCAATAACAGTTAAAAACAAATTTAAAAGATTATTAAGTCAAAGGTTTAAAAACTAGCTAAAACAGTTAAGAAATTTGAGGGCAAGGGGGCTCAGATTAACCAGCAGTCTGGGGTCATTATACCACCCATCCCCCAGACCGGTCTTGCCAACCAGATTTTCACTCCTTTCCTAAAGGACAGCAGCTCTGTCTGCATACATAACTCAATTGGTAGGTGGTTCCATAGGGCTGGGGCGGACACAGAGAAGTCCCTCCTTCTGGTGCCAGAGAGGTGTGCCTCTCTGGCTGATGACACAACCAAAGAGCCTCTCTGGACCGCTCTGGTGGGATGGACAAATGTTCTCAGGGTGATATGATCTCTTAAGTATCCTGGTCCACTACCATGTAGGGCTTTAAAAGTGATAAGCAGCACCTTGAATTGCACCCAGAGGCAAACTATTTTCATGTCAGAAAATATTTTGGATTGAAAGGATTTTTGTGGAAGAAATTCCACTCAGGGAATGCCCAAATGAGGCTCTTTTCATGTACCCAAGAGCTGGGACAGAAACGGGCACCACAGTTGCATAGCATGGGGGGGGCCCCACCCCAGGTGTCACTTCTTGGGGGCAGCAAAATTTTACAATAAATAGGGTGGTGGCAGTGCCCCCAATGAAGGGCATGGCGGGCTGCCTACTGCTTATGCTACTGAGACAGGAGAAGGAGAGAGGAAGGGAAAGCAGGCAGGCAGGAGTCTGTCCGGGATCCTGAAGGAGGAAAGTGGGAGTTAGGAGGCAGGCACCGCCATATGGCGGTCAAGGCTGCGTAGTCGGGAGGGGCCACCAGGGCCACCGCTGGCAGGGGATCTGGACCCCTTGAAGGAAGAGCACCTCTATAAGGCCATCCTGAGCGCCTCCGAGGGCACAAAAGGTATGGACATCCACGCTATGCCACTGAACCTTGGAGAGGCTACAAGTGGCTTGCCCCTAGAGGTGGGGGCCTGGAGCCCCCCCTCCGCAGATCAAAATGGCCAGCCCTGGGGCTGAACACAATGGCGGGCAGGCATCCATCAGTGGCAGAGGTGCCTATTTGCCTCTACGCAGGTGACTTTGAGGTCCCTAAGGTCCACTAGAAGGGCAGCGCTCCTAAGCGCACCCCACCGCCTCCATTCCCCCCTGCTGCTGCCCCCGCCCCCGTACCTTTGTTGCCCTCAGAGGCGTGCAGTATGGCCTTATAGAAGTCCTCTTCCTCTGAGGCAGTGACGAATTTGGCCTATGCCCCGGGTGGCTGAAACCCACGCTACGCCACTGGGGCACCCAATCCATCATGCAGTACCTGGGTCTCAAACTGCCAACTTGTCAGCCTTCCAGTTAACAAGCTGAGCTTCTTAACCACAGAGACATCACAGTGGTTAATATTAGCTTATGAAACTCAGTTCAGGACATTCATAGCAACAGGGTGAGAGGTATATTAGCTATTATGGTGGTATATTAGCTACTATGGTGGTACTTATTTCTGCTTTTCTTTCAGTCCAATGATGAAGGCCTACTTCATGAGGATGGGAGGATTCTTCAGAAACCCAACACTGGATTGTCTGAATGTTCCTGCCTCTTTTACTTCACACATTATTCAGCAGAGAACATGAGCGCCATTGCCTGCCATAGAATGAAGTGAGAAATATGCCTTACTCCTTTTCCTTCAGAAAAGGTTGGTAGGTCTTTCTTAACTGTTAGAGAGAGGCCTGCTTTCATCAGGCTGGTGGGAATTGGGGGTGGAAACCTGCCAAATAATTTTTTAACTGGGCTAGCAAGGTCAGCCAAAATTGTAGTCCCATTATTTGGTTATTTGCTCCAAGCCCTTGAAAAAATTTGAATCATTAAACTGTCATTGATTGATGGGGAAATGTGACTCAAGGATCCCTTTCACCATGTAATACTGCCTTCCTAAAATATTTTTAGATAAAAAGAAGACTGTGCAATTTGCCATGAAGATAAACTTTGACATTTGTCTGTTTATTCTACCTACACTCCAGATATGACTAAGTGTGCGTGCACAGAGACAGATACTGTTACCTTCATGGGGCTTCAGGTATGTTTCCTTGTCCACAGCAGCATAGATAGGATAAGGATTTTTTCCATTTTCACAAGCTTCTCCATGAGCAGACAATTCAGTGTGATCAAACTGAAATGCATGGATTTTTAATTTAATTCATCATTTGCAGTCTTTTTTTCCCCAGCTCAACCATATCTTGTTTTAGGGACAGTAATGATGCTTTAAATTGGGAATTTGAAGCCTTCTGGTTATCAGATATTTTGGCTTATAAACCCAAGAATTCCTTAGCATAGGCAAAGCTCCTAGGACAGTGATGGCGAACCCCGGCACTCCAAGTGTTATTGGAATTCAATTACCAGAAGACCAAGTCAGCACTCTTGCTGATCAGGGCTTCTGGGATTTGAAGTTCAAGAACAGCTAGAGTGCCAAAACTCGCCATCACTGTTCTAAAAATTGAACTCTAAAATGTCTTGAGAGGTAAAGGTTTCTCAACTGCACTTTACCTAGATCAGGGGTCAGCAAACTTGGCTCTCCAAATGTTCTTGGACTTCAATTCCCAGAGGCACTGATCAGCAGGTATACTGACTTAGGTTTCTGGTAACTGAAGTCCAAGAACACCTGAAGAGCCAAGCTTGTTGATCCCTGACTTAGAGCATGGAGGCTGCCTTTCGGCCAGCAAATCACTTACTCCGACATCCAAACGGCGCTACCACACCTTAATGAAATGGCTACCCAACTTAGAATGTACAGAGGAATACTTCAGGGAACGTATGGCATTTGGGAGATGCAGAATGGAGAACAGGTATATGCTGAGTAAGGAAGAGATGTTATTGCCTGGCTTGCGTTTAGCACTTACAGAAAACTCAAGATTGTTTTCTACTCACCTGGTTTATCAATTTATGCACCAGAAAATAAGACCAGAAATCAGTCAAAGAGTAACAGTCATCCTTTGTAGCTTCCAATATAGCTTCCGCTGCCTTCTTAACCTCCCACTGCCCATGAACGATGTTTGCAGAATGCTCTTTTTCTAAGACTTCTATTTTTTCTGCCCAGTCATTATGTTTGTAAAGGGACGACAGACACCTTTGAATGAAAAGGACAGCTACATTTCAGAACAAAGACACAATGCATTCGATCTACAATCCTGATGTTGATATTACTCACAGAGCTGGAAATTAAAAAGAAAAATCAAATCTGAAATTAAAGCCTAAACTTTCCTTCCTTTTTAGTTTTAGTACAGTTGTACCTCACTTAAAGACCATAATGTGTTCCACAGGATTGCTCTTTAAGCGAGTTTGCTCTTTAAGAAACACCAATTCTGACTTCTGGTGGTGGTGGTGGTGGGGGATTGTGAACCACAATTTATTTGTTAAGCGAATTTTTGGTTGGTTTTATTTGTTAAGCAAAGTGAACATTCAGAGGAAATTCTGCTCTTTAAGCGAGTTACTCTTTAAGCGAGGCACTCTTTATGCAAGGTTTGACTGTATGTTGTTCCCAGAGAGACCACAGACACTAGAAATTAGTATTAACAAACAGTACAAAATGATATACAATGCACAAGGATACAACACAACAAAAATAAATAAGAAAGAATAGAATTACAAGAAAGCCTCCATATAAGGGATTTCTCACCTCCGCAGTGTGTATTGAGCAAAACAGATAAGACAATCAAGTAACCTTTCTTTAAGCTTTACTGGAACATTTCAAAGGCTACACCTGGAATAGTGTACAGTAATACCCTGGATAATGATTGCACCGGATAACGCTAAAACCGCATAACGACGACAAATTTGGGGGGAAGATTTGCACCGGAGAACGTTCTTTTTAGCGTTATCTGATACAGTTGTTCTTAGCAGCAGAGTGGCTGGAAAGCTGAACAGGGTTCCAGCCACCCTGGAGCTACGGAGGCAGGGGTGGGGTGGCTGGAAAGCTGACGGGGGCTCCCCCAGCCACCCCACAGCTGCGGAGGCAAGGGCGGGTGGAAGCCGACAGGGAGTCCTGTCAGCTTCCCCAGCCACCCTGCAGCTGTAGATCGGGTCCTCTGATCTCTCTGGAGCAGGCAGGGGACCCGATCTACAGCTGTTACTGGGCTTCCCCAATGTCCCCAGCCAGTGGAGCAAGCCAAAACGTCAGGGTTCGAACCCTGACGTTTTGGCTTGCTGCACTTGCTGAGGACGTCAGGGAAGCCCAGAAACAGCTTGGATCGGGTCTTCCCACCTCCCTGGACCCGGCAGGGGGGTCACAGAGCCCAAAATTGGTTAAAAAAAGTTGGTTTTTGAAATCAAACTTAGGCTGATCAATTAAGGCAAGTAACTGTCCTCTCAGTAAACAACACTTTCTTTTATTTCAGTCATCATATACATACCAGGTAGATCCTGACACTGCACCCAAGTACATAACACAGTCCAAAAGATTGTATTTTTTCAGCTCCGCTAGTGTACCATAAAGGGCAAGCATGGCCCTCGTAGCTCCACCTGATGCAAGGACAACAATATTTGGGATTTTGTCCTAATGGAAGTAAAGACCCAGACATTATCTTGTACCTGCATTTACATGATTCCAGCATTTGAATAGTGTACATTTAATAGATAAGTTGTATTTGGTGACACCAGAATATAGACCAAATGGTGCAGGTGAAAAGAAGTGCTTTTTGGAATATCACCAGCAATTGCTACTATTTTTATTTTCCTCCTTTTTTTACCAGCCACCAAGATTAAGCTTCCTAGACAATCACAATGGCGTAAGAGAGGAAGAGATTTAAAATGGTAATAGCAGTGATGGGATGTCCCCGGTTCCAGACGGATCTCTGGAACCGGTAAGACTAATCCCGGAGAGTTCTCCGGGAGGGGAGTCCACTTTTTTTTTTTTAAATCTGAGCTAAAATGGCTCCAATTGACTGCGCATGCGCAGAAACTCAATTTGACGCATTGCGCATGCGTCAAATTGAGTTTCTGGACATGCGCACTAAATTGGAGCCAAATGGCTCCAATTTTAAAAAAAAAAATCTTCTGAAGCTGGATGGGAGGTTCCCCGTCCATTCATTTATCTCCCCCCTCCCAGCCTCCAGCTCCACCCTAAGAGAAGGGCACCTCCCCTAGCCGGCTACCTGGCTCCCACAGGCACGTTGGTGCCTGGCCGCGCTGTCCGCCCACGCCGCGCCGCGCCGTCCGCCCGCGCCGCGCCGTCCGCGGGTCTTGGGCCCAACAAACCCCCATGCCCTGGGTAAACCCGGCGGGGCTCGCCACCGCCGCATCCTCTTCTGTCGGGCGCCTGGAGCTTCCTCGGGCCGTTGCCTTTTCGGCCCGGCTCTGGCTGCAGCCACGGAAGGTAAGTGAGGCTTTTATATTTTGGGTGGGTGGGTGGGTGATTTAATTGTGTTTTGGGTGGGTGGTTGTACTTTTATTTAATTTTTATTTTATTTATTTCTTTATTTTATTTCTTTAAGTTAATTACGGGTCTGTGTGCCGTGTTTATTAATTTTTTTTTATTTTTATTTTTGCCTTGCCCACAACGTCATGATGTCATGACGTTGGCTCCGCCCATGACGTCATGACGTCATGACATTGGCCACGCCCATGACGTCCGTGACGTCATGGCGTGGTAGTAGAATTTTTGACATCCCATCACTGGGTAATAGGCACATTCTTCTTTGTTTCCCTCTTAAAAGGACACTGTAGGAAGCCTTCTCTACTCTAGACCAGTGGTACAAAATCTTCAGGCTCCAGATCTTGGACTGTAACTTCCAGAAATCTTGAGCAGCAAAGCCAATGTTGAAGATTTCTGGGATAGCCCAAGGACATCTTGGTTTAAAGGTTTGTGAGCCACTGCTCTAAACTGTTTTCATATATTCTCTCTGCCCCTAAGCCTTCCTTTTCCTTGGATCTGTGATTAGTAATGCTGAAGTCACAAGATGTTGATGATATAATTACAACTTTGCAGTAGACAGGAAAGAGAAGAAATATTCATTTTAAAGTTGAAAAGGGTACTCTTCTTTAGCTTCCTGGACTTTTCATTTCTTTTTCCACATATCTGAGTTTGATATGTAACTGCTGGATTTAAAATGAGGAATCCATGGGTATGCACCTCAGCCCTGTTAGTGTCTCTACACTCTTAGTAGTTGTGGTCTCAAAATGCACAAATGCCCCAACTTGGTTTGTTTTCACACATTTGTCTGACAGCAGTGCAGAAACCTAGTCTTTCATATTTTCAGTAGTTGACAAATGGCATGTTAACCAATTTAAATATAAAATATCATATGTAAAACTTAAGGAAGATAGAAGTAAGCCTAAACTAAGTATTTGCTTTTTATTTATTTATTTTAACAGTTGATTAATTATTGTCTCTTTGAGGTAGAGACAGAAACGGATAGCCTACCATATCACAGGGAAACCCAAGCTTGTCAAGGCCCTTCTTCACCAGTTCTTTTCTAGAAGCAATAGCTGTTTTTTCACCTTCTGAAAGAGCTTTTGAAATTCGGACCTTGGCTTTATTCTGCTGATATAAGAAAACAATAGAAAAGGAAGAAATGCATTGTTACACCCCGGAATGTTAGAGAGCAGAAGGTTTAATAGCATATGGTCATCTTTGGCCATTAAACTCCATATCTTAACGTAGATTGGTTACCTCAGTACCTACCGGTATATTCTTTAACTCTGTATACTGGGGTCATTACTGAGTAATTTCACATCACACTGTCTTTTGCATAGAAAATCTGGGGCTACCTCAACTCACAACTCAGTTTTGCCTTTTCTCCATAACAATTTTAAAAAGTACAAACAGCCCCTTCTATCCTGCAAAGATGCTTAAGGGTTTTTTTTTAGAGGAGATAACATTACTAGTTAAAGGTAAAAGTTACCCTTACTAGGAAGCCAGTCTTATCTGATTCTAGGGTTCAGTGTTCATCTCTGTTTATGGCCAAAGAGCCAGCATTTTCTGTATCTGCAGACGTTTCCATCAGCATGTGGCAGGCATGCCTCAACATCGGAGTATACAGAACATTATTTACCTTCCCACCGAAGTGGTCCCTATTTATCTACTTGCAATTTCTTGCTTCCAAACTGCTAGGTTGGCAGGAGCTGGGACAGAGACGGGGGCTCACTCCGTCATGCAGTACCCAGGAATCAAACTCTGATCTTCCAGTCAGTGAGTTCAGCATATTTACCACTTGAACCACTGAACGTTATTAGAAAAAGGTTAAATGTTTAATTAGCTGTTAGTCATTTTAATATCTGCCTCAAAAAGAAATCATTGACTGACTATTAACTTTATTTTACCTACAAAGTTTCCCATCTCTGTTTTTTACTGAGAGTTAGAAAAGTGACTTTGGGGGATAAAAGTCTGAGCCTCAGCATAGCCAAATCCATTCTGGAGGCACAAACTGGAAAAGATCGATCCAAAAAATAACTTTTATACATTCTATTGCTAGCACTGTGGAGGTGCAAATACCAGTAAAACCTCATATAACACTAAAACCTGGTTCCACAAGTCTTGGTGTTATATGATTTTTAGTGTTATCTGATCCTCTATGGGATCCATCGAGATACATTGTAACCACACAGGCTTTAGCGGTTGTTATCTGAAGCATCCCATAGGATCTTAATGTTATCTGATGCAATTCTTCCCCCCAGATTCCTTAATGTTATGCGATTTTAGTGTTATTCGATACTAATGTTATATGAGGTATTACTGTATCCAACAATACATTGCTGACTGCCAAACATAGAACTTACCTGCTCAGTCTGATTAGACTCCATTTTCGCTTTCCAGAAATGATCAGCTGATCAATTGGTTTAAAGAAGCGACAGTCAAAAGAAGGTAAATAGGAATGACTTTAGGGTTTATAATTTCTGTTCCACAGCAATCTTTCCTTTCCCGGCAGCAAAAAGAGTCCTGCAGAGAACAGCATATTCTGTGAGTCCATTCTTAGACACTAGTCGTAAATAAAACGTATCCTCGAGTCACCTGATTCCTAAGACATGGGTTTTGCTGCTTCCACTTTGTCCTTCCAAACAAAATGCTTCATTATCTATTTGTGAGGAAGAAAGTGTAACTATATATTTTATTAATTGTAGTAAGATTAAAAATTGTGGTATGTGGTACAAACTAAACACTATGACATGAGTTTGAGTGCATGAGCTGTGGCTAGTGATTAAAACATTGCTTTAGCTATCAGAAAAAGAGGAACTGCAACTGAAGAATAACTAACTACAGAAGATGAAAGGGGAAAAAACTAGGGCAAAGGTGACCTGACAGACTGTATTTAAAAAGAGAAAGGTAGTGTGATTGCCTCAAAGAGTATAAAAAAGAAGATAAGGGAAGGAATTGGCATTGCCAACACAGGATCTTTTTGGAATCTGACTTTTCTCAATCTTTATATAATTTGCCTATCTCTTTATTAATAAGGCAGTGGTTCCCAGCGTGGGGCCCATGCCCCACAGGGGGACTTCGTTTCCCAGAAGCCTAAGTCAGTACATTGGCTGATCAGTGCTTTGGGGAATTTATTTATTTATTATTTAGACTTATATCACCGCCCCCTCGTCATGGCGACACAGGGCAGCTTACAGTCAACAAAAATGACAATCACAGTACAAAATTGAGTCGCAACATTACAACTAAAATTAGTACACTTAACTAGAATACACCTTATTAAAACATCGTTAGACAGTTAAACTAAAGTCCCCAGTTATTTAGAGTAGTTTTAAGCTTCTGGGAAGTGAAGTCCAAAAATCAAAGTTTGGGTAACACTGAATTGTACTTTATATATTGTATTCTGATTTCTATTTGGCTTTTGAATACAATAAAACTGCTTGATAATATTTTAAGATATTGTGCCTAGAGTCTTTTATTAGTTGCAGCTAAGAACATTGACAGTAAATTTCCCTGATTACCATATTCACACATAATTACTCAGGGAGGACTTGCATGCAATTGTTATTGGGATATTTGTCAAGGCTTATTATAAAAGATTGTTGTCATATGAAACTAAGTCATCTCCAACCCATGGTAACCATAATAAGATTATCTAGATAAGGTAGATGTTCAAGGAGGGCTTTACCACTGTCATCTCCATATGTTGTTTCAGGGACAAGCAGAAGGATTACACTAGTCAACAGGCTGACATTTTTCATACCACTGCTGCCAGAGTTTATGCAACACAACAGACATATAGGTGTTTTGATGCTGACCCAGTGAACCCGGTTGCCAAATGGGAATAGATGAAGATGGGTGGGCAGACTTTTTCAAAGGGTGAGCCAAAAATCAAATTTATCTTTGTCCAGCATCACTCAGCCAATGTTTTACATCTCTGCCTAGAAACTTGGAGAAACATAGGCATTCCACAAGACTTCACCCACCCAGCAATCCTATCTGTGATTTTTTTTTTCATGACTCAGATATCCATTTTGAAACTGATATAAATTACAAAACTTTCACCTATATTATCAGGCCAAATTTTGAGTGTCCCTGTTCGTCCTACCTTCCAATTTGGTCACTGTACCACGAAGTCTATTGCAGAATTCAGAAAATTGCAAAATAATAATAATTCCTTTTGTTTGGTTGTAATATAGAGGTCACCCATGACTGGAAGTTGTTACATTATTGTTTATGAGTTTGTTTTTGCCATTTTTTGTTTGCTTGCTTACCACCTTTCCCGTTTAAACATAATGCAGTGACAAAAGCTGAGTATGTCACAGGAACTAGTTTTTGGTTTCTGATATTTTTGGTCTATCAAAAAGGACCTAGCAAAGGGAAAACAGCCTCTGATCTCCATATGTTTTGTGGCCCCCAATTTTAAGGGAGCTATGACTACTCTGCGTTTTATCCTGCATTTTACAATAGTTATCATATGTACTGAACCTATTTTAGGGACAGAGTTTAGCAACTTAGACCAGGTGTTCCCAAACTTTTCACACCAGGGGCCTGACCACACACCATCAATCAACTGAGCAGGCTGGTCATGTGGTTCCTCCCAGTGGTGGAAGTGCATGCATGCGTTTCCAGGCATTTTCCTGCCACTACCACTTCCCTTGGAGAAAGGAGTGAGAGAGGAACATTTTCGCACCGTTTTAGATTTTTTTTTTTTTTTGGCCATGTTTTTGCAGTGTTTTGGTGGAAAATGTAGAAATTTTGGCACTTCTAGTGACATTGGGGCACTTTCGGTGTTGGCAGCAAATCTGACCCATGGGCCAGATGAATTCAACCCATGGAGCATAGGTTGGGAACCTCTGCCTTAGACAGTTTCTGGAAAATGAAAACTAAAAATCTAGCATAGCTAAATAGGTACACAGCACCTTGTCATTAGAAAAACAAGTCATCAAGGTCACCAATCCACTGCCTCTCAGACACTGATGGGCTGCTACTGGTTCGGACTGGTTCACCCAAACCGGTAGCAGCTTTCCAGAGGGGATCGCCTGGGGGGTAGAGAACCTCCGAGCAACTGGTTTGGTCGCCTCTCCGGCTGCCTTCCGGAAGTGTATTTCTGGGCAGCCAAAATGGCTGCCTGGAACTGTGCATGCGTCAAACCTCCATTTGATGCATGTGCACTAAAAAAATAGAAGTGTGCATGCATCAAAAGGAGGTTTGACACATGCGCAGTTCTGGGCATCCATTTTGGGTGCCCGGAAAGGGTGCAGGCAGCACCTGAAGAAGTGGCAGTGGTGTCAGCGGCCTTTCCTTGCAGTGTCACGCCGTGCCACTAGGCCACCGTAATGCAGCGGCAATTTGCTGCAGCAGTGGTTTGCCACAGCGGCGGTTTGCCACAGTGGTGGTTTGCTGCTGCGCCACTGTGCCACCATGCTTCCTGCCTGCCTGCCTGCCTACCTAGTGTCTGCTCCCTGACCCCAGGCCAGGTAAGTGATGGTTTGTGTTTGGGGTGGGGGGTGGGTTGGTTGATTATTTTAATTTTAATGTGTATTTTTATACACATTGACTCCACCTACAACATCGGCTCCACCCCCACGGTGGGGTAGCAAAAATGTTGACAGCCTACCACTGCTCTCGGAATATAGGTTTTTAGTTATCTGTTGAAATCCCACTCAATTATTAGAAAAATAAATAAAAACTTCAAACATTTTGGTCCACTATGGATGATTAATCAGTGGAAGTAGTCCTTAAATGCTTTCTTAAATAGGATTGCTTTCAAATCCTTTTGGATGGCAGCCAAGGAGGGAGATTGTTCCAATTCCACCAGCAAACTGTTCCACAGGGTGGGTCCCACCACCAAGAAGGATATTTTCCTAGTTGTTGTCTTCCTTGTCATTCTCAGTGTTGTCCCCTGAAGCTGCATGTTTTGAGAGAACTTGATGTTGTGAACAGTGTATCTTTGGGATGGCACCGTTTCAGGTAGCAAGGTCTCAAATCATTTAGGGCAGGGTTTCTCCACCTTGGGCCTCCAAGTGTTCTTGGACTTCAATTACCAGAAGCCCAGCACACCTGGTGATCAGGGCTTCTGGGAACTGAAGTCCAAGAACATCTGGGGGCCCAAGGTTGAGAAATGCTGGTTTAGGTCTTTGTATATTAAAATTAATTTCTTATGCCTGATACAGTGTACAACTGGGAGCCAAAGTAGCCAGGTCAAGGTTGAGGTGATATTATCATTTTTCCCCACTCACCCCATCAACTTGACCATGGCATTCAGGACTTCCTGCAACATCTGATTTAGGAAGAAGGGTAGCCCCACATAGACATAATTACAATAGTCCAGAGCTCAGCAAACTTGGCTCTCCAGATGTTCTTGGACTTAAATTCCCAGAAGTACTGATCAGCAGGAGTGATGATTTGGACTTCTGGTAATGGAAGTCAAAGAACATCTGGAGAGCCAAGTTTGTTGACCCCTGCAATAGTCAGTTCTTGAGACTAGCAGCATAAGTTATGTTCTCAGTGAAATTTTCCCCTTTTCCCAATGAGATGTAAGGGAACTCAAATAAGCATTTCTCTACTTCTGCATTCCCCCATTGTGCAAACAGTTGTGCAAATAGTTGCACAATCAGCCTCGGGACCAGTGCGAAACTGACTACGCAAAGTGGAGCTTATTAGAGAAGGAGATGTTGACATGGTCACCTTTCTGAAATGATGTAACACTTTTGGGAACTGGTCACAATTTACAAATAACTGTTAGGTGTTCGTTCACATGCCGCAAGATCTGCTGTGCAAAGCAGGCATCTCTCTATGCCTAATAGCAAGAATGGCCCTATACACAGATGTGACAATTTCTGAATATCTAAATGGAAGCAGACTCTTTTTTAAATCCCCTCTTCTCTCTTCCCAGTTTATTTATTTGCTTGCTTGCTTGCTTGCACCCACCCATCTGGGATATTTTCCCACTCTGTATGGCTTACAACATAAAAAAATACAATAAAAATTAAACAAATTAACTAAATGACTTAACTTAAATACGAGCTTTTGTAGCTCAAGCTCACATTTAAATACAGGAACCGGTTTCCAAAGACCCACAACCCCTCTGTCTTTTATATATACAGTACCACACAAGGCCTAGAAATGGAAGTTTTCAGACTTTAAAAGAAATGGAAATAGTGCTTAGAGGTAGGGTTGTGAGTGCTTTCACCCAGACCACCTAATTTAAAGGGTAACATAATATTGTTTACCAGTGATGGGATGACCCCGGTTCCATCCGGTTCCCGGAGGGTTCTCCGGGAGGGGAGTCAAAAAAAAATTTTTTTTAATTGGAGCCAAAATGGCTCCGATTTACTGCGCATGCGCAGAAACTCAATCTGATGCATGCGCAATGCGTCAGATTGAGTTTCTGCACATGCGCAATAAAATTGGAGCCATTTTGGCTCTAATTTTACTGCGCATGCACAGAAACTCAATCTGAGGCATGCGCAATGCATCAGATTGAGTTTCTGCGCATGCGCAGTAAATCGGAGCCATTTTGGCTCCAATTTTTTAAAAAAATTCAGCAGCGACCGCAGCAATCGTGGCGGCGGCGGCAACAACGGCGGTGGCAACAACGGCGGCGACAGCAACGGCGGCAGCGATGGTGGTGGCAGCGATAGCAGCGGCGGCGATGGCGGCGGGAGCAATGGCGGCAGCGGCAACGGCAGCGATGAAGGTGACAGCGGCGATGGCAGCGGTGGTGGCAACGGTGGTGGCAATGGCAACGATGGGGATAATGGCGGCGGCAGAGATGCCAGCGGCGATGGCGGTGGTGATGACTTCGGCAGCAGCGTGGGCAGGCGGCACCAGCCCTCAGAGGAGGCCACCTCCCCCGGGGCCGCCAAACCCCCACAGGCAAGTTGAGGCCTGGCCTGCCCTGGCTGTCCGCCCCTGCCGAGCCCTCCCAGGGGTAAGTGAGGGGTTTGTGTTTGGGGTTGTATTTTTATTTAAATTTTATTTATTTTTATTTATTTATTTAATTTATTTACGGGTTTGTGTGGTGGGTGGGTGGTGGGTTGAGGGTGTGTGTGTGTGTGTGTGTGTGTGTGTATTTTATTTTACTTTATTTTTTATTTTAAGGCCCCGCCCACAACGTCATGATGTCATGACATCAGCTCCGCCCATGATGTCATGATGTCATGACATTGGCCACGCCCATGACGTCGTGACGTCATGGAGTGGTGGTAACAAATTTGTCATCCCATCACTGTTGTTTACCCTTCTGGACTCTGTAAAGCCCAGGTCTCAAACTTCCAAGATTACTGCTATGCATGGGAGGTATCAGACATGACGACAGTTTCCTGCTTTAATTTTCTAACTGCCTCTTTATTATTTGCAAGGAGGAACAGTTAACCAGAATTGGTAGAAACAAAAAGCAGAGATGCTTGAAAAAGTCCCAGATCCCTGAAAAAGTCCCAGATCCCTTTTCCTTTTTATTCCTATTTTACTTTGATTTTTTGTTCCCTTTTCATTTTTCCAGAAGATCAATCAATGCTTTATAAACTACTACAATACCTTTGACTGTGTGGATTATGAAAATCTATGCATTTTTCAGAAATAATTGGCTGTGCCTCAGCACTTGATTGTCCTCATGTAAAATGAGTACTGGTAATACAAAGGTACCATTAGAACAGAATCTGGAGAGAAGGGGGGGGATTCTTCTAGGCAAATGTGTCAGACAAGGGCAAAGGAAAACTGCAGTTGACTATTAAGAAGATTTTTTTAAAATCATGAATACAAAAGAACTATACAACATTAATATTGACAATGAAGAAACTGAAATAGTGAAAGGTTGTGTTCATTATTGGTTCAATCATCTATCCAAATGGAGACTAAAGCCAAAAAAGCAGATTACTGAGACTTGGAAGGGCAGCAATAAAGGGATTTTTAAAAGCTCATCAAGCATAAGGATGCTTCACTGGAGACCAAGACCAATATCTTTCACATTCCTGTACAGTATTTCCATTCAACATGTATGATGAAAGCTGACCAGTAACGAAAGCTGACAGGGAAAATTTGATTCATTTGAAATCTGCTTCTAGGAGAGTTTTGCAGATATCTTGGACCATCAGAAAGGCAAACAAGTAGGTACTAGAGCAAATGAAGCCTGAACTATCTTTGGAGGCAAAAATTGTGAAATTGAATCTGCCCTACTCTGGCCACATCATGAGAAAGCAAGATTCTTGGGGGAGGGAGGAATAATACCGGGAAATATTGAAGGCAGAAAGAAAAAAAAGACCAAATACAAAGTAGATTGACTTCTTAAAGAAACCACAGACTTGGGCTTTCAAAAGCTTAGCATGTCTATTGAGGGTCCTGCATTTTGAAGATTACTCATTCATAGTCACCATAAATCAGAAGAGATCTGGTGAAGGAAAGTCTTGTACTAAATCTATTGCTATACCGTCCAGGCTACAATCTACCAAGATAAATGTTGATGATTAACTATTTTGGCATTGATAATATACAGAAGGTGATGTCAGCACAGAATTTACACAAAGAAAATCACACTGAGCTGGTCAAATACCTTAGCTTACCTTAGCCAGGTGTTTCTGGGACATTATCAAATTTAAAAATTCCACAACTAAGGGGTTACATTCATCTTGCAGAACAGACTCGAAAATGTGGGGAGAGGGAGGGAGATGTTTCTCAGGACAGTTGACCTCTGGCTATGCCTTATCCAAAGCTTCCTCAATCAACTCATTAGGAGATGTGTAAAGTCAGAATGTTTATTTTGCAAACCAAATTCCTCAAACTGACTTCCATCAGAGATCCGCCTGACAAACTGATTGCACTTTATTACTGGTTGTGAATAACTTATCGATTTACATATCCATCTCCTGAACCAACCAATTTTGCCAAGCTACTCTGGGTTTCTATATCAGATGTATAAATGTCATTGTCATCGACTGCAACTTGTATATGAGAATGCATTTTTTCCTGAAGCAGGAAAAATGTCATTGGCATGAATTTGTTTAAGGTGGATCCCAGCTTGCCAAGAAGTGACCCACACACTATGATCTTGGAGCCATCTCCTGTGACACACACGAAATGTGACGTGCAGGATTCAACAACGAGACTGCAATGTACTGCTGCAGTCTTGAGAAATGGACAAGATGTGTCTTCACAGCCAGTCCATAGGGCATGACCTCTTCCACCTCCATGACCATTGGGAATCAGAGTTCCTCCTACACTTATTTTTCTGTTGGGCCCAATATGATGGTTTCCAGTGGCATTTCCTCCACTGAGGGGGATCATCACCCCACCTAAAGGGGCTCATCCGCCCATAGCTGTTGGCCCCTTTAGGGAGTCAGGTTAGTTAAAAGTAAAGGTAAAGGTTTCTCTTGCTCGAAAGCCAGTTGTATCTGACTCTAGGGGTCAGTGTTCATCTGTTTCAAAGCCGAAGAGCCAGCGCTGTCTGCTTCTGCAGACATTTCCATTGTCATATGGCAGGTATGACTAGACACCAGAGTGAACAGAACGCTGTTACCTTCCTACTGAAGTGGTCCCTATTTATCTACTTGCAATTTCTATAACCGCCGTATAAATGTATACCATGAAAAGCCACTCTTATGTCTGATGAAGTGGACATGATCCATGAAAGCTAACATTAAAATACGTACAGTAGTTGGTCTTTAAGGTGCCATAGCATTTTTGTCCCTTTTTTGTTTTTGTTTTGTTTACTCTCCCATATGCTTGCACAGACTAACATGAATACCACTTAAAAAATTAGCTTACCTATGTATCTTCTGACAGTTCCTCCAAACTCAGGATAAAGCAATGCAGGCAAGGCGGGACACGCATTGGAAAGCCAGTCTGACTGTTGAGTGAGGTTGGTAGAGATGTTTAAAAAGGTTCAGAAAACAGAAAGCGTACCGGTTTAATGCCTCTTTCTGTTGAAACAGTTCAAAATACATGTCAGCATAGTTTTCCTGTAAGTTGTTTAGATAGCAGTTGCCTAAGATCATTTTTACTACTCAACTCTCAGGTTATCATGTTATTCATCATTTGGCTATTTTAAATCCCATTGACCAGAATAGAATGTAAGTGAT
This sequence comes from Furcifer pardalis, assembly GCA_030440675.1. Lineage (NCBI taxonomy): Eukaryota > Metazoa > Chordata > Lepidosauria > Squamata > Chamaeleonidae > Furcifer > Furcifer pardalis. Next base: position 17,406,401 of record CP126897.1, read on the forward strand.
CTTTATGTAAATTTAGACCTTCCTTCTCTAGTTCACTCAGTGATGGGATGACCCTGGTTCCATCCGGTTCCTTGGAACTGGTAAGAACAATCCCGGAGGGTTCTCCGCGAGGGGAGTCAATTTTTGAGGCGTCTGGTTCCGGACGCCTCACTGAAAGAATTTTTTTAAAAAAATTGGAGCCAAAATGGCTCTGATTTACTGCGCATGCGCGGAAACTCAATCTGACACATGCGCAATGCGTCAGATTGAGTTTCTGCGCATGCGCAGTAAATTGGAGCCATTTTGGCTCCAATTTTAAAAATAATTGGCGGCAACCGCAGCGATAGTGGCGGCGGTGGCGGCAACAATGACGGCGGCAGCAACGGCAGCGGTGATGATGGTGGCGGCGATAGCGGCAGCGGCGATAGCGGTGGCAGCAATGGCGGCAATGGCAGCAATGGCGGCGATGGCAGCGACAGCGGCGATGGCGGCGATGACGGCGATGGCGGCGATGATGGCAATGGCGACGATGGCGATAATGGTGTCGGCGGCGGCGTGGGCAGGCGGCACCAGTCGTCAGAGGAGGGCACCTCCCCTGGGGCCGCCGAGCCCCCACAGGCCGTCCGCCCCTGCCGTCCGCCCCTGGTCGTCCGCCCCTGCCGAGCCCTCCCAGGGGTAAGTGAGGGGTTTGTGTTTGGGGTTGTATTTTTATTTAATTTTTATTTATTTATTTATTTATTTATTTATTTATTTGTGTGGCGAGTGGGTGGGTGGGTTGGTGTGTGTGTGTGTATTTATTTATTTTATTTTTTATTTTAAGTCCCCGCCCACGACGTCGTGACGTCATGACGTCAGCTCCGCCCATGATGTCATGACGTCATGACATTGGCCACGCCCATGACATCGTGATGTCATGGAGTGGTGGTAACAAATTTGTCATCCCATCACTGAGTTCACTGCAAACACTTTAAGTGACTAATAATTAAAATCTTCACAATACTGTAGTGAGTAGTATATAGGACTCCAGAGTGGAATAATTGCTTCCAATAATTAAAATAGTGGATCATTTATTAATGGAAGCATATATTTCTTCTTATTATTGTGTGCATCTGATTCCAAATATTGGCAATCATCATGGCAATTAGCCATGAAGATTGTCCTGGAAATATAACACAGTGGCTTTTCATTTGCTTTCTGCATTTCATTATGACGCCCATACCACTGTTCCAGTTCTGCAAGTCACTTTCTGGTATTGAGCCCTTTTGGCAAACAAAGTCCTCCTCAAGCCCAGGCCAGTGTTGATGAAGCTGCTGCCTTCCATCCAGATGGATTCAAGTGTGATATAATCCACTTGGGAACCATCACCCTTCCCTGTGGACTTCACCACCCAAGGCCATTAGTCCTCAGGGTTGTCAGGTTAGTTAACTGCTACCTGTCAATCAGCATTGAGTCACCGACAGTATGGTTGTGAAGCTTTTAGTTGTGAAGCCACCCTGAGTCTTCGGAGGAGGACGGGGTACAATGAAATAAAATAAATATAAATAAATAAAATAAAATTGTCTGCTCTATTACCAAAGCAGAATAACATGGCCAGAGTGGCCATATATTCTGGAGAAGTTCGATTACTAAACCAAAATTGATCTTAATTTTAAAAGTGTGAGCCTAGAGCTTGCCTATAATTTTAGGTCAATTCATGCATTGGAACCTTAAGAGTTCAGGATTGCATGTTGCAAAACATAAAATAAAGAGGACACACTGGGAAAACAGATAAACAAGGGAGAAATGAGAAATGTATCTAGGTGAGATACAGCCTAGGCCAGTAATGGCAAACCTTGACACTCCAGGTGTTCCTGGACTTCAATTCCCAGAACCTCAAGTCAGCACTCCTGCTGGTCAGGGCTTCTGGGAATTGAAGTTCAAGAACACCTGGACTGCCAAGGTTCGCCATCAATGCTCTAGGCTCACATTTAAAAATTAAGATCAATTTAGCAATAGAACTGTTCAAGAAGTATATGTTTTAATTCAGAAAGGAAATAATTCATTATTTTAATTCTTGCAATAAATTAATTCTCTATAGACTCTTATATACTTGACTTCTCAGATATACGTACATTAATTCCACTTCATGCCCTATTGTGAAGATATTAATTATCAGTCATTTGAACTCTTTGCAGTGCAAAGTTTAAAATATTTAGTCCTCAAAATGTTAAAAAGAGCATCCAAACTGTCTAACTTAAATTAAATCTTTAATTGTTTACATTGAATCAAAACAAAAACACATTTAGTCCAGTAAACAGCTAAACTTTGAAGTCTATAAAACTCTGTCTAATATTTCCTGGTTAGTAAACTACTTGGGATACATAGAAATAGATTATCAGAGGGGGGGTTTAATCAATGAGCAATTGAAACCATAGTCAAAATCAATCCAGCTTTGTACTTTAATCCTAATAAAACTTAAAGTGCTCACTAGACATTAAAATTAAGAAACTGAAAGTTTCTTCCCAATGAGAAAGCAAGGACACACATGCATTAAAATGATATGCCCTTTAGGAAGAGGGTTAAGTCCTAGCTGGCAGCACATGTGTGGGGCCAGACGGTTGCCTCAGTTTGTTGGCTCATCTAACCGCTCCCTCTCTGTGTGTGACTTGTTTAATCTCTTTTAATTTTTGTAACTTTTTAATCCTGTTTAATACTTTTTTATACCATGTTTTACTGTGTTTTAAAAGTTTGTTAGCCGCCCTGGGTCTTTGTAATGAGAGCGGCATAAAAGTTTGACTAAATAAATAAATAAATATGAATGTGGTTACTCAATGTATGTTTTATGGAGCAGTCTAAAGGGAGGGGCAAATTCATCAGAACAAAGGAATAAATAATTATTGTGTGCCTGTTTACCTGATGTATGTATAAATTGATCCCATGAGGTCTCACTCATATCTGATGAAGTGGACTTGGTCCATGAAAGCTCACAGTTAAATACAGGAGTTAGTCTTTAAGGTGCCACAACATTTTTTGTCTTTTTTTCCTGTTCAATTTTATTTACTCTCAGATATGCTTGCACAAACTAACACTTCAAACATTTCAAATAACTCTTTGTCTTTCATCCTTGTTTCAAAGGACAAGAAATTCTTTTGTCAAAGTCTAGTTTACAACAAACAGTACCACAACACATTGCCAGTATAGACACACTGACTAGAGTGTCTTGCCCAGCATTTCTTCTATATCCTCTCTAACTAATGAAAGCTTTTCAGATGAGCTGAGGAATTTGTTTAAAAAAATCCCTAGAAAACCAGGACAATTAGCAAAGTCACACTTTCCTCTGCCTCAGTTATTGCTGATGGCAATTTAAATAATATCTTGGTCAAACTCAGAAAGGAGGTTCTTACTGAAATAGTCACTGTATTTCGTCCTACAAACAAAAAAGTTTTTTGATGGTACTGTGTGAAGCCAAAGTGGAGCCATCTTAAAAATAAAAATAAAAGCTCCCCTTCATCCACCTGTCCCTTGCCCCCACTCCACTTCTTTATAAGACCAAGGCAGGAGATTTTCTAATGAATTAGCAATCCACAAGGGTGTCTAGAACTGGTTTGGGAGAAGATAAGGAGGAGAGAGCTGAACCTTTGAAGTTTATCAGATAGTTAGGAATGAAACAGGTTTTTTAAAGCTTTTTCTGCCTTATCTATAAATGACTTGTCTAAGTTTCTTTTTTGACTTTCTCTTTCCTGCAAAGGGAAGGTCATATGCATATACAGTGCAGTCAATACAAAGTCTTTCCTACTCAAATTTTGATCAGTGCACTTATTTTTCTAAGATCTCCAAAACCCATCCAAAATGCTTTGCTTTGCCCAATGAAGGTGACATGGGTATGCTAATATTCTTCACAGAAATTACAAAGACAAATCACTAAATCTCTTTCTTGGAATCAGAGCATTGCAGAATCTAAAATTATGAACATATATGAAATATAGATAATTCAATCAAAATGTTTAAATTATTTGACTATTTTTGACCAAAAGCAGAGTACTTCAGTAACAATATCTCAGTCATTTACTAAATCATGTATATAAATGTATCGAACAACACTAAAAAAAACCCTGGCAATTGCTAACCTAGGGTCAGCTTGACTTTGGGAACAAACCGCGCGGTTTGTCCATGAAGCCATCGCCCAATCTACCCCCCAACCATAGCGATGGATTGCTACGGGGGAGGTGGATTGGTTCGAATGCAGCACCCCCGTAGCGATGAAACTAGGGTCGGGGGAAAACGTGTGCGATCCAAGTAGAGATCCGTAGCAATCCAAGTCAGTGCATGCATGCACTGACTCCAAGGTTGCTGGACGCCTGAGTTTCGCCTGTGCTCTGCTTGTGTTGGCCGAGTTTCGAGCATCTGGCACCCTTGGAGCCAGGGCCTGTCTGCACTGACTCCAACGTTGCTGGATGCCTGAGTTTCGAACGTCCAGCAACCTTGGAGTCAGTGCAGGCAGGCGCTTACTCCAAGGGTGCCAGACGCCCTGCACTGATTCCAAGGTTGCTGGATGCCCGAGTTTCAAGCCAAGACAAGCCCAGCAGAGGGGCCTTGCCCAGGTGGGCGATCCCCCACCCATGCTCAGCTAGTGTTGGCCAAAAAGCCCCACATACACGCGGAGCTTTTCGGCCAAGACAACCCAACAGGGGGGGTGATTGCCCCCCCTCTGCTGGGCTTGTGTTGGCCGAAAAGCCCCGTACACTCAGGGCTTTTCGGCCAACACAAGCCTTGCCCAGGTGGGAGCTCGCCCGCCCCCCCCCCGGTGCTCGGCTTGTGTTGGCTGAAAAGCCCTGCGTGCATGCGGGGCTTCTTGACTAACACAAGCCTTGCTCAGGTGGGCGATTGCCCGCCCATGCTCGGCTTGTGTTGGCTGACAAGCCCCACATGCACGTGGGGCTTATCAGCCAAGACAAGCCGAGCACCGGGGGGGGCAATGGCCCCCCTCTGCTGGGCTTGTGTTGGGCGAAAAGCCCTGTACATGTGGGGCTTTTCAGCCAACACAAGCCTTGCGCAGGTGGGCAATTGGCCACTCCACCTCCGTGCTTGGCTTGTGTTGTCCAAAAAGCCTAGCATGCACGCGGGGCTTATCGGCCAAGGCAATCCTTGCCCAGGTGGGCGATCACCCACCTAGGCTAGGCTTCACTTGGCTGAAAACCCCCGCGTGGGTAGTGGTAGATTGGATAGCACAATCCACCCCCCAACCAAAGCGATCCATCACTGCGACAGCAGTAGAGTTCGAGGAAAGGCACGCACCTTTCCCCCAACCCTACTGCAGTCTCAGAGATTGCAGGGGAGTGGGGTGGATTGGGCCTGCCCAATCCACCCCCACCTGCAGCGATCCATCGCTGCAGGTGGGGGTGGTTTGGGTAGAAGTTCTACCCAAACCACCACCACCCACTGACCATTCCGTTGGATAACGCTAAAGAATCGTTATTCGATGAAAGTTTTTTCTGTAAATATTGAGAGGTATTCAGAGTTTATATTTTCTTCTGTCTTCTAAACTATTATAAAGCAAACATATTGCTAGAAGCATAAAACACTTTGTGTTAATCATAAGGCAAGGGCCAAAGGATTCTTAAAATGTAGTTGTTGGGGTTTTTGGAACTAGTAAATCAATGGCAATGCTAAAATAAGTCCTTTATTGAGCAACTAGAACAGTCCCATTTGAATCAATAGAATTTACAGAGTTGTCATCAAATTTCTATTCATTCAATTGCCTTACTCTCATGTGATTCACTACACTGGCCATTGTCAGCCATTACTGATCAGACACTATCCATCCTGAATTGCAGGTTGATTTTTGATCCCCACCCAACAGAAACTAAAAATAAAACCTTCACACTTTGAAAAGAAAGGGTGAGGCACAGAGTTTTATTGAGACCTGGACGGCTTCCAAGAAACATTGATATGGGATGAATTTTGACAAAGTGATGTGATTTCCAATCAATAGCTGACGTCAAGAATACTAAACAGAATAAAGCCATAAAAGATCCTGAGCATAAAAGACAGCCAGATCTATAGGAACAAGAGACAAGAAATTGCAGGAACCTCCATTTCTTTCATGAAGAGCATTTGCATTTTTTTCAGTTCATCATCATAGCCAACGTCGTTTGAAGAATCAGTCGTAAGTTCCAAGACTTCCACTCCTCAATAATGCAACAAAAGCTTTGAACTAACTTCTGTCTTGGGGTAGGCAAGTCTCGACATTAAACCAAAATCCTTATTGCTAGGCAGAAGATTTCTGAAAGCCTTGATGCTTGGAAAGGTTGAGGGCAAAAGAAAAAGGGGGTGGCCAAAAATGAGATGGCTAGATGGTATTGTGGACACAATGGCCACAGAGCTGAGCGAGCTGAGGAGGATGGTGGAGGACAGGAGTGCCTGGCGGACAGTGATCCATGGGGTCGCAAAGGGTCGGAATCAACTGTGCGACTGAACAACAACAAAAACCTGTCTTCCCATTAATTTAGGGAGAGAATTCAAAGTGGCATTGGAGTGCATGGATCGGTGCCTACTTTCCCACCAAAGTGGTATCTACTTATTTGCTTGCAATTTCTTGCTTTCAAACTGCTAGATTGGTAGAAGCAGGGGCAGAGATGGGAGCTCACTCCATTGTGTAGCACTCAGGTCTTAAATTGCTGACCTAAGAAGAGTTCCTCCAGCAATAATAATTTCAACTCATAACAATTTCTGACACAAAATTATTATTACCTATTTCAGACTTGTTTAACTTGTATTTTGTCCCCTCTTCCCAGAATAATGTACAGTTGTACCTCACTTAAAGAGCATAAGGTGTTCCACAGGACTGCTCTTTAAGCAAGTTTGCACTTTAAGCGAAACACCATTATAAGTGACCTATTGTGATTTCTGGTGCAAAGCAAACATTCAGAGAAAATTCTGCTCTTTAAGCGAGTTACTCTTTAAGCAATGCACACTTTATGCGAGGTTTGACTGTATATTCTTGCGTTGGTTTTAACTCCATTCCCTTTAACTAAAACATAATCAGAAAGCTCTCCCCATATTTCTCTAAAATCTGATTTATTTAAAATCCTTTTTTTACTCTTAGTTCTTATGTTAACTTATCATTTCTTGCTGTATTACATATTTCTCTATATTAATCTTCTATTTCTATCTTGCAATCAGTGTTCAGTTTTTAATAATAAACAATCTCATAGCATTAATATAATCATTTCTTTCTTATTCCTTTCAATATGCTTATCTCCAAAACCCATTGATAATGCTATTCTAGGGCACATCTCCATACGTATTGAAAATATTTTCCTCAATTTCCTTTACATAATTACAGTCTCACCACAAATGCAGATATGTCCCAAGTTTCTTTTTACATTCCAACAGTGCTTATTATACATCGAATCATAATAACTAACTATTGTAGTTATATACCACCTCCAAATTGTTTTGCAGCAATTTCCTTTAATTTTAATTGACATGTTTTTCATTATTCTTTCTTTCCATATTCTACTACATTCGTCTTCTTTAATTCTAATACCTAATTCCCCTTCCCTTCTCCAAATTAATCTTAAAATACTTTGTGCATTGTCTTGCTTCATTAAAATACTGTATTATATATTGTACTAAGCAATCATTTTGAGGTTACAGTATTACCTTCAACTCCAACTAAAAATCGAATTCTTCCAAACTTGTTAATTTCCTGCACTTTCCATATTGTTTTACCCAATATTTTGTCAATTTATCAAATTGTAATCTTTTAAACCAAAGTACACTAATTTCTTTAAATATTCTTTCCGTTTTCTCCCTGATATAAATTTTTTATAACCAGTCTTTTAACCTCTATATTCCACTCCTGTCTTAGACTTAAAGAAAAACTCTGGAAATTTATCTAAACTTGTGATGTGCATTAACAATGATATTTCTGGGCTAGCTTTTTTATTCCAGACTTCTAATGTATTGCAACAAAATGTTTGACTTTGGAGTTAGAGCCCTAAAATATTGTTCTGATGTTTTTCTACCACATCCCACTATTTTGGCACCAGTTTATATGAACAAGTGGCAGTTTCTATGTGGTTTGTATCCTCCACTACCCTTCTCAACTCGCCTAAATCTGTGCCCACCAATGCAATCTAGCCATCTCATTCTCTGCCTCCCCCTTCTTCTTTTGCCTTCGACCTTTCCAGCATCAAGGCCTTCTCAAGTGAGTCTTTTCTTCTTATCTAATGTCCAAAGTACTTTAGCTTCATCTTCACTATTTGACCTTCCAAGGGCCAATCAGGGTCGATTTCTTTTAAGATTGACCTATTTCTTCTCCTCGCTGTCCAGGGTACTCTCAAAACTCTCCTCCAACACTACATTTCAAAGGCATCTATTCTGCGCTCAGCTTTCTTTATAGTCCAGCTCTCACAACTATACATTGCCACTGGGAATACCATTCCCTTGACTATGCAAACCTATGATGTCCCTACTTTTAACTACATTCCCCAGCTTTCTCATAGCTTGTCTCCCAAGAATCATTTGCGTTTTTATTTCATGGCTGCAATCACCATCCGCTGTGATCTTGGATCCTAAGAAGGTAAAGCCTGTCATTGCTTCAAATTCTTGCCCAGCTATTTTCCAGGGAGTTTTAGTTATGGTTATGTACAATGTCCACATATTTCCACTTTCTTGTGGCGTCTGAGTGATGATGCTTCATGCCATCACACTTTCTTATTCATCATTATACATTTCCTGATTTGTGGAATGGGGTCGAACCTGTTCTCAAGAGATATACAGTTTCCTTGGAACATCAGTTCTGTGGGCATTGGCATTCTCTTTCATCCTACAGTATTCCAGTTGCAAGAAGTTCATTCTCAGCAACCCTTCTTCTGTTTGTCTAATTTGAGTGTGGTTTTACATGCTTTAAATTGTTGCAGGGATCATGTACAGACTAATGTGATATATAGAGCTACATTTGAAGTGTGTTTGGCCACCTAAATTGAACAAACATGGATTTGCCTCACTGAGTAGCTGTTCTTTCAGAATGTAGAGGATAGCCATGAACTTGGGTATTCTTTTGTTCCAAAAATTCAGCAGTACAAGATTTCTGAGTTGCAACACCAGTTTCAAAGGGAAAAAATAACTGTGGCAAGGATTATGCCATTGATCAGAAGTATTACAACACAGGTACCAAAGGATATTAAGAATAAAGTCAGACATCTGTTTCCTAGAACTGACTGCACCTAAACCATCTGGAGGACATTTTGGAACAAGACTGCAGAAGACATGAAGAATAAAATACCACTTATGCCCTCATTGCTGATACTATGGCTGTTGCAACTGACCACAGCACAAGGTTATTGCTGGTAATGGTGGGGAGGTGTACTGGGATCTATGGTTTACTTAATGGAAGATAAATTAATTCCCAAGACTTACTTTGTGAAATATAATGTATGGGAGCTATAATTCCTACCTTTAGAACAAGCCAGAATATTCAACCAACTTCTAACTATGGTTTTAATATTTTGGCCTGAAGCTGATTACTGTCTTTATAGACTTCAGGTATTTATCTACAGACTGGTAGATACAATTTTATTTTTGAATATCTCTTCCATAGTACTTTTTACCTGAAATCTCTCTCTTTTTCATTTCCTCAGATGCTGCTAATTCAGAAGCAGGTAAGTAAACAGCAACAGATCAGAACGGTGTAAACACTGTTGTAATCACAGGTTAATATTTCTAGAGGTGTTCTAATTCCAACAAATTCCATAGAAATAGCTAAGAATCCCACCCCACCCATCCCCCTGTACTAGAATTGGCCACATCATTCCATAAATCATTTCCATTCTTCTTTAACCAAGAAAGCCGTCTCAAGACCCATACGCAAAAGGGACAGCTTCTTTTTTCATCTTCTCTGATCGGATGCTTGGCCCATGATAGGAAAGGACGTAAAAATCTTAATTCTAACTACATTGCTCCAATCAAACACTTCAATTCATTGTCTCAGCCACCTTTGCAAATAGTCTCACACCGATTACCAGGTCTTGACCAGCAATGTTAATCTCTGGTGCAGAAAAACTAGAAATCTCAAGATTTTAGAAAGTGGTCTTTCCAAGTCTGGTAGAATGAATGTTTCAGTGGTCAAGAATAACTGGGGCTGATGGTTGCACCTCTGACTGGAAAAAGGCTGAAAACAAATGTAAGCCTCCACAGGCTGGGTTAAGTCCATGAGTCAGCTTAGTCCACTAGAATGAGAAGAGTAATTCAAGAAAATAAGTTGGAAGTGGTGTTAGTCAAAGGTGAAGAAGAAAGGGAAAATACAGCAAAGTCTCATTACCTATGCAGAATCTGATTTACTTAATGATTTCAAGAAGGCCAATCATGAAAGTGAAGCCAGAAAGTTCATAACTGCATCATGTAAAATCAACTGTGTGATTGTTTACATGATCAAAAGTCAGGGAAATCAAGAAACTGCTGGAAAAATTGCACTGTTTTTTTCCCTTCTATGCAGATTTTCGCCTCAACAAGATGTTGCTATATATTCTAAGGATGGTTGATAAATGCAATAAATGTGTATCAAATGGTCTGTTCTTCAATAATTACTTATAAACTCTTGGTGAACACAATTGTATCCTTCTGTTCCCATTGGCAGAAGTAAAAATGATCAGACTCTTGAGTTATAGGAGAGTTCAGCTAGTCCTAAAGAAACTAACCATTGCACAGTCACTGTGCTCCCTCAAGAGGATTTATACATATGAAGACTACCAACAATTCTACATACCGGTATTTACCAAACCGTTTTAAAAAACCCTTCCTTCTTCCCACCCACATGCAAAAAAATTGTTAAGAAGGGGAAATGGAAAAGCTGCATAATACATTTTGTTGGCCCTCCCTTCTGCGATTCTTGAGGGAAAGTTCCAAAGGACTTCAATGTCAGAGAGACTATGCCCTGTGATAGTGGAGAAATTGAAACTGCAGAACATGCTCTCTGTGGCTGCCCTTTTTACAGAGAAATCCCGAGCAAGTTTAGATTTCCACTGATCTGCAAGTACTCTGGCTAGTCAAACAGCACCTACACCCACTGACTGCTATCTGAAGAAAGGCCCACCTTCACCCACAACACTGCCAGGTTCTGTGCTGCAGCATGTAAGATCAGAAGAACAATCCTGGCAGGACCTTCAGCCAAATAAACTACTAGCACTAAAGCATAGGCTTAGTAATACTTGTAACATTATTGATCTTACGTACTAATTTTACTACTCCTTAACCCTGAGCAGAAATGCTCCTTTTTATTTATTTTAATTTTTTATTAGGTATTTAAAGAAAAACAAATACAGAGATATATGTAAAATCATAGAAATCAGAAAATAAAATAACTCAAGCAGCAATACTACATTAAGACTCCACTACCTGTTAAATAAGTATAAATGAACATCCCTCAGTTTCAATTACAAATTAAAAAAATAATATTATCAATTGATACATCAACAGAATTTATCCTCATTTTTTTTTCCTAATACATAATATTTTCTTACACTGCAACATTTTACATCATTTTTATCACCCTTGTGCTATATACATTGTCCGGGGAATTATGTATCCTCCTAGTTTCCAAAAATCATTTTGTTCCGGTACAGGGACCATGCCTTTCTTCTTAACCAGCGTATGATCTATAAATGGTTTCCAGATCCTCCAGATACCATTCCCATTCACTTTACCCTTTCTAAGGTTTAATTCCCAGGTAAGTTTTTCATTGAGAGTTAAATCCCACATTTGTTTATACCAGTCCTGTATTCTTAACTTTTCACTATTCTTCCAATTTTTTGCTATACACTGTCTGGCCACTGATAACATTACAGCCATCAATTCCTTGTTATCATTACTTATTTTATATTTATCTACCTCCGTTAACAAAATTGTTTCCGACCCCAATTCGAGTTGCATATCCAGTATATTCTTAATCTCATTTTCTATTTTTCCCCAGAAGTTTTTTAAACACTCACAGCTCCACCACATGTGTTCATATGATCCTCTTACTTTTTTACATCTCCAGCATTTATCACTCAAACTATTGTACATTTGATACAACCCTTTTGGGTTCCTATACCATCTCCAAATCAACTTGTAATTAGGCTCTTTTACTCTAACTGACATAGCTCTCATAATCCTTCTACTCCACATTTTCTGCCATTTTTATTCTGTAATTGTTACATTCAGTTCTTGCTCCCAGCTATGTCTCAACACCTCTTGTATTTTTCCACCTTTATTCAAAATTTTATAAATTTTGCTTACTATCCCCTTAATTTCTATGTCACCCTTTCTTAATTTGGTCAGCAGTACCTCAAATTCCGTGCTCTCCCTATCTTACCCACCTTCCGAAAAAAAACCTCTTATTCCAATTATTCATCTGTAGGATCCTAAACCAATCTAACTCCAATTGCAAATAAAGCTTGTTTCTTTTTTCTTGGTCTCTACAAGTTTTAACCCAATCCTTCAATAACAAGACCCCATTTTCCCTAATATCCCTAATCCTCCTATCTATTTTTATTGGAAAATTATTAAAATCCTCTAATTCTAATTCTAAAACCGGTGAGACTCCTGGAATAAAGTCTTTCCTTACTCTATTCCAAACCTCTGTGGTTGATTTTAACATCATTTCCTGAATCTTCCTCCTCTTTTTCTTCCCATAAAAACATTGCCTTTCCAGTCTTCAAAAATTCCTTTTTTTCAATTTTCCCCCAAATTGGTTCTTCATTAATTAGTAATTTAATAATATTTCTTATTTGAAAGGCTCTATAATAGTTACTGATATTTGGGATGTCCAGTCCACCTTCTTTTTGTGGTAGATACCACAACATCTTAACTATTCTAGCTCCTCGATTTCCATTGCAAAACCTATTTATTATATTTTGATACCCTTTTAATTCTTTATCTGTGTGTTTTAATGGTAAAACATCAAACAAAAAGTTCAATTTAGGTAACAGCATCATTTTAAACATTGCTACTCTACCAAACCATGACAAATTTAATTTACTATATTGTATTATTTTCTTTTCAATCTCTTTCTTTTGTTTGGCATAATTCATTTCTTTAAGTTCCCCAATTTTCCTAGTTAACATTATCCCTAAATATCTCATCTTCTGTATAATTTGTATATTATACCTCTGTTTTATTAAATCCTCATCACCTTTATTCCTGTTGACTAATATCATTTCTGTTTTATCCCAGTTTACTCTTAATCCTGTTACCTCCTCAAATCCTTTCAGATGCATACTTATCCTTGAGACTGCTTTTATTGGATGTTTTACCATTAATAATGTATCATCTGCATATAAACTTACTTTATTCCCTTCAATTCCAATTATTTCCTCATCCTATCGAATAGAATTTGCCAAAAATTCCATAGCTAATATAAATAACGTTGGTGACAATGGACAACCCTGCCTTGTGCCAGCTTCTAGCTTTATATCCCCAGTATAATTGTCATTAAATTTAACCCTTGCTATTCCTTGTTTGTATAAATTTTTAATTATTCTTTGAAATTTATCTCTAAATCCGTATAATCTAATCATCTCATGAATTGTTGTCCATTGTAATGAGTCAAAGGCTTTAAAAATATCCAAAGCTAAGAAGCCCACCTTTTCTTTTCTCATTTCTGTTAAGTCCAATAAGTCCACAACCCTTCTTATTAAGTCTGACATACAGTAATACCTCATATAACATTAGTATCGAATAACACTAAAATCGCATAACATTAAGGAATCTGGGGGGAAGAATTGCATCAGATAACATTAAGATCCTATGGGATGCTTCAGATAACAACCGCTAAAGCCTGTGTGGTTACAATGTATCTCTATGGATCCCATAGGATTTTAACATGCATCAGATAACACTAAAAATCATATAACACCAAGACTTGTGGAACCAGGTTTTAGTGTTATATGAGGTTTTACTGTATATCTATTTTTTACAAACCCTGCTTGATCCTCTTTTATATAATTGGCTATGAAATTATTTAACCTATTTGCCAATATGGTTGAAAATTTTTTTGCATCTTGATTGATTAGGGATATCGGTCTATAAGATTCTACTTTCTCTGGGTCTTTACCAGGCTTAGGGATCAAAACAATTATAGATCTGTTCCAAGAGTTTGGAATTGCTTCTCCTTCTAGTATCCCATTAAACAGTTTCTGTAATCTCGGGACTATCCAGAACTTAAAATCCTTGTAAAATTCCGCTGATAACCCATCCTCACCCGGTGCTTTATCCGTTTTTAATTTCCTAATCACCTCCTCAGTTTCCTTTACTGAAATTTCAGTCTCCATTTTATTCCTGTGTTCATCTGTTAATTTTGTAATTTGTTGCTTTTCAAAATAATCTCGCATTTTTCTCAAATTTACCTCTTTCTTTGAGTACAGATTTTTTTAAAAAAATTCTATTAATTCTACCTTTTCCTTCCTTTTATTGAATCTTTTTCCATTTTTGTCTATCAGGACCCCCACCTGACATTTATTCTTCTTATCTCTTGCTGCTTTAGCTAATAACTTCGAATTTTTATTACTGTATTCAAAGTACTCTCTTCTTAAAAATATCAGATGTTTTTTGACTTTTTCTATATCCTTGGCATCTAATTCCTTTTTAATTTTTTGTATCTCTTGAAAGACTTTCTGATCTTTATTCCTCGCATGTTCCAGTTGAAGATGTTTTAACTGTTTTTCCAGTTCCTGGTACCTATTATTATACTGTTGCTTTCTTAAACTATTTAGTTTTATAGATTCGCCCCTGAAAATTGCTTTCATCGTGTCCCATACCCCTCCATATCTAACTTTGTTGTTATCATTCCAATTCCAATTTTCCTCCCATTTCTCCATTATTTGCTTTTTCATAATCTCTTTATACAACTTTGCATTATATCTCCAAGTATATCTTTTTCCTTCTGCTTCTTCCAAATTTATATCCATTGTTATTTTAGCATGGTGAGATTCCTTAAATGTTCCAATTTTGATATCTTCTATTGTTTCGACTAATTCATCTGTGACGAATATATAATCAATTCTTGAGTACATATTATGGACTTGGGAGTAATAAGTGTATTCCCTTTCCTGACCCTTGAGCAATCTCCACACATCCTTTATTCTCATTAATTTACTCCATTCATCCAATATGTACTTTTTACCTTTCTTTTTGCTACTTGTGCTATCGAGATCAGATCTTATCAAATTAAAATCACTGCCTATGACCATGTTCCTTGTTCCTTCCTTGCTTAGAATTCTTCCCATCTTATCTAGGAATTCTTCTTGTTTATTATTTGGTGCATAAATATTAACAAGAGTTACCTCTTCCTCCTCAATATTCCCTTTAATAATCAAATATCTCCCCTCCGGATCAGCAATAGTTTTGATCATAGTAAAACCCAATTTTTCCAAAATCAGGATTGCAACTCCCCTCGCTTTTGAAGTCCCATAAGCCTTTTCATATATTTCCATTCCTCTCACAGTTAGTTTATTTGCCTCAGCCAATTTTTGATGAGTCTCTTGTAAGAAAATGACATCAGCTTTAGTTTTATTAAGCAATATTTGCAAGTTCTTTCTCTTCAAAGCATTCCCTGTTCCCTTCACATTCCATGTTAGTAACCTCCAGTTCTTAACCATCTACTAATATTATAATCGCCCGTTCTTTACGTTCCTCCCCGGACGTGCACCCTCTTTCCCCTACCAAGTTCCCAACAAAAAAGAAATTAATTAACAAAGAGCAAATTAGAAACAATAAATGATATTGTAAATACTTATAAAGTAAAGATTTAAAGAAAAAAGTGTTAATAAAGAAAAGAAAAAAAGAAAAAACTTACCTAGTCTTTCATCTTCAACTACCCTCCCCACACCTTTCTTGAAGATGCCGCCTCTGTCCTCCAAAGAGGGGAGGGGGGGACCAGAGAATAATGGCATAATGTTCTTCTAAATACTCCCACCCTCCGCCAATATATAAGAGTTGTTTAATATAATTATTCTACTATCTCAACACTTGGTGTCCCTGAAAGATCTGCTCCTCCCACTGCTCCTTCTGCCTCCTCCTCCACATTCAGAACTGGCCCTAACACTCCAACTGCATATAAATCTGTTCTCAAGGCAATCCATTCCTTTGCCACCACCTTGATCAAACCAATCTGTGTCAGATATTACAATACATCAGTCTTCTCATCCAAAACATGCCATTTTTTATCGTAAAAAAATCTCAGCTGTTGTGGAAACCTCCAATCATATTTGATATCGTTTGCAATCAACAATTTCGTAACCGGCTTAATTATATATTTCCATTTTCTCTCCTCAGGCGCTATATCGTTGTAGATCTCCACATCAACCCCCTCTATCTTTAGGACGCCAGACCCCGCTTGTTTAATGAAAGCCATCACTTTCAACTTATCCACCCAATTTGCAAATTTAACCAAAACGTTCCTAGGTGATCTCCTATCTCGCCTGCCCCCCACTCTAAATACAGCCCCAATTTCCTCTGGAACAAAATCTTTTCCCATTTTTAATGAATTCAGCCAATCTAATACCCTTTCCTTTAGCTTGTCTGGCGTCCGTTCCACCATTTTATGAATCACAATATTTTGTTTTCTCCATCCCTCCTCCACCATCATCATTTTCTTCTCTTGTACAGATACCCTTGAAGCAATTACATGTTCTTGAATCAAGAGTTCATTCACTGTTATCCTGGTTTGTTGTAAATCATTTTGCATAGTGTCTGTAATCTTCTTAATTTTTTTGTGTATTCTCTGACACCTCTTTTTGCATATCTGATAGGGTCCTGGCCAGGCTTTCATGCTGTAACCTGGCCAGATCCCTATCTTTTTTCATTTCTTCGCTATTATTTTCCACCATTTTATTCAGTTTTTGCATTGTTGCCTGAGTGTCAGTCATGCTTTTGGCCAGATTCTGTAAAATAGCTGTTATATTGTCCATTCGTTCAGATAAATCAGGTATACTTGCTCCTTCAGCTGCTTGAGAGCCCGTTGTTGTTGCTGGAACTTCCATTGTCAGTGACGGTGTGTGTCTTTCCTTGTCTTTCTGGTCCTTCTGGTCTTTTCCCTTCTTTTGCCTTCTTGTCTTTGGCTTAACAACTTCTTCTTCCTCTCTTCCCTTACCTCCCTCCATTCTATCTACAATTAATTACAAAATCTAGCAATCAAAAATTCAATATTTGATGTTTGAAAATCCAGTAAACCAATTCAATATATATAATGCATTTATATCAACTTAAAAAAGTCAAATTAATCAATTGGCCAAATAACAATTACCAAGTTAATTATATTTATAAATCAATTTTTTCCAACTATTTAATTTGAGCTTTTAATTAACAATCCCAATTAAATTCAGTTAACCAATTTAACCTTAATATTAACTTATTCAAAAATCTTCTGTAAATTTCAAATTGATTACCCCCTAATTATTTTAGCTATAATATAGATCAATGCTTTAATTCAGTTACCCAGTTTAAAAATTAATCCACCAATTATTTCCTTTCACCGAATTAATTAAAAAATATTTGTTCACTCAAGCATACCAAAAAGGGGGGGGGGTAAGGCAAAAGTAGTTCAAACAATCAATGCAAATGTAATGAGTTCTTCAACGAAGGGCAAACAAGATATAGTAAAAAAAAAATCAGAGATATAATGAAAAATCAAAACAAAAATCCAACAAGTCCGATATAAAAAGAGGGGAGGGGGGGGGGAAGAAAAAATGAAAAATCCGAATCTGCTGTCTGCTTTAGAAAGACTTCCTTCTCACCCTCAATAAGTTTCATTTTAGCACAGCTCACTTAAGTTTCGATATTGTCCGCCATTGTAAAAGACTTGTACAATGTCTCTCACTCTTAGGATCAATCGCAGCTCTTCCCCCACACCCTCCAGGAACAGTCAAAAACAGTCAAAAACAATAATCAATCAGGACCTCCAATTTAGTGTCTCCAGTCAAATCCTCTATCACCAATTCAAAGGTCTGTCTTACAGTATCGGCTTTCCTTTATTCTCCCCCTCTCTTCCCTTCTCTCCTTCCTCAATTGCCTTCAACTTCGTACTTCTCCTCCTCGGTGCCCCGTCCGTCTCCCAGTGTTTTCCCAGTGTTTTCCTTCGGTTTCACTCACCACCGCCACTTTACCGCTCCTTAATTCTCCTTAATTCTCGGGGTTCCCGGAACGGCTCAATGAGCAGCAGAGCGAGCCAGAGACCTCTTTCGATGGTCCGTTTCGCTCCGCCACCCAGAGCCAGCCCCTCCGATCCCCACTCACCTCAAACCACCAGTCCCATGGGAGTTCGTTTGTTCAAGTGTTCGCTGATATATCCACTCCTGAGATGGACTCCGGCACCACGGAAATAACTCTAATATCCAATTTCAGCCGATTTCAGTTCCAGTCCAACTCCACAGGCAGTGGCTCTCCCCCCCCCCCCCCGCTGCCCGGAGCTCGCGCCTCTGAGCTCTGCACTTTGCTCGTCCGCCGATCTGTATCAGGTTCTCTCAGCAGATTCTAATCTTATATTTCATAAAGTTTGTATTCATTCTTGTACTCTAGAAACCCATTGTTACCACATGCTGTTAGCGGAGCGGGGAGAAAGCGATGTTTCCTTTACGCCATCTTGACTCCGCCCCCCAGAAATGCTCCTTTTTAAGCACCATTATTTTTAACTTCTGTCCCTTGATGTATTTTAAGTACACTCATTTTAACTTCTGTCCCTTGATGTATTTTAAGTACACACATTTTAACTTCTGTTCTGTTCCTTTTGCTGTTCTGTCCTGGTCTTGGACCATAATAAAGATTTAATTGATTGGTTGGTTGGTTGGTTGACTGACTGATTGATTGAATATATTTTGTCTATGGTAAAAATCATTTTTAAAAAAGAGTTCTAACTCCTTGCTGGCTAATTTTTCTTTGGGAGGGGGGAATTACAGGGTTCCCCCCCCCCTGACAACTGATGAGGTAGAAGAGGAAGCAAAGAAGATAATTTTTTAAAAATAGTGTTTTTAACAGTCATGCATTGTGTTGAAATATAAGAACATTAACTACTCCTTTAATTATTACTCCTTTAAATATTCTCTAAATTCAGGAAATACTCCCCAAAATTTGGCACACCTGTATTTGTAAGCCCCCCCCCCCCGATATGCTCTATTCTCATACTGGCAAGGTTTTATTTGACAGGCCTACAAATTAGTAAACATAAAGGTCACCCTTGCTTGATAGCCAGTCATATCCTACTCTAGGGTTCAGTGCTTATCTCTGTTTATAGCCAAAGAGACAACACTGTCTGGGTACGTAGACATTTCCATGGACATGTGGCAGGCATGCTTCAACACTGGAGTGCACCGAACACTGTTTACCTTTCCACCAAAGTGGTCCCTATTTATCTTCTTGCAATTTCTTGTTTTCAAACTATTAGGTTGGCAGGAACTGGGACAGAGATGGTTGCTCACTCAGTCATGCAGTACCCAGGAATCGAACTCTGATCTTCCAGGCTTCAAGTTCAGCATCTTAACCACTTGACCAATCTCTTTTTTTTTCCCCATCTCCTTTTTCCTCCCCAGGCATAGTTTGTGGGCAGTCAAGCCAGTCAACACGGATTGTAGGTGGCCAACCAGCCTTTCCTGGAACGTGGCCCTGGCAGGTCAGCATTTCAGAGGGAGAAGAACATATTTGTGGAGGCTCCCTTTTAAACAGAGAATGGGTTTTATCAGCAGCTCACTGCTTTTGTCTGTACCCGTAAGTATGTGAGATGTATCCTTGTGAAGCTATTATGAACGTTTCTCCAAGAGACAGATGCTAAGGTCATGGTCTACTTATCTATCTTGAGATGTTTTTCTTCCGATAGAGGACCCAAGGCAACTCATAACAACTAAAACCATTAACATAATGGACAGTTTTAATATACCATATAAGTATATTAGTCTGTTATATTTAAAACAATTAAACATATATCAAGATTAAAACCAAGACTAAAAATAATCTTTAAAACATTTTTAATTATTTAACAAGACAGCCTTCTTGAGGCATTCATTACTTGGAAGCTTGTCTGAAAAGGATGGTCTTCTTCTTGTAAGAGGAAAAACAGTGGGAACAACCACTGAGAAGACCTTAAATGATCTTGGGAAGGTGGTGGATTCCTCAGAAGACCTTAAAAGTTGATATGAGCCTTCAAATAACCTGCATCCAAAGTCATATAGGGCTTTTGGGGGAATAGCCATCATTTTGAATTGGCCTCTGAAACAATATGGCAGTTGGTGAAGCTGTTGTAATGAGGGAGTTATATGTGCTTGGGGACATGAAAGGAGCCTCATCCAGGCATCCCCTAAAAAATACTTTCAACCCAGAGTAATCTTTGGCACAAAAACAACAACATATGATCCCTGTAACCAGTACCAGTCAGCAGTCTGCGAGCAGTAACCTACATCAAACAGTGGCATCAGACATGCTTGTGCAAAGAGGCATCCAACCCTTTTTGCACGAGTGTTTCTTGCCTTTCATGGTTGCAGAACAGAAATGTTGCCAGTGATCCTGCAAGTGCAGTAATACCTCGCATAACGAACGCTTCATATAATGAAAAAAATTGCATACCAAAGCATTTGTTAGGCAATAGTGATACCCCAATAACAATTTTTTTTTTGTTATGTGGGGATTTTTGGTAACCAGGGTATACCCGGTCAATTGGAACACATCTCCCATTAGCTTCCCATAACGAAAAAATCTGCATAGCAAAGATCTCCGTGAAATGGAGGTTTTGTTTTTTGTTATGCGGGGTTCTACTGTACACTAATGCTGCAATTGACAGGCTTTTAAAATCTGCTTAGACTGAATTAGACTAGGGGTATACAATCACGTGCAGAGAAAAAAAATCACAGTTTGAACCATTGGTGGAGTGGTTCCAGCAATCACATCAAATATAGGGAAATACACTCGATCCATCCTTGGCCTGTGTCCAAGCAAGGCCAAAAAGTTCCAACTGTTGAGCTTCTACTTTGGCGGACCAGGCTGCAAGAATTCCCCAGCAGACACAAGGGTTTCTTTAATGAGACACTGCTAAAAGAGTGAACAGATCCCTAGTTTCCTGACTCTAAATTGTAAAAGTATGTAAGCCTGGCTGGGACTACACACTCCATGCAGTGATGGGATGTCAAAAATTCTACTACCAAGCCATGACGTCAGGGACGTCATGGGCGTGGCCAATGTCATGACGTCATGACGTCATGGGCGGAGCCAACGTCATGACATCATGACGTTGTGGGCAAGGCCAAAAATAAAATAAAAATAAAAAAAATAAACACGCACACAGACCCGTAAATAACTTAAAGAAATAAAATAAATAAATAAATAAAACACATCCAGACAGACGCAGGGAAACACACAAACACACCCAGACAGACGCAGGGAAAGGGGCGGCCCCGGGTGTCATTCGGCGCGCACTTAAAAACCAGGTCTTCAAAGCCTCTTCCCTCCACCCCATCTAAACAAACGATCGCCCCCCTTTTTTCTCTTATTTATCACGACCCCTTCTGCTCCCCCGCTTCTCATGCACCACCAACAAGGGAAGCATTTTTTTTTTACAAAGGAAAATAAAGCTGGAAACTGGCAGAGAAAAATTAAAAGTAAAGCCAAAGAGAGGCAAACCTTTACATGTCTTGCAATCGAGCCAGCGATCAATGGCAAGCCGCGCTCCGGAATCAAAGCTTTCCGGATCGGGGGAAGGAGAGGCGCGCAAACACACACACACCAACAACACGCCCACACAACCCAGCCGCCGCCGAAGCGTCCCAGCTGCTCCGGCTCGCTGCTCCGCTCTCCCACAAAAAAGACAGCCCGGCATCGGAAGCCAGGGAGGCACCCAGACAAAAGCCGCCTTGCAACGCCCGCACGGATGGATGGATGGATGAATGAATGGGTGGATGGATGGATGAATGAAAGGGCCCCCCAAGTCCCGGGACGCACCCCACCACCGGCGATCTCTCCCCACTGCGCCCTGCATCCACACCCACCCACCCCCGCTTGCTTCCCCGATGACTTACCTCCTTTTTGCGCTTGCAAAGGCGCAAGAAGGGAGCCCAATGGGGAGGGGGGTCGGGGAGAGGCAAAAGGGCGCCCCCCTTCGCAGCCCTTTAAAGAGCGCGGCCAGCCCGAGGAAGCTGCAGGCGCCCGCCCGGCGGAGGAGGATGTGGCGGTGGCGAGCCCCGCCGGGCTTACCCAGGGCATGGGGGTTTGTCGGGCCCAAGACCCTAGGAGGGCGCGGCGGTGGCAGATGGCCCGGGCAGGCACCAGCGTGCCCGTGGGAGCTCGGTGGCCGGCTAGGGGAGGTGCCCTTCTCTGAGGGCTCCCGCCGCTGCTGCTGGAGCCACTCTAAAAAGGGGCGGCTCCAGCTTCGGAAGAATTTTTTTTTAAAATTGGAGCCATTTGGCTCCAATTTAGTGCGCATGACCAGAAAATCAATTTGACGCATGCGCAATGCATCAGATTGAGTTTCTGCGCATGCGCAGTCAATTGGAGCCATTTTTGCTCCAATTTTTTTTAAAAAAAATTCTTTTGGTGAGGCGTCCGGAGCCTCAAAAATGGGTTACCCTCTCGGAGAACCCTCCGGGATTGGTCCTACCGGTTCCAGGGATCCGTCTGGAACCGGGGACATCCCATCACTGACTCCATGCCATGTTAGCCTGAAGAAGTAGCCATCAGTTACAAAAGCTTTCTAAGTATGGAATGTTTAAAGTGACCTAGAAACGGTATCATCTCCCTATTGCTATTGTTGAAAAGTGTCTCCTAAACTTTTTCCAAGTCAAAACTCTTTTTTATAATAGCTAAGTAACCTGCAACCTCCCACCCCACATTTACATAAAAAGAGATAAAGAAACCCCATCAGGCAGCAGACGCTGAATAGTGTACAAAACCTGGCTCCTTGTTTCAATCCCCTTGCCAGAAGACAAACTACGTCTTCAAGACCAGTGGCCCCCAATGTTCTGAGACGTGGAGGCCACAATAGAGTTCTCCTAAAGAGAGCTACATCTTAAACCAAACTATAACAAAATGATTACATTACTGATTTAGATCAAAAGTAAAGATTCAGAGGTCATTTTTCTTCTCTGCCTTTTACTTCATGACAACTTGCATCCATACTTTGGGAAATAATGTTTGAGAGTCAGTCCCCATGTGTCAATATGGCTAGTTGTATGTCTTCATGAGAGTGTCAGTAAAGTTATACCTCTGTAGTTGAGTTGCTTAAAGGTAAAAATAATTGCCCAAATCAGCAGCTTTATTGGACCAGACTGAACATTTATGAGCATCTATGGAACGGATATCTGCTACCATAATGCCCTCTAGTAATCTGCTCTGGTAGTGCAGCAACATACACACAAAAAGCCACAATCCCATTTTCTGATAACAAAAGCAACACACCTTAAGCCTGATACTGTACTTTGAAACAGAGCTAGTGTGCTGACCCACCGACATGGCGGCACTACACAGAGATTCTATTCAAGGAGAGTCCAGTTATCAAAGTCCATAAGGCAAGCCGAGGTCTATTTACTGGTAGTCCCAGCAAGTGTCTTATCCAAAGGGTGTCCAGGGTTGGCAGGGAAGGCAGGGTCATGGCAGACAGGTCAGGGTCTAGGCAGGCAGTCTGGAGTCAAGAGGGTGTCAGTCTTCACATATGAGTTGTACTGATGCTGGCAGGCTGCAACAAGCTTGCTTATAAGCCTCCCAGCTAATCTGTATCAGCTGGGAGCCTTCTTTGATACTTTGCTCTAGTCTGCCTGTGCCTCAGGTGTAGCTCCTTTCTGGATCTCTCCCTGACTGAGGGCTGATCACTGTCAGAACCAGGCCCCTAATCTGACAGATCAGCTGCCTGGAGAAACAGACTTGGGCAAGACACAGGCTGAGATCCATGGCTCAGGACATCCTCAGGTTCAGATGCAGGCAGAACTGGGCTGGGTATAGGGAGTGCCCTGTGATCCAGGCCATCAAGTCACAACAGCTTGTGGATGGTACCATGGCATAATAATTTACGGTACTGACTGCAATAATAATAATTACCAAGGCTTTCCTGAGTTGCCAGTTGTTCAGAAGAGAGGCCTGGCTAGTTCATTAAGAGCAGGTGATTTCCTGGATTGAAAAGATTTGAGTGGTCTTGAAAAGAAGGGGCTGCAAGTCCAGCTCTACCATTAGACAAAGAGAGTTGACTGCCAAAAGAGCAGCAGAAGCATAACAAAAGTTGCCCCCCTCCAACTACTGCTCCCAAACCCCCAATAATTCTCCTCTGTTTTGATGAAAAAAGAGACTACCCTCGGGTAACTCCAAAAATGTTAAAGAAGTGTTGTAGCGTTAAGTTCCACCATCCTGCCAGAAGGTGATACAAAAAAAGTAAGCCTTGACTTTGGAGGACAAAAGGAGTGTGAGAATTAGTAGGGGAAATGGTACAAAGTGAGATAAGAGGAATTTCATATATATATTAGGAAAGTTTCCTGTAAGACTGATTTTTACAACCTGCTTCTTAAAATAGAACAAATACTGCATCTGGACGACTCGCTCAATCCCTGCTAGAATACTCTCATGCTTAATTTTCTCTACTTGCTTATCAGCTCTAACTTTGCAAATGAATGATAAGCATTAGAGTGGAGAGGCTAGCTTTGGAAGATCGCAGGGAGGGATCACGGGGGGGGGGGTTCTACCAATACCCCTTGATCTTTCAAATATCAAAATGAGCCCTTGTCCGTTCGTTCGTTCCATCCATCTGGTTAGTCAGTCGGTCGGTTGTAATCCAAAAATTAGTTTGGGGTATATTAAGGTGGACAACCCCGTATTTCAGGGGAGACCTGTCCTCTCATGGAAGCTCCTAGAGGCAACATTTCCAGTAGGGCTGCAAAAATAAAATCTGATTGTTGATCTTTAGATACTGCTATTGGGAACCCAGAAGCTTCACTTTGCAATTTCTTGATACATTTTGCTTTTGTGTTCACAGGGTAAAAGAATTTTCCCGCTATGAATTGCTGCTGGGTGCATATCAGCTCTCAAACAAGGCAGAGGGTGAGGTAACTGCCAAAGTAAAAGATATTATCCTTTACCCAACATACAATGGTAATAGTGGCTCCAGTGGGGATATTGCTTTGCTTAAACTTGCAACTCCTGTGAATTTCACCAACAACATCCGCCCCATCTGCCTACCAACACCTTCTGAAGAATTCTATCAAAACACAGACTGCTGGGTCACTGGGTGGGGAAGAGTGCAAGAGAATGGTAAGAATTGTTCTTGATCTGCTCATTCAAAAGCTGGTGAATTGCATGTTATCTATGTCCCTATACTTTATGAGGCAAGGAGGGAAATTTCCCCTAAAGTTTTTCAATGTCTTAAAAGTTCACATAGCTAGAAAATGATAACTCTGATTTCATTGGGGCAAAGAATGTGCTGGAGATTTTGGGCTGAAATTTCAGGAGCTTCCCAAGATACTGAAGCATATTCTCCAAACAGGTTTAATATCTTGGACAGCTCTTTTAATATTCAATAGAATGAGTACCCTGCCCTATCAAAACTGGAGTTATTGACGAAGACAATTAAAAAATCACAGAAATGATATAGCCATAGATACTGGATGTGTATCATCATTTAGGATGTGACCTAAAACCATCATAATAATTTGCAATTGACAGCCCTAACTTTCCTGCATTCGCCTCATGCCCTTTTAAAACCATCAAGGATGACAGTGCTTACATATTTTGAAAGTGACTTCTACCATTTTAACTTTGTAGTAAGGAAAGATCTATGTACTTCCATTGACTGGTCTTGGATCTCCCACCATTTGGCTTCAGTGGATGACCCTTGTTTCTAGTATGAAAAGAAAAGGAGGAATGGTTCTCCATGCCATGTATTAGTTCATAACCTTCTATCATAATTTCTCTTTTCTCATCTTTTTTCCTAAGCTAAACAGCACCAAATGTAAACTTTCCTCATCAGAGAGTTGCTCAAATCTCTTTGTCATTTTGATGGTCTCCTTCCACAAGTTCTTCATTTCTCTGCCTCTTGTTTTTCTCTCTTTCTAATCTAAAATATAGATGCATCCTCCAGGCATTTTTGAACTGCAGCTCCCTCAGTCTCTCACCAATTAGGGTGCAGCTGCTCAGGAGGACCACAGGATGTCCTCTTGTAATCTTTTATAGAGTTTGTAAGCCTTATTCAGGTGTTATGCCAGAAACTAGGTATCACCTAACACGTGTGATGTGAAAATGCAGCTAGGTCTGCCTGTAGCATTTCAATGATTGGAAGCCCTGCCCTGATAAAGCAGAGATTACAAATGTCACTGACTCTCCTATAAGCATGCAAGAGTCTGCCTGTTTACACATATGGTAGAGTCCTTACAGCTCCACCAAGTTGGGAGCCCTACAGGGTTCTAGGCTATGACACCTCCACAAAACTATTGAATCCTAGAACTGTAGAACTGGAAGATATTCCAAGGATTATCTGTTGATACAAGCAGTCTTTCCAAAGTTTGGACCCTCCCATTGATGATGTACTCCATGGGGGGTGGGCTGCCCAGTCCAAGAATGACTGAAATAAAAAAGAGCCATAGGGAATCCAAGGACTTTTTAAGTAAGTTGATCAACCTACTGTAGCATCTGGACAGCCAAGTCAGCAGGCACACAAATAACCTGGCCAATTTTGTTACCATCACATTTTATGTAGTTTTATGCAAATAAACATCCTTTTTTGTTTCTCTCTCAGTGTTGCATTTCCCACTCTTTGGTGAGATGCAACTGGCCATCCTGGCAGAGTTAGGTAAAGGTCACCTAGCTTGAAAGCCACTCATATCTCACTCTAGGGTTCAGTGCTCATCTCTGTTTCATAGCAGAAGTGCCAGCACTGTCTGATTCTGCAGACATTTCCGTGGTCATGTGGCAGGCATGCTGCTTACCTTCCCACCAGAGTGGTCCCTATTTATCTACTTTCAATTTCTTGCTTTCAAACTGCTAGGTTGGCAGGAACTGGTTCAAAGATGGGAGCTCATTCTGCCCTGCAGTATTTGGGTTTGAAACTGCTAAACTGCCACCTTCCATCCACTTGAGCCACTGCAGTCCTGGCCATGCTGGCAGAGTTACTCTCCACAAAAAATAAAACCTTGGGAATATAGGCAGTGGTGGGATGTCAAAAATTTTACTACCACACTGTGGGCAGAGCCAATGTCATGGGCACAGCCCAAGTTGTGGGCAGAACCATGTGACCTGGTGGGCAGGGCCAAAGTTGGTCATATAGACATAAAAATACAAATTACATAGACATAAAAATAGATTAAAATACATGTAAACCACATATAACACACATTAAAATAAATACACATTAAATAGACATGAAAGCACATAAAAATACACATTAAATAGACATAAAAACACATAAAACACAAATTAAATACACATAAAACACATAAAAATACACATTAAAAATAAATACACATTAAATACACATTAAAATACACACACACACCCCACACCCAAAGGTGAGTCGCTTACCCTGGGGAGCAGGCAATAGGAGCATCAGGCTAGCAGCTTCTGTTCCTCCTCCCCGCTTGGGAAGACAGCAAGGAGGCCGCGCATGCACGCCAAGTGCTGTAGGCGTGCATGCACACCAAGTGCTTGGTGTGCATGCACAGTGGGGGAACCGGCGAAAAGGTAAGCCCCTGAGGTGGTTCTCCCCCAAAGCTGCTACCGGTTCTCCAGGACACTGGGAAAAGTTACTACCAGTTCTGGCAAACTGGTGCGAACCTATAACATCACATCACTTAATATAGGCCTTTCCCTTAAGACCACATCATAATGAAGTAAAACAATAAATGCTTATGGGAGGGTTGTACATTCACTACTGAAACGATGAATGCCTATTCGGTAGGCAGCTAAGATCTCCCAGTTCTATATTCCATGAGCAAATTCAATTTCTATCTCTACAGAGGAACTAGAATACCCAAAGACTCTCCAGCAGCTGAATGTGCCACTCATAAACCAAGCAACCTGCAATCAGGCTTACAATAGCATGTCAAATAAGTATCAGAAGAAGGACTCTATCAAGACTGATATGATCTGTGCTGGTTACATGGAAGGCGGGAAAGACTCTTGTCAGGTAAATTGTTCTCCATCCTATCCTTCATCCAACCATTGTAAAATTATGTCAAGGGACTCTGTGAATCTGAATTTCTCACAGAAGCAGCAATTTGAAAATCACTTTTTAAAAATATTTCATTGCCATTATTTTTGACCAGTCTGCAGACTATCCCATGATCCAAACAACAGTAGGCACAGATAAAAAAATTTTTTTCATAAGCTCCCATACATTTCTATCCATCCCAAGCTCCCTGGTTTATATTGTGCCATTTTATGGCACATCCCATTATGAAGTGTGACCTTCCCCTTCCTCCTTTCTTTTTTGAAAGGATTCTAGAGCCTGCATCACAAGGCTAAATCTCAATCTGTGGTTTTTTTTTAAAGACAAGCTTGAGGATGATGGGAGGAATGGAAGGCATCAGAGAAAGAGGCAATGGCTGGAGGCCAGGAGTTGGGAAAAAATGTGCCACCTCTGGCTACAGTGGCTAAGAGAGGTTTTGGGATCTCACAAGTTCCTCTCTAATTCAGTGTAAAAAGCCCCACATAAGCTGCAAAACATAGTGCTTTTTTGTTGTTCAATTGCAGTCGATTCCGACCGTTCTCAACCCCAGGGACCATCCCATGCCAGGCACCTCTGTCCTCCACCATCCTCCTCAAGCCGCCCACCTTTCTGCCTATTGCATCAACAATGTCATCTAGCCATCTCATTCTCCGCCGCTCCTTTCTTCTTTTGCCCTCAGCCTTTCCCAACATCAAGGCCTTCTCAAATGAATCCTCATTTGATGTCCAAAGTACTTCAGCTTCATCTTTACTATTTGACCTTCTAGGGAGCAGCAGTGGCGTAGCGTGGGGGGGCGTGGGGGGCGGATGCCCCGGGCAGCGGCTTTCAGGGGGCGGCAAAATGTCCCCTCCCCACCCTTTTGCTGGCGAGCGCCCCGCGTGCGCTTCGCCGCTTGCAGGCGAGGAGGAGAAAAAGGGTTTTTTTTAGGCGGACAATTCAAGGAGGGGCCCGCCCGCCCGGCTGCTCGCCTCTGCCCGCCCGGCTGCTCGCCTCTGCCCGCCCACCCACCCACCCAGCTTGCCGTGAGATGGGGCGCTCGTCGGGGGTGGGTGGCGCCGTGGCGGGGAGCCCCTTGTGGGTGGGTGGGCAGGAGGAGGTGGGCAGCGTGCGCGCGCACGCGGGCCGCCCGCCAGGAGAGCCCCCGACGGCCAGCCGGGCAGGCGGGCCCCTCTTTGAATTGTCCGCCTAAAAAAAACCCTTTTTCTCCTCCTCGCCTGCAAGCAGCGAAGCGCATGCAGGTTGCTGCCCTCGCGGGCTGAGGGCAACCTGGGGTGATCCTTCCCCATGGAGGGATTCAGCCGCCCGCCGGTTTCCCGCTCCCAACCCGGGCCCCGTTGTGGGCAGCCGGCCAAGCGCCTTCCTCCCAGCTCCTCCTCCTCCCGCTAGCCAAGGCGACCCTTCTCCATAGGCTGTTGGTGCCGCGGCTGTACGGCGGCTGGCAGGCCGTGAAGCCTCTGGTGGGGCGCTGGGCTCCCCTCGGCTGTTTGGACCCGAGCGGGCTTCCCGGTTTAGCCCTCTGGGCTTCGCCTAGGCTGCCCCGGAGGCCCGCCGCCGCCGCCTC
Source organism: Furcifer pardalis (assembly GCA_030440675.1). Classification (NCBI taxonomy): domain Eukaryota; kingdom Metazoa; phylum Chordata; class Lepidosauria; order Squamata; family Chamaeleonidae; genus Furcifer; species Furcifer pardalis. Next base: position 17,436,076 of record CP126897.1, read on the forward strand.
GCACACTCCACCCGGGCGCGCTCCGTCCCTTGGGGAGGCGTGGGGCTCCTCTGGCTCCCGTTAACCTCCGGCCCGGCCCGGGCCTCCTCCGCCTCCTCCTCCGCCTCGGGCTTCCTGGGAGGGCTGCGCAGTGCTTGGGCATTGAGCAGCCGGAGAGGCGAAGAAGGACTGAGCCGGCGGGTCCCGCCTTGGCACCGCACGTAATGGCCCTGCCTGCGCGCCCTCAAGGGGAAGGCGAAGAGGCGGCTTGCTTTCGGAGGTAAGATGGGGGGGAATCCCCGGGGGCTCTCCGGGGGCGGCAAACATCCCCCGGGGATTCCCCCCCATCTTACCTCCGAAAGCAAGCCGCCTCTTCGCCTTCCCCTTGAGGGCGCGCAGGCAGGGCCATTACGCGCGGTGCCAAGGCGGGACCCGCCGGCCCAGTCCTTCTTCGCCTCTCCGGCTGCTCAACGCCCAAGCACTGCGCAGCCCTCCCAGCCGGGCGAGCGATCTGCCGAGGTGCGAGCGGACGGAGATGTGTGGCGCGCGCGACATCGCGCGCGCGCGCCGCTAGTCAGCAGGGGGCTGACTTCTGCCTGGGTCGGGGGGAGGGGGCGGCGGCAGCGGCGAGCTGGGGGGGGGGGCGGCGGCGAGTTTGTTCTTCGCCCCAGGCGGCTGAAGACTGCGCGACACCACTGGGGAGCAGTCAGGGTTGATTTCTTCTAAGACCAACCTATTTGTTCTCCTCACTGTCCAGGGTACTCTCAAATCTCTCCTCCAACACCACATTTCAAAGGGGTCTATTCTTCTGCGCTCAGCTTTCCTTATGGTCCAGCTCTCACAACACGGTGATGTCTCTACTTTTAACTATGTTCCCCAAATTTCTCATAGCTTGTTTCCCAAGAATTAGTTGCCTTTTTATTTCATGGTTGCAATTACCATCTGCTGTGATCTTGAATCCTAAAGTCTGTCACTACTTCTACCTCTTCCCCATCTATTTTCTAGGGAGTGATAGGGCCTGTTGCCATTATCTTGGTTTTCTTGATGTTAAGTCTCAAGCCAGCTTTTGAACTCTCTTCTTTCAAACTAAGCAAGAGCTTCTTTAGGTCTTCTTCACTTTCTGCCACTAGAGTAGTATTATTTGTATATCTCAAATTGTTGATGTTTCTCCCAGCAATTTTAATTCCAACTTTTGATTCATCCTGCCCTGCATTGCACATTATGTGCTCTGTGTATAAGTTAAATAAGCAAGGTGACAAAATGTAGCCTTGTTTTACTCTTTTTCCTATTCCAAACCACTCCGTTATTCCATATCCTGTCCTAAGTGTTGCTTCTTGATTCATGTACAGATTTCTCATGAGACATGTAAGGTGTTCTGGTATTGCCACATTTTATTGTAGTCCACAAAGTCAAATGCCTTGGTGTAGTCAATGAAACAGAAATAGACTTGTTTCTGGTATTCATTTGTTTTCTCCATGATCCAACATATGTTGGCGACATGGTCTCTAATCCCCCTGCCTCTTCTGAATCCAGCCTGCATTTCTGGTAGTTCTCTCTCCTCGTGCTACTGAAGGCAGCATGACCTTACTAGCGTGTGGGATAAGAACAATTGCTCAATAATTTGAGTATTATTTGGCATTACCCTTTTTTGGGATTGGAACATACAATATACAGACCTTTTCCTGTCCACTCTGTGACCATTGTTGTTTTTTCCAAATTTGCTGGCATATAGTATGCAATACTTTAATTCCATCATCTTTTAGGGCTTTGAATAATTCAATTGGAAAACCATCATCTCCACTAGCTTTGCTATTGGCAGTACAGTAAAACTGTGTGCCAGATCTGGCCCTGACACCAGAAGCGGAAGTAAAACTCACCCAGCTTCTGGGAGTGGCAACGATGGAACGGGCCAGATGAAATTGGTGTCAGGGCCAGATCTGGCACACAGGCTGTAGTTTGAGCACCCATGAACCACGTGATTGGCCCGTGGCCTGAAAAGTTTAGGCACCCCTGCTGTTACCAAGGCTTCTGGGCTAGATCTGGCCCATGACACCAATCCATCTGGCCCACACCACCCTAATCACTCCTGGAATTGAAGGTGAAGCTGGCTGGATGAATTGGTGTCAGGGCCAGATCTGGCTCATAGGGAGTAGTTGGGGCACCCAGGAACCACATGACTGGCCAGTGGGCTGAAATGTTTGGGCACCCCTGATGTTAACAGGGCATGGGCCAGATCTGGCCCACGACACCAATGGATTCCTGTGCTCATGACTCCAGATGGCAACCTTGCATGTTGGTAAATGGCATCCATTTTGGGTCCTGCTTCTATCCATTAGCCAGGGGTGCTCAAACTATGTCCTATGGGCCAGATCCAGCCAATGACACCAGAAGCAGAAGTAAAACTCACCCAGCATCTGGGAGTGGCAACGGTGGAACGGGCCAGATGAATTGGTGTCAGGGCCAGATCTGGCACACAGGCTGTAGTTTGGGCACCCATGAACCACGTGACTGGCCCGTGGCCTGAAAAGTTTGGGTATCCTTGCTGTTAGCTTTTAAAACTGATTCCTGTGCACAAGGCTTTGCTTTGCTAAACTAATTAGACTGGTTTTGCAAGCTTTTGCAATGTGTTTACCCTTTAGACAAAGGTTCCAGCAGGTTTCCTTGGCTTTCCGTTGAAGCCTCTGTTGCTTATCTCTATGGAGTTAACATTATCTGATCCATCTGAATAGGATTTTAACGTTATCCGGTGCATGCATCGGATAAGGCTAAGAATCGGATAACGTTAAGACTTGTGGAACCAAGTCTTAACATTATCCGAGGTATTACTGTACTGTACTTTTTAGGGCTCTCCTAACTTCACTCTCTAGGATGTCCAGCTCTAGTTCACAAGCTCTCATTACTGTGATTGTCTGGGGTGTTGAGGTCCTTTTTTTAGAGTTCTTCTGATTACTATAGCCATTTTTTCTTAATCTCTTCTGCATCAGCTAAATCCGTGCTGTTATTGTCCCTTATCATGGTCATTTTTGCTCTCAATATTCCCTCGATTTCCCCAAAACATTTTTGAAAAGCTCTCTAGTCCTTCCCCTTCTGTTGTATTCCTCTATTTCTTAGCACTGTTCATTTAAGAAGTTTTCCTTCTCTCCCCTTGCTTTTCTTTGAAAATCTGTGTTTAATTGGGTTTTTTCACCTTTTCCTTTTGCATTCCTTCTTTCCTCCACTATTTTAAGAGCCTCAACAGACAACCATTTTGCTTTCTTAAGCTTCATTTCTTTTGGTATGGTTTTACTTGCTGCCTCCTATATGGTGTCCCTAACCTCCATCCATAATTCTTCTGGTACTCTGTCTATCAAGTCTAAACCATTAAATCTGTTCCACAATTCCAGTGTGTATTCCTTAGGGATGTTGTCTAGGTCATACCTGTGTGTCCTAATTGTTTTCTCTATTTTCTTTAATCTAAATCTGAATCTGGCAATCAGTAGATTATGATCTGAGCCACAGTCTAAAGATTTAAAAAAGAGGGAATGATTATTAAGTGCTTTGGGAGATACACAGCTCTTAACTCCTCATTTTATGTGGCAACCATTTCCAACATGGATGATAAATCCAAGTAAATAACAAGCATTCTCAGTACCAAACCCCCTTTCCCCCCCCCCCAAAAAAAAGAAGGGGGCAGAACAAACACCTTGTCTGAAATACACATCATTAAAATTGTCAGATGAATCAGCTATTCCTTCATGCAATTGATATTCTTTTTCCAACAAAGCATTCCAATTTAAGGCTAATCCCAGTTCTCTTCCCTATTCAGCACTCTATATCTGATGTCAGAGCAGACCTATTCGGGTATTAGAAAGTGAGTGGTGTACTAAAGAGAAGACTGGCTCTTCTGCCTGTCCCTATATTCATACCATCAAACACATGAAGGATGATGAGTCTGAAGCAAGAGAGCTTGGTTACCGATAAGGAACCTGGCTTTCTAGGGTCCCAGTTCACACACATCCCTTGGGAGCAGAAGCGGTTCCTCTTCATACGTGGCAGGTGGCAGCCGTGGCCAGGAGGGTTTTTGCACAACTTCATGTAATACGCCAGTTACGCCCCCTCCTAGACCGGGACACCTTGCTCATGGTCACACATGCTTTGGTCACCTCCAGACTTGATTACTGTAATGCGCTCTACATGGGGCTGCCCTTGGTGACCATTCGGAGGCTGCAGCTGGTCCAGAATGCGGCAGCTCGGGTAGTGATGGGGTGTGGGCGTTATGCTCGGGCCTCACCACTGCTCCAGGAGCTGCACTGGTTGCCAGTATGCCTCCGGGTGCAATTCAAGGTGCTGGTCATTACCTTTAAAGCCCTATATGGTAGTGGGCCAGGATACCTAAGAGACCGCGTCACCCTAAGAACGTCTGCCCGTCCCACCAGGGCGGATCGGAGGGGCTCTCTTGTTACTCCATCGGCTAGGGAGGCTCGCCTCACGAGCACTAGGAAGAGGGCCTTCTCTGTGTTCGCCCCAGCCCTTTGGAACCTCCTTCCGACAGAGCTGCGCCTGCAGACGGAGCTCCTGCCCTTTCGGAAGGGCTTAAAGACATGGCTGGTGGGTCAAGTGTGGGGACACAGTAATCTAGGTTCCCATCCAGGATGGCTGATTTAAGGGCAGCCATCCCCCCCCCCAACCTGGTATTTGTATCTGTTATTATTTGTTTTTATCTGTTTTACTGTTTTAATGTTTTAAATTTTTATGAATTTTTATGAATTTTTATGAATTTTTATGAATTTTTAAGGTTTTATATATTGTTATGATTATAGATTACCTATGACGGTAATTTATGCTGTAAGACGCCCAGAGTCGGGCCTACCCGATAGGGGCGGGGTACTAAATGTGAACAATAAATAAAATAAATAAATACGCATCAACCTCCATATCTGGGAGGGTAGTTAAGGTCACTATGGAGAGAAGGAATAAGAATTTCCTTTACTCTTGAATACTCTAGTACAGTAATGCTTATTGAGTATCCTGTGCACTTTCTAATGCCTGAACAGAGCTAGTATTTGTTACAGATGGTCGATTTCAGTGAGCCTCTTTCTCCACAGGGTGACTCTGGAGGACCCCTGGTTTGCAAAGTTGGAGGAAATTGGATCCAGGCTGGGATTGTGAGCTGGGGAAAAGGGTGTGCCCGGCCTAAACGCCCTGGTGTCTATACTTCTGTGCCCTTCTATGCCAAATGGATAGAATCTGTTATGGATGGTGGGTTGCAAAATGCCCCCACTGTGATGATCCTTTTGATATCTCTTTTATTGTCTTTCTTTTATTTGGTTTAAATATTTCCTAATAATAAATTTTATCCTTGGATAATGTGAAACAGGGTTTCATTTCTTCAATTTCTTCAGTTCATCAGCTTTTATTTGATTCTTCTGATACAAGATGATTGCTCTATCTTTAATTTGTTACATGTCTTCAAGTCAGAAAGAGCCTCCTCAAAGATTGTGGTATTTTTGGTAATACCAACCTTACATTGCCAGCTAATCTTTCTCACATGAGGTCAGACAAAAGGAACGGCAGAATAAACTCACCAAAAAGTGGCTTCATTTTGGCAGGTTTACATCTGACCTTGGTACAGAAGAAGATGCACCCAACTTATAGTTACCCTAACACGGCTTTCAAAGTAAGCAGAATGTTTCAGGAGTCATTTTCATATGTTCCACATGCCTCAGTGATTTTTCACTGGCTGAGTGGGAATTTCAAACCAGGCCTCCTAGTCCATTATCCACTACACCACAGTGGATAAGCCCTTCAACACATGAGCTAAGATTCTATTAGCTACACCTGCTAGTGTAATGGAACTGGTGGGAATCTCTACAGGGAATGACCACAAGTTAAAAAGCTGGTTTATGCACTAGATCACCCAACTAGTGTGTCAGGAAAAAAATCCAATGGTAACTCCCTCACTTGCAACCATTTTTCATCGTGGCACATGCCAACTGCATTACCCTAGCATTGGAAATGACAAGTCTGAAAACCAACACAGATTAAAGTTAGGAACAAATGGCTCTTTCTCTTTCATCCTTGGCCCCAAGAGCAAGAAATTATTTATCAAAGTCAGGGGTGTGCTGGCTACGCTAAAAGGGTGCTGGACAGGGAGGGAAGGGGCGCCTATAGGGGTACAGCATGATGTCATGGATTGTAGCCACCAGATGACATACTTCTGCCCACCTCGGGGGGGAGGGTGCACCAGTCACTGGGGCGTAACCAGGACTTGTCCCTGTGTCACAAATGGCCAGCCGAGCCTAAAAAGTCTGGTTTAGAATAAACAATAGAACAACATATTGCCAGTATAAATGCTGACTAGAGTGCCTTGCTCATCATTTCTTCTATATTCTAATAGAAAGAGTATAACCACCTAGACTCACAAAAACAAGTGAACGATAATGCCATCATCTTTCCACCAAGATAAAAAACAAACACGATTTCAATCACTAATTTACAATCATACTGGATGTTAAATTGTTGTTCAGTCACACAGTTAAGTCTGACCCTTTGCAACCCCATGGACCACTGCACACCAGGTACCTCTGTCATCCACTATCCTTCACAGACCACCCAGATCTATGCCCACTGCATCAATGATGCCATGTAGCCACCTCATCCTCTGCTGTCCCCTTTTCCTTTTGGCTTCGATCTTTCCCACCACCAGGGCCTTCTCCAGTGAGTCCTCTCTTCTCATCTGGTGGCCAAAGTACTTGAGCCTCAGCTTCAGTATATGCCTCAGTTAATGGGAGAAAGAATTACAAGCAACTCATTATTTCTGACTGGTTGTTACCAAATGCATCTTTGTCACATAATAGTTCTCATGTCTTGTACAAAAAACTCACCACATACCTTACCTTGCTAAGTTGTTTTCAGGCAGGGACAATGATCTTTTGTAGTAGGAGGAGGGTGCTGGTATATAAGGGTTACTCAAAGGTCCAGCTGTGTGCACCTCCCCCCCCCCCGGGAAGTTTCAGGAAGCTGACAACAAAATCATGGGGGAGGTAGGCAGATCCAGGGCCCCTTTTCCAAAGGGAATATTGTAGGATGAAGAGATTAGAATAGTGCCACTAGCATTGTTTTAAGACCCTTTGATAGACGGTCAGGAAAAGTAGGGCATTTTAGGAGAAGTATGCTGGGAGCTAGAAATTCTGTGAACTCAGACAATTATATTTCATGGGAAACAATGCACTATTCAACTGGTTCTCACATGCTTCCTGCCTCTGCTTTGCTGATATTCAGAACTATCTGACAACCTGTTTCTGCCAACTCCCTGTAATTGTTGTTGTTTAGTTGCACAGTGGAGGCTGACCCTTTGCAACCCCATGGACCACTGCACACCAGGCACCTCTGTCATCCACCATCCTTCACAGACCACCCAGATCTACGCCCACAGCATCAATGATGGCTTCTAGCCATCTCATCTTCTGCTGGAAAAACTGGACACCATTCTGTTACTCACAAATGTATAAAGAAAGCCTCAGGGAAAAACAGATTTTAAAATATTCTTAATACGTTTATTTTTAAAGCCACGCATCTGGGAGCCATACTCACTCTGGGTAGTTTACACACATAAAATATAAGTGTAGCAGTTAAATAACAAAAAGTTACCCACTACCCAACCAGGTGAAGCATGTTGGAAATAAAAATACATTTAAAACTTTTCACCAGTGGAAAATTCAATACAGATGGTGAGACACAATTGTTTAAATAATAAGGATGTGTTGAATTATACCGCTGTGTTCTTTAAATTTTACATAATCTAGCAATAACTTTTCTGAAAGCTTCCTTGACTTCCCTGTTTCTCAGAGAATATATCAACGGGTTGAAGAAAGGTGTCAGGACTGTATAGAAGAGAGAAAAGATTTTATTAAGATCTAGTAGTGCCTCGGTTTTGGGCAACATATAGACAATAATGAGTGTGCTATAGAAGACAGAGACCACAATAAGGTGAGAGGAGCAGGTTAAGAAGGCTTTTGTCCTCCCACTACTGGATGGAATCCTCACAATAACTGATATGATGGAAATGTAAGAGACTAAGGTCAACAAAAATGGAGGCAGGGAAACTACAGTAACAAGAAAGAGTGTTATTATTCCAATCATGTGTGTGTCACTGCATGCCTGTTTTACTATTGATTGAAATCACAAAAGAAATAGTTGATTTCATGAGAGCCACAAAACTTTAACTGGCTCACTAAATATATCAGTATGTTTATAACCAAAGAACCACTTATCCAAGATCCAGCAATTAGCTGCAAGCAAACCTGATTGTTCATAAGCTTTGTGCATAGGAGTGGTTTACATATTGCCACATACCTATCATAGGACATTGCAGCAAGCAGGTAGCATTCAGAAGCTGTTAAGAAACAAAAAAAGTAATTTTGTACCATGCAGCCAGTCAATGAAATGATTCCTTGACCCCCATTGGAAAGGTTAGACAGCATCACAGGGAGGATACTGGAGCTGGAACAAGCATCCAGGTAGGATAAATTAGCCAAGAAGAAGTACATAGGTGTTTGGAGGTGGTGGTCATTTATAACCAACATAATGATGAGGATGTTCCAGACCATGGTAATAATGTAGATCACCAAGAACAGCAGGAAGAGAAGAATCCACCAACACCCAATGTCTCCAAATCCCAGAAGAAGGAATTCAGTAAAGAAGTGTTTGATTTTCCTGTCTTGTTTTTAACATCACAGTAGTTCTAACCTGAAAATACCAAATCAACTCAGTTATAAACTTGCGGAAATGAATGGATGTGGTCCCTTCCTTAGCAACAGTTAGGACAGAAAATGGAATGACGGAGTGGTTTGGAATAGGAAAAGGAGTAAGACAAGGCTGCATTTTGTCACCCTGCTTATTCAACTTATACACAGAACACATAATGCGCAATGCAGGAATGGAGGAATCACAATTTGGGATCAAAATTGCTGGGAGAAACATCAACAACTTGAGATATGCAGATGATACCACCCTAATGGCGGAAAGTGAGGAGGACCTAAAGAAGCTCCTGATTAGGTTAAAAGAAGAGAGTGAAAAAGCTGCCTTGAGACTAAATATCAAGAAAACCAAGATCATGGCAACAGGCCCTATCAGTCCCTGGAAAATAGATGGGGAAGAAGTAGAAGCAGTGACAGATTTTACTTTCTTAGGATCAAAGCGCACTGCAGATGGTGATTGCAGCCATGAAATAAAAAGGCGACTGATTTTTGGGAGGCAAGCGATGAGAAACCTGGGGAACATTGTGAAAAGTAGAGACATCACATTGAAAACAAAAATTCTTATAGTCAAAGCAATGGTATTTCTGGTAGCAATGTATGGTTGTGAGAGCTGGACCATTAGGAAAGCTGAGCGCAGAAGAATAGATGCCTTTGAGATGCGGTGTTGGAGGAGAGTTTTGAGAGTCCCCTGGATAGCGAGGAGAACAAATAGGTCAATCTTAGAAGAAATTAACCCTGACTGCTCCTTAGAAGGTCAAATAGTAAACATGAAGTTAAAGTACTTTGGACATCAAATGAGAAGAGAGGATTTGCTTGAGAAAGCCTCGATGCTGGGAAGGGTGGAGGGCAAAAGAAGAAGGGGGCGGTCAAAAATGAGATGGCTAGATGGTATTGTAGACACAATGGGCACAAAGCTGAGCGAGTTGAGGAGGATGGTGGAGGACAGATATTCCTGGCGGACAGTGGTGCATGGGGTTGCAAAGGGTCAGAATCGACTGTGCGACTGAACAACAAAATTGCTAGAAGTATAAAACACTTGGTGTGAATCATAAGGCAAGGGCCAAAGGATTCTTAAAATGTAGTTGTTGGGTTTTTTTTTTGAACTAGCATATCAATGGTAGTGCTAAAATAAGTCCTTTATTGAGCAACTGGAACAGTCCCATTTGAATCAATAGAATATACAGAGTTTTCATCACATTTCTATTCGTTCAATTGCCCTACTCTCATGTGATTCACTACACTGCCCATTGTCAGCCATTACTGATCAGACACTATCCATCCTGAATTGCAGGTTGATTTTGGATCCCCACCCGACAGTAATTAAAAAATAAAACCTTCACACTTTGAAAAGAAAGGGTGAGGCACAGAGTTTTATTGAGATCTGGACGGCTTCCAGAGAAACACTGATATGGGATGGATTTTAACAAAGTGATGTGATTTACAATCAATAGCTGATGTCAAGAATTCTAAACAGAATAAAGCTATAAAATATCCTGAGCATAAAAGACTACCAGATCTATAGGAACAAAAGACAAGAAATTGCATGAACCTCCATTTTCTTTCATGAAGAGCATTTGCATTTTTTCAGTTCATCATCATAGCCAACGTCATATGAAGCATCAGTCGTAAGTTCCAAGACTTTCACTCCTCAATAATGCAACAAAAGCTTTGAACTAACTTCGTTCTTGGGGTGGGCAAGTCTCGACATTAAACCAAAATCCTTATTGCTAGGCAGATTTCCAATTGAATGGGGAAATTGTGGTACCAGATATTTTTCTCTCCTTTCTACTGTCTTCTCATTAATTTGAGGAGAGAATTCAAGGTGGCAAGCATGACTAGACAATGGAGGCAGTGATAGGATGAAACAGGTTTGTACCAGTTCACCAGAACCGGTAGTAACTTTTCCCAGTGTCCCAGAGAACTGGTAGCAGCTTTTGGGGGGAACCACCTTTGGAGCTTACCATTTCACTGGTTTCGACACTGCACATGCACACGAAGCACTTGGTGTGCATGCACACCTACAGTGTTTGGCGCGTATGCACGGCCTCCTTGCTGTTCTCCCAAGCGGGGAGGAGGAAGAGAATCTGCTAGCCTGAAGCTCCCTATAGCCTGCTCCCCAGGGTAAGTGACTCACCTTTGGATGTGGTGTATCTGTGTGTATTTTAATGTGTATTTAATACTTTTACCAATATTGACATACTACCACAGTTCCTAAAAAGGCTTGGCAGCCGGCAGGCCTGGCTTTGGGTTTTTAAGCAAAATCTTGGAGTTACCTCATCAATAAGCTACACCTGTGCTGTTCCAACTGCTATTCCAGTTGGAGAACCCTTAAGGAGGTACAGCTGTTTTACATTTACATTAAGGCATATTATCCTAGAGAACTGGTATGATGACCATATCCATCTTGCAACATGGTGCTGCCCAGACACTTTTACTAACAGGTAAGTGACAGGTTTGTGTTTGGGGTGGGTGGGTGGGTAGGTTTGTGTTTGGGGTGGGTGGGTGTATTTTAATGTAATTTTTATTTTATTTATTTATTTATTTATTTATTTATCTAATTTATTTAATTTATTTACGGGTTTGTGTTGTGGGTAGGTGGGTGGGTTGAGGTGTGTGTGTGTGCGTGTGCGTGTGTGCTTATTTGTATTGTATTTTTATTTATTTTTTCTTTGGCCCCCCCATGACATCATGAGGTTAGCTCCGCCTACACTGTGATTATGTCATGGTGGGGTAGTAATATTTTTGACATCCCACCACTGAATGGAGTGCATGGATCACTGCCTACCTTCCCACCAAAGTGGTACCTATTTATTTGCTTGCAATTTCTTGCTTTCAAACTACTAGATTGGCAGAAGCGGGGGCAGAGATGGGAGCTCACTCCATTGTGCAGCACTCAGGTCGTAAATTGCTAACCTAAGCAGAGTTCCTCCAGCACTAATCATTTCAACCCAGAATAATTTCTGACACAAAATTATTATTACCTATTTCAGACTTGTTTAACTTGTATTTGTCCCATTTCCCCAGAATAATGTACAGTTGTACCTCGGTTAAAGAGCGTAATGTATTCCACAGGATTGCTCTTTAAACGAGTTTGCTCTTTAAGCGAAACACCATTGTAAGTGACCAGTTGTGATTTCTAGTGATGGGGGGATTGTAAACCCAGATTTATTTGTTCAGCGAGTTTTTGGTTGGTTTTATTTGTTAAGCGAAGCGAACATTCAGAGAAAATTCTGCTCTTTAAGTGAGTTACTCTCTAAGTGAGACACTCTTTATGCGAGGTTTGACTGTGCCTTGCTTAAAGAGCATAATGTGTTCCAAGGATTGCTCTTTAAGCGAGTTTGCTCTTTAAATGAAACACCATTATAAGTGACCAATCGTGACTTCTGGTGGGGGGGGGGGACTGCAAACCCTGATTTATTTGTTAAGCGAGTTTTTGGTTGGTTTTATTTGTTAAGTAAAGCGAACATTCAGAGAAAATTCTGCTCTTTAAGCGAGTTACTCGTTAAGCGATGCACACTTTATGCAAGGTTTGACTGTATATTTTTGCCTTGGTTTTAGCTCCATTCCCTTTAACTAAAACATAATCAAGAAGCTCTCCCCATATTTCTCTAAAATCTGATTTATTTAAAATTTCTTTTTTTACTCTTAGTTCTTATGTAAACTTATCATTTCTTGCCGTATTACATATTTCTCTATATTAATCTTCTATTTCTATCTTTCAATCAGTGTTCTGTTTTTAGCAATAAACAATCTCATAGCATTAATATAATCATTTCTTTCTTATACCTTTCAATTTGCTTATCTCCAAAACCCATTGATAATGCTATTCTAGGACACATCTCCATACGTATTGAAAATATTTTCCTCAATTTCCTTTACATAATTACAATCCCACCATAAATGCAGATATGTCCCAAGTTTCTTTTTACATTCCAACAGTGCTTATTATACTTCGAATCATAATAACTTATCTGTATTAGAGTTATATTTTTTATTGCTTGTAAGCCGCCCTGGGTCACTTCAGTGAGAAGGGCGGTGGAGAAATATGAATAAATAAATAAATAAATAAATAAATATACCATCTCCAAATTGTTTTACAGCAATTTCCTTTAATTCTAATTGACATGTTTTTCATTATTCTTTGTTTCCATAGTCTACTCCATTCATCTTCTTTAGCTCTAATACCTAATTCCCCTTCCCTAATAAATCTTAAAATACTTTGTGCATTGTCTTGCTTCACTAAAATACTGTATTATATATCGTCCTAACCAACCATTTTGAGGTTACAGTATTACCTTTCACTCCAACTAAAATCCTAATTCTTCCAAACTTGTTAATTTCCTGCACTTTCCATATTGTTTTACCCAATATTTTGTCAATTTATCAAATTGTAATCTTTTAAACCATAGTACAGTAATTTCTTTAAATATTCTTTCCATTTTCTCCCTGATAGAAATTTTTTCTAACCCGTCTTTTAACCTCTATATTCCACTCCTATCTAATTCCTTTCTTAGACTTAAAGAAAAACTCTGGAAATTTATCTAAACTTGTGATGTGCATTAACAATGATATTTCTGGGCTAGCTTTTTTATTCCAGACTTCTGATTTATTCCAATAAAATGTTTGACTTTGGAGTTAGAGACCTAAAATATTGTCCTGATGTTTTCTACCACATCCCACTATTTTGGCACCAGTTTATATGAACAAGTGGCAGTTTCTATGTAGTTTCTATCCTCCACTGCCCTTCTCAACTCGCCTAACTCCTTGCCCACTGCGTCAACAATGCCATCTCATTCTCTGCCTCCCCGTTCTTCTTTTGCCTTCGACCTTTCCAGGATCAAGGCCTTCTCAAGTGAGTCTTTTCTTATCTAATGTCTAAAGTATTTTAGCTTCAACTTCACTATTTAACCTTCCAAGGACCAGCCAGGGTTGATTTCTTCTAAGATTGACCTGTTTCTTCTCCTCGCTGTCCAGGGTACTCTCAAAAATCTCCTCCAACACTACATTTCAAAGGCATCTATTCTTCTGCGCTCAGCTTTCTTTATAGTCCAGGTCTCACAACTATATATTGCCACCGGGAATACCATTGCTTTGACTATGCAAACCTTTGTTTGCAAGGCGATATCCCTACTTTTAACTGCATTCCCAAGGTTTCTTATAGCTTGTCTCCCAAGAATCATTGGCCTTTTTATTTCATGGCTGCAATCACCATCTGCTGTGATCTTGGATCCTAAGAATGTAAAGCCTGTCACTGCTTCTAATTCTTACCCATCTATTTTCCAGGGAGTCTTGGTTATGGTTATGTACAATGTCCACATATTTCCACTTTCTTGGCCACCTAAATTGAACAAACATGGATTTGCCTCACTGAGTAGCTGCTCCTTCAGAATGTAGAGGATAGCCATGAACATGACAGCAACCGCCTGAGGGAAAAGACTCCATGGCCTAGCAGTGGCTGAGAACCACGCCCCCTCCTCTGGGCCCACAACAACAGCCTGAGGGAGAAGAATCCATGGCCTAGAGTGTCTGAGAACATTGCCCCTCCTCTGGGCCCACAACAACAGCCTGAGGGAGAAGAATCCGTAGCCTAACAGTGGCTGAACATTGCCCTCTCCCTGGGCCCACAACAACCGCCTGAGGGAGAAGAATCCATGGCCTAGCAGTGGCTGAGAACATCGCCCCCTCCCCTGGCCCCACAACAATCGCCTGAGGGAGAAGAATCCATGGCCTAGCAGTGGCTGAGAACATCACCCCTTCTTCTGGGTCCACAACAACAGCCTGAGGGAGAAGAATCCATGGCCTAGCAGTGGCTGAGAACATTGCCCCCTCCTCTGGGCCCACAACAACAGCCTGAGGGAGAAGACTCTGTGGCCTAGCAGTGGCTGAGAACATTGCCCCCTCCTCTGGGCCCACAACAACAGCCTGAGGGAGAAGAATCCATGGCCTAGCAGTGGCTGAGAACATCACCCCTTCTTCTGGGCCCACAACAACAGCCTATGGGAGAAGAATCCATGGCCTAGCAATGGCTGAGAACATTGCCCCCTCCTCTGGGCCCACAACAACAGCCTGAGGGAGAAGAATCCATGGCCTAGCAATGGCTGAGAACATTGCCCCCTCCTCTGGGCCCACAACAACCACCTGAGAGAGAAGAATCCATGGCCTAGCAATGGCTGAGAACATCACCCCTTCTTCTGGGCCCACAACCACAGCATGAGGGAGAAGAATCCATGGCCTAGCAATGGCTGAGAACATTGACCCCTCCTCTGGGCCCATAACAACAGCCTGAGGGAGAAGAATCCATGGCCTAGCAGTGGCTGGGAACATCGCCCCCTCCTCTAGGCCCACAACAACCGCCTGAGGGGAGTTAATCTGTGTTCCGGTTTGGTTGTATTTTGTATTTTGTGAGGTTATATTAAATAATTTTTATTTTACTGTTGCACTTTTGACTGTAAGCTGCCCTGATTCTCCTCAGCGAGTGGGCGGCAATATAAATCTGAATAAATAAATAAATAAATAAACTTGGGGGGGGGGTTGTCCCAAAAATCAGCAGTACAAGATTTCTGAGTTGCAACACCAGTTTCAAAGGGAGGAAATAACAGTGGCAAGGATTATGCCATTGATCAGAAGTCTTACAACACAGGTACCAAAGGATATTAAGAATAAAGTCAGACATCTGTTTCCTAGAACTGACTACACCTAAACCATCTGGAGGACATTTTGGATCAAGACTCCAGAAGACATGAAGAGTAAAATACCACTTATGCCCTCATTGCTGGTACTATGGCTGTTGCAACTGACCACAGCACAAGGTTATTGCTGGTAACGGTGGGGAGGTGTACTGGGGTCTATGGTTTACTTAATGGAAGATAAACTAATTCCCAAGACTTAATTTCTGAAATATAATGTATTTGGTGCTATAGTTCCTACCTTTAGAACAAGCCAGAATATTCAAACAACTTCTAACTATGGTTTTAATATTTTGGCCTGAAGCTGATTACTGTCAGTTCCCAGTCAAAGGGGTGTTTTTTTTTTAATGTGACTCTTTGTAGACTTCAGGAATTTATTGTCTCTCAGACAAAACTAATTATTGTGCAAGGCAAAAGGCTTATGCACGTTCAAACTAATCATTTCTAATAGAAGTCTCTTTGACAGACTGGTAGATACAATTTTATTTTTGTATATCTCTTCCATAGTACTTTTTACCTGAAATCTCTCTCTTTTTCATTTCCTTAGATGCTACTAATTCAGAAGCAGGTAAGTAATCAGCACCAGATCAGATTGGTGTATACACTGTTGTAATCACAGGTTAATATTCTTGGAGGTGTTCTAATTCCAACACATTCCATAGAAATAGCTAAGAATTCCACCCCACTCCCCCATCCCGTATTAGAAGTGGCCACATCATTCCATAAATCATTTCCATTCTTCTTTAACCAAGAAAGCCAACCCAAGACCAATAAGCAAAAGGGACAGCTTCTTTATTCATCTTCTCTGATTAGATGCTTGGCTCATGATAGGAGAGGATGTAAAATCCTAATTCTAACTACATTGTTACAATCAAACACTTCAATTCATTGTCTCATCCACCTTTGCAAATAGTCTCACGCCGATTACCAGGGCTAGACCAGCAATGTTAATCTCTGGTGCAGAAAAACTAGAAATCCCAAGATTTTAGGAAGAGCTCTTTCCAAGTTTGGTAGAAAGAAAGTTTCAGTGGTCAAGGAATTACTGGGGCTGATGGCTGCACCTCTGACTGGATAAAGGCTGTATGCCAAACTGAAAACAATTTTAAGGGAAATCAGGAAACTGCTGGAAAAATTGCACTGGTTTTTCCCTTCTATGCAGATTTTGGCCTGAACAAGATGTTGCTATATATTCTAAGGATGGTTGATAAATGCGACAAATGTGTATCGAATGGACTGTTCTTCAATAATTACTTTAAAAAATCTTGGTGAACACAATTGTATCCTTCTATTCCCATTGGCAGAAATAAAAATCATGACTCTTGAGTTATAGGAGAGTTCAGCTAGTCCCAAAGAAACTAACCATTGCACTGTCACTGTGCTCCCTCAAGAGGATTTATCAGAAAACAAAACAAAATAAATAAATTAAATAAAAATAAAATAAAAAACACTGTAGCACTTTAAAGAGTAACTGCTATATTTTTATTGATAGCTTTTATTTTATTTATTTTGTTTTGTTTTCTGATATGCCTGAACCAAAGACTAACACGGCTACTATTCACACACAAAAAGAGGATTTATAAATGTGAAGACTACCAACAATTCTACATACCGGTATTTACCAAACGAGTTTTAAAAACCCTTCCTTCTTCCCACCCTCATGCAAAAAAATTGTTAAGAAGGGGAAATGGAAGTACAGTAAAACCTCATATAACACTAAAACCTGGTTCCACAAGTCTTCGTGTTATATGATTTTTCGTGTTATCTGATCCTCTATGGGATCCATAGAGATACATTGTAACCACACAGGCTTTCGCGGTTGTTATCTGAAGCATCCCATAGGATCTTAATGTTATCTGATGCAATTCTTCCCCCCAGATTCCTTGATGTTATGCGATTTTCGTGTTATTCGATACTAATGTTATATGAGGTATTACTGTATGTAAGATCAGAAGAACAATCCTGGCAGGAGCTTTAGTCAAATAAACTACTAGCACTACAGCATAGGCTTAGTAATACAGTATTTGGTTTTTTTAAAAAAAATGATTTTATTTATAGTTTTTAAACAGAAAAAAGAATAACAAAAAATAATAACAATACAATACTACAATGTTACAAAACTACAAATACAGAAAATCACAACTTGAATTTTAGTTCTTGTTACCATTTTACTAAAATATACATTGACTAAAAGAAAAATCACTCTTGTGCTATATATAATGTCCAGGAATTACATCAATTCGTTTTTCCCAATAGTAAGCTTGTTCTGGTACAGGTTTTATTCCTTTGTTTTTAACCATCACACGTTCCACAAATCTTTTCCAAATTCTCCAGAATCTATTTTCACGAACTATGCCTTCTCTGACATTCAACTCCCATGTCAATTTATCGTTAAGTGCCTGTTGCCACATTTCTTTATACCAATCTTCTATTTTTATAGTTAACTCATTTTTCCATTATTTTTTGCTATACATTCTCTAGCTGCTGACATTGTTATTAACAGTAATTCCTTGTCATCAATACTCATCATACATTTTTCTAAAATTGTCAATAGCACTGGTTCTGGATCCAAGTCAAATTTCTGTTCAAATATGCATTTAATTTCTTTTTCTATTTCCCCCCAAAATTCTTTCAACTTATTGCAATTCCACCACATGTGTATATATGTCCCCGTTGATTGTTTACATCTCCAACAAACATTACTTGACCTATTATCTATTTGATGTAGCTTGACTGGGGTCAGATACCAGTGCCACAACAACTTATAATTATGCTCTTTGACACGTACTGACATAGTTCTCATAATTCTTCTTTGCCAAATTCCTAGCCATTTTTTTCCTGGAATTATTATATTCAATTCTTGTTCCCAGGTATTTTTTAAAATGTCTTGTATATTTCCTGTTTTGTTTAACATTTTATATAACTTGCTAATAATCCCTTTGATACCTGTGTTATCTTTTCTAATCTGAGCTAAAATTTCTTCAAAAGCTGTCAAATCTCTTTCTAAACTTCTTTCATATATTATCTTCTTATTCCATTTATTTATCTGAAGAATTTGGAACCAATTTAATTCCATCTGTAAAAAAAGTTATTTTCTTTCATCACTATCCTTGCATACTTTTGCCCAATCTTTGAGAAATAAAACTTTTTTGTCTGTTAATATGTTTTTGATCCTTTGATCTATTCTTATTGGGAAATTATTGAAGTCTTCTATTTCTAAGGCTGGTGAGGTACCCGGTGCCATATATTTTTTTTAACCTTATTCCATTCCTCCATTGTTATCTTTAAAAGCTTGTTTTGTATACCTTTTTTATATGTTTTCTTCCCATCGTTACTTAAAAATGTTGCCTTACCCAATTGGGATATCTCCTTCATCTCTAGTCTTTCCCAACTCACTTCTTCTTTCATTAGTATTTTAATAACATTCCTAATTTGAAAAGCTTTATAATAATTTTTTATCTTTGGTAAGCCTAAACCTCCCTCTTTTTGTGACACATACCACAGTGACTTAACAATCCTCGTATTTGTAACATTATTGATCTTATGTACTTATTTTACTACTCCTTAACCCTGAGCAGAAATGCTCCTTTTTAAGCATCCTTAATTTTAACTTCTGTCCCTTGATGTATTTTAAGTACACACATTTTAACTTCTGTTCTGTTCCTTTTGCTGTTCTGTCCTGGTCTTGGACCATAATAAAGATTTGGTTGGTTGGTTGGTTGATTTATTGACTGACTGACTGTCTGACTGACTGATTCATTGAATATATTTTGTCTATGGTAAAAGGATTTAAAAAGATGTGTAACTCTTTGCTGGCTAAATTTTTTTTGGGGGGGGGGAATTGCAGGTTCCCCCCCCCCCCAACAACTGATGAGGTAGAAGAGGAAGCAAAGAAGATCATTTTTTAAAAAAAAAGCTATAGTGTTTTTAACAGCCATGCATTGTGCTGAAAAATAAGAACATTAACTACTCCTTTAATTATAATAATTGATTATTAATATCATTCATGTTAATTCTAACTTATGGTGACATTTTCTAGGGTTTTCAAGGTAGTGAGTTGTCAGAAATGGTTTACCATTGCCCTCTACTGGTGATGCTCTGGGACTGTGCAGCTTGCCCAAGGCCATCCCGACTAGATATTCTCCAGTGAAGCACAGTGAACTCCCATCCTCTGGCTCTGCAGCCATATTACAAAACCACTGGGCTATCTGACCAGCCTAATTTATTCCATTATTAGATTAAATATTCTCTAAATTCAGGAAATACTTCCCGAAATTTGGCACACCTGTATTTGTAAGCAAAATCAAACTGAAAAAGTGTCTCCCCCCCAAAAAAATATTCTCCATTCTCATACTGCCAAAGGTTTTTTTTTTTTTGACAGGCCTACAAATTACCATTAGTAAACATAAAGGTCACCCTTGCTTGATAGCCAATCATATCCAACTCTAGGGTTCAGTGCTTATCTCTGTTTATAGCCAAAGAGACAACACTGTCTGGGTATGTAGACATTTCCATGGACATGTGGCCACAGTGGCAGGCATGCCTCAACACCAGAGTGCACAGAATGCTGTTTACCTTCCCACCAAAGTGGTCCCTATTTATCTTCTTGCAATTTCTTGCTTTCAAACTGTTAGGTTGGCAGGAGCTGGGACAAAGACAGAAGCTCACTCAGTCATGCAGTACCCGGGAATCGAACTCTGATCTTCCAGGCTTCAAGTTCAGGGACTTAACAACTTGACCAATCTCTTTTTTTCCCTCCTTTTCCCTCCCCACTTCCCCAGGCATAGTTTGTGGACAGCCAAGCCAGTCAACACGGATTATAGGTGGCCAACCAGCCTTGCCTGGAACGTGGCCCTGGCAGGTCAGCATTTTAAACCAAAGAAAACATATTTGTGGAGGCTCCCTTTTAAACAGAGAATGGGTTTTGTCAGCAGCTCACTGTCCGTACCAGTAAGTATGTGAGATATAGCATTGTGTAGCTATTATGGCTGGGAGGACAGATATGGGGAATGGAAGGTATAATGACCCCAGCACATTGGATGATCTGAGCCCCTCTCTTTCTCTACTTTTAAATTAGTAGTTGTAGCATCTGGTGTGTTTTTAATCTGTTTTTAATCTTTTTCAGATTTTAATTTTAAATTTTAACAGTTTTGAGGTTTTTAGATGGAAGTTTCCATTTCCTAATCCTGGGCCCTATCTGCCCAGGGAAGTAAAGACTAACGTCCTCTGGCCGGGAGGAGGAATGGATCTTAGCTGTTTGTGTTCTGTGTGTTGTTGTTGTTGTTTTGTTTTTCCTGATTGTAAACCGCCCTGAGTCGCCATGGCGACTGGGCAGTGATATAAATCTAAATAAATAAATAAAAATAAAATGAACCTTTCTCCAAGAGACAGATGATAAGGCCATGGTCTATTTATCTATCTTGAGATGCTTTTCTCTCGATAGAGAACCCAAGGCAACTCATAACAACTAAAAAAATTAACATAATGGACAGTTTTAAAATACCATATAAATATATTAGTCTGTTATATTTAAAACGATTAAATATATATCAAGATTAAAACCAAGACTAAAAAATTATCTTTAAAATGTTTTTAATTATTTAACAACACAGACTTCTTGAGGCATTCATTACTTGGAAGCTTGTCTGAAAAGGAGTGTCTTCTTCTGGTAAGAGGAAAAACAAAAGAGTATCGTGGGAACAACCACTTAGAAGAACTCAGCTTGGGTCTTCACCAAATGACCTTGGGGGTGAGAAGGTGATGGATTCCTCAGAAGACCTTAAAAGTTGATATGAGCCTTCAAATAGCCTGCACCCAGAGTCATATAGGGCTTTGGGGGGAATAGCCATCATTTTCAATTGGCCTCTGAAACAATGTGGCAGTTGGTGAAGCTGTTGTAATAAGGGAGTTATATGTGCTTGGGGACATGAAAGGAGCCTCATCCAGGCATCCCCTAAAAAATACATTCAACCCAGAGTAATCTTTGGCACAAAAAGAACAACATATGATCCCTGTAACCAGTACCAGTCAGCAGTCTGCAAGCAGCAACCTACATCAAACAGTGGCATCAGACATGCTTGGGCATTTTCTGAACTTGTACAAAGAGGGATCCAAACCCTTTTTGCACAAGTGTTTCTTGCCTTTGCATTCCCACAACCCAATAAGAGACGACACAGCATTATGGATTTATAATTGGCCACTTTATTTTAGAATCTTATCTTAATATATAACTGTCCACAGCCTGTGCTGCGGAGGTAGCACAAGAAGGTAACTTCTTAGTATTTCCTCACCCTGCCAGCCTAGTTAAGCTACCCCCTTTCTTTTTGGTGCTTAACACTCTCAAATTATTCCTTCACCAAACCGGCAGGCTTTAGTGAGGCTACTAGCTGTATCGGTTAGTCAGGCCTACCATATTTCCCCCTTTGGGCTGGCCTGAGGACTGAATTTACCTGAGGATAGCCATCCCCTTCTTTGTCCTTCTACCCTTTCTCGTGCTACCCGCCATACGAGGCGCTGTTCCTAACTGTGCCTCGTCCCCCCACTTGCCGCCACCTCGGCAAGGATACCGCAGCGCAAGGCACCCAAGAACAACCTGATGCCGTCCTCGGAGAGGTGCACCCCGTCACCCCTGAACAAGTGGGCTGCCTCCCACCGTATGGCCGGATGGGGCACAGCCATCCCCACCCCTTCCTCCCACAGAAACTTAGCCACTGCTCCATTGACCCGCCGTCTGGCCCGATCAAACTTTCGCGGATCCCGGAACCCGCTACACACAGCGGAGGGGGCGATCCGCGGGGTGATTTCAGACCACAGCAGTCGCACCGGAAGCCACCACTGCCTGAAGAGGTGGAAATAACACAGAATGGACATGGAAAGATCAATCCCTGTGACTGCTCCCAGGTCGTTGCCACCCAGGTGTACTACCAAGAGGTCCGGCAGGGGCTCACTCATTCGCACCGCTAGGGTCTGCACCAGCTGACTCCACCTCATCCCCCGGATGCCAGACCACGAGATACGCACCGACTCCTGCAACCCCAGATGGGCGCCGTCCGGCACCCGCTGAGCCTGCCTGGCCGCCCAATACACGAAGCTGTGCCCGCAAATCCACACTCGGCAATGGCCCTCCAACGAAAACGGACCTGTAGAAGGGAAAGAAGAACAGGAAGAAGGAAAAGAAATAGGGGGAAAGGGAAGGAAAGCAGGGGCGAAGGGGCATTAGGCCGACCCACTTGGCAAAGCACGTACGTACCCCCTAAAACGACCAGAGACCCACCAGCCCATCCACTTAATGTCTTCTGGCGGGTAACCCAGGGCCGCAGCCGTGGAGGCTGCTCCAATCCAGAATGAATGAGTGCCATACCTGGCATCCCTCGCCCCCACCCTGGCAAGCACCCGCCGTGTGACCACCCAAAACTGGTACCTGGTCAGCGGGGACCCATCTGAATGGCAGAAAAGGGGGCCCGACACCTACCCCCGGAGGGACAGGTATTCCCGCACCGCCTGTACCGGGCAGAGGACCGGAATGCTGCAGCTACCCAGCGAGACCACCGCCCCCTTTGTCAGCTGGTCAGTCTTGGAGCACCTGATAGTGATGCTCAACCAGTCACGACCAAGCACTAAATCCGACAGCATGAGAACCCTGCCCGTGTTGTCAGCCCTGCCTCGCACCACCAGTTCACTAACACGCAGGGCCCCAAAGAAAGCGAGCGATGCAGCTGCGTGGAAAAGCGCTGCCTCGAAATGGCTGGCGCACAGCAGCGGCCACAGTGCAGCGAGTTCGCCCAGCTGGGCGGGGGAAATAGGGGACCTGGCATCCACTCAGCGTCCCCGCTCCCGCGTCCACCCTTCCAGCACCCTAGTTATCCTAAAATCCGAGAGATCAGCGGGAAGACCCGCGCCCTGCTATAGAAGGCCAGTGCTGACAGGCGGCCCCTTATGGTGCACGGGGCCAGGCCCCGCTCGTGGAGCCCAACCATGTACTGCAATGCATGTTCCACCGGTACGGGCCAGGTGTCAGTAAGGCCGACAGAGAGCCGGAACAAGTGAAAACCCCTGATCGCAGCCCTATAAGCCTTACGAGAACGAGGGGCCAAAGACCGGCCGATCGCCCTCGCTACTTCCCCTCGCCAAGGCTCCATATCTGCGCGGGCAGTTCCGACGGCCGGTTGTCAGCCCCCGGGGCCAGGGCCCGGAAGCACTCCATCTGTAGGCGGGACAAAGCATCGGCAACAACATTAGACACCCCAGCCACGTGCTTGGCCCAAAAAACCAAGTTGAGGCGCAGGGTGAGCAGGACAAACTGTCGGACCAAGTGCATAACCCTGGGCGACTGAGACGTCCCAGAATTGACTACCTGCACCACGGCCAAATTATCGCACCAGAACGTGACCTCCCTGTCCCTAAACTGCTCACCCCACAGCAAGAACGCCCCCAGGATGGGAAAAAATTCCAGGAAGGTGAGTTCCCCAGTAATCCCCTTAACATGCCAGGAGTCCGGCCATGGGCCGCAGCACCAGTGGCCCTCGAAATACATGCTGAAGCCAAACGCCCCAGACGCATCCGAGTGCACCTGTAATCGCGAACCCAATGACCTGGCCGGACGCCAGAATGCAATGCCATTAAAGTCCTCGAGGAAGCGCAGCCACACCTGCAGGTCGGAGCGCATCCCGGCCGTGACTCTGGTGAGGTGGTACAGGTTGCGGAGCCCCCTCATGGCATCGCACAACCTGAGGGCAAAAGCCCTGCCCAGTGCAATCACCCGGCAGGCAAAATTGAGCAGGCCGTGCAGCTCCTGCAGTTCCTTAAGGGACACCTTGCGCTTACCCAAGACAGCTGTGATGCTGTCCCTAATCCGCCCCACCTTATCCTGTGGCAACCTGGATGTCTGAGCCCCCGTGCCCAACTTAATCCCTAGGAATGTAAGGACCAAGGCTGGTCCCTCGGTCTTCTCCAGGGCCAGGGGCACCCCCAGCTCAGCGGACAGTTACTGAAAAGTGCAAAGCAGCATCTGGCACATGCCCGCCTCCCTCGGCCCACAGAAAAGG
This sequence comes from Furcifer pardalis, assembly GCA_030440675.1. Lineage (NCBI taxonomy): Eukaryota > Metazoa > Chordata > Lepidosauria > Squamata > Chamaeleonidae > Furcifer > Furcifer pardalis. The sequence continues at coordinate 17,460,520 of CP126897.1, forward strand.
AAATCGTCGAGGTAATGCACCACCCCAGAATTCCCGGTTCGCTACACCAGGCACCAGTGCAGGAACGAGCTGAAACGCTAGAACGCCGCCCAGGAGACCGAACGGCATGGCCCTATCTACGAAAAATTGACCCCCAAAGGAGAAGCCTAGCAGCTCGAAATCGAGGGGGTGGACTGGGAGGAGCCTGAATGTGGACTTGATGTCGCACTTGGCCATGACTGCGCCACGGGCACGAGTCCACACCATGGTCACAGCGTCATCGAAAGATGCGTACCGGACGGAGCACAACTCGTGCGGGATGTTGTCATTAACCGAGTCACACTCGGGGAAAGAAAGGTGGTGAATCAAGCGGTATTCACCCGGGACTTTTTTAGGAACGAGACCCAAAGGTGACACCTTCAAGTTTCTATATGGGGGCAGGTCGAACGGGCCAGCCACCCTGCCCAAGGAAACCTCCTTAAAAATCTGTTCCTTAGCGACCGACTCCAAGCCATGCAGTGACTTGAGGTTGGCCGCCCGGTAAGGGGGCCTAGGTCCCACATACGGTATCCTGAAACCAAAGGTAAAGCCGTCGAGGAGGTACAACGCATCAGCTCTCCTGGGGTACCCCCCAAGCCGCCGGGCCAACACGGGCAATCCTGCTAGAATACTCTCAGGCTTAATTTTCTCTACTTGCTTATCAGCTCTAACTTTGCAAATGAATGATAAGCATTAGAGTGGAGAGGCTACCTTTGGAAGATAGTGGGGGGGGGGGGAATCGCAGGGGGCATTTTCTACCAATACCCCTTGATCTTTCAAAGATCAAAATGAGCCCTTGTCCGTTCGTTCGTTCCGTCCATCTGGTCAGTCGGTCAGTCAGTTGGTTGTAATCCAAAAATTAGTTTGGGGTATATTAAGGTGGATTTCAGGGGAGACCTGTCCACTCATGGAAGCTCCTAGAGGCAACATTTCCAATAGGGGTGCAAAAAATAAAATCTGATTGTTGATCTTTAGATACTGCTATTGGGAACCCGGAAGCTTCACTTTGCAATTTCTTGGTACATTTTGCTTTTGTGTTCACAGGGTAAAAGACTATAAATTGCTGCTGGGTGCATATCAGCTCTCAAACCTTACAAACGGTGAGGTAATTGCCAAAGTAGAAGATGTTATCCTTCACCCAACATTCGTTGGTAATAGTCGCTCCGGTGGGGATATTGCTTTGCTTAAACTTGCAACTCCTGTGAATTTCACCAACAACATCCGCCCCATCTGCCTACCAACACCTTCTGAAGAATTCTATCAAAACACAGACTGCTGGGTCACTGGGTGGGGAAGAGTGCAAGAGACTGGTAAGAATTGTTCTTGGTCTGCTCATTCAAAAGCTGGTGAATTGCATGTTATCTATGTCCTTATACTTTCTGAGGCAAGGAGGGAAATTTCCCCTAAAGTTTTTCAATGTCTTAAAAGTTCACATAGCCAGAAAATGATAACTCTGATTTCATTGGGAAAAAGAATGTGCTGAAATTTCAGGAGCTTCCCAAGATACTGAAGCATATTCTCCAAATAGGTCTAATATCTTGGGCAGCTCTTTTAAAATTCAATAGAATGAGTACCCTGCCCTATCAAAACTGGAGTTATTGAGGAAGACAATTTTTTTAAAAAAAATCACAGAAAAGATATAGCCATTGATACTGGATGTGTGGCAATTGACAGCACTAGCTTTCCTCCATTTGCCTCATGCCCTTTAAAAAAACATCAAGGACAGTGCTTACATCTTTTGAAAGTGACTTCTACCATTTTAACTTTGTAGTATGCAAAGATCTACGTACTTCGATTCACTTGTCTTGGATCTCCCACCATTTGGCTTCAATGGATGACCCTTGTTTCTAGTATGAAAAGAAAAGGAGGAATGGTTCTCCACACCATGTATTAGTTTATAACCCTCTATCATAATTTCTCTTTTCTCATCTTTTTACCTAAGCTAAACAGCACCTAATGTAAACTTTCCTCACCAGAGAATTCCTCTAACCCCTCAGTCATTATGATGGTCTCCTTCCACACATTCTTCATTTCTCTGCCTCTTGTTTTTCTCTCTTTCTAATCTAAAATATAGATGCATCCTCCAGGCATTTTTGAACTGCAGCTCCCTCAGTCTCTCACCAATTAGGGTGCAGCTGGTCCGGAGGACCACAGAATATCCTCGTGTACTCTTTTACAGAGTTTGTAAGCCTTATTCAGGTGTTATGCCTGAAACCAGGTAGCACCTAACACGTGTGATGTGAAAATGTAGGTAAATCTGCCTGCAACCCAAACAAATGTGCCTGTAGCATTTCAATGATTAGGAGCCCTGCCCTGACAAAGCAGAGATTACAAATGTCACTGACTCTCCGATAAGCATGCAAGGGTCTGCCTATTGACAAATATGGTAGAGTCCTTACAGCTCCACCAAGTTGGGAGCCCTACAGGGTTCTAAGCTATGGCACTTCCACAAAACTATTGAATCCTAGAACTGTAGAACTGGAAGATATTCCAAGGATTATCTGTTGATACAAGCAGTCTTTCCAAAGTGGAGATCCTCCCGTTGAGGATGTACACCATTGGGGGGAGAGGGGGCTGCCCAGTCCAAGAATGACTGAAATAAAAAAGAGCCATAGGGAATCCAAGGACTTTTTAAGTAAGTTGATCATCCTGCTGTTGCATCTGGATAGCCTAGTCAGCAGGCACACAAATCACCTGGCCAATATTGTTACCATCACATTTTATGTAGTTTTATGCAAATAAACATCCTTTTTTGTTTCTCTTTCAGTGTTGCATTTCCCACTCTTTGGTGAGATGCAACTGGCCTTCCTGGCAGAGCTAGGTAAAGGTCACCCTAGCTTGAAAGCCACTCATATCTGGCTCTAGGGTTCAGTGCTCATATCTCTTTCATAGCAGAAGAGCCAGCACTGTCTGATTCTGCAGACATTTTCGTGGTCATGTGGCAGGCATGCTGCTTACCTTCCCACCAAAGTGGTCGCTATTTATCTACTTTCAATTTTGTGCTTTCAAACTGCTAGGTTGGCAGGAGCTAGGACAAAGACGGGAGCTCATTCCACCTGCAGTATTTGGGTTTCAAACTGCTGAACTGATAGTGTCTAATAATCTGCTCAAGTGGATAGATTGGCTTGAGGTTACTCCATGCGTGGACAGCGATCATTTTCCACTCCGTCTACTTCTGAGGTCATTTGGCTACCTTCTGCATTTAAGAGAGAGGCATAACTTGGAACTAACTCAGAGGGCACAGGGCTGTGGTGTGAAATGGTCTCAAGCCCTGGATGGCAGGATGAAGACACTCCTGGACTCTGAACAGTACCAGCAAAGGGCCACTGCTATTATTTCGGAGGCGGACCCAAAAGGGCTTTTAGCTCATTACGATGAACTTGCTGTAGACCTGAATAAACATCTCACCTTCAAATCTGATAGAAGGTCACAGCGAAATAACCCTCGGTCTAAGCCCTGGTTTGACAACGAATGCATTTTAGCCAAACAAAGACTGATCACCCAATTTAAAGCTTACAAGGAAAGTCCCAATCCTCTCTTGCCACAAGCTCTTTTGGAAGCAAAAAAGAGTTATAAGAAGCTGATAGCCAAGAAAAAAAATGAGGACACCAAGTTAACATGGAAGCGTCTCATACAAGCAGTCAAAGGAGGCCACTCTACAATATTTTGGCATATCACGGCAGGCCTCTCGGCAGTAAGATCACCATATATTGAATGCAGCATTCCACCTGAGACATGGGAAAATCATTTTCGGTCTTTATACAGTGAGATTGAACCCCCTGCTCCCATAGAGGTTAAGTGGGAGGAATTGCCCCCCTGGCCACCAGTATCAGAGAAAGAAATCAAGGATCTGATTGCCCAACTCAAGCCTGGTAAGGCAGCAGGTATTGACTGTATCCCCCCAGAATTAATTAAAAACAACGCTAGTTGGTGGGCACCCATTCTAGCTTCTCTATTTACTTTTATAGATAGGATGGGTTGTGTACCCCAGAACTGGGGGATGGCAGTTATTGTCCCTATTTTTAAGAAAGGACAAAGAAATGATCCATCTAACTACAGACCTATAAGTCTTCTTAGTGTGGTCAGCAAACTCTACACTAGACATCTTTACTGGAAGCTAAAAGACTGGGTCGACCAGGAAGCTATTTTGGCCGAGGAACAGGCTGGGTTCAGGACAGGAAGATCAGTCATGGACAATTGCCTGATCCTACATCACCTTCGTGAGAAGTATCCGAGTTCACTGTATGCCGCCTTTATAGACTTAAGATTTGCTTTTGATTCCATTTCACGGACCAAACTGTGGGAGAAACTAAAAGCCACCTCAATTGATCACCGCCTTTTGGCCTTGACCTCTGTGGTGCATGAGAACTCAGCTTTGAAGGTGCGCTGCTCCCCATGGGGTCACTTGTCCTCTGCAGTTGCCACCCAGAAAGGTGTGAGACAAGGATGTATATTGGCCCCACTTCTGTTTAATTTCCATATTAATGACTTGGTCAATCATTTGGCAAATCCAGACTTCCATCCTCCAAAGTTAGCAGAGAGGCATATTAATTCATTGTTTTATGCTGATGATACCCTCATTATGGCAAGATCACCGGTAGGCCTCAGACGGGCACTCAGAGCATTAGTTGCCTATTGCACGGAAAACCATCTAGTTATCAATTATGCCAAAACCAAAATCATGGTCTTTGGCAGGAAACCCAAACTTTACAATTGGGAAATCGAGGGGCATCCTATTCAGCAGGTCCCCAGCTTTAATTATTTGGGGGTTCTTTTCCATGCCTCAGGCTCTAGGAAAACCCATATTGACCATGTAGTTCAGAATGCGCAGAGGAGTGCATCAGCAATCCTTAGGTTCTACTGGAGCAGGGGAGGGTGTTATGTACCAGCAGCCATTAAACTGTATGAAGCTAAATCACTTGCCCAGCTCACATATGGTGCGCAGCTAGGACCCTTAGCCAATTATCAGCAGGTGGAGAGAGTTCAGTCAAAGTTTCTTAGAGCTGCTCTCTCGACCCCCCGCTGCGTTTCCAATGCCAGATTAAGACTGGAGACGGGCTTAGTGAAGGTAGAGACGAGGTGCTGGATGCTGATGATTTCATATTGGCTTAAAATACACAATCCCCAGGGCACCTTGGTGTTTCTTACACTTCAAGATTCATTTTGCTCTTCCTGGAAATGTTTTATACTTAATAAATTGGCTTCTTTGGGCTTGTGTCCAGCTACCCTGCTTGCAATGGAAGCACAACAAGCCAGGGAGCTAGTGAAACAGAGAATAAGGGACACTGAACGGCAGGAAGATGTGGCCAAGTCTCCTGGTTTCTTCTCCAATGTTTTCATCAGGTACCAGCTTGTCCCCGCAGCTTATCTGCAGGAATTAGATCTCCCAAAACACAGGCTGGCATTCACCCAGGCCCGCTGTGGATGCCTGCCTTCAGCTGTCCTTGAGGGCAGATATAACGGGATACCCTATTCAGAACGATTATGTCCATGTGGAGATGGGGATGTTGAATCGATTGAGCATGTTCTCCTTTTCTGCTCATTCTATAGGGATGCCCGTGCAGAATTAATAATCCCCTTGCTGCGCCAATGCCCAGGAAAATTGCCGGCCCAACAAGCTTCCTTCCTACTCCAGGACAGTAGTATTGCTATCACGCGCAAAGTGGCGGGTTTTTGTGCACAGGCTAGTAGGATACGTCGCCTGCTGACTAGGAAGTCTAGTGTGGCTCTATAGTTTACTGAGATTGCTCCCGCACTGAGCAGCTGACCTACACTACTTATTATGTTATCTCTTCACCCTTATCATTATCGGTCTGGCCATAAATTACTGAGTTTTAGTAAACTACAACTCTATTAGAGAGTATTTTATATCCTTGTAATGAGGCTATCCCTCTTTTTCTTGTAAATATTAGTATTGCATTTTATTTTCATGACACTAGGTTTTAGTAATTATTGAGGGATTTTAGTAATATTGTTTTTAGATAGGCACCTGCTGTTTTATGTCGATTCCCAGTAGGTTTTTAGTATTATAGTACCATAGTTTCCTTTTATTACCCGTGTCCAGACTAGTTAGGATGTGGTACTATGTTTTTGTGTGTTATGCTGGTCATGGACTGTAAACAACTTGAAATAAATAAAAATAAAAAATAAACTGCTGAACTGCCACCTTCCATCCACTTCAGCCACTGCAGTCCTGGCCATCCTGGCAGAGTTACTCTCCCCAAAAAATAAAACCTTGGGGATATAGGCAGTGGTGGGATGTCAAAAATTTTACTACCACACTGTGGGCAGAGCCAATGTCATGGGCGGAGCCAATGTCATTGGCACAGCCAAAGTCGTGGGCAGAACCATGTGACTTGGTGGGCAGGGCCAAATTTGGTCATATACACAGATAAAAATACAAATTACATAGACATAAAAACACATAAAAATACAAATTAAATACACATAAAACACATTAAAATACACATTAAAAATAAATACACATTAAATACACATTAAATAGACATAAAAACACATAAAATACAAATCAAATACACATAAAACACATACAAATACACATTAACATAAATACACATTAAATACACATTAAAATACACACACACACACACCACCCAAAGGTGAGTCACTTACCCTGGGGAGCAGGCTATAGGAGCTTCAGGCTAGCAGCTTCTCTTCCTCATCCCGGCTTGGGAAGACAGCACGGAGGCCGCACATGCATGCCAAGTGCTGTATGCGTGCATTCACACCAAGCGCTTGGAGTGCATGCACAGCGGGGGAACCAACGAAAATGTAAGCCCCCAAGGTGGTTCCCTCCCAAAGCTGCTACCGGTTCTCCAGGACACTGGGAAAAGTTACTACCAGATCTGACGAACTGGTGCGAACCTATAACATCACATCACTTAATATAGGCCTTTCCCTTAAGACCACATCATAATGAAGTAAAACAATAAATGCTTATGGGAGGGTTGTACATTCACTACTGAAACGATGAATGCCTATTCTGTAGGCAGCTAAGATCTCCCAGTTCTGTATTTCATTGACCAAATTCAATTTCTATCTCTACAGAGGAACTAGAACACCCAAAGACTCTCCAGCAGCTGAAGGTGCCACTCATAAATCAAGCAACCTGCAATCAGGCTTACAATAGCATGTCAAATGAGTATCAGAAGAAGGACCCTATCAAGACTGATATGATCTGTGCTGGTTACATGGAAGGCGGGAAAGACTCTTGTCAGGTAAATTGTTTTCCATCCTATCCTTCATCCAACCATTGTAAAATTATGTCAAGGGACTCTGTGAATCTGAATCTCTCACAGAAGCAGCAATTTGAAAATCACTTTTAAAAATAATTCATTGCCATTATTTTTGACCAGTCTGCTGACTATCCCAACATCCAAATAACAGTAGGAACAGATAAGAAGAGGTTATTTTTTCATAAGCTCCCATACATTTCTATCCCTCCCAAACTCCCTGGTTAATTTTGTGCCACTTTATGGCACATCCCAATATGAAGTGTGACCTTCAACTTCCTCCTTGCTTTTTTGGAAGGATTCTAGAGCCTACATCACAAGGCTAAATCTCAATCTGTGGTTTTTAAAAAAAGACAAGCTTGAGGATGATGGGAGGAATGGAAGGCATCAGAGAAAGAGGCAATGCCTGGAGGCCAGGACTAGGGGAAAAACATGCCACCTCTGGCTACAGTGGCTAAGAGAGGTTTTGGGATCTCACAAGTTCCTCTCCAACTCAGTGTAAAAAGGCCCACATAGGCTGCAAAACATAGTGCTTTTTTGTTGTTCAATTGCAGTCAATTGCGACCCTTCTCGACCCCAGGGACCATCCTATGCCAGGCACCTCTGTCCTCCACCATCCTCCTCAAGCCGCCCAGCTTTCTGCCTATTGCATCAACAATGTCATCTAGCCATCTCATTCTCTGCCACTCCTTTCTTCTTTTGCCCTTGACCTTTCCCAACATCAAGGCCTTCTCAAGTGAATCCTCATTTGATGTCCAAAGTACTTTAACTTCATCTTCAATATTTGACCTTCCAAGAAGCAATCAGGGTTGATTTCTTCTAAGATTGACATATTTGTTCTCCTCGCTGTCCAGGTTACTCTCAAAACTCTCTTCCAACACCACATTTCAAAGGCGTCTATTCTTCTGCGCTCAGCTTTCCTTATGATCCAGCTCTCACCACCATACATTGCTTTGACTATGTGAACCTTTGTTTGCAAGGTGATGTCTCTACTTTTAACTGTGTTCCCCAAATTTCTCATAGCTTGTTTCCCAAGAATTAGTTGCCTTTTTATTTCATGGTTGCAATTACCATCTGCTGTGATCTTGGATCCTAAAGTCTGTCACTACTTCTACCTCTTCCCCATCTATTTTCCAGGGAGTGATAGGGCCTGTTGCCATTATCTTGGTTTTCTTGATGTTAAGTCTCAAGCCAGCTTTTGAACTCTCTTCTTTCAAACTAAGCAAGAGCTTATCCAGGTCTTCTTCACTTTCTGCCATTAGGGTAGTATCATTTGCAGATCTCAAATTGTTGATGTTTCTCCCAGCAATTTTAATTCCAACTTTTGATTCATCCAGCCCTCCATTGCCATTATGTGTTCTGTGTATAAGTTAAATAAGCAATATGACAAAATGTAGCCTTGTTTTACTCTTTTTCCTATTCCAAACCACTCCGTCATTCCATATCCTGTCCTAAGTGTTGCTTCTTGACTCATGTACAGATTTCTCATGAGACATATAAGGTGTTCTGGTATTGCCACATTTTATTGTAGTCCACAAAGTCAAATGCCTTGGTGTAGTCAATGAAATAGAAATAGACTTGTTTCTGATATTCATTTGTTTTCTCCATGATCCAACATATGTTGGCGACATGGTCTCTAATCCCCCTGCCTCTTCTGAATCCAACTGCATTTCTGGTAGTTCTCTCTCCACGTGCTACTGAAGGCAGCATGACCTTGCTAGCGTGTGGGATAAGTGCAATTGCTCAATAATTTGAGTATTATTTGGCATTAACCTTTTTGGGGATTGGAACGTACAGTATACTGACCTTTTCCTGTCCACTCTGTGACCACTGTTGTGTTTTCCAAATTTGCTGGCATATAGATTGCAATACTTTGATTCCATCATGTTTTAGGGCTTTGAATAATTCAATTGGAATACCATCATCTCCACTAGCTTTGCTATTGGCAGTACTGTACTTTTTAGGGCTCTCCTAGCTTCACTATCCAGAATGTCCAGCTCTAGTTCAAAGCTCTCATCACTGTGATTGTATGGGGTGTTGAGGTCATTTTTTTAGAGTTCATCTGTGTACTCTTGCCATTTTTTCTTAATCTTTTCTGCATCAGCTAAATCCCTGCTGTTATTGTCCCTTATCATGGTCATTTTTGCTCTCAATATTCCCTCGATTTCCCCAAAACATTTTTGAAAAGCTCTCTAGTCCTTCTCCTTCTGTTGTATTTCTCTATTTCTTAGCACTGTTCATTTAAGAAGCTTTACATCTCTCCCCTTGCTTTTCTTTGAAAATCTGTGTTTAATTGGTTTTTCCTTTCGCCTTTTCCTTTTGCATTCCTTCTTTCCTCCGCTATTTTAAGAGCCTCAACAGACAACCATTTTGCTTTCTTAAGCTTCTTTTCTTTTGGTATGGTTTTACTTGCTGCCTCCTATATGGTGCCTCTAACCTCCATCCATAATTCTTCTGGTACTCTGTCTATCAAGTCTAAACCATTAAATCTGTTCCACAACTCCAGTGTGTATTCCTTAGGGATGTTGTCTAGGTCGTACCTGTGTGTCCTTATTTTTTCCTCTATTTTCTTTAATCTAAATCTGAATCTGGCAATCAGTAGATTATGATCTGAGCCACAGTCTAAAGATTTAAAAAAGAGGGAATGATTATTAAGTGCTTTCGGAGATACACAGCTCTTAACTCCTCATTTTATGTGGCAACCATTTTGAACATGGATTATAAACCCAAGTAAATAACAAACATTCTCAGTACCAAACCCCCTTCCCCCCCCCCAAAAAAAAGAAGGGGGCAGAACAAACACCTTGTCTGAAATACACCTCATTACAATTGTCAGATAAATCAGTTATTCCTTCAAGCAATTGATTTTTTTTTTACCAACAAAGCATTACAATTTACGGCTAATTCCAGTTCTCTTCCCTATTCAGCACTCCATATCTGATGTCACAGCAGACCTATTCGGGTATTAGAAAGTGAGTGGTGTACTAAAGAGAAGACTGGCTCTTCTGCCTGTCCCTATATTCATACCATCAAACACATGAAGGATGATGAGTCTGAAGCAAGAGAGCTTGGTTACCTATAAGGAATCTGGTTTTCTAGGGTACCAGTTCACCCATGTCCCTTGGGAGCAGAAGCGGTTCCTCTTCATACGTATCAACCTCCATATCTGGGAGGGTAGTTAAGGTCACTATGGAGAGAAGGAATGAGAATTTCCTTTACTCTTGAATACTCTAGTACAGTAATGCGTATTGTATACCCTGTGCACTTTCTAATGCCGGAACAGAGCTAGTATTTGTTACAGATGGTCGATTTCAGTGAGCCTCTCTCTCCACAGGGTGACTCCGGAGGACCCCTGGTTTGCAAAGTTGGAAGAAATTGGATCCAGGCTGGGATTGTGAGCTGGGGGGCAGGGTGTGCCCAGCCTAACCGCCCTGGTGTCTATACTTCTGTGCCCTTCTATGCCAAATGGATAGAATCTGTTATGGATGGTGGGTTGCAAAATCCCCCCACTGTGATGATCCTTTTGATATCTCTTTTATTGTCTTTCTTTTATGTGGTTTAAATATTTCCTAATAATAAATTTTATCCTTGGATTATGTGAAACAGGATTTCATTTTTCAATTTCTTCAGTTCATCAGCTTTTATTTGATTCTTCTGATACAAGATGATTGCTCTATCTTTAATTTGTTACATGTCTTCAAGTCAGAAAGAGCCTCCTCAAAGATTGTGGTATTTTTGGTAATATCAACCTTACATTGCCAGCTAATCTTTCTCACATGAGGTCAGACGAAAGGAACGGCAGAATAAACTCACCAAAAAGTGGCTTCATTTTGGCAGGTTTACATCTGACCTTGACACAGAAGAAGATGCACCCAACTTATAGTTACCCTAACAGTGCTTTCAAAGTAAGCAGAATGTTTCAGGAGTCATTTTCATATGTTCCACACGCCCCAATAATTTTTCACTGGCGGAGTGGGAATTTCAAACCTGGCCTCCTAGTCCATTATCCACTACACCACAGTGGGTAAGCCCTTCAACACATGAGCTAAGATTCTATTATCTACACCTGCTAGTGTAATGGAACTGGTGGGAATCTCTACAGGGAATGACCACAAGTTAAAAAGCTAATTTATGCACCAGATCACCCAACTAGTGTGTCAGGAAAAAAAAATCAATGGTAACTCCTTCACTTGCAACCATTTTTCACTGTGTCACATGCCAACTGCATTACCCTAGCATTGGAAATGACAAGTCTGAAAACCAACACGGATTAAAGTTAGGTAAAGAGAGAAAGAGACCCTTTAAAAATTGCTGTCAAGATCACAGTGGTTACAGCCTTATTACATGTTATTATAAAGGAAATCCTATTACAATTTTCAACCCCTTCTTCTTCTTGCCATGCCTACTAGCCATAGGAACTCCTGCACAACGGGGAGGGGAGGGTCCGCTAAATGGGAAACTGCTCTGTAATCAGCCTTAAGCACATGAAAAATATCAAAATGATCATAAGCAACTAAATAAGCAACAGTATAATGCAACAAACAAAAACGAAGTAAATACCTGATGGCGTCAGAAGGCAAGCAGGCACAAATCTACACAACTAACTTATTGGCAAGGTAAAATATTTTAAAAGCCTTGAAGAACTGTTTCTTTTAAAATGTCCAGGGTCAGGGCTTGGCACAGCTCAACCAACATTGCATTCCAAAATGTTGGTGTCACCACCAAGATGGCTCTATTTCTACTCATAGATTTTCTGGCCATCCTCTGGGTTGGCACCCAGAACTGCACAGACTGTGATGACCAGACACCTTGTCTCTGATATAGTAGGGAACAGGAAGCCAGTGCAAGCCTGCTAAGGCTTGGGAAATATGCTTAATTTCTATATACCTGTCATCAGGCTGGCCAAGGCTGTGGTGGCTCAGTGGTTTAGAAGCTCACCGTGTTAGCTGAAAGGCTGGGAAGTTGGCAGTTTGAGACCCAGGTACTGCATGACGGATTGAGCGCCCGTCTCTGTCCAAGCTCTTGGGGACATGAAAGGAGCCTCATTTGGGAGTTCCCTGAGTGGACTTTCTTCCACAAAAATCCTTTCAACCCAGAATAGTATATTGTATATTGGATAGTGTATCATTATTGTTGTTAAGCACTGTTTCTTTTTCTTTTCTGTTCTATGGATGTGTATTGTATAATTGTCGTATATATTGTATTGCTGTATATTCTGTAAGCCACCTAGAGTCACTTTCACAAATGAGGCAGCATAGAAATCTAAAAATTAAATTAAATATGAAATTATTATTATCAGCCTGGCCACTGCACTCTGGATTTGTGGCAATCTTCATCTCAGATACAAGGGCAGCCTCATGTTGAAAGCATTACAGCAGAAAATCCACAAGGTCACCAATGAGTGGACTCTTTCTGTGTATCCCCATGGAGATGTTATTAGTCACTTAAAGTGTTTGCAGTGCAAAGTTTAAAACATTTAGTCTTCAAAATGATAAAAAAATCAGAGTCCAAATTGTCTATCTTAAATAAAATCTTTAGATGCTTACACTGCAGCAAGACAATTAATCATACTTTTTAGTCCAGTAAGCAGTTAAAATCTGAAGTCTATAAAACTTTATCTAACATTTCCTCACTAGAGGGTTGTTTTTTTAATTAATGGGCCATTGAAATCATAGTCCAGCTTCGATTTTTCCCACCACCAGGGCCTTCTCCAGTGAGTCCTCTCTTCTCATCTGGTGGCCAAAGTACTTGAGCCTCAGCTTCAGTATATGCCTCAGTTAATGGGAGAAATAATTGCAAGCAACTCATTATTTCTGATTGGTTGTTAACAAATGCATCTTTGTCACATAATGGTTCTCATATCTTTTACAAAAGACTCACTACATACCTTACCTTGCTAAGTTGTTTTCAGGCAGGGACAATGATCTTTTGTAGTAGGAGTAGGCTGCTGGTATATAAGGGTTACTCAAAGGTCCAGCTGTCAGCACCCCCCAGGATGTTTCAGGAAGCTGACAATAAAATTATGGGGGAGGTAGGCAGATCCCGGGCCCCTTTTCCAAAGGGAATATTGTAGGATGAAGAGATTAGAACAGTGCCACTAGCATTGTTTTAAGACCCTTTGATAGATGGTCAGGGACAGTAGGGCATTTTAGGAGAAGTATGCTGGGAGCTAGAAATTCTGTGAGCTCAGACAATTATATTTCATGGGAAACAATGCACTATTCAACTGGTTCTCACATGCTGCCTGCCTCTGCTTTGCTGATATTCAGAACTATCTGACAACCTGTTTCTGCCAACTCCCTGTAATTGTTGTTGTTTAGTTGCACAGTCGAGGCTGACCCCTTGTGACTCCATGGACTACTGCACACCAGGCTTCTCTGCCATCCTCCATAGCCCGCCCAGATCTACGCCCACTGCATCAACGATGGCTTCTAGCCATCTCATCCTCTGCCTCCCCTTTCTCCTTTTGCCTTCGATCTTTCCCAGCCAAAGTATTTGAGCTTCAGCTTCAGTATTTGTCCTTCCAAAGGAGCAGTCAGGGTTGATTTCTTTCAGGTTTGACTGATTTTATCTCCTTGCAGTCCAGAGGACTCTCAAGAGCCTCCTCCAACACCACAGTTCAAAGGTGTCTATTCTTCTGCGCTCACCTTTCCTTATGGTCCAGCTCTCAGAATCATACATTACTCCCTGCAATTACAGTTATACATTACTTGAAATGGGCATTTGACTAGACTCCCAAGCCACAACAATCTGATTTGTATTTGGACTGGCTTTGACAACCTCCTAGGCCCATGATGGCTGATAAGGACTTCTGGTAATCGAAGTCCAAGAACGCCTGGAGTGCCAAGGTTCACCATCTGTGACCTAGCCCAACACTTGCTTCCTGTAAGCATTACAGTTGACATCTTTGGCTCTAGTAGTCCCTATTCCTTTCAAATTAAATACTGTACAAGGGTATATGAGATGGTTGGGTGTTATAAATGTTTTCCCCCTCATTCTTACTCTTCAAAAAAGAACAGTGTGTTCTGTGTTGTCACCATTCAATCTGCCACTACCAGACCAAGGGAATCTCCCTTTCCCCCATCCCTGTAATCAAGAGATTCAATTAACAAAAACCCAACCCCAAAGTCTGTGCTTTAACAGATCTACACACAAAGCAGGTAAAGGTACCAGAAGCAACTTTGTGGCATAAAAAAGTAGATAATCTTCACTGCATACTTTTAAAATAAGACTTTTTTTAAATGACACTACGGCAGATTAATAGGAAAATAGGTACAAGTATCTACATCAGGAGTCCTCAACCTTTTAAAGCCAGCGGCTGGGTCACACATCCTCAGACAGCTGGGGGCAAGGGGATGGCCATTTTGTCCTTCCTCCACCACATGGCACTTCCTGGTGTGGGTGAGATGGTGGGAGGCCACATGAAATGGTGCTGTGGACGGCATCAGGCCTGTGGGCCGCAGGTTGAGAATCACTGATCTACATGGTCCCAAGAAAGCAGTAAGGAAGGAAAAAACCTACTGTCAAATTATTTACCGCCACCCAACACTGTACCGCTGGCTGTACAGTCTACTCCATTATCATAGCATGATGTCCAGCCAGACATAATAAAAGCACATTACATTACTCATAGAGTAAATAAGAGCATTCAAGCAGTTCTGGTTTATTCAAGGTACAGTGGAACCCTGATATGCAAACGGTTCTACTTACAAAAAAATTGACATATAAATAGAAATCCTAGCTAAAAAAAATTCAACATACTGTACAGTACACATTTTTAATAGGAAAAAATTCAACATACAGAAAATATGGTGACATCTGGTGGCCTCTTCTGGTAATGAAATGTGTTTTCGACATACATTTTTTTTGATATATAAATAATCTTGTGGAACAGCAAAAAACCAAATGTAGAGGTTTTACTGTATTTATATGCACTCTATATTCAATATGCACAAAAAATACAATGCTGGAGTGCATAAATCAAAGGAAAAATAGATTTACCTTCCCATATATGTAAAGTGGAAAATCTGGACACCATTCTGTTACTCACAAATGTATAAAGAAAGCCTCAGGGAAAAACAGATTTTAAAATATTCTTAATACTGTACTTATTTACTTATTGGTTCAATATATTTTTAAAGCCATGCATCTGGGAGCTATTCTCACTCTGGGTAGTTTACACACATAAAATATAAGTGTAACAGTTAAATAACAAAAGGTTACCCGCTACCCAACCAGGTGGAAGCATGTTGGAAATAAAAATACATTTAAAACTTTTCAACAGTGGAAAATTCAATACAGATGGTGAGACATAATTGTTTAAATAATAAGGATGTGTTGAATTATACCATTGTGTTATTTAAAATTTACATAATCTACAATCACTTTTCTGAAAGCTTCCTTGACTTCCCTGTTTCTCAGAGAATATATGAGCGGGTTGAAGAAAGGTGTCAGGACTGTATAGAAGAGAGAAAAGATTTTATTAAGATCTAGTAGTGCCTCGGTCTTGGGCAACATATAGACAATAATGAGTGTGCTATAGAAGACAGAGACCACAATAAGGTGAGAGGAGCAGGTTGAGGAGGCTTTTGTCCTCCCACTACTGGATGGAATCCTCACGATAACTGATATGATGGAAATGTAAGAGACTAAAGTCCACAAAAATGGAGGCAGGGAAGCTACAGCAGCAAGGAAGAGTGTTATTATTCCAATCGTGTGTGTGTCACTGCATGCCTGTTTTACTATTGGATTAAGATCACAAAAGAAATGGTTGATTTCATGAGAGCCACAAAACTTTAATTGGCTCACTAAATATATCATTATGTTTACAACCAAAGAACCACTTATCCAAGATCCAGCAATTAGCTGCAAACAAACCTGACTGTTCATAAGCTTTGTGTATAGCAGGGGTTTACATATCGCCACATACCTATCATAGGACATTGCGGCAAGCAGGTAGCATTCAGAAGCTGTTAAGAAACCAAAAAAGTAATATTGTACCATGCAGCCAGTCAATGAAATGATTCCTTGACCCCCATTGGAAAGGTTAGACAGCATCACAGGGAGGATACTGGAGCTGGAACAAGCATCCAGGCAGGATAAATTAGCCAAGAAGAAGTACATAGGAGTTTGGAGGCGGTGGTCATTTATAACCAACATGATGAGGATGTTCCAGACCATGGTAACAATGTAGATCACCAAGAACAACAGGAAGAGAGGAATCCGCCAACACCCACTCTCTCCAAATCCCAGAAGAAGGAATTCAGTAAAGAATGTTTCATTTTCCTGTCTTGTTTTTAACATCACAGTAGTTCAAACCTGAAAATACCAAATCAACTCAGTTATAAACTTGCAGAAATGAATGGATGTGGTCCCTTCCTTAGAATCATTTTGATAGTCACACAACACGAAGACAGTAAATAAGAGGAGTAAATAGATAAAGGTGGAAATAGGTTTTCCATTATTGCTTCCAATAGGAATGAGGAAACAGATGTGTAAGGGATATATTTGATTCCCCATTTTTCTAAACATAAAGTTAATCTTTCCTTTTCCTGGAGGAATTTCCAAATTTGGATTTCTTATAGGTACATAATTTTATTCTAATGTCTCTAAATCTATAATTCATTTGCATTTTGTTCAAATTACACATTTTTTTTTTTTGCAAATCTACATACCTATTAAAAATGCACTCTCTTGTATGAACTTCTATGTAATACACAAATTGTCTGTACCAGACATATTTTCTCCTGCATTCTTCTGGTACAAAACTTGTTAGCATAATCCAGGGGGGAGAGACAGATTTCAATGCTAAACCATATGCTAGTTTGTGTTCAAAGATCGCAACTCTGTTAAATTCCCATAAACATATAAAGTGAATAAATTGCCCCATCATATCTCCATCTATAGTTACAAATCATAGCTGAATGATCCTTGAAATCTTCAAGTAATTATGACCATTTTGAGAAGAAAAAATGGTTCAGGGAATAACCAATTTTAGCAAACAGCTTCCAGAACTCTCCATGCTTTGAATAACTCTCAACACAGGATCAATGCTCAGTTATTTATGCAATCCTCAAAATATAAAACATTTAGAAATTGTGCATTCACTCAGTATCCCCAACGCAAATATCTGCATATTATAAAAATACTACCGGTAGTTTTGAAATACCTGCTCTAGAAGGGCTCAGTTCTGACACAGCATCTGTTTCTTTCCTTCTTCTTTTAAGCATGCAATGTTTCTGTCATTATTTAAAAGCATGTTTGTTCTAACCTTCTCTTCTTTTTTACCTCTTGTGCTTCATCAGAATGACCAATTCCTTCATGTTATTATGTTCTTCTATTCCTATAGGGAAGTCACAGTCTCTTTGGAAATTTTTTATAATAGGTATCTTAGGAATACAATTATATTCCATTTTTAGAACTTAAGCACAGCAGTTAAACTTTTGACTGGGAGAAGGTATAGCTTTGATTTCTTAATTAATATTTTTTTAAAAAGGCTAAATGATTCAAAACTAAGTTCAGCAACAGGGAGGCTTTCATTCCAGTTAATGACTATTCTGTGGACATAGAAAAGAAATACAGTAGATCACTGCTTTGTGTGTCCTTGGGTATATTATTTTTATGATCAGGATAATCAATGCAAAGTTCTCATTTCCCCAAGTAGATGTTGTGTCTAACATCAGTATCAATTTTTGCACAGGAAAGTCTTGCTTCTTTTAATTAACATCTTTCCTTAACGTATTTCCTTATATATTATGTGCATTTCCTTTATATTTTTGCCTGTCCTCACATGGCATGGCCTCCATGTGTGGGTTTCCATAATGTATGCATTTTTCTGAGCCTCAGAAGGGCAGCAATGAAGAAATTAGAAAAGATTGAGTGTAAGGATGTATCTCTGGAGACCATTATTGAAGTAGACTGCTTCTGGTCATTTTTTTTTAAAAAAATTAAATTTGTTGAATTGTTTCTATATTTGATATAAGCCCACAAGTTTAAATTGTCCTATGCTCAGGTATGAATAGGGGTGTGTGTGTGTGTGTGTGTGTGTTAAACTGAGACTACAGTCAAGCCAACCATAACTGTGGTGGCATTTATTCTATAATGTGTTCAGCCCCTTGATATAGAAATGATAAAATCCACGAATACAGCTGTTCTACTAAGATAATCAGAAGGGAAGAGAAAAACAGAGGAATGGGGCATAATGCTAATCTGTCATTTCAAGATTTTTTTTGTGATACAGTATTTGTCTTTATTTTCAATGTAGCTCCTCCCCCTTCGGATCTATGAAAAAATGAAAATAAATGTTAATCTTTCATTAATGTTTTTGTCTCAATTTCAAGGAGTTAAAATAAATAGAAACAGTAAACTCTGTCTGCTAGAAGACAACAGAGCATATGAAATAGAAACTAGCATGACTAACCTTAGGTTACTGCACTTTAGATATATCATAACAAGGCAAAGAACCACTAGAAAGGACATTTATTATAGGAAAAGTTCAATGCAAAAGGGAAGAACAAAATGGATAGACTCGGTAAAGGAAACCATGGTTTTTTGTTTACAAGACTTGAGATATTTGGGAGGTCAGTAAGGATGAACAACCTAACAACAACATAATTAGACAGTCTTCTTCTTCTGTGTCTAGGCCAGAAGTGAAAGTGCCAAAATGAGGCAACCTTTTGGCAGTGGTGGGATTAAAAACACTTTTACTAGCTACTCTGTGGGCATGGTATGGTAGGCATGGCCGGGGGAAAGCCCTGTGTTGCACCTGAATTAGGACTACTTTGTTTCAAAACTTGGATGGGCGGGGCCAGCCAGAATTCCTGCTACCGGTTCTGGCAAACCTGCTGAATCCTACCACTGCCTTTTGGTGAGTTCATTCTGCTGGTCTTTTAGTGTGTGAGAAAGATTAGCCAGCAACACACAGTTGCCATTATCTGGGTACACCTGATTGTGGTTCAAAAATGCAACAATCTTTGAGGAGGCTCTTTCTGCGTATCCCAAGTTGACACCATGGGAGCACGCTTGCTATAGGACTCTAAAGAAAGTTCATTTTCTTATCCCAACTCATCAACAATTTGATGCAAAACAAAGTGAGATACTCAGAAAGAACCCAAGAACAATGCTGGTGTGCAATCACATTAACCAAGCTCATATTCTCTCACCCTGGATGAAGATTGCTCTTCCCTGGATGCTTTTTCCCCTCTGAGCTGGGGGTGGGAGTGGGTATAGGCTCTCAACCTGTCCTCTCACCCTGGATGAAGATTGCTCTTCCCTGCATCCTTTTTCCCCTCTGAGGTGGGTCTGGGTGTGGGTGTAGGCTCTGGGCCTGTCCTCTCACCCTGGATGAAGATTGCTCTTCCCTGAATGCTTTTAAAGAGATGGAAATACCAGAACACCTTATATGCCTCATGAGCAACCTGTACATGAATCAAGAAGCAACAGTTAGTACAGAATACGGAATGACAGAGTGGTTTGGAATAGGAGGAGTAGGACAAGGCTGCATTTTGTCTCCCTGCTTATTCAACTTATATGTAGAGCACATAATGTGCAATGCAGGGATGGAGGAATCACAATTTGGGATCAAAATTGCTGGGAGAAACATCAACAATTTGAGATATGCAGATGATACCACCCTAATGGCAGAAAGTGAGGATGACTTTAAAAAGTTCCTGGTTAGGTTGAAAGAAGAAAGTGCAAAAGCTGGCTTGAGACTCAATATAAAGAAAACCAAGATAATGGCAACAGTCCCTATCAGTCCCTGGAAAATAGATGGGGAAGAAGTAGAAGCAGTGACAGATTTTACATTCTTAGGATCAAAGCTCACTGCAGATGGTGATTGCAGCCATGATTCTTGGGAGGCAAGCTATGAGAAACCTGGGGAACATTGTGAAAAGTAGAGACATCACATTGCTAACAAAAATTCGTATAGTCAAAGCAATGGTATTTCCAGTGGCAATGTAGGGTTGTGAGAGCTGGACCATTAGGAAAGCTGAGCGCAGAAGAACAGATGCCTGAGATGTGGTGTTGGAAGAGAGTTTTGAGAGTTCCTTCGACAGCGAGGAGAACAAATACCAGTAGGTCAATATTAGAAGAAATTAACACTGACTGCTCCTTAGATGGTCAAATAGTAAACATGAAGTTAATGTACTTTGCACATCAAATGAGAAGAGAGGATTCACTTGAGAAACCCTTGATGCTGGGAAGGGTGGAGAGCAAAACAAGAAGGGGGCGTTCAAAAATGAAATGGCTAGATGGTATTGTAGACACAATGGGCACAAAGCTGAGCGAGTTGAGGAGGATGGTGGAGGACAGAGGTGCCAGGCGGACAGTGGTCCATGGGGTTGCAACAGGTCGGAATCGACTGTGCGACTGAACAACAAAATTGCTAGAAGTATAAAACACTTGGTGTGAATCATAAGGCAAGGGCCAAAGGATTCTTAAAATGTAGTTGTTGGGGTTTTTTTTTTTTTTTTGAACTAGCAAATCAATGGCAGTGCTAAAATAAGTCCGTTACTGAGCAACTAGAACAGTCCCATTTGAATCAATTGAATTTACAGCGTTTTCATCAAATTTCTATTCGTTCAATTGCCCTACTCTCATGTGATTCACTACACTGCCCATTGTCAGCCATTACTGATCAGACACTATCCAACCTGAACTGCAGGTTGATTTTGGATCCCCACCCAACAGTAACTAAAAATAAAAACTTCACACTTTGAAAAGAAAAGGTGAGGCACAGAGTTTTATTGAGATTTGGACGGCTTCCAGAGAAACACTGATATGGGATGGATTTTAACAAAGTGATGTGATTTCCGATCAATAGCTGACGTCAAGAATGCTAAACAGAATAAAGCCATAAAAGATCCTGAGCGTAAAAGACTGCCAGATCTATAGGAACAAAAGACAAGAAATTGCATGAACCTCCATTTTCTTTTATGAAAAGCATTTGCATTTTTTCAGTTCATCATCATAGCCAACGTCGTATGATGCATCAGTCGTAAGTTCCAAGACTTCCGCTCCTCAATAATGCAACAAAAGCTTTGAACTAATTTCAATTGAATGGGGGAAAATGTGGCACCAGATTTTTTTTTCTCCTTTCTACTGGCTCCCCATTAATTTGAGGAGAGAATTCAAGGTGGCAAGCATGACTAGACAACGAAGTGCATGGATCGCTGCCTACCTTCCCACCAAAGTGGTACCTATTTATTTATTTATTTGCTTGCAATTTCTTGCTTTCAAACTGCTAGATTGTCAGAAGCGGGGGCAGAGATGGGAGCTCACTCAATTGTGCAGCACTCAGGTTGTAAATTGCTGACCTAAGCAGAGTTCCTCCAGCACAAATCATTTCAACCCAGAATAATTTCTGACACAAAATTATTAATACCTATTTCAGACTTGTTTAACTTGTATTTGTCCCATCTTCCCAGAATAATGTACAGTTGTACAGTTGTACCTCGCTTAAAGAGCATAATGTGTTCCACAGGATTGCTCTGTAAGCAAGTTTGCTCTTTAAGCGAAACACCATTGTAAGTGACCAATTGTGACTTCTGGTAATGGGGGGATTGTGAACCCCGATTTATTTGTTAAGTGAGTTTTTGGTTGGTTTTATTTGTTAAGCAAAGCAAACATTCAGAGAAAATTCTGCTCTTTAAGCGAGTTACTCTCTAAGTGCGGCACTCTTTATGCGAGGTTTGACTGTACCTTGCTTAAAGAGCATAATGTTTTCCAAGGATTGCTCTTTAAGCGAGTTTGCTCTTTAAATGAAACACCATTATAAGTGACCAATCGTGACTTCTGGTGGTGAGGGGATTGCAAACCCTGATTTATTTGTTAAGCAAGTTTTTGGTTGGTTTTATTTGTTAAGTGAAGCGAACATTCAGAGAAAATTCTACTCTTTAAGCGAGTTACTAGTTAAGCAATGCACACTTTATGCAAGGGTTGACTGTATATTCTTGCCTTGGTTTTAACTCCATTCCCTTTAACTAAAACGTAATCAAGAAGCTCTCCCCATATTTCTCTAAAATCTGATTTATTTAAAATTCCTTTTTTTTACTCTTAGTTCTTATATTAATTTATCATTTCTTGCCGTATTACATATTTCTCTATATTAATCTTCTATCAGTGTTCTGTTTTTAACAATAAACAATCTCATAGCATTAATATAATCATTTCCTATTCCTTTCAATTTGCTTATCTCCAAAACCCATTGATAATGCTGTTCTAGCACACATCTCCATACGTATTGAAAATATTTTCCTCAATTTCCTTTACATAATTGCAATCCCACCCTAAATGCAGATATGTCCCAAGTTTCTTTTTACATTCCAACAGTGCTTATTATACTTCGAATCATAATAACTTATCTGTATTAGAGTTATATATTTTTATTGCTTGTAAGCCGCCCTGAGTCACTTCAGTGCGAAGGGGGGTGGAGAAATATGAATAAGAGAGCTGTTCATTATCTCCAACGTTGTTTATATTGGCTATGGAATTTTTGGCTAATGCTATACGACAGGATGAGGATATAATTGGAGTGGAAGGCAACAAAATAAATCTATATGCAGACGGTACACTAATAATTGCAAAACAACCAATAAAAGCAATAGCAAAAATAAATGCACATTTAAATAGATTTGAGGAAGTAACAGGACTGAGGGTGAACTGGGACAAAACAGAAATGATACTGTGTAATGGGAACAAAGAAAAAGAGGAAAAAATAAAAGAAAAGTACAAGATATTGATTAAAAACAAATTTAGGTATTTAGGGGTAATAATATCCAGTAAATTTGGAGAATTGAAAGTGTTAAACTACGGCAAACAAAAGAAAGAGATTGAAAAGAAAATAACACAATATAATAAATTAAACTTATCATGGTTTGGCCGGATAGCAATTAGCAAAATGATGTTGTTACCCAAGTTAAACTTTTTATTTGATGCTTTGCCGATAAAGCACACGGATAAAGAATTAAGAGAATATCAAAATATCATAAATAAATTTTGTAATGGTAAACGTGGAGCCAGGATAGTTAAAAAAAATTGTGGTATTTATCTCAAAAAAAAAGGTGGTTTGGGAATACCAAATATTCAGAATTATTATAGAGCCTTTCAAATAAGAAATGTAATGAAATTACTAAATAGGGAAGAATTAATATGGGAAAAATTGAAAGAAAGGAATTTTCAAAAGTTGGCAAAGCAATGTTTTTAAGTGAAGAAAAGGAAATAAGGAAAAAGAAAATACAGTGTAAAATGGTAAAAACAACTATAGAAGAATGGAATAGAATAAAGAGAAATCTTACCCCAGGTATGTCACCCATTATTGAATTAGAAGACTTCAATAATTTTCCAATAAAGATAGACAGAAGAATTAAGAGTATTTTAGTAGAAAAAGGGATTTTGTTATTGAAAGACTGGGTCAAAACTTGCAGAGATCAAGAAAAAAAGGGAGCTTTTTTGCAATTGGAGTTAGGATGGTTCAAGACTCTCCAGACAAATAATTGGAACAAGAAGTATTTATCTGACAATGGATTAAACAGAGCGGTTACAACATTCGAAACACTTTTAATCAAATTAAGGAAAGGAGACATAGGGATTAAAGGTTAGTAAGTAAGATATATAAAATTCTGAATACAGATGGAAAAATACAAGAAGTTTTAAAAAACAGGTGGGAACAAGAATTGAATGTGACAATTACAGAAGAAAATTGACAGAAAAAGTGGAGAAGAAGAATTATGAGAACTATGTCAGTTAGAGTGAAAGAACATGATTACAAATTATTATGGCAGTGGTATAGGACCCCAATTGGGCTGCATCAGATAGACAGCAGGATGAGTGATAAATGTTGGAGATGTAAACAAGAGGCGGGAACATATGTACACATGTGGAGGAACTGTAATTGCTTAAGAAATTTCTGGGGGAAAATAGAAAGAGAAATGGAGAATATATTTGACATGCAGCTTAAATTGGGGCCAGATACAATATTGTTAACAGAAGTGGATAAGTTTAAAATGTGCAATGAGAATAAAGAATTAATGTCTGTAATGTTGTCAGCGACAATGTATTGCAAGAAATTGGAAAAACGATGTATTGCTAAAAATACAGGATTGGTACAAAGAAATGTGGCAGCTAGCACTCAATGATAAGCTTACATGGGAGCTAAATATTAGAAAAGGTAGAATTCAAGTTAATAGATTCTGGAGAGTCTGGAAACCATTTGTTGAATATGTGATGGTTAAAAAGAAAAACATCACTCCTGTACCAGATCAAAATGATTTTTGGAAATTATGAGCTGTTACAATCCCTCGAACAATGCAAATAGCACAAGGGTGATAATAAAAAGGTGAATTACAGTAGATTAGACAAACAAATGTATTAGAAAATGTATTAGTAAAAGAGATGACATTAATGGTGGATTGCGAGTTTTAACTTCATATTTGATTCTGCTTGAATTTTTGTTTTATATACATTATGTGTATTGTACTCATTGTAGAACATGAGAATGAGTTGTTTCTTGTTAAGTATGACTCTATCTTCTGTGTATACTTTTTTTGTTTGCCATTATTTTTACAAACCACAAATAAATAAATAAAAAAACAATGTCCACATATTTCCACTTTCTTGTGGCTTCTGAGTGATGATGCTTCATCCCATCACACTTTCTTATTCATCATTATACATTTCGTGACTTGTGGAATGGGGCCGAACCTGTTCTCAAGAGATATACAGTGTCCTTGGAACATCAGTTCTGTGGGCATTGACATTCTCTTTCATCCTACAGTATTCTAGTTGCAAGAAGTTCATTCTTAGTGTGTCACCGGCAACCCTTCTTCTGTTTGTCTAATTTGAGGATGGTTTTACATGCATTAAATTGTTGCAGGGATCATGTTCAGACTAATGTGATATATAGAGCTACCCTTCAAGAGTGTTTGGCCACCTAAATTGAACAAACATGGATTTGCCTCACTGAGTAGATGCTCCTTCAGAATGTAGAGGAGAGCCATGAACATGACAGCAACGGCCTGAGGGAGAAGAATCCATGGCCTAGCAGTGGCTGAGAACATCACCCTTTCCTCTGGGTCCACAACAATGGCCTGATTGAGAAGAATCCATGGCCTAGCAGTGGCTGAGAACATCGCCCTCTCCTCTGGACCCACAACACAGCCTGAGGAGAAGACTGCATGGCCTAGCAGTGGCTGAGAACATCGCCCCCTCCTCTGGGCCCACAACAACAGCCTGAGGGAGAAGAATCCAAGGCCTAGCAGTGGCTGAGAACATCGCTCCCTCCTCTGGGCCCACAACAACAGCCTGAGGGAGAAGAATCCATGGCCTAGCAATGGCTGAGAACATTGCCCTCTCCTCTGGGCCCACATCAACAGCCTGAGGAGAAGACACCAAGGCCTAGCAATGGCTGAGAATATCGCCCCCTCCTCTGGGCCCACAACAACAACCTGAGGGGAGTTAATCTGTGTTCCAGTTTGGTTGTATTTTGTATTTTGTGAGGTTATATTTTATAATTTTTATTGTACTGTTGCTGTTTTGACTGTAAGCTGCCCTGATTCGCCTCAGCAAGTGGGCGGCAATATAAATCTGAATAAATAAACCTTGGGGGGTTTTTTTGTCCCAAAAATCAGCAGTACAAGATTTCTGAGTTGCAACACCAGTTTCAAAGGGAGGAAATAACAGTGGCAAGGATTATGCCATTGATCAGAAGTCTTACAACACAGGTACCAAAGGATATTAATAGGTACCAAAGGATATTAAGAATAAAGTCAGACATCTGTTTCCTAGAACTGACTGCACCTAAACCATCCGGAGGACATTTTGGAACAAGACTCCAGAAGACATGAAGAGTAAAATACCACGTATGCCCTCATTGCTGTTACTATGGCTCTTGCAACTGACCACACCACAAGGTTATTGCTGGTAACGGTGGGGAGGTGTACTGGGGTCTATGGTTTACTTAATGGAAGATAAATTAATTCCCAAGACTTAATTTCTGAAATATAATATATTTGAGCTATAGTTCCTACCTTTAGAACAAGCCAGAATATTCAAACAACTTCTAACTATAGTTTTAATATTTTGGCCTGAAGCTGATTACTGTCAGTTCCCAGTCAAAGGGTTTTTTTTTAATGTGACTCTTTGTAGACTTCAGGTATTTATTGTCTCTCAGACAAAACTAATTGTGCAAGGCAAAAGGCTTATGCACGTTCAAACTAATCATTTCTAATAGAGGTCTCTTTGATAGACTGGTAGATACAATTTTATTTTTGTATATCTCTTCCATAGTACTTTTTACCTGAAATCTCTCTTTTTCATTTCCTCAGATCCTGCTAATTCAGAAGCAGGTAAGTAATCAGCACCAGATCAGATTGGTGTATACACTGTTGTAATCACAGGTTAATATTCTTGGAGGTGTTCTAATTCCAACATATTCCACAGAAATAGCTAAGAATCCCACCCCACCCCGACCCCACTGTACTAGAAGTGGCCACATCATTCCATAAATCATTTCCATTATTCTTTAACCAAGAAAGCCAACCCAAGACCGATAAGCGAAGGGGACAGCTTCTTTATTCATCTTCTCTGATTGGATGCTTGGCTCATGATAGGAGAGGATGTAAAATCCTAATTCTAACTACATTGTTACAATCAAACACTTCAATTCATTGTCTCATCCACCTTTGCAAATAGTTTCACACCGATTACCAGGGCTAGACCAGCAATGTTAATCTCCGGTGCAGAAAAACTAGAAATCCCAAGATTTTAGAAAGAGCTCTTTCCAAGTCTGGTAGAAAGAAAGTTTCAGTGGTCAAGGAATTACTGGGGCTGATGGCTGCACCTCTGACTGGATAAAGGCTGTATGCCAAACTGAAAACAAATTTAAGCCTCCACAGGCTGGGTTAAGTCCATGGGCCATCTTAGCCCATTAGAATGAGAAGAGTAATTTAAGAAAATGAGTAGGAAGTGATGTTAGTCTGAATAAGGTGAAGAAGAAAGGGAAAATTCAGTAAAATGTCATTACCTATGCAGATTCTGATTTACGTAATGATTTCAAGAAGGCCAACCATGCAAGTGAAGCCAGAAAGTTCATAACTGTGCATCATGTAGAATCAACTGTGTGATTGTTCACATGATCAAAAGTCAGGGAAATCAGGAAACTGCTGGAAAAATTGCACTGGTTTTTATTCCCTTCTATGCAGATTTTGGCCTGAACAAGATGTTGCTATATATTCTAAGGATGGTTGATAAATGCAATAAATGTGTATCGAATGGTCTGTTCTTCAATAATTACTTATAAAATCTTGGTGAACACAATTGTGTCCTACTGTTCCCATTGGCAGAAATAAAAATGATCAGACTCTTGAGTTACAGTAGAGTTCAGCTATTACCAAAGAAACTAACCATTGCACAATCACTGTGCTCCCTCAAGAGGATTTATCAGAAAACAAAACAAAATAAACAAATAAAATAAAATAAAAAAACTGTAGCACTTTAAAGACTAACTGCTATATTTTTATTGTTAGCTTTTATTTTATTTTTATTTTATTTTATTTTATTTATTTTGTTTTGTTTTCTGATATGCTTGAACCACAGACTAACATGGCTACTATTCACACACAAAAAAAGAGGATTTATAAATGTGAAGACTACCAACAATTCTACATACCGGTATTTACCAAACAGTTTAAAAAACCGTTCCTTCTTCCCACGTGCAAAAAAATTGTTAAGAAGGGGAAATGGAAAAGCTGCATGATACATTTTGTTGGCCTTCCCTTCTGTGATTCTCAAGGGAAAGTTCCAAAGGACTTCAATGTCAGAGAGACTATGCCCTGTGATACTGGAGGATTTGAACCACAGAACATGTTCTCTGTAGCTGTCCTTTTTACAGAAAAATCCTGAAGAAGTTTATATTTCCACTGACCAGCAAGGCTGGTCAAACAGCACCTACACCCACTGGCTGCTATCTGAAGAAAGGCCCACCTTCACCCACAACACTGCCAGGTTCTGTGCCTCAGCATGTAAGATCAGAAGAACAAACCTGGCAGGAGCTTCAGCCAAATAAACTACTAGCACTACAGCATAGGCTTAGTAATACAGTAGTTGTAACATTATTGATCTTATGTACTTGTTTTACTACTCCTTAACCCTGAGCAGAAATGCTCCTTTTTAAGCACCCTTAATTTTAACTTCTGTCCCTTGATGTATTTTAAGTACACACATTTTAACTTATGTTCTGTTCCTTTTGCTGTTCTGTCCTGGTCTTGGACCATAATAAAGATTTGGTTGGTTGGCTGGTTGATTTATTGACTGACTGACTGACTGACTGATTGATTGAATATATTTTGTCTATGGTAAAAAGCATTTAAAAAGAGGTCTAACTCTTTGCTGGCTAAATTTTTTGGGGGGGAACTACAGGTTTCCCCCCCCTGATAACTGATGAGGTAGAAGAGGAAGCAAAGAAGATCATTTAAAAAAACTATAGCGTTTTTAACAGCCATGCATTGTGTTGAAAATAAGAACATTAACTATTCCCTTAATTATAATAATTGATTATTAATATCATTGAAGTTAATTCTAACTTATGGTGACATTTTCTAGGGTTTTCAAAGCAGTGAATTGTCAGAAATGGTTTACCATTGCCTTCTGCTGGTGATGCCCTGGGACTGTGCAGCTTGCCCAAGGCCATCCCGACTAGCAATTCTCTAGTGAAGCACAGTGAACTCCCATCTGCTGGCTCTGCAGTCATATTACAAAACCACTGGGCTATCTGGCCAGCCTAATTTATTCCATTATTAGGTTAAATATTCTCTAAATTTAGGAAATACTTTCCAAAATTTGGCACACCTGTATTTGTAAGCAGAATCAAACTGAAGAAGTGTGCCCCCCCCCCCATATGCTTCATTCTTCATTCATTCATTATTTGACAGGCCTACAAATTATGATTAGTAAACATAAAGATCACCCTTGCTTGATAGCCAGTCATATCCAACTCTAGGGTTCAGTGCTTATCTCTGTTTATAGCCAAAGAGACAACACTGTCTGGGTATGTAGATGTTTCCATAGACATGGACAGGCATGCCTCAACACAGGAGTGGACAGAATGCTGTTTACCTTCCCACCAAAGTGGCCCCTATTTATCTTCTTGCAATTTCTTGCTTTCAAACTGTTAGGTTGGCAGGAGCTGGGACAGAGATGGGCGCTCACTCAGTCATGCAGTACCCAGGAATCGAACTCTGATCTTCCAGGCTTCAAGTTCAGGGTCTTAACCACTTTACCAATCTCTTTTTTTTCTTCTCCTTTTCCCTCCCCACCCGCCCCAGGCATAGTTTGTGGGCAGCCAAGCCAGTCAACACGGATTGTAGGTGGCCAACCAGCCTTGCCTGGAAGGTGGCCCTGGCAGGTCAGCATTTTAGAGCAAAGAAGACATATTTGCGGAGGCTCCCTTTTAAACAGAGAATGGGTTTTGTCAGCGGCTCACTGCTTTTGTCTGTACCAGTAAGTATGTGAGATGTATCGTTGTATAGCTATTATGAACCTTTCTCCAAGAGACAGATGCTAAGGCCATGGTCTATTTATCTATCTTGAGATGCTTTTCTCCCAATAGAGGACCCAAGGCAACTCATAACAACTAAAACCATTAACATAATGGACAGTTTTAATATACCATATAAGTATAGTAGTCTGTTATATTTAAAACAATTAAACATATATCAAGATTAAAACCAAGACTAAAAACAATCTTTAAAAATTTTTCAATTATTTAACAAGACAGCCTTCTTGAGGCATTCATTACTTGGAAGCTTGTCTGAAAAGGAGGGGGGTCTTCTTGTAAGAGGAAAAACAAAAGAGTATCTTGGGAACAACCATTGAGAAGACCTTGGCTTGGGTCTTCACCAAATGACCATGGGAAGGCGATGGATTCCTCGGAAGACCTTAAAAGTTGATATGAGCCTTCAAATAGCCTGCACCCAAAGTCATATAGGGCTTTTTGGGGAATAGGCATAATTTTGAATTGGCCTCTGAAACAATGTGGCAGTTGGTGAAGCTGTGGTAATAAGGGAGTTATATGTGCTTGGGGACATGAAAGGAGCCTCATCCAGGCATTCCCTAAAAAATACTTTCAACCCAGAGTAATCTTTGGCACAGAAACAACAACATATGATCCCTGTAACCAATACCAGTCAGCAGTCTGTGAGCAGCAACCTACATCAAACAGTGGCATCAGACATGCTTGGGCATTTGCTGAGCATGTGCAAAGTGGCATCCAAAGTCTTTTTGTACAAGTGCTTCTTGCCTTTCATGGGTTGCAGAACAGAAATGTTGCCAGTGATCCTGCAAGTACAGTAATACCTTGCATAACGAACGCTTCATATAATAAAAAAATCGCATAACAAAGCGTTCGTTAGGCAATGGTGATACCCCGCATAACAAAAACTTTTTTTGTTATGTGTAGTTTTTTGGTAACTGGGATATAACCGGTCAATGGGAACCCCAGATAACGAACTTTTTTGTTTGTTATCTGGGGCATCTCCTATTAGCTTCACATAACGAAAAAATCCACATAGCAAAGAGCTCCGTGGAACGGAGTTTTTTCGTTATGCGGGGTTCTACTGTACACTAATGCTGCAATTGACAGGCTTTTAAAATCTGCTAAAATTGAATTAGACTAGGGGTATGCAATCATGTGCAGAGAAAAAAAATCACAGTTTGGACCATTTGTGGAGTTGTCCCAGCAATCACATGACATATAGGGAAATGTACTCCAACACACCCTTGGTCTGTGTCCAAGCCAGGCCAAAAGTTCCAACTGTTGAGCTTCTACTTTGGGGGACCAGGCTGCAAGAATTCCCCAGCAAACACAAGGGTTTCTTTAATGGGACACTGTTAAAAGAGTGAACAGATCCTAGTTTCCTGCCTCTAAATTGTAAAAGTATGCAAGCCTGGCTGGGACTGCACACTCCATGCCATGTTAGCCTGAAGAAGTAGCCATGAGTTACAAAAGCTTTCTAAGTATGGAATGTTTAAAGTGACCTAGAAAAGGTATCGTCTCCCTATTGCAATTGTTAAAAAGTGTCTCCTAACTTTTTTCCAAGTCAAAACTCTCTTTTATAATAACTAAGTTACCTGCAACCTCCCACCCCACATTTACATAAAAACGGATAAAGAAATCCCATCAGGCAGCAGACACCGAATAGCATACAAAACCTGGCTCCTTGTTTCAATCCCCTTGCCAGAAGACAAACTACGTCTTCAAGACCAGTGGCCCCCAATGTTCTGAGATGTGGAGACCACAATAGAGTTCCCCTAAAGAGAGCTACATCTTAAACCAAACTGTAACAAAACCATTACATTACTGATTTAGATCAAAAATAAACATTCAGAGGTCATTTTTCTTCTCCACCTTTTACTTCATGACAACTTGCATCCACACTTTGGGAAAGAATATTTGAGAGTCAGTCCCCATGTGTCAATATGGCTAGTTGTATGTCTTCATAAGAGACTCAGTAAAGTTATACCTCTGTAGTTGAGTTGCTTAAAGGTAAATAACGTTGCCCAAATCAGTAGCTTTATTGGACCAGACTGAACACTTATGAGCATCTATGGAACTGATATCTGCTACCATAATGCCCTCTAGTAGTGCAGCAACATACACACAAAAGGCTACAATCCCATTTTCTGATAACAAAAGCAACACACCTTAAGCCTGATGCTGTACTTTGAAACAGAGCTAGTGTGCTGACTCACCCACATGGCGGCACTACAGAGAGAGTATATTCAAGGAGAGTCCAGATATCAGAGTCCATAAGGCAAGCCAAGGTCTATTTACTGGTAGTCCAAGAAAGTGTCTGATCCAAAGGGTGTCCAGGGGCGTCATCAGAATTGGCAGAGAAGTCAGGGTCACAGCAGGCAGGTCAGGGTCTAGGCAGGCAGTCTGGAGTCGAGCAGGGTGTCAGTCTTTACATAAGAGTTGTACTGATGCTGGCAGGCTGCAACAAGCTTGCTTATAAGCCTCCCAGCTAATCGGTATCAGCTGGGAGCCTTCTTTGAAGCTTCGCTCTAGCCTGCCTGTGCCTCAGGTATAGCTCCTTTCTGGATCTCTCCCTGACTGAGGGCTGATCACTGTCAGAGTCAGTGATCACTGTCAGAGCAGGACCCCTGATCTGACAGATCAGCTGCCTGGGGAAACAGACTTGGGCCAGGCACAGGCTGAGATCCGTGGTTCAGGACACACTCAGGTTTGGATGCAGGCAGAACTGGGCTGGGCATAAGGAGTGCCCCCTGATCCAGGCCATCCTCAGAGTCCAACAAGTCACAACAGCTTGTGGACGGTACCATGGCATAATAATTTACTGTATTGACTGCAATAATAATAATTACCAAGGCTTTCCTGAGTGGCCAGTTGTTCAGAAAAGAGGCCTGGCTAGTTCATTAAGAGCAGGTGATTTCCTGGATTGAAAAGATTTGAGTGGTCTAGCAAAGAAGGAGCTGCAGGTCCAGCTCTACCATTAGACAAATAGAATTGACTGCCAAAAGAGCAGCAGAAGCATAACAATATTTGCCCTCCTCCAACTACTGCTCCCAAACCCCCAATAATTCCCGTGTGTTTTGATGAAATAGAGACTACCCTATGGCAATTCCAAAAATTAAAATGTTAAAGAAGTGTTGTAGCCTTGGCTTTGGAGGACAAAAGGAGTGTGAGAATTAGTGGGGCAATGGTAAAAAGTGAGATAAGAGGAATTTCATATGGATATCAGGAAAGTTTCCTATAAGACTGATGTTTACAACCTGCTTCTTAAAATAGAACAAATACTGCATCTGGACGACTCGCTCAGTTTCACAATCCTGCTACAATATTCTCAGCAGTGATGGGATGCAACAGGTTCTCACCAGTTCGCCAGAACCGGTAGTAACTTTTCCCAGTGTCCTGGAGAACCGGTAGCAGCTTTTGGGTGAAGCCACCTTCGGGGCTTACCTTTTCACTGGTTACCTTTTCACTTGGTGTGCATGCACGCCTACAGTGCTTGGTGTGTATGCATAGCATCCTTGCTGTCCTTCCAAGCGGGGAGGAGGAAGAGAAGCTGCTAGCTAGCCTGAAGCTCCCTATAGCCTCCTCCCCAGGGTAAGTGACTCACCTTTGGATGTGGTGTGTCTGTGTGTATTTTAATGTGTATTTAATACCTTTACCTATATTGACATACTAACACACTTCCTAAAAAGGCCTGGTGGTCAGCAGGCCTGGCAGCCTGGCTTGGGGTTTTTAAGCAAAGTCTTGGAGTTACCTCATCAATAAGCTACACCTGTGCTGTTCCAATTGCTGTTCTAATTGGAGAACCCTTAAGGAGGTACAGCTATTTTACATTTACATTAAGGCATATTATCCTAGGGAACTGGTACGATGACCATATCTATCTTGCAACATGGTGCTGCCCAGGCACTTATACTAACAGGTAAGTGATGGGTTTGTGTTTGGGGTAGGTGGGTGGGTTGAGGGGGTGTGTGTGTGTGCTTATTTTTATTTTATTTTATTTTATTTTTCTTTGGCCCTGCCCACGACGTCATGACATCATGACATCATGACATTAGCTCCGTCCACACTGTGATGACATCACGGTGGGGTAGTAAAAGTTTTGACATCCCACCACTGACTCTCAGGCTTAATTTTCTCTACTTGCTTATCAGCTCTAACATTGCAAATTAATGATAAGCATTAGAGTGGAGAGGCTAGCTTTGAAGGCTCACAGGGGAGGATTTTCTACCACTACCCCTTGATCTTTCAAAGGTCAAAATGAGCCCTTGTCCATTCAATCATTCGTTCCATCCATCTGGACAGTCACTAGGTCCTTTGGTTGGTTGTAATCCAAAAATTAGTTTCGGATATATTAAGGTGGTAAAGGTAAAGGTTTCCCTTGCTCGAAAGCCAGTTGTATCCAACTCTAGGGGTCAGTGCTAATCTCTGTTTCAAAGCCGAAGAGCCAGTGCTGTCTGATTCTGCAGATGTTTCCATTGTCATTTGGCAGGCATGACTAGATACCGGAGCACACGGAACACTGCTGCAAAAATAAAATCTGATTGTTGATCTTTAGATACTGCTATTGGGAACCCAGAAGCTTCACTTTGCAATGTCTTGATACATTTTGCTTTTGTGTTCGCAGGGTAAAAGACTTTTCTCGCTATATAGTGCTGCTGGGTGCATATCAGCTCCAAAACCTTGCAAACAGTGTGATAATTGCCAAAGTAGAAGATGTTATCTTTTACCCAACATACGTTGGTGGCTATCGCTCCAGTGGGGATATTGCTTTGCTTAAACTTGCAGCTCCTGTGAATTTCACCAACAACATCCGTCCCATCTGCCTACCAATACCTTCTGCAGAATTCTATACAAACACAGACTGCTGGATCACTGGATGGGGAAAAGTGCAAGAGAATAGTAAGAATTGTTCTTGGTCTGCTCATTCAAAAGCTGGTGAATTGCATGTTATCTATGTCCTTATACTTTATGAGGCAAGGAGGGAAATTCCCCCTAAAGTTTTTCAATATCTTAGAAGTTCACATAGCTAGAAAATGATAACTCTGATTTCATTGGGGCAAAGAATGTGCTGGAGATTTTGGGCTGAAATTTCAGGAGCTTCCCAAGATACTGAAGCATATTCTCCAAATTGGTTTAATATCTTGGACAGCTCTTTTAATATTCAATAGAATGAGTACCCTGCCCTATCGAAACTGGAGTTATTGAGGAAGACAATTTAAAAAATCACAGAAAATATATAGCCATTGATACTGGATGTGTGTCATCATTTAGGATGTGACCTACAGCCATTATAATAATTTGGAATTTACAGCACTAGCTTTCCTGCATTTGCCTCATGCCCTTTAAAAACCACCGAGGCTGACAGTGCTTACATCTTTTGAAAGTGACTTCTACCATTTTAACTTTGTAGTATGCAAAGATCTACGTACTTCCATTGACTGGTCTTGGATCTCCCACCATTTGGCTTCAGTGGATGACCCTTGTTTCTAGTATGAAAAGGAGGAATGGTTCTCCACACCATGTATTAGTTCATAACCTTCTATCATAATTTCTCTTTTCTCATCTTTTTTTCCTAAGCTAAACAACACTAAATGTAACCTTTCCTCACCAGAGAATTCCTCTCACCCTTCAGTCATTTTGATGGTCTCCTTCCACACATTCTTCATTTCTCTGCCTCTTGTTTTTCTCTCTTTCTAATATAAAATACTGTATAGATGCATCCTCCAGGCATTTTTGAACTGCAGCTCCCTCAGTCTCTCACCAGTTAGGGTGCAAATGGTCAGGAGGAGCACAGGATGTCCTCTTGTACTCTTTTACAGAGTTTGTAAGCCTTATTCAGGTGTTATCCCTGAAACCAGGTAGCACATAACACGTGTGATGTGAAAATGTAGGTAAGTCTACCTGCAACCCAAACAAATGTGCCTGTAGCATTTCAATGATTGGAAGCCCTGCCCTGACAAAGCAGAGATTACAAATGTCACTGACTCTCCGATAAGCATGCAAGGGTCTGCCTATTGACAAATATGGTAGAGTCCTTACAGCTCCACCAAGTTGGGAGCCCTACAGGGTTCTAGGCTATGACACTCCCACAAAACTATTGAATCCTAGAACAGTAGAACTGGAAGATATTCCAAGGATTATCTGTTGATACAAGCAGTCTTTCCAAAGTGGGGTCCCTCCCATTGATGATGTACTCAGTTGGGGGGGAGGGGGCTGCCCACTCCAAGAATGACTGAAATAAAAAAGAGCCATAGGGAATCCAAGGACTTTTTAAGTATGCTGATCAACCTACTGTAGCATCTGGATAGCCAAGTCAGCAGACACAAAAATAACCTGGCCAATTTTGTTACCATCACATTTTATGTAGTTTTATGCAAATAAACATCCTTTTTTGTTTCCTTTTCAGTGTTGCATTTCCCATTCTTTGGTGAGATGCAACTGGCCATCCTGGCAGAGTTAGGTAAAGGTCAACCTAGCTTGAAAGCCACTCATATCTGACTCTAGGGTTCAGTGCTCATCTGTTTCATAGCAGAAGAGCCAGCACTGTCTGCTTCTGCAGACATTTCCGTGGTCATGTGACAGCCATGGAATGCTGCTTACCTTCCCACCAAAGTGGTCCCTATTTATCTACTTTCAATGTCTTGCTTTCAAACTGCTAAGTTGGCAGGAGCTGGGACAAAGACTGGAGCTCATTCTGCCCTGCAGTATTTGGGTTTCAAACTGCTGACCTGACGCCTTCCAGCCAGCGTATTAGCCACTTGAGCCACTGCAGTCCTGGCCATCCTGGCAAAATTACTCTCCCCACCCCCACCCCCCAAAAAAACTTTGGGAATATAGGCCCTTCCCTTAAGACCACATCCTAACAAAGTAAAACAATAAGTGCTTATGGGAGGGTTGTACATTCACTACTGAAATGATGAGTGCCTATTCTGTAGGCAGCTAAGATCTCCCAGTTCTGTATTCCACGATCAAATTCAATTTCTATCTCTACAGAGGTACTAGAATACCCAAAGACTCTCCAGGAGCTGAAGGTGCCACTCATAAATCAAGCAACCTGCAATCAGGCTTACAATAGCATGTCAAATGAGTTTCAGGAGAAGGACCCTATCAAGACTGATATGATCTGTGCTGGTTACATGGAAGGCAGGAAAGACTCTTGTCAGGTAAATTGTTCTCCTTCCTATCCTTCATCCAACCATTGTAAAATTATGTCAAGGGAATCTGTGAATCTGAATCTCTCACAGAAGCTGTAATTTGAAAGTCACTTTTTAAAAATATTTCATTGCAATTATTTTTGACCAGTGTGCTGACTATCCCAACATCCAAATAACAGTAGGCACAGATAAGAAGAGGGTTTTTTTTCATAAGCTCCCATACATTTCTATCCCTCCCAAACTCCTTGGTTTATTTTGTGCCACTTTATGGTACGCCCAATATGAAGTGTGACCTTCCCCTTCCTCCTTGCTTTTTTGAAAGGATTCTAGAGCCTTTCAATCTGTGGTATTTTTTAAAAAGACAAGCTTGAGGATGACGGGAGGAATGGAAGGCATTAGAGAAAGAGGCAATGCCTGGAGGCCAGGACTTGGAGAAAAAACATGTCACCTCTGGCTACAGTGGCTGAGAGAGGTTTTGGGACCTCACAAGTTCCTCTCCAACTCAGTGTAAAAAGGCCCACATAGGCTGCAAAACAGTGCTTTTTTGTTGTTCAATTGCAGTCAATTCCGAACCTTCTCAACCACAGGGACCATCCCACACCAGGCACCTCTGTCTTCCACCATCCTCCTTAAGCCACCCAGCTTTCTGCCTATTGCATCAACAATGTCATAGCCATCTCATACTCTGCCGCCCCCTTCTTCTTTTGCCCTCAACCTTTCCCAACATCAAGGCCTTCTCAAGTGAATCCTTATTTGATGTCCAAAGTACTTTAACTTCATCTTCAATATTTGACCTTCCAAGGAGTAATTAGGGTTGATTTCTTCTAAGATTGACTTCTTTGTTCTCCAGGGTACTCTCAAAACTATCCTCCAACACCACATTTCAAAGGCGTCTATTCTTCTGTGCTCAGCTTTCCTTATGGTCCAGTTCTCACAACCATACATTGCTTTGACTATGTGAACTTTTGTTTGCAAGGTGATGTCTCTACTTTTAACTATGTTACCCAAGATGTTCCCCAAATTTCTCATAGCTTGTTTCCCAAGAATTAGTTGCCTTTTTATTTCATGGTTGCAATTACCATCTGCTGTGATCTTGGATCTTAAAGTCTGTCACTACTTCTACCTCTTCCCCATCTATTTTCCAGGGAGTGATAGGGCCTGTTGCAGTGGTGGGATGTCAAAAATTTTACTACCCCACCATGACATCATCACAGTGTGGGCAGAGCTAACATCATGACATCATGGGCGGAGCCAATGTCATGACATCATGATGTTGTGGGCGGGGCCAAAGAAAACAAATTTAAAAAATAATAAATAATAAAATAAAAATAAGCATGCACACACACACCTCAACCCACCCACCCACCCACAACACAAACCCGTAAATAATTTAAATAAATAAATAAAAATACATTAAAATACCCAAGCACAAATCAACAGTGGCGTCGCGCAGTCTTCATCCGCCTGGGGCGAAGAACAAACTCGCCGCCGCCGCCCCCCAGCTCGCCGCTGCCGCCGCCCCCTCCCCCCGACCCAGGTAGAAGCTGGCCCCCTGCTGACTAGCGGTGTGTGCGCGCGCGCGCCACACACCTCCGTCCGCTCGCCCACCACACACCTCCGTCCGCTCGCACCTCCGTCCGCTCGCCCGCCGGGCTGGCTGTCGGTCGGGGGCCAGCTGGGCGGGCGACCGGGCGTGCCCCTCCTTGAATTGTCCGCCTAAAAAAAACCCCTTTTTCTCCTCCTCGCCAGCAAAAGGGTGGGGAGGGGACATTTTGCCTCCCCCTGAAAGCCGCTGCCAGGGGCAACAGGCGGCGGAGAGCCCCTGACGGCCAGCCGGGCGAGCGAGCGGATGGAGGTGCGAGCGGACGGAGGTGTGTGGCAAGCGGCGAAGCGCACGTGGGGCGCTCGCCAGCAAAAGGGTGGGGAGGGGACATTTTGCCGCCCCCTGAAAGGCGCTGCCCGGGGCATCCGCCCCCCCCCCCGCCCCCCACACTACGCCACTGCAAATCAACCAGAGCTTTTAAACCAGAGCTTAAAGCTTATTCTGTCTAATCTTTCTCACACTAGGTTAGATGGAAGGAACTACAGAACTCACCACAAGACGGCTTCATTTTGGCACTTTTCAACTTTTCAACAGTTAAAGAAGTTTGGTACTAAGTCTTTGCCTAACCAACTCTCTAGGACAGTGTTTCCCAAATGCTGGTGTTTGGACTTCAATTCCCAGAAGCCTAAGTCATTTCCCCAAAGCACTGATCAGCCAATGTACAGACTTAGGTTTCTGGGAATTGAGGGTACCCCTTGTTGGGAACCACTGCTCTAGGATATCTAGAGGAGCAGGCTATAGGGAGCTTCAGGCTAGCAGCTTCTCCTCCCTGTTTGGGAGGACAGCAAGGAGGCCGTGCATACGCGCCAAGCACTGTAGGCATGCATGCACACCAAGTGCTTGGCACGCACGTGCAGTGGGGGAACCAGTGAAAAGGTAAGCCCCAAAGGTGGTTCCCCCCAAAAGCTGCAACCGGTTCTCCCAGACACTGGGAAAAGTTACTACTGGTTCTAGAGAACTGGTGAGAACCTGTTACATCCCATCGCTGGCCTGTTGCCATTATCTTGGTTTTCTTGATGTTAAGTCTCAAGCCAGCTTCTGAACTCTCTTCTTTCAAACTAAGCAACAGCTTTCTGCCATTAGGGTAGTATCATTTCCAGATCTCAAATTGTTGATGTATCTCCCAGCAATTTTAATTCCAACTTTTGATTCATCCAGCCCTGCATTGGCATTATGTGTTCTGTGTATAAGTTAAATAAGCAAGGTGACAAAATGTAGCCTTGTCTTACTCTTTTTCCTATTCCAAACCACTCCATCATTCCATATCCTGTCCTAACTATTGCTTCTTGACTCATGTACAGATTTCTCATGAGACATATAAAGTATTCTGGTATTGCCACATTTAATTGTAGTCCACAAAGTCAAATGCCTTGGCATAGCCAATTACACAGAAATAGACTAGTTTCTGGTATTCTTTTGTTTTCTCCATGATCCAACATATGTTGGCAACGTGGTCTCTGCATTTTTGGTAGTTCTCTCTCCACGTGCTACTGAAGGCAGCATGACCTTGCTAGCGTGTGGGATAAGTGCAATTGCTCAATAATTTGAGTATTATTTGGCATTACCCTTTTTTGGGATTGGAACGTACAGTATACTGACCTTTTCCAGTCCACTCTGTGACCATTGTTGTGTTTTCCAAATTTGCTGGCATATAGAATACAATTCTTTAATTCCATCATCTTTAGGGCTTTGAATAATTCAACTAGAATACCATCATCTCCACTAGCTTTGCTAGTGGCAGTACTTTTTAGGGCTCTCCTAGCTTCACTCTCCAGGATGTCCAGCTCTAGTTCAAAGCTCTCATCACTCTGATTGTATGGGGTGTTGAGGTCCTTCTTTTAGAGTTCTTCTGTGTACCCTTGCCGTTTTTTCTTAATCTCTTCTGCATCAGCTAAATCCCTGCTGTTATTGTCCCTTATCATGGTCATTTTTGCTCTCAATATTCCCTTGATTTCCCCAAAACATTTTTGAAAAGCTCTCTAGCCCTTCCCCTTTTGTTGTATTCCTCTATTTCTTAGCACTGTTCATTTAAGAAGTTTTACTTCTCTCCCTTGCTTTTCTTTCAAAATCTGTGTTTAATTGGTTTTTTTTCTTTCGTCTTTTCCTTTTGCATTCCTTCCTTCCTCTGCTATTTTAAGAGCCTCAACTGACAACCATTTTGCTTTCTTAAGCTTCTTTTCTTTTGGTATGGTTTTACTTGCTGCCTCCTATATGGTGCCTCAAACCTCCATCCATAATTCTTCTGGTACTCTGTCAATCAAGTCTAAACCATTAAATCTGTTCCACAACTCCAGTGTGTATTCCTTAGGGATGTTGTCTAGGTCATACCTGTGTGTCCTAATTGTTTTCTCTATTTTCTTTAATCTAAATCTGAATCTGGCAATCAGTAGATTATGATCTGAGCCACAGTCTAAAAATTTAAAAAAGAGGGAATGATTATTAAGTGCTTTGGGATATACACAGCTCTTAATTCCTCATTTTATGTGGCAACCATTTCGAACATGGATGATAAATCCAAGTAAATAACAAACATTCTCAGTACCAAACTATAAGTACCTATAAGGAATCTGGTTTTCTAGGGTACCAGTTCACACATGTCCCTTGGGAGCAGAAGCGGTTCCTCTTCATACGTATCAACCTCCATATCTGGGAGGGTAGTTAAGGTCACTATGGAGAGAAGGAATGAGAATTTCCTTTACTCTTGAATACTCTAGTACAGTAATCCGTATTGAGTACCCTGTCCACTTTCTAATGCCTGAACAGAGCTACTATTTGTTACAGATGGTCGATTTCAGTGATCCTCTCTCTCCACAGGGTGACTCCGGAGGACCCCTGGTTTGCAAAGTTGGAGGAAATTGGATCCAGGCTGGGATTGTGAGCTGGGGGGCAGGGTGTGCCCAGCCTAACCGCCCTGGTGTCTACATTTCTGTGCCTTTCTATGCCAAATGGATAGAATCTGTTATGGATGGTGGGTTGCAAAATGCCCCCACTGTGATGATCCTTTTGATATCTCTTTTATTGTCTTTCTTTTATGTGGTTTAAATATTTCCTAATAATAAATTTTATCCTTGGATTATGTGAAACAGGATTTCATTTTTCAATTTCTTCAGTTCATCAGCTTTTATTTGATTCTTCTGATACAAGATGATTGCTCTATCTTTAATTTGTTTCATGTCTTCAAGTCAGAAAGAGCCTCCTCAAAGATTGTGGTATTTTTGGTAATACCACCCTTACATTGCCAGCTAATCTTTCTCAAATGAGGTCAGACAAAAGGAACAGCAGATTAAACTCACCAAAAAGTGGCTTCATTTTGGGAGGTTTACATCTGACCTTGATACAGAAGAAGATGCACCCAACTTATAGTTACCCTAACAGGGCTTTCAAAGTAAGCAGAATGTTTCAGGAATCATTTTCATATGTTCCACACGCCTCAGTGATTTTTCACTGGCTGAGTGGGAATTTCAAATCAGGCCTCCTAATCCATTATCCACTACACCACAGTGGGTAAGCCCTTCTATACATGAGGTAAGATTCTATTAGCTACACCTGCTAGTGTAATGGAACTGGTGGGAATCTCTACAGGGAATGACCACAAGTTAAAAAGCTAGATTATGCACCAGATCACCCAACTAGTGTGTCAGGAAAAAAAATCCAATGGTAACTCCTTCACTTGCAACAATTTTTCACTGTGTCACATGCCAACTGCATTACCCTAGCATTGGAAAAGACAAGTCTGAAAACCAACACGGATTAAAGTTAGGTAAAGAGAGAAAGAGACCCTTTAAAAATTGCTGTCAAGATCACAGTGGTTACAGCCTTATTACATGTTATTATAAAGGAAATCCTATTAAAATTTTCAGCCCCTTCTTCTTCTTGCCATGCCTACTAGCCATAGGAACTCCTGCACAACGGGGAGGGGAGGGTCCGCTAAATGGGAAACTGCTCTGTAATCAGCCTTAAGCACATGAAAAATATCAAAATGATCATAAGCAACTAAATAAGCAACAGTATAATGCAACAAACGACAACGAAGTAAATACCTGATGGCGTCAGAAGGCAAGCAGGCTCAAATCTACACAACTAACTTATTGGCAAGGTAAAATATTTTTTAAAGCATTGAAGAACTGTTCTTTTAAAATGTCCAGGGTCAGGGCTTGGCACAGATCAACCAACACTGCATTCCAAAATGTTGGTGTGACCACCTAGATGGCTCTACTTCTAGTCATAGATTTCCTAGCCATCCTCTGGGTTGGCACCCAGAACTGCACAGACTGTGATGACCAGGCGAGGAGGGAGGATGTTCTGAAGGAGAGATGCTCTAACAGTTTATAAGGTCCCAAACCGTATATAATAACACTAACACCTTGTCTCTGATGTAGTAGGGAACAGGAAGCCAGTGCAAGCCTGCTAAGGCTTGGGAAATATGCTTAATTTCTATATACTTGTCATCAGGCTGGCTAAGGCTGTGGTGGCTCAGTGGTTAAGAAGGTCACCGTGTTAGCTGAAAGGCTGGCAAGTTGGCAGTTTGAGACCCAGGTACTGCATGACGGATTGAGCGCCCGTCTCTGTCCCAGCTCTTGGGGACATGAAAGGAGCCTCATTTGGGTGTTCCCTGTGTGGAGTTTCTTCTGCAAATATCCTTTCAACCCAGAATATTATATTGGATATTGGATATTGTATCATTGTTGTTAAGCACTTTTTCTTCTCTGTTCATTGTATGTGTATTGTATAATTGTCGTATATATTGTATTGCTGTATATTCTGCAAGCCGCCTAGAGTTGCTTTCATGAATGAGGAGGCATAGAAATCTAAAAATTAAATTAAATGTGAAATTATTACTATCAGCCTGGCCACTGCACTCTGGATTTGTGGCAGTCTTCATCTCAGATACAAGGGCAGCCTCATGTTGAAAGCATTACAGCAGAAAATCCACAAGGTCACCAATGAGTGGACTCTTTCTGTGTACCCCCATGGAGATGTTATTAGTCACTTAAAGTGTTTGCAGTGCAAAGTTTAAAACATTTAGTCTTCAAAATGATGAAAAAATCAGAGTCCAAATCGTCTATCTTAAATAAAACCTTTAAATGCTTACACTGCAGCAAGACAATTAATCATACTTTTTAGTCCAGTAAGCAGTTAAAATCTGAAGTCTATAAAACTTTATCTAACAGTTCCACATCAGAGGGTTTTTTTTTTTAATTAATGGGCCATTGAAATCATAGTCCACCTTCGATCTTTCCCAGCACAGGGCTTTCTCCCGTGAATCCTCTCTTCTCATCTGGTGGCCAAAGTACTTGAGCCTCAGCTTCAGTATATGCCTCAGTTAACGGCAGAAATAATTGCAAGCAACTCATTATTTCTGACTGGTTGTTACCAAATGCATCTTTGTCACATAATGGTTCTCATGTCTTGTACAAAAGACTCATCACAGAGCTTACCTTGCTAAATTGTTTTCAGGCAGGGACAATGATCTTTTGTAGTAGTAGGAGGGTGCTGGTATATAAGGGTTACTCAAAGGTCCAGCTGTCAGCACCCCCTAGGATGTTTCAGGAAGCTGACAATAAAATTATGGGGGAGGTAGGCAGATCCCGGGCCCCTTTTCCAAAGGGAATATTGTAGGATGAAGAGATTAGAACAGTGCCACAAGCATTGTTTTAAGACCCTTTGATAGATGGTCAGGAACAGTAGGGC
The DNA here is from genome assembly GCA_030440675.1 of Furcifer pardalis. Lineage (NCBI taxonomy): Eukaryota > Metazoa > Chordata > Lepidosauria > Squamata > Chamaeleonidae > Furcifer > Furcifer pardalis. The sequence goes on from CP126897.1 coordinate 17,504,767, forward strand.
ATTTTAGGAGAAGTATGCTGGGAGCTAGAAATTCTGTGAACTCAGACAATTATATTTCATGGGAAACAATGCACTATTCAATTAGTTCTCACATGCTGCCTGCCTCTGCTTTGCTGATATTCAGAACTATCTGACAACCTGTGTCTGCCAACTCCCTGTAATTGTTATTGTTCAGTTGCACAGTCGAGGCTGACCCCTTGTGACTCCATGGACTACTGCACACCAGGCTTCTCTGCCATCCTCCATAGCCCGCCCAGATCTATGCCCACTGCATCAACCATGGCTTCTAGCCATCTCATCCTCTGCCTCCCCTTTCTCCTTTTGCCTTCGATCTTTTCTAGCCAAAGTACTTGAGCTTCAGCTTTACTATTTGTCCTTCCAAGGAACAGTCAGGGTTGATTTCTTTCAGGTTTGACTGATTTTATCTCCTTGCAGTCCAGAGGACTCTCAAGAGCCTCCTCCAGCACCACAGTTCAAAGGTGTCTATTCTTCTGCGCTCACCTTTCCTTATGGTCCAGCTCTCGGAACCATACATTACTCCCTGTAATTACAGTTATACATTACTTGAAATTGGCATTTGACTAGACTCCCAAGCCACAACAATCTGATTTGTATTTGGACTGACTTTGACGACCTCCTAGGCCAGTGGTCTGCAAATGTGGCTCTCCAGATGTTCTTGGACTTGAAATACCAGGAGCCGAAGTCAGCACTCCTGCTGATTGGGGCTTCTGGGAATTGAAGTCCAAGAACATCTGGAGAGCCACATTTGCAGACCAAGGTCCTAGGCCCATGATGATTGATTAGAACTTCTGGTAATCAAAGACCAAGAACACCTGGAGTGCCAAGGTTCACCATCTCTGACCTAGGCCAACACTTGCTTCCTGTAAGCATTACAGTTGACATCTTTGGCTCTAGTAGCCCCTATTCCTTTCAAATTAGATACAAGGGTATATGAGATGGTTGGGTGTTATAAATGTTTTCCCCCTCATTCTTACTCTTCAAAAAAGAACAGTGTGTTCTGTGTTGTCACCATTCAATCTGCCACTACCAGACCAAGGGAATCTCTCTTTCCCCCATCCCTGTAATCAAGAGATTCAATTAACAAAAACCCAACCCCAAAGTCTGTGGTTTAACAGATCTACACACAAAGCAGGTAAAGGTACCAGAAGCAACTTTGTGGCATAAAAAAGTAGATAATCTTTACTGCATACTTTAAAAATAAGACTTTTTTAAATGACACTACGGCAGATTAATAGGAAAATAGGTACAAGTATCTACATCAGGAGTCCTCAACCTTTTAAAGCCAGCGGCTGGTCACACTTCCTCAGACAGCTGGGGGCAAGGGGATGGCCATTTTGTCCTTCCTCCACCACATGGCACTTCCTGGTGTGGGTGAGATGGTGGGAGGCCACATGAAATGGTGCTGTGGACTGCATCAGGCCTGTGGGCCGCAGGTTGAGAATCACTGATCTACATGGTACCAAGAAAGCAGTAGGGAGGGAAAAAATCTAGTGTCAGATTATTTACCGCCACCCAACACTCAGCGTTGAGCCGCTGGCTGTACAGTCTACTCCATTATCATAGCGGGATGTCCAGCCAGACATAATAAAAGCACATTACATTACTCATAGAGTAAATAAGAGCATTCAAGCAGTTCTGGTTTATTCAAGGTACAGTGGAACCCCGATATACAAACGGTTCTACTTACAAAAAATTTGACATACAAATAGAAATCCTGGCTAAAAAAAAATCAACATACTGTACAGTACACATTTTTAATAGGAAAAAATTCAACATACAGAAAATATGGTGACATCTGGTGGTCTCTTCTGGTAATGAAATGTGTTTTCGACATGCAATTTTTTTGATATATAAATAATCTTGTGGAACAGGGAAAAAAATCAAATGTAGAGGTTTTACTGTATTTATATGCACTCTATATTCAATATGCACAAAATATACAATGCTGGAATGCATAAATCAAAGCAAAAATAGATTAACCTTCCCATATATGTAAAGTGGAAAATCTGGACATCATTTGTTACTCACAAATGTATAAAGAAAGCTTCAGGGAAAAACAGATTTGAAAATATTCTTAATACTGTACTTATTTACTTATTGGTTCAATATATTTTTAAAGCCATGCATCTGGGAGCTATTCTCACTCTGGGTAGTTTACACACATAAAATATAAGTGTAACAGTTAGATAACAAAAGGTTACCCGCTACCCAACCAGGTGGAAGCATGTTGGAAATAAAAATACATTTAAAACTTTTCACCAGTGGAAAATTCAATACAGATGGTGAGACATAATTGTTTAAATAATAAGGATGTGTTGAATTATACCATTGTGTTCTTTAAAATTTACATAATCTAGCAATAACTTTTCTGAAAGCTTCCTTGACTTCCCTGTTTCTCAGAGAATATATCAGCGGGTTGAAGAAAGGTGTCAGGACTGTATAGAAGAGAGAGAAGATTTTATTAAGATCTAGTAGTGCCTCTGTTTTGGGCAACATATAGACAATAATGAGTGTGCTATAGAAGACAGAGACCACAATAAGGTGAGAGGAGCAGGTTGAGAAGGCTTTTGTCCTCCCACTACTGGATGGAATCCTCACAATAACTGATATGATGCAAATGTAAGAGACTAAGGTCAACAAAAATGGAGGCAGGGAAGCTACAGTAGCAAGAAAGAGTGTTATTATTCTAATCGTGTATGTGTCACAGCATGCCTGTTTTACTATTGGATTGAAATCACAAAAGAAATGGTTGATTTCATGAGAGCCACAAAACTTTAATTGGGTCACTAAATATATCATTATGTTAACAGCCAAAGAACCACTTATCCAAGATCCAGCAATTAGCTGCAAGCAAACCTGACTGTTCATATGCTTTGTGTATAGCAGTGGTTTACATATCGCCACATACCTATCATAGGACATTGCAGCAAGCAGGTAGCATTCAGAAGCTGTTAAGAAACCAAAAAAGTAATATTGTACCATGCAGCCAGTCAATGAAATGATTCCTTGACCCCCATTGGAAAGGTTAGACAGCATCACAGGGAGGATATTGGAGCTGGAACAAGCATCCAGGCAGGATAAATTAGCCAAGAAGAAGTACATAGGAGTTTGGAGGCGGTGGTCATTTATAACCAACATAATGATGAGGATGTTCCAGACCATGGTAGCAATGTAGATCACCAAGAACAGCAGGAAGAGAGGAATCTGCCAACACCCAATGTCTCCAAATCCCAGAAGAAGGAATTCAGTAAAGAGTGTTTGATTTTCCTGTCTTGTTTTCAACATCACAGTAGTTCAAACCTGAAAATACCAAATCAACTCAGTTATAAACTTGCAGAAATGAATGGATGTGGTCCCTTCCTTAGAATCATTTTGATAGTCACACAACACGAAGACAGTAAACAAGAGGAGTAAATAGATAAAGGTGGGCATAGGTTTTCCATTATTGCTTCCAATAGGAATGAGGAAACAGATGTGTAAGGGATATATTTGATTTCCCATTTTTCCCAACATAAAGTTAATCTTTCCTTTTCCTGCAGGAATTTGCAAATTTGGATTTCATATAGATACATATTTTTATTCTAATTTCTCTAAATCTATAATTCATGTGCATTTTGTTCAAATTACACTTTTTTTTTTTGCAAATCTACATACCTATTAAAAATGCACTCTCTTGCATGAACTTCTATGTAATACACAAATTGTCTGTACCAGACATATTTTCTCCTGCATTCTTTTGGTACAAAACTTGTTAGCATAATCCAGGGGGGAGGGACAGATTTCAATGCTAAACCATATGCTAGTTTGTGTTCAAAGATCGCAACTCTGGTAAATTCCCATAAACATATAAAGTGAATAAATTGCCCCATCATATCTCCATCTATAGTTACAAATCATAGCTGAATGATCCTTGAAATCTTCACGTAATTATTTCCATTTTGAGAAGAAGAAATGGTTCAGGGAATAGCCAATTTTAGCAAACAGCTTCCTGAACTCTCCATGCTTTGAATAACTCTCAAAGCAGGATCAATGCTCAGTTGTTTATGCAATCCTCAAAATATAAAACATTTAGAAATTGTGCATTCTCTCAGTATCCCCAACGCAAATATCTGCATATTATAAAAATACTACCGGTAGTTTTGAAATACCTGCTCTAGAAGGGCTCAGTTCTGACACAGCATCTGTTTCTTTCCTTCTTCTTTTAAGCATGCAATGTTTCTGTCATTATTTAAAAGCATGTTTGTTCTAACCTTCTCTTTTTTTACCTCTTGTGCTTCATCAGAACGACCAATTCCTTTGTGTTATTATGTTCTTCTATTCCTTCAGGGAAGTCACTGTCTTTTTTGAAATTTTTTATAATAGGTATCTTAGGAATACAATGATATTCCATTTTTAGAACTTAAGCACAGTGGTTAAACTTTTGACTGGGAGAAGGTATACCTTTGATTTCTTAATTATTATTTTTAAAAGGTAAATTATTCAAAACTAAGTTCAACAACAGGGAGGCTTTCATTCCAGTTAATGACTATTCTGTGGACATAGAAAAGAAATACAGTAGATCACTGCTTTCTGTGCCCTTGGGTATATTATTTTTAAGATCAGGATAATCAATGCAAAGTTCTCATTTCCCAAGTAGAAGTATGTTGTGTCTAACATCAGTATCAATTTTTGCACAGGAAAGTCTTGCTTCTTTTAATTAACATCTTTCCTTAACGTATTTCCTTATATAGCATGTGCATTTGCTTTATATTTTTCCCTGTCCTCACATGGCAAGTCCCCCATGTGTGTGTTTCCATCAGAAGAGTAGCGTGCCTTGGCAGGGCCCCGTATAAAAATTTGTTTGGGGGGCCCTAGGAAGGGTAAAGATTTGTTTTGCTTACGCACGTTGGGGGCCCCCGTGGCCCGGGGGCCCCGTATAATTGATACGGCAGATACGGCGGTAGCTACGCCTCTGGTTTCCATAATGTATGCATTTTTCTGAGCCTCAGAAGGGCAGCAATGAAGAAATTAGAAAAGATTGGGTGTAAGGATGTATCTCTGGAGACCATTATTGAAGTAGACTGCTTCTGGTCTTTTTTGTTTGTTTGTTTGTTTGTTTTACATTTTAAATTTGTTGAATTTTTTTCTATATTTGATATAAACCCACAAGTTTAAATTGTCCTATGCTCATATATGTATAAAGGAAAAAAAGATTTAAACTGAGACTACAGTCAAACCAATCATATCTGTGGTGGTGTTTATTCCATAATGTGTTCAGCCCCTTGATATAGCAATGATAAAATCCACGAATACAGCTGTTCTACTAAGATAATCAGAAGGAAGAGAAAAACATAGGAATGGGGCATAATGCTAATCTGTCATTTCAAGATCTTTTTTTGTGATATTTGTCTTTATTTTCAATGTAGCTCCTCTCCCTTCAGATCTATGAAAAAATCAAAATAAATGTTAATCTTTCATTAATGTATTTGTCTCAATTTTTAAGGAGTTAAAATAAATAGAAACAGGAAAATTTGTCTGCTAGAAGACAACAGAGCATATGAAATAGAAACTAGCATGACTAACCTTAGGTTACTGCACTTTAGATATACTGTATCATAAAAAGGCAAAGAACCACTAGAAAGGACATTTATTCTAGGAAAAGTTCAATGCAAAAAGGAAGAACAAAATGGATAGACTCAGTAAAGGAAACCATGGTTTTTGGTTTACAAGACTTGAGCAGGTCTGCTCATTATGAGATATTTGGGAGGTCAGTAAGGATGAACAACCTAACAACATAATTAGACAGTCTTCTTCTGTGTCTAGGCCAGAAGTGAAAGTGCCAAAATGAGGCAACCTTTTGGCAGTGGTGGGATTAAAAACACTTTTACTAGCTACTCTGTGGGCATGGTATGGTAGGCATGGCCGGGGGAAAGCCCTGTGTTGCACCTGATTTAGGACTACTGTACTTTATTTCAAAATTTGGATGGGCAGGGCCAGCCAGCATTCCTGCTACCGGTTCTGGTGAACTGGGGCAAACCTGCTGAATCCTACCACTGCCTTTTGGTGAGTTCATTCTGCTGGTCTTTTAGTGTGAGACAGATTAGCCAGCAACACACAGTTGCCGTTACCTGGGTACGCCTGATTGTTATTCAAAAATGCAACAATCTTTGAGAAGGCTCTTTCTGCGTATCCCAAGTTGACACCATGGGAACACTCTTGCTATAGCACTCTAAAGAAAGTTCATTTTCTTCTCCCAACTCATCAACAATTTGATGCAAAACAAAGTGAGATACCCAGAAAGAACTCCAGAACAATGGTGGTGTGCAATCACATTAACCAAGCTCATATTCATCAAAAATAGACCTAACTTGAGCTTGTCTAATACACTGCTCTTAATTGTAACTAACTGACAAAGTAATGGGCCTTGTATTGGCCACACTTCTACTCATGTACTTCATTGTGAAACAGAGATGCTCCCTGGCAGCTCATTAATTGATCTCAATTAAGCCACAGCAAGCTACACAAATGTGTGTGAACATCAATAAAATTCTGGTCATGGTTTTAATACTATTTAAACCAATGAAAGCAACTGTTAAAGTGATTGTTTTCATCATTTATGCATAGCTTTAAAATAAACTAGGAATAATAATGGCTTGCAACTGGAAACAATATGAATCCAGAACACAGAAATTGCTTGGACTGCTTCAAGCAGTGGAATTCAAAAGACACTGCTTTTTAAAAAGAAAAGAAACTGTGGAATCGCTGGAAGAACATTGGATGTTTACAAATAGACAGAGATACAGAGAACAGTCTACTAGTTGAATGCATTCATTATCTGAAACATTGTTCAGTCCAAATCCAATTTAAAAATTTAAAATAGTGTGCCCCCTCCTTAAAAAGCCATCCCTCGACCCTACGGTATTGACTAACTACCGTCCAGTGTCCAACCTTCCCTTCTTGGGTAAGGTTTTGGAAAAGACTGTGGCGCGGCAGCTACAGGATGTCCTGGATGAAGCGGATTATCTGGACCCTTTCCAGTCAGGATTCAGGCCCAGATATGGTACAGAAACTGCACTAATCGCATTGGTGGATGATCTCTGGAGAGAGCGGGACGGAGGCCATCCGTCCGTTCTAGTTCTTATCGATCTCTCAGCAGCCTTCGATACCATCGATCATGGTATCCTTCTGGGAAGGCTCCAAGGATTGGGGATCTGGGGCACTGTGTTGTCCTGGTTTTCCTCGTTTCTGAGGGGCAGGACCCAGTCGGTGTGGCTGGAGAAGGAGGAGTCCAGCCCTAGGCCCCTGCAATACGGGGTGCCTCAGGGCTCGGTGCTCTCTCCTCTCCTATTCAACATCTAGATGAAGCCGCTGGGTGAGATCATCCGTTCCCACGGGGTGAGGCATCATCAATATGCAGATGATACCCAGTTGTACATCTCAGCCCGTGGGGACCCAAGCGGTGCAGTGGAAGTCCTCTCCAGGTGCCTGGAGGCTGTGAGGTTTTGGATGGGGGACAACGGGCTACAACTGAATCCCGGCAAGACTGAGTGGCTATGGGTGAGGGGTCCTGTGCTATCACAGGAGTTGCCAACTTTGGTTCTGGATGGGGCGGTTCTGCCCCAGAAGGACCCGGTGCGTAATCTGGGGGTCCTCCTGGACTCACGACTATTGTTCAAAGAACAGGTGGCAGCCGTGGCCAGGAGGGCTTTTGCACAACTTCGTGTAATACCCCAGTTATGCCCCCTCCTAGATCGGGACGCCTTGCTCATGGTCACACACGCTTTGGTCACCTCCAGACTTGATTATTGTAATGCGCTCTACATGGGGCTGCCCTTGGTGACCATTCGGAGACTGCAGCTGGTCCAGAATGCGGCGGCTCGGGTGGTGATGGGGTGCGGGCGCTATGCTCGGGCCTCACCACTGCTCCGGGAGCTGCACTGGCTGCCAGTATGCCTCCGGGTACAATTCAAGGTGCTGGTTATTACCTTTAAAGCCCTATATGGTAGTGGGCCAGGATACCTAAGAGACCGTGTCACCCTAAGAACGTCTGCCCGTCCCACCAGGGCGGATCGGAGGGGCTCTCTTGTTACTCCATCAGCTAGGGATGCTCGCCTCACAAGCACTAGGAAGAGAGCCTTCTCTGTGTTCGCCCCGGCCCTTTGGAACCTCCTTACGACAGAGCTGCGCCTGCAGACGGAGATCCTGCCCTTCCGAAAGGGCGTAAAGACCTGGCTGGCGGGTCAAGTGTGGGGACACAGTAACGCAGGTTCCCACCTAGGATGGCTGATTTAAGGGCAGCCATCCTTCCCCCCACTTGGCATCTGTATCTGTATTTGCATCGGTTTTTAGATGTTTTATCTGTTTTAGTGTTTAAATTTTTATGAATTATTATGAACTTTTAAAGTTTTTATATATTGTTACGACCATTACCTATGACGGTAATGTATGTTGTAAGCCGCCCAGAGTCGGGTCTTCCCGATTGGGGCGGGATATTAAATGTGAATAATAAAATAAATAATAAATAAATAAATAAATAAACTATCATTAGCACTGCAGTTATCATTTTCAAATTTGTGTATACCAGTGATGGCTAACCTTTGTATGCCATATATTCTTGAACTCCAATTACCAGAAGCCCAGGTCAGCACTCCTGCTGATCAAAGCTTCTGGGAATTGAATTTCAGGAACATCTGGAATGCCAAGGTTCTCCATCACTGGTATATAGGAATATACAATTAAGACCAGTGGCAGTTCTGGTGAACTGGTGTGAACCTGCTGATGCCCACCACTGATTAAGACATACATATTGCATGCAAAATCTGATGTCTTATATCTGGAGTGTGTTTGTTTTTGTTTGTTTTGTATGTTTGTTTAATAATAACATTCCTGGTTTTTTTCCTCTCTTTCAGCAATGCATAAGAAACCATATAATCACCCTTGGAAATTCCTCAAAAGAGATAGGCTTATTGCATAATAAAAATCTTGCCAGCGGGAGTTAACACTCGCCCACGGCGAGTGGGCGGCAATATAAATTTGAACTAATAAATAAAAACAAATAAATAAATAAAACTGTGGAAACAGAGTACACATTCACTTATTTATGGATATGTTCTTACCTAGAGAATCTTGTGATTGATATAGCTAGGCTTCTCAGTTAGTACTAAAAAGAAAAAAGGAGGAAAATGAATATGAGATTTCCAAACAGAGAGCACTTCATAATCGTTTTTGCCTTTCGCTTCTTGATCTGCCACATGGATACAACAGCTTAACAAAGTCCTAAATCAACTAATTGCAATGGGTCATGAAACAACCATTTGCCTCTTAGATAGCTAGGGACCAGGAAGGTCTCTATACCTTGATACTCAGACCTGCACTGACTGGATATCCTGGATCAGTGATCCCCAAACTAAGGTCCGGGGCCCGGGTGCGGCCCCCAACACCAATTCATCTGCCCCACGAAGCCCTCGGGCCCCTGGAAACGGAAGTAAACATGCCCGTACAGGCATGTTTTACTTCCGATTCCAGGAGCAACAAGGGCTTCGCAGGGCGGATGAATTGGTGTAGGGGGCTGCACCCGGGCCCAGGACCTTAGTGACTGGCTCCCTGAACTACTTGATCGGCCCACGGCCAAAAAAGTTTGGGCACCTCTGTTCTGGATAGTCTGTGTGGCCTTGGAGAAAACCACAGAGTTCATGGGCATCCTCAGAAGAAGAGAATGGTGAATCACTTCTGTGTATTCTCTATCTAGAAAACCTGAAAAGGGATGTCATAAGTCAAAATTGACTTGATGGCACACTATAATTTATTCAGACTTGCACACAACACATGATTCTTCATACTTTGTGTGTGCTATATGTCATTAAGTCCGGGCCAACTGACAGACCTTAATAGAGCTTTCCAGGTAAGTGAGATATTAAAGGCATGATTTTACTTGTGCTACCCCCGCCCATGAGTTTGCACAGCCAAGTAAGGATTGTAACCCAGGTTGCCTTGGTCATAGTCATACCTCTGTCCACTACACCACATTGGGCAATCTGTCATACTGTAAAGTTTGTTAATCTCCAGCAGTCCACGGGACATGCATTCCTAAAACTTTGCAAGCCAGACTGAGCCCAATAACCATCTCAGTTTTTTCCTGAAAAAATCAGTTATTTTTTCTTTGAAAAGCTCCCTTGGGCCATCTAGTACCCAGAAGAAGAAAAGGGGAGGATGCAGGACTCCCAAATGTTCAGGGAAGCCCTGGAAACATGCTAAGAAAATTTCCCCACCACTTCTAGAAGACAAGAGTTGACTTTTTAGAATATTGATGGAGATGCTAAAAGACCCCAGATATGCTAGGAGGCAAGATTTGTCTTTCTGAAAGGTGCATGGTGCCAAGATGACATGTTTCCATCCCTATTGGACTTAATGTTTTATAGTTTCTTCAAGCATATACCAGATATACCATCTGTTTCAAAGCAGCAACTAAAACAGGAAGTTTATTGGTAAAGTTGTAATATTTCCAAGTCCATCAATGTCAGAACACACTTTGATGTCCATCACATATATCAAAGGCTTATTAATTTCTAGATTTCACTTGTTCAAATGACAAACCCAACTATTATGAGCTGCAAGTCCAAGATCAGTAATAGATAACCTTGGCACTCCAGGTGTTCTTGGACTTCAGTTCCCAAAAGCCCTGATCAGCAGGAATGCTGACCTGGGCTTCTGGTAATTGAAGTCCAAGAACACCTGGAGTGCTAAGATTAGCCATCATCAGGGCCGTAGCTAGGGTGGACGTCATCCACATTGAGTTAGCAGTTTGCCCACCCTCAAACTCCTGGCTGCTAATATATATGACAGATATATATGAAATTGTTGCCCATTCTGAAAAAATATTCGCCTACCCAGATCTAGAATCCTGGCTATGGCCTTGGCCATCATTGTCCTAGGTTAACCAGGATGCACCAATATAACGAAATATTTCATCTGAAGCTTATAAACAAAGGATTTGATCAAAAGTTTTGGTTGCAAGTCCTAGGTCAGTGATGGTGACCCTTGGCACTCTAGGTGTTCTTGGACCTCAATTACCAGAAGCCCAAGCCAGCTCTCCTGCTGATCAGGGCTTCTGGGAATTGAAGTTCTAGGACACCTGGAGTGCAAAGGTTCGCCATCACTGTCCTAGGTTAAACCAGATGCACCAATACAAAGAAATATTCCGTCTGAAGATTATAAACAAAGGGTTGGATCTAGTGGACCTTCTGCTAAGGCAACCAACCCCACATTTGATCTGTTCTGTAATTAGATGATTAATATAAACTATGATTATCACATTTGGATGCTTCTGCCTACAATTATATAAAATTATTTTGTGTATTTCAGGCTAGATACTGCTAAGGCTATTTCCAGAGAGTAAGAATTTGCTATCATTATTTGTTTTTCTAAACTGAATTTCTGAGGACAGAAGTATACGATGATCTGTTTTTAAAATTCTTTGTTCTCAGTAATGTGGAATATTACTCAAAGTAATAAAATATTTCCAACCTGGCTAGATAGCTCAGTGGTTTAGGTATCTGCAGTTGTGGGATTCAATTTTTTTTTTACTATCTACTCTGTGGGCGTGGTATGGTTGGTGTGCACCCAAATTAGGACTACTGTACTTTATTTCAAAACTTGGGTGGGCAGGGCCAGCCAGAATTTCTTGTTCCATTTCTGGTGAGCTGGTGTGAACCTGCTGAATCCCACCACTGGGTATCTGACTGTGGAGGCAGGTGGTGAGAGTTCAATTCTCTACTGGACCTCCTGAGAGAAGAGTCAGTCTGTGTAGTTATGGGCAAGTGGCACAATCCCAGGGCCAGCCCCAGAAGTTGGGAATGGATAACTAATTCTATATATTCTCTACCTGGAAAACTCTGGGAAAGGGTTATGATAAATCAGAATTGAGTTGACAGCACAGTAGTAGTAGTAGGGGTAGTAGTAGTAGGAAAGTATTTCACCTTTCTTTTATACAGCTGGCTACTGTAGGTTTCTTCAGTGCTTTTGTATAAATATCCTTTTCCACTTGTAAAATGACTTTCCACACAACTTAACCTAGTGTCTGAAAGCTACCAGTCTACTCACAAATATCCCCAAAAGTCAAGATCATGACAAGCTGAAGAATTTTGCCAAGATGGATGGAGATGAGGATGTTGAGATGTGTTAAACAAGGCAAGAAATGAAAGAGAAAGGATTAGGGTACCTTTGAGGCAGCGCCTGCTGTTCGAGAAGGGTCTTTGCCGCCCCGCCCCACCCCGCCCCACCCTGGGTGGTAGGGTCGGAAGACAACTGCGTGGAAGGCTGGGATTGGTTCACTTGTATTGGGGGGCATATCCTGTGGGGTGTTATTGTCCTGAGTTTGGGATTAATCTTTGTGGGTTGGGAATTGGTCGCCCGCCCGCCCGCCCGCCCTAAAAATCGAGGTGGCAATAGTGGTCACAATATTTTGGGCCAGGTAGGAATTTTGGGTCACGGCTGATTGGCTTTGCCGGTGGCTGTTTTCGCCTACCTCATCTCGATGAGTAAGGGTATAGGGGCGACAGAATTGTACGGGTTGGGCGGAAAGCACGGGGGAGTAGTGGGGGGGTGATGAGTTGTAGGGGAGGGGGAGGAGTTTGGGTTAGGACGTGGTTATGTTAATTTGGCCTGGCCCAAATCTCCCCCCGGAGATTTGCCCCCATGCTTTGCTGGCCCCTGCGTTTAGGGCTGTATATATATTTTACTTGTCACTTAATAAAGTGGCCAATTTCTATTCCACGAAGTTGTCTTGTTGTCCTTGTATGGGGGTGGCATGGGGTGGCAAAGTATTATTTATGAGGATCTCTACCCAGCTGTGTGATGAAGCAATTGTGTGAAGCTGTCAAAGCACATAAAAATATTAGTAGGGATAAGGACATTGCTTGTTTAACTGAAATTCTAACAGGAGAGGGCGGGCAAGTGATTTTGTTTACTATGTCATGCATTGTATTAGTTGTAGTGCAAGATATTTGGGAGTTACTTGATCTTGAATGGGCAATTAAGATTAATTAACTTCATTGTTTCTGGTGGAAATGACCTACTACAACTGGTTTTGTTGAACTGAATCTAAATATTTGCCCATCCTGGTAGCCTCTTATGAATCCTAGTAGCTTCTTCAATCCTAGTAGCTTCTTCATATGAGGATGATGACCCCAAATCAAGGTTCATGCTCTCATGGAAAGGTTTCTGGGTATAACAGCTTCTCTTTGTTTGGACTGTTTTGTTTCTATGTTTCTTCTTCCTTTGTATACAGATCAAACTTTAAACTTGGTTTCATTTTGATTTATCTCTATTATTAAAGTAACGATAGAGGAGGCAGGTCCAGAACATATCCTCTCACCTCATGTCAGGTGCACACATGCTGGATGACTGAGTGGGCTTCCATGTGACTTAAAATTTCCATTTTCACATAATTATGTTTGCTTTAAAGAAAATTCACTTGGATCTCTTGTACAAATGATACTAGTATGGAGTTTAAGATACAAGTTCAGAAAGAATGAACCCTGACTCAAATTTCTTCTTATACAGATTTCTGCACAGTTCCTTTGTTCCAAAATTCACCAAATATGTGGCTGGTAATAGAGTGAGAATGGACTTCTGTCAATAAGATAGGACAATTTTAATTGTTTTGAAATTGGATCATTTGTGATATGACCCGTCAAGTTAATTCTGATTTATGATAACCTTAGAAAAGTATGTGACCTGTACAAAGGGTGGCTTTATTTGTGCCACCATCCACCCATATCTTTCTATGGCTGAATGGAGATTTGAAGCCAGAACTCCCATTTTCCAGTCCAACATTCTGTCACTAGGGTACACTTGCTCCCATTGGATCACAAATCTAAAACTTACACAAGATTAAATCCCATTGATTTTAATTGGATTATTCTAAGCAGTGATGGGATGACAAAAATTCTACTACCACGCCATGATGTCACGGACGTCATGGGCATGGCCAATGTCATGACGTCATGACGTCATGGCCGAAGCCGACGTCATGACGTTGTGGGCGGGGCCAAAAATAAAAATAAATATAAAATAAAAATAAACATACACACACAAACCCCTCCCTCTCAGCCCACCCACCCAGACACAAATAAATAAAGAAATAAATAAAATAAAAACAACCACCTACCCAAAACACAAATAAATTACCCACCCACACCAAATAAAAACCCCTCGCTTACCTTTCTTGGGACCCAGCACCCCGACTGCGGCCACAGGAGCCACTGGCTGCAGCCGCCGTCCACAGCCGCTGCCGGAGCTGCCTGCACCCCTGTGGCATCCTCCTCGGGCCGGTACCTTTTTAGCCCGGCTCCGGCCACGGCCAGGGGCGGCGGGCAGCAGTGGCTCTGGCGGTGGCTCCAGCCGCGGCTGCCGAGCCTCCCTGGGGCGTCCCCATGCCGCACCGCCTGCAGCTTCCTCCTCCACCAGGCGCCGCAGTCGGGCTAAAAAGGGACCGGCCCAAGGAGGAGGCCACAGGGATGCAGGCAGCAGCAGCTCCGGCGGCAGGGGGCGGCGGCTGCAGGCACCCGGCCCGCAGGCACCCGGCGGAGGAGGAGGCGGCAGCGGTGCGCCGCACCAGGCGTCCCCAGGGCATGGGGCTTGTCGGCAGCGGACGGCCCAGGCAGCCCTCAATGTGCCCCGGGGGAGGTGCCCTCCTCAGAGGGCTGGTGCCGGTGCCACCGCCCTGAAAGCTATAGAACATTTTTTTAAAAAAATCAGAGCTAAAATGGCTCCAATTGACTGTGCATGCGCAGAAACTCAATCTGATGCATGTGCAATGCGTCAGATTGAGTTTCTGCGCATGCACAGTCAATTGGAGCCATTTTAGCTCCGATTTTTTTTAAAAAAAAATTCTTTCGGTGAGGTTGTCTACCCTCCCGGAGAACCCTCCAGGATTGGTCCTACCGGTTCCAGGGAACCGTCTGGAACCAGGGACATCCCATCACTGATTCTAAGTAAAATGAAGTCTAAATTCAACCATAAAGGTCTATGGCACAGGTGAGCAAATTTTAGTCCTTCATATGTTGGACTGCACCTCAGAATTGGTTTGGTTTGATGAAAGCTTAAATCCAACCACATCTAGAGAGCCACGATGTTCCTACCCTAGTTTACAGGCTCATGCCATTGAACGAATGGTCAATATTGAAGATACTTTGGAGGTTCTCCCTTCATTCTACTGTTAACACTATGTCTTGTTGCTCAACATTAGACAAGGACTAATGCTTGGAGATTCTGAGAGATGTAGCCCAAAAATTAATTTCCCTTGCTTCAGACAGGAGGTACCATATGATGCCTCTTCCTTGAATTTAGATGACTCCCAGTACAAAATGTTTCCACCAAAAATGGACTGACATAGGCAGTCTTACCTGTATCAGCACAGTAGCTCCATTTTCTATCTTTGTCATAGCTGCTTGTTGTAGCACACCAAAACATCCTGGGCCTGGCATATTCATCTGTGCAGGTATAGAACTTCCGCTTTTTGTAAATGAAGGGGAAAATGCAGGGTTTTCCATCAGAGTTCCCCCCATGCTCTGTGTCAGGAACAGAGAATTAAGTTTAAATTATATCCATATTCTAGTATATCATTAGGTGCTCTCAAATACATTTAAAGAATTTGATTTAAGCATTTTGTTAACAAGTAAAGCATGGGAGTAAAGCAAGAAATTGAGTTAGTGATTTTGTTGTTGTTTGTTTGGTCTTGGAGAATATGCATGTACAGTATTCCTTTTGTGCATTTGTGTAAATAATTAAAAATATACTAAATAATGTTATTTTTACTCTGAGTTTTAAAAATGAAGATGCAACCATATGGGCTCTATGTCACAACAGTTTGCCTCCACGATAATGAGGTTTCTTCACATCCCTGCTTTGGTCTTGTAGAATACATTGGTAAAGGGAAGAAGTGGGTCTATGCTTCTTTAAGTCTGTATTGAATAATTATCTTTTTTATATATAAAGTCCTTTCAGATAGAAAGTTTGTAATAGCAAGCTGGAAACCTTTTCCCTAGAATCTAACTTTTCGCTAAGAGTGTAAATCATGACCCAGCTTACTAAATTAGAAAGAAGTTATCCTTATACCAAGTCAAGATAGTACAATAAGAGAGAATTTACATTTTTGAATGTGGCTGAAATTCTATATAACTGAAATGAAATTACAGAACAAAGCTGATTGAACCCATAAATAAATGCAAGTTTCCTTTAAAACACAATCAAGACTATAGAATTTGATGTATTAAAAGGGGGAACAAACTACAGCAAAATCTGTAGTCTTGGTTTTCAAAAAAAAAGAAAAAAGTATTCCATTTTGTTGGCAGTCACAAAAGGACTGTGTCATATGTCAGGAAATGTATGCATCATACATACATACATACATACATACATACATACATACATACATACATACATACATACATACATACATACATACAACTTTGAACTAATAATAAGTACAGTACTGTCTTATTGTTCTATAGACTTTTAAAAAGTACAGTAGAGAGGGCTAGTAGAACTGTGAGAAAGAACACAATTGCATGTTCATTAAGGAGTATATCCCATTAAACTAAATGGGATCTGTTTCAAAGAGAATATATATGTGCTTGTGTGGATTTCCCTTTTTGCAATTCTACAGTATTGGTGAGAATCTTCTTACCTCTCTCATAACAGTGTTTCCATCTGTGATCTTTGTCATAGTTATGAGTTGTGGCGCACCACAGTGAGTCTATCTTGGACCCATCCTTTGTACAGGTAGAATATGTCTTGTTTTCATACATGAATGGAAAGACGCAAGCTGAAAAGTCTGAAGGACCAGAAGATGAAATCAGAACATAAGCAAAGATGTTGGGATTTCAATCTGAAAGAACACATCATTTTAAACCTTTTTACTTTCCACAATTTTGTAGTCTACAAAAGAGAGGAATTTGTGAATGCACAGGAGTCCTTTGAGTTTCAAGAATTAAAGTAATACTGTTTTGTTGGGGGGGGGGGTTTAAAAAAAAGAATGCCATTGACTTTCAAAATTATAAAGATTTATATATTAACAAAGGAAGAGTATTCTATTATTTCAGAGCTGGAGCAACCAATGCAAATGTCCAGACTTTCAGAAGAACATGAGCTGAAGTTCGTTGTCCTTTAATCAATAGTGGAGGAGCAAGGGAACATTTTTAACTCCATGGTTTTAAAGCATTCAGCTTCAAATATGTATATAAAAAGATCATATCCAAAATTAGTTTTTCAGCTGTAAGCCTCCCTTATACACTCTCCCCAGCTTCCAGAGGCATTGGGAATGGTTTATACTTAAGTGATGTAAAAAATAAAAACCTCTTATGGAGGTTCAAAAATAAGCTCTCGGGGGTAGGTTGCAGCGTTCGAGCATCTATGAAATCTTGATGTATAGAACCTGAACCCCAAGAGATCAAACAATGAGCTAAGTACCAGTGGTGGGCTCAAAAAAAATTTACTACCACACTGTGGGTGTGGTATGGTGGGCGTGGCCCAGGGGCCCTGTGTTGCACCCAAATTAGGACTATTTCATTTCAAAACTTGGATGGGCGGGGCCAGCCAGAATTTCTGCTACTGATTCTGGCGAACTGGCACATACTTGTTGATGCCCACCACAGCTAAGTACCCATCTGGACTTGCTCTAAATCTGGAGATAAAGGTGAGCGCATGGAATATATGAGGGTAAGATTTTTATGTTGAAAGCTTCTCCTAAACCTCAAAGATCTAGAGATCTTTGGGAACAGAGTGTATCATGAGTGCCCTGCACAATATAAAATGAATGAAAAAAATGGATTAGGAATGTACACCGGTTTTAGATAAAACCTGATTTACTAGCAAAATCGATTTTTATTTAGACTGTTTTGTTTATGGTCTAGAATCAAATGAACAGCCAGATTCAGTTCTGGGATAAAATGAGTTTACATATTGAGTTAAATCTACATCTTAATGTGAATTAGATATGACACAAATTGCCCTAGATTATATTGAGATCAATCCTAAAGTCCCAAACTGACCTCTGATCTGAACAGCTCTAATTTAGATATGTCAGCTGGCAAAAACCAAAAGAGGGAAAATAAACATTTCTTACAATATATCCTATATGCCATTTATATAATTTTTGTATAAATGGCATATATATAAACCAACATCCATACCTCCATTAGAGCAAATAAATATGGAATGGAGCATCACAAAGCCCACATTTTGTCCTCTTGCTTTTTCCTCCTAGAACAAGCTTCTCTTAACTTTTTTAGTGGCTCAGTGGTTAAGAAGCTTGCCTTGTTAGCTGGAAAGCTGGCAAGTTGGCAGTTCAAGACCCGGGTACCACATAACAGATTAAGCACTTGTCTCTGTCCCAGCTCTTGGGGCCATGAAAGGGGCCTTATTTGGGCATTCACTGAGCAGAGTTTCTTCCGCAAAAATCTTTTCAACCAAGAATAATTTCTGACATGAAATTATTATTATTAACTTTTGCTTAGCCTGCCATTGTAGAAACACACACACACACAACAGTAATAGCCCTTCATTGCAATAGCACATCATTGCAATAGCCAAGGATTCTACTGCATGTGTTCAAACCTCTTCTCATGCAAGGGCTTTACCCTAAAGTTAATTAAGTTGGGAAATATCAAATCAAAAGGGACAAAAGGTTGTCTCTCTCTATTCAAGATACAGAAGGAAGATCTTACCTAGAAATGCTGCACAGAAAGGCAACAATAGCCAGGAATAGACTAGGAATTGGATGATGGATCCCATGGGTACTGATCCTTCCAAAAGTGTGGGAAAGCCAACCAGGACTTCCTTATTGGGATTTTTTGTTGTGGAACAGCCTCCACACAAATAAAGAATGCAACACCCATCTGGCTGTTCATACATAAACATGACACAACAGACAAATATTAACTCCATTATGAGGCAGAAGAGTCAAGAGGTGTGGCTGCTATAAAAACAATACTTTGTCTCAACTAGGTAGGCCGTAACAGACTTGCTCTAGGATTTGTTCTCATTAGTCTCATTATTGCATAGCATCCTGACAGTGAGGCTCTCTGTAATTGCAGCAAAATATTGCTGTATTTTGTTACAACCATCCTGAACAGACCATTGCCCAAAAAGTCATATATGACTGACAAACCTGCTCTGCCCCAACCCACATCCAGCCACAATTTCCACTATTGGTACACATGATAAACAGCCAACAATGGGGTTAAGCTAGGTACAGTGATGGTAAACCTTGGCACTCCAGGTGTAACTTTGGGACTCCAGGTGTTCTTGGACTTCAATTCTCAGAAGCCCTGATCAGCAGAAGTGTTGACTTGGGCTTCTGGGAATTGAAGTCCAAGAACACCTGGAGTGCCAAGGTTCTGCATCGCTGGGCTAGGATGACCATATTCTGTCTGAGGAAATCTTGTGTGACTAAACAGAACATGCACTGAACAACAAGGCTAGAAGTACATTGACAAGAGTTTGGAGAATGAAGCCTAATTCCATCCTCCATGCCTCTTAATAAAGGAAGGGTGAGCAGCTTTGATGGATCATGATTCATGGGGCTACTTTCCTTTCCTTTCCTTTCCTTTCCTCATAACCTGTTGCCAATCTGCTGCTGGGTTTCAGTGACATCATGGAATACATGAATTAATTTTTCCACTTCTTGTTTGTTGACAGCAAAGAGAGATTTCAAGGTAAAAAATGGTATGTGAGGAATATACACTGAATTTTAAAGATGAATTGTGCTCACTAGACACTTCTTCTCATAACCAAGATCTTGTTCTTTGGCTATAGCAATAACAATTACACTTATATACTGCCCCATAGCACAGTGCACTCTCTGGACAGTCCACAAGGTAATTAATATTTGTCCCAAACATGTTCGGTACTCACTTTACCAACCATGGGAGGATGGAAGGCTGAATCAACATTGCGCCCCAATAGAATCAAACTTACAATGTCAGCAGCTTTGCCTGCATTATAGCACTTTAGCCACTGCATCACCAGGGCTTTGCTCCTGGAGCAATAATTCAGTGCTCTGCCAGGTGCTATGCTTCCTAGAGAATAAGAAGTTTTACAAAATGTACAATTTGGGGTCATTGTTAATGAAAACCTGCCAACCCATTATTTAATATGCCTCGCTAGCATTACTTGTTAATCTTGTTCTGCTTGGCCAACAAAAAATGTGTTGTCCTCATTGCCACCTCATAGAGCTGTCCCATTATGACTTTTCAGATGTACACTCAACAAGGTTTTACATATACACCTGCACATGTAAAACAGGAATGTGACAAAATGTGAATCATACAGTGAGATGTCAAGGAACTGGGACAACCTGCCTGTGGAAATAATTTGCCATTAAAAGAATCATGAGAAGGAATGGGTGAGGAATCCAGTTTCAGTCTGAAGTTCGTCTGGTCTTGAACTACTCTCCTTCAAATCAACTGTGAAACAGATGTACCTTCCAGTCTTGCAGCACGACATGAATTGATGGGAATGTATATATCTGGAATGTATCTCGGACTTCAGCCCCGCCAGGCAAAGAGGGCAAAGAGGGCAAAGAGGGCTCCTATCTGGGAGCGCCAGACTGCTCCACCTGTAGGTACTCCCGGGCCCCACCTCCATGCCCGCGCCGCCCTTGGACTTCGGCCCAGCTGGGCGAAGAGGACCACTGGCCAGGAGCACTGGGCTGCTCCACCTGTAGGCGCTCCGGGGCCCTGTCCCCATCACGGTCGTGTCTTTTTCCTCCCTGTATTTAAACTACAGGGAGAGAGAAACTGCTTGTGTCTCTTTCCCTCCCTGTATTTAAACTACAGGAGGGGGAAAGAGAGATACACGATTGGTTCGCTAGAGACCCAATCACGTCTCTCTCTTTCCTCCTCCCTGTAGTTTAAATACAGGGAGGGAAAGAGACACAAGCAGTCTCTGCGACTGCAGTAGGGTCGGGGGAAAGGCGCGTGCTTTTCCCCGACCCTACTGCAGTCGCAGAGACCGCTGTGGGTGGGGGGTGGATTGGGTAGTTCTACCCAAACCACCCCACACCCGCAGACCATTGCCTTGGATAACGCTAAGAATCATTATCCAGAATCGTTATCTGATGCAAGTTTTTTCCAAAAAACTTGCATCGTTATCCGATTCTAGCGTTATCCGATGCAATCGTTATCCGGGGTATTACTGTAGGATTTAATCCACTTGGGGACCATCACTCTTCTCTGTTGACTTCACCACCCAAAGTCATTAGTCCCCAGGGTTGTCAGGTTAGTTAACCACTGCCTGACACTCAGCATTGAATCGCTGGCAGTATGGTCTACTCTATTACCATAGCAGGATAACCTGGCCAGACTTTCTAATGCAGTGACAGCAAACCTTTGCACTCCAGCTGTTCTTGGACTTCAATTCTGAGAAGCCCAAGTTTCTGTAAATCCACACGAATAGGTTTATGTACATGCAGTAAACCCATTTGTATGGATTCACAGAGACTTGGGCTTCTAGGAATTGAAGTCCAAGAACATCTGGACTGCCAAGGTTTGCCATCACAGTGCTAGTGCATGCAAAATACTTGTTAAATGTGCTGTAGTCAGTGGAAATGTGACATTTTCTTTTGTCCAGATGTCTGTCTTCCAATATACCACCAAATCACAGGGTAGTTTCAGCTGGTCAGATGTATGGTTGTCAGAGCAGTCTACCATGTCTACTGGCTCAGAGATGTCTTCTTACTTCTCCCCTGACTCACCTGTGGCTCCTTCCCCTAGCCTCTGGCTGTATTCCTCCTCCAGGGCTCCCATTATACCTTTGAGACGCCAAGTCCTGGCTTTTATCACTGCATCACCAATTGCTTTCCCTGGGACTGATCCTACAGCCTCCTTCCCTCCCCCCCCCACCCCCAGTCCTCTTCTTACATCAGGTCACTTTCACAAACCTACTAGGGAGTTAGACTTTTGGAATTCCAGGTAGTCAGTTTCCGAGGGTGATGGCTGGCATACCAGAACCAACTCTTCCCTGTTCTCTCTTTTTTTCTCCTCGAATCTCGTCTTGGTTCAGGTCACCTCCTCAATCTTCTGGGGAGTTGGACCTTGGCAACCTCAGACACTGAGAGTAATGCCCCACCTATTGAGACTACCCCTAGTCTCTCCCTTACAGTGACAAAAGTCTTCTGTGAGCTAACAATCCAGTATTGTGGTGGTACCTGCAACAGAACATCCTTGTCAAGTCCATGCATTCTATTTTCTGTGCCACTAGAATAGTAGCTCTGGATGATTTTCAGCCACAATGACTAGTAAAAATAAAAAGCTTTATCCCCCATGTATGTGTCTAATGTACTTTTAAATCTCACACTATAACTTGTATCATCAGATTCCAGAGACACTGTTCAATAAGAGTCTTCTGTACATGCATAACTAAGGGCATTTGCAGGGGTACTGTTAATATTTAACACAATGTAAGAATGGGGAGGTATGCAGGGGTGCACGTACCTCCTGTGGGCTGCATGAGCTCCATTCACTGAGTAAAGAAAGTCATGGGACCCATTAATGAAGGGCAGCCGGACAAAGCCATTGAGACAGACAAAGACAGGCAGAGAGAAAGGTTGTTGATTAATCAATGAAGAATTGGAGATGCAGCAAGCTGGATTGGGGGAGTGTTTTGGTCCAAGGAAGAAGACTGCGTCATTCCTTTCCCTAAGGCAGGAGTTCCCAACCTAAGGCCCATGGGTCAGATCTTGCTCCTGCTACCATTTCATGTGCCCACCCCCACCCCTCCAAGGGCTTTCAAGAAACAAAATGGCCACCGCTTTGAAGCTGTTGGGATGAAATGGCCACCCCCATTGTGCAGGCAGGGCAAAATGGCCATCCAGCCCTTGAAGCTGACTGAGAGAGCATTACCCAGCCCCTGGACTGAAAAGGTTGGGAACCCCTACCCTAAGGCAACTCCTGTTCCACTCCCCACAAGACACACTGAAGACAAGAGAGAGGAGGCCTGGTAGTGTAAGGGCTGGACTGGGAGATGCTGCATTTTTTCTATTTGTTTATACCAGCCATCTCTGCATGGGGAACACCCCACCTGGAAGCTTGCTTCCTAGCCTTGCCTCCCAAGACACGTACTTGAGGGAATCCCAGTGGAGCAAATGGTGTCCCCAAACAGGGAAAATGTCCCAAATGATCAGTGAATTCAACTCAGCCCTCAGAGACTGTGAGGGGAAAGGAGTATGGGAACAGTTGCTGAACCCTTAAAAATGAAAGTTGTGTTCAAGCAATGATACCTCAAGCCCATGAAGTTTGCCTTGGGGGAACCCTGGCCCTACGAGCTCCCCAGGGGAATGATTGGTAGGCACACTCGGACTGTCTGTTGCAAAACCAGTTTCTCAGTCAGTTGGGCCAAAGGAAGCACTAGTAAATGGTGGCCAGACTGGAAAACATCCTTTATGACATTGCCCTTCAGACAATTATGTAAGCCACAAACCTCAGCTCTTTAATTCTACTCTGTGTGAATGTCTCCTTATAGCCTAACCAGATTGCCCCAGCATAAAGCTTCACTAGATGGCAGCAAACTCTGCCATCATCCAAGAGGTTGAGAAAGTATCCCTTTCTTTTTTTCACATGATGCACAATTTAAACATAAAAGTTCTTTATTGTTTGCCTTTTCTCTAAAAAGCCAAAAACATTTCAGGAACTATCAGGAGTTTTGATCTACTTCTTTTATTATTTTGGTTGCCCTTTTTGATCATTCTCTAACTTTACATTGGTATATTGTACAAGTGTGACAACACCACAGAGTTCTGGAGCAGCCTTGTGTCTGTTTTATTTTATTTATTTTTCCTCCTTCCTGACCTAATGATCTCCATACAGAATTTACCTTTCCCCCTACTATCTGCAAAGTGGCTAGCTTCATTGCCCTGTCTTCCAAGTTTCTTCTCCTAATTCTTGTTGTTCAGTTGCACAGTCGATTTTGACCCTTTGCGACCCCATGGACCATTGCCCGCCAGGTGCCTCTGCCCTCCACCATCTGCCTCAGCCCACCCAGCTTTATGCCCATTGCATCTATAATACCATCTAGCCATCTCATTTTTGGCCACCCCCTTCTTCTTTTGCCCTCTGCCTTTCCCAGCATCAAGGCTTTCTCAAGTGAATCCTCTCTTCTCATTACCACCAGGAATAACGTTGCTTTGACTATGCGAATTTTTGCTTGCAAAGTGATGTCTCTACTTTTAACTATGTTCCCCAGGTTTCTCACAGCTTGCCTCCCAAGAATCAGTCACCTTTTTATTTCATGGTTGCAATCACCATCTGCAGTGATCTTGGTTCCTAAAACAGTAAAATCTGTCATTGCTTCTACTTCTATTCTCCAGGGACTGATAGGGCCTGTTGCCATTATCTTGGTTTTCTTGGTGTTGAGTCTCAAGCCAGCTTTTTCACTTTCCTTCTTTCAACCTAAGCAGCAGCTTATACTACCCTAATGGCAGAAAGTGAGGAAGACCTACAGAAGATGCTACCATCAGATGATACAAGGCTCAATAACAGTCTTCTGTATATGCATACATAAGGACATTTGAAAAAGTGTTGTTTTCCTCCATTACTTCCATGTGGCTGAAAAAATACTGAGAGAGTTCAAAATGGCTGCATCTCCCTCAAGAACAAACAGCCAACTGCTCCCAACAAATAGGAGATGAGGGATTGGGCTTAGACAATCAAATTTCAGGTGGGAAGCAGGGTATTTTCTGATTAGTTAACAAACAAAACATGCAACCAAGCTAGTCCTGATAAACAAAAGCTTCCTCCTCCCAAGGATTATGTTTTAAGCCTTTGCTTGTTGAATTGTCATATCCCAACAATAAACTCAGAAGAAAAGTTGTTGTTTTGTGTACCCAAGATTGGCTGTGAGTCCCCAGACTTTGGGAGGGAGGCATGTGAATTGTAAGAAAAAGAACAAGTGTAAACAGAATTGAGGACATATGAATGGAAAGAGTTCACATTGGTAGTACCAAGGAAAGTAACATACATGTGTGACTTTTTGATACTTGCTATGACAAAGAGGAGTTTGCCTTCCCACTTGCTAGCAGTCAATGCTGCAAGAAACTCTTTGTTGTATATTTCAGAGGCGAGCCAACCACTCTCATGATTATTAATACAGTACTCAGAGCATATGGCAATCCAAGTCTGTAGCTTCTGCCAGTGCAGAATAAGCCCTTTTTCTATTATGTCTTTCAACCACCTTCAAATGCTGATGAACTTCATGAAGCAGATAATATATTCTGTGTAAAGGAATCTGGTTTTATTTGCACCCAATTCACTCATTCATTCCCAAATTCTGCATGAAATGTTTATTTGAGAATACATAGAGAGAGGTTCATAAATGGTTGTTTGATTTTAAAAAACAAACAGGCAAATACATTGCTAATTAAAGGAGATGATCTATGAGCGTACGTCCTAAAAATTGCTCAGCAAGATGACAATGGTTTGGAAGAGTAACAGGTGTGACTCTGCAGAGTGGAATGGTCAAATCTTCCCACACACAGCTCATAGATGATGTAAAATCTCATTCTCGCAGGTATTGGAAGAGGAGCACCTGCCAGAAAAGGACTAGAAAATCCCACAGGCCAATCAAGACCCTGCAATGACACTGATCAAGAGCTTATTATTCTGGCTGGAATCAAAGACTTGTCATTCCATTGCTCAATTACTTTCCACCACCTGAAAAAAAAGAAGGAAGGAAGAACAGAGTTATTAAAACTGCCATGTGTACAGAACAATATCTGTTGAGGAAAGAGGCCATAACAGTATGCTACTCCTTGAATAATTTAACTAGAATCACTTACCAATATCCCCTTCTTGTGTAAAGTGTTACATGTGTGGTCATTAAGGAGTTGTAGGTAGGCTATGGTTGCTGCTCTCCACATCCAGATATGGAACCACTGGTCCTGGAGAACAGAAATTCACTAAACTCATAATCTTAGATTTCAGATTTGCTTCTCAGTGGCTGGAATCCTATTTTGTAATGTACTCTATGTAAGTCTGATGATGTCATGAGCCATGGCCCCCTCCCACTCCATGGGATAGCTAGTCCAGTGATGGTGAACCTTTTAGAGACCAAGTGCCCCAATTACAACCACAAACCCACTTATTTATCGCAAAGTGCCAACACAGCAACAGGAGAGGAAGGAAACGTTCCTATTGGGCTGATGAGCAGAGGGGCAGGATGAACTGTGTGCTGAGGGAGGGGAGGAAGCACTCCCATTGGGCTGCTGGGCAGAGGGTTGGGGTGAACTCTGTGATAGGGGAATGAGATAGTGCTTGCATTGGGCTGCTGGGCACGAGTGCCCACAGAGAGGGCTCTGAGTGTCACCTCTGGCACGTGTGCTATAGGTTTGCCACCACTGAGCTAGTCTATAACTATAAAAAAAACCCAACAAGATGATATTACTGTTCCAATACATTGTTCACTGTGATATACACTGCAACAGCTATGAAGCACTAGGCACCCATAGACTGTATTTTCTTACCTGCAAAATGACAGTAAGTCCACTTAGGATCTGCATCATAGTTTCTAGTGAGAGAGCACCAGAGCCTTTCATGTGATGACCCATCAGTTGTGCATGATGAGTAGGACTTTCCCTTATAGATGAAAGGAAAGACACATGGCCCTTGAGAATTTGCCCTTAGTCCTGAAAAGTGGTAACAAAAGGAAGGAAGGAGAGAAAGAGAATGTGGATTAGACCATCCTTCTTTCTGAACCTGTAACTAGCATTCTTCAGATGAGAAACTTTTTTTTCCTTCTCCCCTGTGAGACAATAAAGATTGCCACACCAAAGAGAGGAAATTATCTGTCAGAGGGACTCTCCCTCAGAACATCACCCAGTTATCACAATCTGTGCAGCTCCAGGTGTTGCCCCCAGGGAAGGCTAGAAAGTCTATGACTAGAAATAGAGCCCTCTCCATGGCAGCATCTATGCTTTGGAATTAATTACTAGTCAAACTGCATCATGCTTTATCCTTCTACATTTTAAAGCAGGGGTGCCCAAACATTTTGGGCCATGGGCTGATCATGTGTTTTAGAAAGCCAGTCACTAAGACCCAGGGGCCAGATACGGCCCCCGACACCAATTCATCTGGCCCATGAAGCCCTCGTTGCTCCTGGAAGCGTAAGTAAAACGTGCCCATTTTACTTCAGCTTCCAGGAGCCATGAGGGCTTCACAGGTCGGGTGAATTGCCGTTGGGGCCACACTCGGCCCCCGAGCCTTAGTTCGGGCACCACTGTTTTAAAGAAACACCTCAAAACCTCCCTCTTCAAGGAGGCCTTTAAGGATATTTTACCTTTGCCAATAAGTTAGTTGTTTAAATTTTAGCCTACTTGCTCTCAGGTTGTATCAGATATTTATTGTATTGTTTGTTGTATGTTGTTGCTCTTTATTTTATTGCTTGTACACCACCCAGAGAGGGAAATATCCCAGATGGGTGGTATAAATATGTAATACTGTAAATAAATAAATAAGGTTACTACCAAAACATAATGTTTTTGCAGTAGATAGTTAAAGGGTAGGGTGACGGTCCTCTCAGTGGAGGAAATGACACCGGAAACCATCATTTTGGGCCCAATGGCAAAATGAGCAGAGGAGTAGTCACTTCACTATTCTGAGTCCCAATTTTCATGGAGGTGGAAAAAGCCATGCAGTGGTGGGCTTCAGCTGGTTCACACCAATTCACCAGAACTAGTAGGAGAAATTCTGGCTGCACCTGCCAATCCAGGATTTGGAATAAAGTAGTCCTAATTCGGGTGCAACACAGGGCTTTCCCCTGGCCTTACCCACCATACCTCACCCACAGAGTAGGTAGTAAAAAATTTTGAATCCCACCATTGAAGCCATGCCAGGTGGACTGGCTGTGAAAGCGCTCCTTGTTAATATCCTCAAGGCTGCAGCAGTCCTTTGCCGTTCCGGTGTTAAATCCTGCATTTCTCATTTCATACATGCCACAGGAGATGGCTCTGTGATCACAGTGTGTGGGTCACTTCATGGCAAGCTGGGATTCACCTTCAACAAATTCACGCCAATGGCATTTTCTCTGAAAATGATTTCCGGGGGGGAAATGTATACTCGGATACAAGTAGCAGACAACAACAAATTAAGGGATCCCTCTCTTCCTCTCTATTGTTATACTGACAATATTAATTTTCTTGAACTAGATTGGTCTTCTGATCATGTGCCAGAAATCCTGTTGCTTAGCTTCATAGGTGACAATTGAAGTACAGTCAAACCTCGCTTAGCGAGCATTTCGCTTTGCGAAAAACTCGCATAACGAGTGGGTTTTTCAAAAAGCGATCTGACTCACATAACGAAAATTTTTTGTTATATGAGTCCGACTCGCATAGCAAAAATTTTCGTTATGCGAGTCAGACTTCCCCTATGGAAATGCTCGCATAGCGAGCATTTCTATGGGGGGAAACTCACATAATGAAAAAATGTTCACTATGGGAGTGCAACTCACATAGCGAAAATATTCGCTATGCGAGTCAGACTTTCTCTGTAGAAAACTCACATAACAAGCATTTCTATGGGGAAAACTCACATACAGTAATACCTCATATAACATTAGTATCGAATAACACGAAAATCGCATAACATCAAGGAATCTGGGGGGAAGAATTGCATCAGATAACATTAAGATCCTATGGGATGCTTCAGATAACAACCGCGAAAGCCTGTGTGGTTACAATGTATCTCTATGGATCCCATAGAGGATCAGATAACACGAAAAATCATATAACACGAAGACTTGTGGAACCAGGTTTTAGCGTTATATGAGGTTTTACTGTAATGAAAAAATTCACTATGGGAGTTTTTCCCCTAAAAAAGCTCGTTATGCGAGTTTTTCCATAGGGATTTTCACTATGCGAGTCGGACTCGCATAGTGAAAAACTCGCATAGTGAGCAGACTCGCCAAATAAATTAAATTCATTATATGAGGTATTACTGTAGTATATTTATATTATATTTATATTTATTAAATTTAATACCCCGCCCCAATCGGGAGGACCCGACTCTGGGCGGCATTACATCCAAAATAAAAACAAAAATAAAACCCAACACTAAAACGTCAGAGGGGTGTCCAAACTTTTTGGGCTGTGGGCCGATCTTGTGGCTCAGGGAGCTGGTCATTAAGGCCCGGGGGCGGCCCCCAATGCAAATTCATCTGGCCCACGAAGCCCTCGTCGCTCCTAGAAGCGGAAGTAAAATGCACCCGTATGGGCGCATTTTACTTCCGCTTCCAGGAGCGACGAGGGCTTCACGGTCTGGATGAATTGGTGTTGGGGGCCGCACCCGGCCCCCAGGCCTTAGTTTGGGCACCACTGCTGTAGTCCCATTGAGTCAGTGTGCGTTTGGTGAATCAATTATTCCCAAATGTCTATGGATAAAATGGACCTACTCTGCAACTTACCATGCTGAGGAGTAAGATTTTAGCCTGAATGCTGTAATATATACTCTGGTTAGGAGTATTTGGACTGAGAACTGAGATTGTTACAGAGATACTTATGGTCAGCTAACTATTTATTTATTTATTTATTTATTTATTTTATTGAATTTATTACCCCGCCCCACTCGGGAGAACCCGACTATATTTCTGTGTCATGATATGTCAATTTGTCTTCCATTCAATCTGTATTTAGACCATGACATTATAAAATTGTCTAGTCTCATATGAACATATGAAGAAGATATATTGAAGGAATAATCATCCTTCTAGTGCAATATAGGTCTGCCATGAACTATCCTGACCTGGGGACTACTCATAACTAGGGATGAGAAAGTATCTCGGTCTCAATGCTGTTGCATTACCACGCCCCATTTGTATTTTCATCCCATCTTTTTCTTCTCTTAAGTGCATCTTTGTTCCTTTGTTCCTTAAGTGTTAAAATGCATGCACTTGTACCTCTAAATTAACAAGGAGTGTGGGTTTCAAATGTATGGAAGTCTTTTAAAAAACTGTGAATTTTGGAAACAAAGTGTCTCAGGAAATGTGAAACAAATATCTTTGCAAAGTAATGAAATATAATAAAAACAAAATTATAAGTGTCATTAACTCAATGCTAACTTATGACAATACTTTCCCTGTTTTCTAGATTCAAGGAACTAATCTTGACATATACAACCCAACATGGCTTCAGACCTCTGTACGTATCTGAGAGTATCTCCTGGTTAAGTCAGTGAGTCCCAAGTCACCTGTTCCTTCTAGTCATAGCAATTGAAAGTACCCTCCCCAAGAGATGCCAAGAAGATTATGATTACAAATTAGGCCTTCTTGGTAGTGGCTCCATTAGCCTGAAATGCTTTTAGGAACCTCTTGCCTCCTTCCTAGTTTGGACTTCTTTTTATTTATTACTCACTGTGGCGAGTGGGCAGCGATATAAATCTAATAAATAAATAAATATTAATGTGTATCTTAACCAAATAGGTTACTTCTAAATAAACAATTAATGAATATATAAAGGAATCAGAAGTAGTTTACTATTCCCTTCTTTTGGGGACATCATGACACTGTGTAGCTTCCCTAAGGGACACAGGCTGCCTTTTCTACCAACAGAAACTATGGAGAATCAAACTCCAATGCCATGCACCCAATTCACTGGACTGCCGAACCAAGTCCTCCCCCACCACCACCCCCAGCGCTACTCACAGTTCTCTGTGGTGACTGGAGCAAAGTTACCTAAGATGGCAAGGACATTACATTTCAGTCAAGAAAATTCTCTGACTTCTGGGGAATTGAAAAGGAGGTGTTGGCCATCAAGCTACCATTATACTTCATTATTCTGAATGTCATCTTTTATTCAGCAGTTCACAGTGCCTCGAACCAAGTGGTGCTCCTACCTAATATTGAATTGCATTTTTTCCTCTGTTTCTTTCTCTACAAAGACCCATCACTGTGCCTAACCAGCACAACCATACTCTTCCATCGAAGATCCCACTGTGTCCTTACTTGAATCAGCACAGTAGGTCCATTTCTGATCTCTATCGTAACTGCTGGTTGTTGCACACCAGAACCTCCCTTTGTCAGAATCTTCATTGGTGCATGTGTGAAAAATCCGGTTCTTGTAAGTGTAAGGGAAAATGCAGAAGTCTCCTCCAGAGTTTCCTCCATGCTCTAGTTGCAAAGAAAAGAAGAATATATTTGCACTCATTAATTTTGTTGTTGTCTGTGCTGTCAAGTCACAACTGACTTATAGCAGCCCTAAAAGGACTTTCAAGGTTTTTTAGATTAAGTAGCCAGAAGTCACAGACAATTCAAGTTTCAAGTTTTAAAGCACTAAAACAAAAATCCACATCTACTACACAGTTTGTCCAAATGGTGCTTAGGGGTAGTTTTAATCTTGAGGTTTCAAAGAAAGTTGAAAATTTCAGTAGCTATTCTTGAAGAAATTTCTCTTTTGTTATAACATATTTTGGGCAATTTTTTTTAAAAAAGAGTAAGAAAGCGTGTCAAGTTCGAACAGAAAACAATCACAGCAATATATTGATCTAGAGGTAGACAGTAAAACCTCACATAAAGAGCTCCTCACTTAGAGAGTAACTTGCTTCAAGAGCAGAAATTTCTCTGAATGGTCGCTTCACTTAACAACTAAAACCAACCAAAAACTCACTTAACAAATAAATCAGGGTTCGCAATCCATCACCACCCAGCAAAAAGTCACAGTTGGTCACTTACAATGGTGTTTCACTTAAAGAGCAAACTCACTTAAAGAGCAATCCTGTGGAACACATTATGCTCTTTAAGCGAGGTACAACTGTATTAAGAAACCATCCAACATGTGGACTTGCTAAATGAATACTATGGATGCTTTTAAAATGGATGCTTTTTTCCCCCTTTACAATATTTTGTGATGATGTATTTATTAATTGTGTGGTGTTTAATTTTACTGTATTGTATTCTATTATTGTATTATTAGATGTATTGTGATTGTTGTTAGCCACCCTGAATCGTGTAGCCGAGTTGGGCAGCATACAAATCCAATAAATAAATCAAATCAAATCAGCATTGCTCCTAATTGGGACCTAGACCTTCAACCTAAGCACATTTAATTGTGAAAGGCTTCAGCATGTAATTCTATTCTTTTGCTTTAAAAGTAACTTTCCAAGTGTTGATGTAGCATAGAAGGTGGCTGTGCATAGAGCCACTCCACCATAGTTCAGTTCTGTGACTCCACTCCTTTCAAAAGCATTTGGAAAGAACTGATCCAGCAATTTATTTGCAAAGGGTTGGGATCAAACTACACTGAGTAGATTAAATGCTCATAGAACAGTATAATGCAATTTTAAAATAGATATCATATAACTTGTCCAAATTGTCTATCTATCTGCCTGCCTGCCTGCTTTCTTACTTGCCTGCTTGCTTGCAAGCCATCTAGATAGAGAACTGTAGGGAGTATGATAAGAAAAAACACGTTGTTTAGCTTTCCTCTTACCCCTGGTGGTGCAGTATTTCCATTGGGGAGAAATATTATAGTTAGCCGTTGTAGCGCACCATAGCCGGCGATATCGACTTCCATACCATGTACAAGAGGAGTAGGATCTCTGATTATAGATAAATGGGAGGACACAGGGAAGGGGTTCTCCACAGGAAACAAAGGTTAAAGGTGCCAGAATAAAAGTTAGAATTACTTTACTGTACATGGCAGATATGTTGAAATAAACAATTTCCTACTCTTTCATTCAAGTGTAGAATGCTATGAATGGTCATCATTGCACATACTTACGTGAGCACTGCTTTGCTCCATACACACACATATATAAACGTGCTCACAAACAACTGATGCTCATGGTTTTTACTTTCCTCTGACTTTTCCTGCTGGATTTAGTAAAAGGTCAACCCTGCCCTGCTTGAAAGCCAGTTGTATCTGAGTATTGTATAGGGTACTGTGCTCACCTCCATTTACAGCTGAAGAGCAAGTGCTGTCTGCACTGGGTTTAGTACTATTCAGATATTACAACCAATGTATTTCACTATAAAAATGAAACATTCACTCTCTACTTGCTTATGATTGAATATTCTACCTACTTCTCCCAAAGAAAACATCAGAAGAAGTGGAATTACTCTCAAACATTTGCATAGAAAACTGGATTATGTGCTGTTTGTTTCTTTTGATCTCTGTTGTTGTTATGTACCATCAAGTTGTCTTCATCCTAATGTTGGACCAATGAATGAAAGATCTCCAAAATGTCTGGTCCTCAACAACATGCTCAGCTCTTGCAAATTCAAGCCTTTAGCTTTCCTCAGAAAGTCAATATGATCTACAAGACTTACAGACCTTTCAACTATGGATACTTTAACCAATGTAATTATGGCAATGGAAAATGTCACAATGATATTTAATCCTGTAATGTCCAAACTGGATGTGTGCAGCCACAGATGAACTGGAAACCAAAGAGGCAAGTGTCTTCTATGGAGAGACAGGTCTGATGGCTAGGCCATCATTTCACTCAGAATTCACCCAGAGTAGATGGAAGGTCAGAAATGATATTTTTGTGTTGTTTTTTACTTATATTCCTCCATTTCTGTGATATTGTCATGTATGACTTTTGATCAATTGTCCTGATAAGGTACTCAGGCAGAAAAGGAAAGGATTTAGTTTTACAATGAAGTTTTCTGCCTGTAAATGCTTCAGGTAGACTTTTTGTGGCTGTCTGGAGACCACTATTGGCCTCTCATGAGGAGCATTCCTCCCTCCTCCTCCTTGTTTAAAAAAAACCCAAGAAGAGTACAGTTTGTAGTCTGGTACACTACAAATAGTACAAGACTGTAGTACAAAATGTTGTCATAGAATTGCACTTCACTGATCAGAACCAATGATATAATTGTTCTAAAAACTATTGATCATTTTAAAAAACTGTAACAGGATTTTTCCTTACCTTCACCTGTGACAAGAAATGGTAAGAGAATATGGATGCACCATAGAGATATCTTCTTGAAGGCCATTTCTTTTCTATAGATATCTGCCTTTTACAATGAATGCCCCCTTGTATACACCTTAAGAGGCAACTCTTCCACAACTGAAGGCATCAGATGTTTGCACGGTGACCAAGAACACATACCATACATGCCTGATGCAATCTTGTAAATTTGAGTTTTCTCCATTCTTGGTGTCAGAAGGTCATGAGAAATCTCAAATGGTCAGAAATGTTTAACATTACAGATCTTTCGTAACACAACAAATTCACTGAAAGGTGGCTTCATTTGTGCGGTTTCACATTGGGCCTAGACATGGAAGAAAAACTGGCAATTATTATCCCTGTTAGAGACCCTTATTTAAAGACCTGTTGCTGCATGTTGTTACCTCAAACAGATTCTTCCTTAATATGAGTTCCAAAGAAATACAGAAAATACTCCTAAGTATCACTCTAAACATTTATTCAGCAGTCTCTGTTGAGTGAAAATTTGCCTTTACGTGCAGATGAAAGCTTTTATGACAAGAGAACTTTGAATGTTCTATTTACCATGATCTTCATGCAAGAAATACAGTAGCTATACAGTTAAACTTATATAATATGAATTTAATTCGTTCCTCGAGGTTGGGTGTATCCCAAAAAATTCTTATCTTCAATCTCCCAATAGGAATGCATTGAACGCAATTTCCCATAGGAATGCATTGAATTTTGTTTCTTGAAAAAAATCCTATTAAAAATTATTATCTCAAACCTGCCCCCCCCCGAGATTTCCAGATGTATCTCGAGTTTTTTTAAGTCAAGCTGTTCATATCTCAAGGTTTGACTGTACCTATAGAAGTTGTCCAGCTCAGATACTGAGGTTTTGGTTGGTGCTTTTTCCATGTTTTCAAAACATCTCTTATAATGAAAAACCTGTATAACTAAAGGACTTTTAAGCAAAAGTTGACTCGTATAGCGAAAATTTCATTATATGAAGCAACATATCTCCCAGGGTGGTTTCAATACATCCCTATGGAGGTTTACATTATATGAAGCATCCCATAGGAAATTTCATTATACAAAGCATGCATCCATAGGGATGCATTGAAACCACCCTGGGTGATACATTACGTGTGGGTGATTACATTGCTGCTAGTTATATTATATGTTCTTAATCCCAAATCTTCTGAGCTATGTCCATACTTCATGTCTTATATTATGCCACCTATGACCATTTGGTTCACAGTCAAGGAATGGAATAAAATTAACAGTTCAAGTCCTAACCAAAGACCTAAGAGCTGTTAAGTCAATGTCTGAGTATATATGCAATTCCCAGTAGAGTTGTTTATTTGGAGAATTAGGATGTTGAAATCAGATTAGTCCAAAATTTCCAAATACTGTATCTAGGGAGTCCTTTAAGTGTACTTAAGTGAGCAGTGTTTTGTTCCACACATGTACACATATAAACACGCTTACAAACATCTGCTGGGTTTAGTAAAAGGTAAAAAAAATGTTGCTCAAAAGCCTGTTGTATCTGAGTCTAGTGTATGGTCCTCATCTCCATTTACAGCCAAAGAGCCAATGCTATCTGCATGGTATTTAGGACTATTCAGATGTTACAACCAATTTATTTCACTATAAAAATGAAACATTAACTCTCTATATACTTATGACTTAACATTCTATATTAATTCTCCCAAAGAATACATCTGAAGAAGTGGAATGTACCTCCAAACATTCACATAGAAAACCTGGATTATGTGCTGTTTGTTTCTTTTGATCTCTGTTGTTGTTATGTACCATCAAGTTGTCTTCATCCTAATGTTGGACCTATGAATGGAAGATCTCCAAAATGTCCGGTCCTCAACAACATCCTCAGCTCTTGCAAACTCAAGCCTTTCACTTCCCACACAGAGTCAGTCTGATCTTCAAGACTTGTATGCCCTGCAACTATGGATACTTTCACTAATCTGTTATGGCATTGTAAAATGTCATAATGGGTTTTAATCCTGTTACATCCAA
Source organism: Furcifer pardalis (assembly GCA_030440675.1). Lineage (NCBI taxonomy): Eukaryota > Metazoa > Chordata > Lepidosauria > Squamata > Chamaeleonidae > Furcifer > Furcifer pardalis. Next base: position 17,540,715 of record CP126897.1, read on the forward strand.
TTTGATGTGTACAGCCACTGATAAATTGTTAACTAGAAGGCTAAGTCAAAAGAACTCAAGACAGGTCTGAAGGGCAGACCTTCATTTGACCTAGAATTCACCCAGCGTAGATGAAAGGTCAGCAATGGTATTTTTTCTTATATTCCTCCATCTCTGTGATATTGTCATGTATGACTTTTGATCAATTGATCTGATAAGGCACTCAGTTGAAAAAGGAAAGGATTTAGTTTTAAAATGAAGTTTTCTGCCTGTAAATGCTTCAGGTAGATCTTTTGGGGCTCTCAGGAGGCCAGTTCTGGCCTCTCATGAAGAGCATTCCTCCCTCCTCCTCTTCCTTGAAGAATACATTAGAGTACAGTTTGTAGTCTGGTGCACTACAAATAGTACAAGACTGTAGTACAAAATGTTGTCATAGAATTGCACTTCACTGATCAGAACCAATGATGTAATTGTTCTAAAAACTATTGATCATTAAAAATAACAGGTTTTTTCCTTACCTTCACCTGTGACAAGAAATGGTAAGAGAATATGGATGCACCATAGAGATATCTTCTTGAAGGCCATTTCTTCTCTATAGATTTCTGCCTTTTACAATGAATGTCCCCTTTTATACACCTTAAGAGCCAACTCTTCCACAACTGTAAACTTCTAATATTTGCCCAGTGACCAAGACCTTAATATATACACACACATGCTTGATGCAATCTAGTAAATATGAGATTGCTCCATTCTTGCTGCCAGAAGGTCATGACAAATCTCAAATTGTCAAAAATGTTTGGGATTAGAGTTCTTTCGTAACACAACAAATTCACTGAAAGGTACTTCATTTGTACGGTTTCATATCTGGTCTAGACATGAAAGAAGAAGTGGTAATTATTATCCCTGTTAGAGACCCTTATCTAAAGATCTGTTGTTGTATGTTGTTATCCCAAACAGATTACTTAATATGAGTTCCAAAGAAGTACAGAAAATATTCCCAGGGATCACTCCAAACATTTATTCAGCAGTCTCTGTTGAGTGAAAATTCGCCTTTACGCAATGGTGGGCTGCTCCCGGTTCGGACCAGTTCGGCCAAACTGGTAGCAGCAATCCGGAGGGGATCGCCGGGGGGGGGGTTAGTAAACCCCCGGGTGACCGGTTCAGTCGCCCCTCTGGCCACCCTCTGGATGAATTTTCCAGGCAGCCCATAATGGCTGCTCAGAAGTATGCATGCGTCAAAACTCCATTTGACACATGCACACTGAAAAATAGAAGTGTACATGCGTCAAATGGAGTTTTGATGCATGTGCACTTCCAAGCAGCCATTTTGGGCTGACCATAAAGGGCACAGCGGCTGGAGGAGCGGCAGTGGCGGTTGCAGCCTTTCCTCGGCGCACCACCAGGCCAGGCCGGGCCAGGCTGCACTGCCGGGCTAAGTTGCGCTGCGCTGCTGGGCCGGGCAAGGGCACGCCGGGCTAGGCTGTGCTGCCAGGCCGCTGCACTGCTGCGTCGTGGGTGGGGCCAATGTCATAACATCATGATGTCATGGGCGGAGCCAATGTCATGACATCATGACATCATGACATCATGTTTTTGTGGGTGGAGCCTAATAATAATAATAATAATAATAATAATAATAATAATAATAATAATAATAATAATAATAATAATAATAATAATAATAAGAAACACAAACCTCAACCCACCTACCCATTCACCCCAAACAAAAAACCCAGTAATTTACCTAGCTAGGCAGGCAGCAGGCAAGCAGGAATCGCGGTGGCACGGCGGCAAACCGCCACAGCGGCAAACTGTCACAATGGCAAACCGGCGCGGCGCAGCAAGAAAAGGCCGCCACCACTGCTGCTGCTTGTAGAGGTGCTTCCTGCGCTTCCTTTCCGGGTAGCCAAAATTGCTGCCCAGAACTGCGCATGCATCAAACCTCTATTTGATGCATCCGCAGTTCTATTTTTTACTGTGCATGCGTCAAATACAGGTTTGACACATGCGCAGTTCTGGGCAGCCATTTTGGCTGCCCGGAAGTACACTTCCGGAGGGGTCTGGAGAGGTGACCGAACCGGGTCGCCCAGGGGTTTACGACCACCACCACCGGCAACCCCCTCCTGATGGGTGCTACTGGTTTGGGCGAACCAGTCCTAACCAGTAACAACCCATCACAGCAGTTAAACCTATATAATATGAATTTAATTCGTTCCTCGAGGTTGGGTGTATCCCAAAAAATTCTTCTCTTCAATCTCTCAATAGGAATGCATTGAATGCAATTCCCCGTAAGAATGCATTGAATTTTGTTTCTCGAAAAAATCCTATTAAAAATTATTATCTCAAACCTGATTTTTCTGAGATTTCTTGATGCATCTTGAGTTTTTTTAAGTCAAGCTCTTCATATCTCAAGGTTTGACTGTGCCTATAGAAGTTGTCCAGCTCAGATGCTGAGATTTTGCTTGGTGCTTTTTCCATAAAAACTTAACACGGTTTTCAAAACATCTTCTTTTTTAAAAAAAAAATGAATGTAGGAGAAAAGTCAATTCGTAACAGTCACTGGTAGAGATGTGCATTTCAGATTTTTCTGGACTACATATTCTACCATTTTCTCTTTTGAGAATCCAGGATTCAGTACTCTTAAAAACATAAACTGTGCTCTCTTGCAGAGAAGGCCCAGCTAGGAGGCCTTATCCTGAAGAATTGAATCTGGTCAGGATATCCTGCCATGTTAATATTGTATACCATCAGTGGCGTCGCGTGGGGGGGGCGGGGGGGCGGATGCCCCAGGCAGCGGATTTCAGGGGGCGGCAAAATGTCCCCACCAGTTTGGCCTCCCTCTGCCTGGGGCCGGGCTTAGGAAGCAGGACTTCCCAGGCGGAGGGCGGCCGTTTTGCTGGCGAGCGCTGCTCGCTTCCGTCCACCTGGCTGGCCGTCGGGGGCGAGGAGGAGAAAAAGGGGTTTTTTTTAGGCGGACAATTCAAGGAGGGGGCCCGCCCGCCCGGCTAGCCGTCGGGGGCTCTCCTGGAGGGCGGCCCGCGTGCGCGCGCGCGCTGCTCACCTCCGCCCGCCCAGCCACCCACCCAGCTTGCCGTCAGACGGGGTGCTCGTCGGGAGTGGGTGGCGCCGTGGCGGGGAGCCCCTGGCGGCTGGCTGGGCAGGAGTAGGTGGGTAGCGTGCGCGCGCACATGGGCCGCCCGCCAGGAGAGCCCCCGACGGCCAGCCGGGCGAGCGAGTTGCCGGAGGTGGAGGTGCGCTCGTTGGGGGTGGGTGACGGAGGGCCCCTGGAGGGCGAGTGGGCGGAGGTGTGCGGCGCGCGCGCACGCAAGCGCGCACGCGCCGCTATTCAGCAGGGGGGGCGCCTTCTGCCTGGGTCCGGGGAGGGGAGCCGGCGGCAGCGGGGAGCTGGGGGGGCGGTGATTTTCTTCTTCGCCCCAGGCGGCTGAACACTGCGCGATGCCACTGTATACCATGCTCCCAGTGACTCAATGCCAATTGTCAGACAGCAGTTTACTAACCTGACAACCCTGAGGACTAGTGGGCTGGCATTAACCCATGGGACAAAATACAGCCACTTATCCAATCAGCTGTTACAGGGCTTTTATTCCATGCTTCAAGAAACTCTTTGTTGTATATTTCAGAGGCGAGCCAACCACTCACATGATTATTAATGCCCAGAGCATGTGGCAATCCAAGTACTGTATGTGGATACTGCCAATGCAGAGAAATAAGCCATTTTTCTATCATTTCTTTCAGTCTCCTTTAAATGGCTGGTGAACTTCGTGAAGCAGTGTGTGTGTGTATTCTGCCTAAGGCAGTCTGAATTTATTGGCACCCAATTAACTCCTTATTCATTCCCAAATTCTGCATGAAATGTTTATTTAAGAATCACATAGAGAGAAGTTCAGTAATGGTCATTTGATTTTAGAAAATAAACAGGCAAAGAAATTGCTAGTTAAAAGAGATGGCCCATGAGCGTACATTCTAAAAATAGCTCAGCTAGATGACAATGTTTTCGAAGAGTAACAGGTGGGACTCTGCAGAGTGGAATGGTCAAAGCTTCCCACACACAGCTCAAAGATAATATAAAATCTCATTCTCGCAGGTATTGGAAGGGGAGCAACTGCCAGAAAAGGACAAGAAAATCCCACAGGCCAATCAAGACCCTGCAGTGATATTGAGCAAGAGTCTATTATTCTGGCTGGAGTCAAAGACTTGTCATTCTATTGCTCAATTACTTTGCACCGCCTGAAAAAAGAAGAAAGGAAGAACAGAGTTATTACAATTGGCATGTTTTCAGAAAAATCCCTGTTGAGGGAAGAGGCTATAACAGTATGCTACTCCTTGAATAATTCAGCTAGAATCAGTTACCATTATCCCCTTCCTGGGTAAATTGTTAAGTGTGTGGCCATTGAGGAGTTCTAGGAAGGTTATGGTTGAGGCTCCTCAAATTCAGATATAGGACCTGAAATACTGGAGAATAAACATCCACTAAACTCATAATCTTAGATTTCAGATTTCCTTCTCACTAGCTTAAGTCCTATTTTGCCATGCCCAATGGTGCGATTCAATTTTTTCTACTACCTCCTCTATGGGTGTGATATGGTGGGCATGGCCAGGGGAAAGTCCTGCATTGCACACAAATTAGGACTACTTTATTTCAAAACTTGGATGGTTAGGGCCAACCAGAATTTTTGCTACCGGTTCTGGCGAACTGGTGCAAACCTGCTGAATCCCACCACTGGCTATGTCCCCACCCCATGGGATAGGTAGTCTATAACTATAAAAAAATCACCAACAAGATGATATTACTGTTCCCATACACTGTTCACTGAGATGTACAATACACCTCAACAGCTAAGAAGTGCTAGGCAGCTATAAACTGTATTTTGTTACCTGAAGGCTGACAGTAAGTCCACTTGGGATCTGCATCATAGTTTCTAGTGAGAGAGCACCAGAGCCTTCCCACTGATGATCCATCAGTTGTGCATGATGAGTAGGACCTTCCCTTATAGATGAAAGGGAAGACACATGGCCCTTGAGAATTTGCGCTTAGCCCTGAAGAGTGGTAACAAAGGGAGAGGAGGGTAAAGAGAGAATGGGGATATTAGACCATCCTGGTTCCTGAACCTGTCACTAGCATTCTTCAGATGAGAAACTTTCTTTTTTTCTCCTCCCCTGTGAGACAATAAAGATTGCCACACCAAAGAGAGGAAATTATCTGTCAGAGGGACTTTCCCTCAGAACATCATCTGGTTATCACAATCTGCACAGGTGCAGGTGTTGACCCCAGGGATGGCTTTAAGGATATTTTACCTTTGCCAATAGGTTAGTTGTTTAAATTTTAGTCTACTTGCTCTCAGATGGCATCAGCTATTTATTGTATTGTTTGTTTGTTGTAGGTTGTTGTTGTTGTTGTTTTTTTGTACACTACCCAGGGAGGGAAATATCCCAGATGGGAGGTATACAAATATAATAAATAAATATGGTTAATTCCAGAATATAATGTTTATGCAGTTGATAGTTAAAGGGTGGGTGATGGTCCTCTCAGTGGAGGAAATGCCACTGGCAAAATGAGCAGAGGAGGAACCCCTTTTGATTCCCAACAGTCATGGACATGGAAGAAGCCATGCCAGATGGACTGACTGTGAAGGTGCACCTTGTCAATATTCTCAAGGCTGCATTGCCCACTGCAGTCCCATTGTTAAATCCTGCATGTCTCATTCCATACGTACCGCAGGAGATGGCTCTGCGATCACAGTATATAGGTCACTTCATGGCAAGCTGGGATCCACCTTAAACAAATTCACGCCAATGGCATTTTTCCTGAAGATGATTTCCAGGAGAAAATGTATACTTGAATATGAGTAGCAGATGACAACGAGTTAAGGGGTCCCTCTCCTCTCTATTATTATACTGACAATTTTAATTTTCTTGAACTAGTTTGTTCTTCTGATAATGTGCCAGAAATTCTGTTGCTTACCTTCATAGGTAACAATTAGAATCAGTGTGGATCTGGTGAATCAATTCTTCCCTAAATTCCATGGATAAAATGGGCCTGCTCTACAACTTACTATGCTAAGGAATAGGATTTCAGCCTGAATGTCTGTAATATATACTCTGGATAGGAGTATTTGGACTGAGAACTGAGATCGTTACAGAGATACTTATGGTCAGCTAACTATATTTCCATGCCACAATATGTCAATTTGTCTTCCATTTCATCTGTATTTAGACCATAACATTATACAATTGTCTAGTATCATATGAACATATGAAACGGGTACAGTAATACCCCGGATAACGTTAGTACCGTATAGCGCTAAAACCGCATAACGTTACAAGATTTTCAGAAAAACCTTGTATCGAATAACGCAATTTTTAGCATTATCCGGAACAAGCGTATGTGGGGGGGAGTTGGATTGGGTAGAACATCTACCCAATCCAACCCCCCCAGCGCCCGCCCCCACGATGTTTGGAAAGGGTACAGGGATCCTTACCCTTTCGAAACATCGGGCCGGTGGCACGTGTCAGTGGGGGTTAGGGCAGGATACGGGGGAGACCTCTGTATCCTGCCCTAACCCCCACCGATGCGCGCATGCCTGCACGCCGCCCGATGTTCCAAAAGGTTTAGGATCCTTACTCTTTCGGAACATCGGCGAGCGGCGCGTGTCGGTGGGGGTTAGGGCAGGATACGGGGGAGACCTCCGTATCCTGCCCTAACCCCCACCGACGCGTGCGCGCCTGCACGCCGCCCGATGTTCCAAAAGGGTAAGGATCCTTACCCTTTTGGAACATCGGACAAGGAGAGGCGCCTCTCCGCGGGGTCTCCCCACCCTCGTAGCACCCCCCGCTTTGATCCCTTGCTTTGACGTGCGATCCCCGTTGCTATACCCGTTTGGTAGAAGAGGCTCCCGCTGGCGCGCCTTTTCGCGCGCGTGCGAGGGCCTCTTCTCAGTTTTTTTTAGCATTGTTCGATGTATACCCCGGACAACACTAAAACCCGAATAACGTCATGACTTGTGGAACCATGTCATAACGTTATCCGGGGTACTAGTGTACTGTATATTGAAGGAACAATCATCCTTCTAGTACAGGAGTTCTCAACCTTTTTAAGCTAGGTCATGCTCCCTCAGACAACGTTGGGAGCCAAGTGGTCATTTTGCCCTTCCTCCACCACATGGCACTTCCTGGTGTGGTGGAGGCATTGGGGGTGGCACATGACATGGTGCCATGGGACGGATGTGGCCCGTGGGCTGCAGGTTGAGAATCCCTGTTCTAGTGCAATGTAGGTCTGTCATAAACTGTCCTGACCTGGGGACTAATCATAGCTAGGAATATGAAAATCTCTCAGTCACAATGCTGTTGCATAATCATGTTTCACTTGCATTTTCATCCCATTTTTGTTTCATAATAGGTTGTGAGACTTCACTTTTTCATCTCATAAGTGCATCTTTGTTCCATTTGGAAAGGTAAGATTTTTTTTTTGAGTATGTGTTTAAATGTATGCACTTGTACCCAGTGGTGGGTTGTCAAATTTTTTGCTACCCCATCATGATGTAATTATGTCATGGGCAGAGCCGACATCATGACCTCATGATGTCATGATGCTGTGGGCAGAGCAAAAAAAATAAAAAAGATAAAAATGGCTGCCCGGAACTGAGCATGCGTCAAACCTCCATTTGACACATGTGCATTTCTATTTTTTTAGTGTGTATGCGTCAAACCTCTATTTGATACATGCGCACTAAAAAATAGAACTGTGCATGCATCAAATGGAGGTTTGATGCATGCACAGTTCCGGGCAGCCATTTTGGCTGCCTGAAAATACACTTCTGGGGAGGCTGGAGAGGTGACCGAACCGGGTTGCCTGGGGGTCCCCCCCGCCCCGGCAACCCCCTTGTGATGGTTGTTACCGGTTCTGGCAAACCGGTCTGAACCGGTAACAACCCACCACTGCTTGTACCTATGGATTAACAAGTAAGGAGTGTGAGTTTCAAATACAGGTACAGGTATATGGAAGTCTTTTTAAAAACTGAATTTTGGAAACAAACAATCTCAGGAGATATGAAACAAATATTTTGCAAAGTAATGAAATATAATGAAAAAATATTCATGTCATCAAATCAATTCTAAATTATGGCAACACTTTCCATGTTTACTAGACATAAAGATTCAAGGAACTAACCTTAACATAGTCACCCCAACATGGCTTCTGACCTCTGTGCTTATCTGAGTGTATCTGCCCATCCCACTAGAGCGGACCAGAGGGGGTCTTTAAAAATATCAACTGCTAGAGAGGCGAGGCTCTCTAGAAGAAGAGTCTTTGCGGTATCCACTCCAGCCCTATGGAACCTCCTGCCAGTTGAACTGCATCTCCAGAGCTGCTGCCCTTCAGGAAAGTGCTGAAAATCTGGTTGGCAGGGCAGGTGTGGGGAGGTGGAGCGGGAGCAACTACCACCCTACACTGGCTCATTTAGAGCAGGATCACTCATGCTTTAAAAAAAATTAACTAGATTTTTAATTGGTGCAGGTGGGAGATAATTTTTCAGTGTTTTTAGGGATTTTAAGGGTTTCTATAGTTTTAAATGTTGGGAATTTTTATGTACGCTGCCCAGAGTCTCCTGGTTAAGTCAGTCCCAAGTCACCTGCTGCTTCCAGGCATAGGAATTGAAAGTACCCTCCCCTGGAGAGGCCCAAAAGATTATGATTACAAATCGGGCCTTCTTAGTAGTGGTTCCATTAACCTGAAATGCTTTTAGAAACATCTTGCCTCCTCCCTAGTAAGTTGAAGGAGCAATCATCCTTCTAGTGCAGGAGTTCCCAACCTTTTCAAGCCAGTGACTGGGTCACGCTCTCTCAGTCAGCTTTGAGAGCTGGATGGCCATTTTGCCCTGCCTGCAAAATGGGTGCTGCTCCTTTATCCCAACAGCTACAAAGGGGCAACAATTTTGTTTTTTGATTGCCCTTAGCGGGGTGGGCTGCCACATTATATAGTGCCATGGGCCAGTTCTGTCCCACAGGCTTTAGGTTTGGAACCTTTGATGTAAAACAATCAAAAGTGGTTTATTATTCCCTTCTTTTGGGGACATTCTGGGACTGTGCAGCTAGCCCAAGGGGACACAGGCTGACTTTACCCCCCAGCAGGAACTATGAGGAATCAAACTCAATGGCCATGTAACAAACTTGCTGGACTGCCCAAACAAGTCCACCCCACCCACCCCCAACCCTTACTCACAGTTCTCTTTAGTGACTGGAGCAAAGTTACCTAAGATGCCAAGGACATTGCAGTTTGGTCAAGAAAATGCTCTGACTTCTGAGGAATTGAAAAGGAGGTGTTGGCTATGTTCTTCAAGCTACCATTATATCCCACCAATTTTCTGAATATCATTTTTTCCTCTGCAGTTCACAGTGCCTCAAACCAAGCAATGTTCCTACCTAATATTGAATTGCAGTTTCTCTCTCTCTCTCTCTCTCTCTCTTGCTCTACAAAGATCCATCACTGTGCCTAACTAGCCCAACCATACTCTTCCACCTAAGATCCCACTGTGTTCTTACTTGAATCAGCACAGTAGCTCCATTTCTGATCGTTATCATAACTGCTGGTTGTTGCACACCAGAATCTCCCTTTCTCAGCATCTTCATTGGTGCATGTGTAAAATATCTTGTCATTGTACGTGTAAGGGAAAACACAGTCTTTTCCTCCAGAGTTTCCTCCATGCTCTAGTTGCAAAAAAAAAAGAAGAATATATTTACACTCATTAATGTTGTTGTTGTCTGTGCTGTCAAGTCAGAACTGACTTATAGCAGCACTAACAGAACTCTCAAGTCAAGGGTTTTTTTGGGGTTAAGTAGCTGAGAGCAATGCACAATTCAAGTTTCAAATTTTAAAACACTAAAACAAAAAAAAATTCCACATCTACTGAACAATTTGTTCAGAGGCTGCTTAGAGTTTCAAAGAAAGTTGAAAATTTCAGTAGCTATTTTTGAAGAATTTCTCTTTTGCTATTACATAATTTGGGTAATAAAAGAAAGAATAGGATAAAGTGTCAATTCTAACAGAAAACAATCACAGCAGTATTGATCTCGAGGTACTGTATATTAAGAAATCATCCAACATTGCTGTTAATTGGGACCTAGACCTTCAACCTAAAAACATTTAATTGTGAAAAGATTCAGCATGTAATTTTATTCTTTCACTTTAAAAGTAACTTTTCAAGTGCTAATGTAGCATAGAAGATGGGTGTTCATAGAGCCACTTCACCATAGTTCTGTGACTCCACTCCTTTCAAAAACATTTGAAAATCTGATTCAGCAATTTATCTATAAAGGGCTGGGATTAAACTAACCTGGGTAGATTAAATGCTCATATAACAGATATAAGAAAATTTAAAAATAGATATAAATATTGAGAGGCTGAAAAAATATTTGTCAGCCTGCCCATCTGCTTGCTTGCCATCTGGATAGGGAACTGTAAGGGGTACGATAAGAAAAAACACATTTTTAAACTTTCCTCTTACCACGGGTGGTGCAGTGTTTCCATTGAGGAGAAGTATCATAGTTAGCCGTTGTGGCACACCATAGCCTGTCGTGTTGACTTCCAACCTTTGTACAAGAGGAGTATGATTTCCCTTCATAGATAAATGGGAGGACACAGGGAAGGGGTTCTGCAGAAGAAACAAAGGTTAAGGGTGTCAGTCTAAAAGTTAGAATTACAGTAAAACCTCACATAAAGAGCACCTTGCTTAGAGAGTAACTCTCTTAAAGAGCAGAATTTTCTCTGAATGGTTGCCTCAACAAGTTGTCTTCATCTTAATGGTGACCGTATGAATGGAAGATCTCCAAAATGTCTGGTCCTCAACAACATCCTCAGCTGTTGCAAACTCAAGCCTTTACCTTCCTTCACAGAGTCAGCCTGATCTTCAAGACTTATACGCCCTGGAACTATGGATACTTTCACTAATCTATTATGGCACTGCAAAATGTCATAATGGTTTTTAATCCTGTTACATCCAATTCAATGTGTGCAGCCACTGATAAATTGTTAACCAGAGACGCAAGTCAACAGAACTCAAGACAGGTCTGACGGGCAGACCTTCATTTGACTCAGAATTCACCCAGAGTAGATGGAAGGTCAGCAATGGTATTTTTTCTGACATTCTCCCATCTCCATGATATTGTCGTGTATGACTTTGGATCAATTAATCTGATAAGTCACTCAGTCGGAAAAGGAAAGGATATAGTTTTAAAATGATATTTTCTGCCTGTAAATGCTTCAGGTAGACCTTTTGTGGCTCTCAGGAGGCCAGTTCTGGCCTCTCAAAAGGAGCATTCCTCCCTCCTCCTCCTTGTTTGTTTGTTTTTTAAACCAAAAATAGTCCAGTTTGTAGTCTGGTGCACTACAAATAGTACAAGACTGTAGTACAAAATGTTGTCATAAAATTGCACTTCACTGATCAGAACCAATGATGTAATTGTTCTAAAAAGTATTGATCATTAAAAAGTATTGATCATTAAAAATAACAGGTTTTTTTCCTTACCTTCACCTGTGACAAGAAATGGTAAGAGAATATGGATGCACCATAGAGATATCTTCTTGAAGGCCATTTCTCTCTATAGATATCTGCCTCTTACAATGAATGTCCTCTTAAGAGGCAACTCTTTCCCACAACTGTAAACTTCTAATATTTGTCCAGTGACCAAGACCTTAATATATATACACACATGCTTGATGCAATCTAATAAGGTTGTGATTGCTCCATTCTCTCTGTCAAAAACTCAAATTTATCTCAAATTGTAGGAAATGCCTCAGCGATTGCATTTCTTTCATAACGCAACAGGGGTAATTATCAGCTCTTATTTTATTTCCTTAAAGATCTTTTGTTTTCTGTTATTACCTCAGGCAGCTTCTTCTTTAATACAAAAGTACTTCCTTATTATGAGCTGCAAAGAAGTAAAAACGTACTTCCTTAATATGAATTGCCAAGAACTACTCACAGGGATCACTGCCAACATTTATTTAGCATTCTCTGTAGAGTGAATATTCTCTTTTGCTCGTTTTCCCCGGGGTGAAGAGACATAGGCAAGAGGTCGATTAAACAATCAACCACTTTACTGAATAAACAGCAAAATATTGCACTGGGGCCAAGGAGTGCGGGTGGGAAACCAGGTGGCAGAATACCAAATTTGCAACTGGAAAAATGGTCTATTATTATTATTATTCATGCTTGTTTATCGCCGCCCCCCTCCCCAAAGTGACTCAGGGCAATTTACAACACGTCATTAATAACAATCAAACAATTTAAAACTAATTAAAAGATTAAAAGGTTTAAAAAGAAGATTAAAAGATTAAAACTAGGAGTTGCAGCTAAGAGCCGGGGGGGGGGTCAAATCATCCAACCGGCTGGGGATATTTTTCCATCCATCCCCCAGACCTGACCTGACAGGTTTTCACTCCTTTCCTAAAGGACAGCAGCTCTGTCTGCATGTGTAATTCTATTGGAAGGAGGTTCCATAGGACAGACACAGAGAAGGCTCTCCTTCTAGTGCCAGAGAGGTGCGCCTCTCTGGCTGATGACACAACCAGAGAGCCTCTCTGGTCCACTCTGGTGGGACGGACAGATGTCCTTGGGGCGATGCAGTCTCTTAAGTATCCTGGTCCACTACCATGTAATGCTCTAAAGGTAATGTCACGATCCAGCTGGCCCCCTCACTTCTGGAAAACCCCTGGAAACCAAAACAAACCTACACAGGGCGGGCTGGACGGCTAATTAGAACTCTCAGCTGCTTATCAGCTCTTAAGGGGTTTTTATTTGGGTAGCGTGTCCAAAGATTTGTGTGTGTGAAAGGCAGCTCTTACCCTTTTTTAGTCCAATGAAGACACGTTGTTCAGAAAAAATGATGAAGATTTATTGATCAGGTTCATAAAGCATAAAAGTCAGTAGCATAGGTCAGTCCAATAAAGTCCACAGGTAAATCTAGGTAACCATTTTTAAGGAGCAAAAATGCATAGCTCCTAGGCCAAAGAATGCTAGCCCATAGAGAACCAGAAACAAAAGCTCTCTAATCAAAAACAGGTCTTAATCCATGAAGACACAGAGATGAACTCCTTCTTCTCTCCAAAATGGAGAATCTGCAGTCAGATGGGACTGCTTAGCCAATCAGGTAACAGTGAAAACTTTCCCAAAACAACAGTGGTTGTTTATTCACGTGCACACAGAATGCACTGGGGCTAGTCATAACATTGCTCTGCTAGCTTACAAAAGATAAGAAATACTGAAAAACATGGTTGAAAAACATGCTGTTACACAGCCTTGAGGCTCAGAGAGAGAAAAATGGATTTTTCTGAGGCCTATTTGAAAATTGGCAATTTCAAGCCTTAGGAAATAGGTTCATTTCCTGACACGCCCTCCTTTCTGGAAAGGCAAACCGGGGGTTTGACTTTACCAAAAGGCATTGTTTACTAATGTGAGCAAAGCAATTGAGCAAACAAGCTATCCCTTATATATGTAGGATATCAAGCGTTAAAGCTTCTTCCAGTTTTAGTTACTGGAGGTACACGTTACATAAGTTACATTCTGCATTGCAAGCAAACTCAGGTATAAAACCTTGCTGGAACAAAAGACTTGGGCATTTTCAGGTACCAAAGGTTTTCCCTTTCCAAAACACATTTTGCCCAAACAGAACAACCTTTAAATCAGAAAACAGGTCAGTAACACCACACATGTCACAGAGGCCGCTTGTACGAGCCTCTGGAAAAATAAACAGATGATTAGCAAGAAACAATAACATTTTCCCCTTTTCTTCTTCTTCGATGTTGCACCTGCAAACAGTTAAACAGCCAGTTGAACAAAGTCCACTCAGAGTTCCGTTATCAGCTTTTCTTTCAGACGTCAGGAACATGTGCATCTCCTACTAAAAAAACTCAGGAAACAACCTTTAAGGTATTTATCAGAACACAGTCCAAAGGAATCAATCAAACAACCCATCACCCTCATCCCTGTGAGGTTTGGGAACTAAACAGGCAACAGAATTGATGGCTTGACTAACGTCTCAACTCAAGAACGCGCAGGGTTCCATTCACTCTCCTCAGTACGTCGGGAATCTGGATCTGGATCTGGCTTCTGCTATTGTTGACACCGCTAGTTGGGCTCTCCCACAGCCATCTTTACGGACTACTCCCCTCTTCAGCTCTTAGCTTTCTCGAAGGGTAGTAAAACTCAGGGAAACACTGCATCCAGCAATTATTTCCCACTTCCCACTAGCTGACCAAAACAGCGTAGTGTAACAGCCTGTAGATAACACTTTTCAGAGTGGTGGCTCTGGCCCACCCACTCTAGCAAAACATTTCCTTGGACACGTGGAGGAGTCCGTTGGAGCTCTTCCACCTTTACGCTGGTATCTCAAACACAATGAGGCAATTTGCAACCTCTCCAGGTCTTCAAAGACCAAACAGCACATGTAATCAGCAACTAGGAACTTCAATGCAGGAAAATAAATCTTTTCTGAAGGGTTCCACTCCCTCTTCTTGGCTTTGGGGGAAAATTACTTCAGGGAACTGCTTCTGAGTGAAATAGGCACTCTGTGGAGTTTTGACTCCAATTCAACACAAAAGAGTCTTACTTAGGGCTTGGGGCTTGCTGGGCGTCTGGGGAAGTCTCAGAAGTCATCTGGACAAGCTTCACCCACCCTGGGCCCTTCCTTCTGGCTAAACATCATCTGGGCACCTTCTCCAAGATCCCATCTGGAATGGAGTCTGTCTTGGGGTGCTAACTGTGGTGAGGGGGTACATTCATCAGCCACTGGCTTACCTTCCATCTTGTAGGCTTGGAAGATGTCTCAGTCCCTCTGTGGAAACGGCCCTCGGCCCACGGCCCTGGGAGTTTGAGAATCCGACTCAAAACTCAAAACGAAGAAGCAAACAGCTGCGATCCTGCTTTCCTTTCAGCACCCTTATCTCAGGAAAATACATTCCAAGGATGCAGTTTCTCAGCTTCTGCTGCAGACGCACACACGCAGGCTTTCAGCCAAAATAAACGAAGGCTGCTTCTTCTTGCCGGGCAGAGATTCAGAGCATGCACACACACACAAAAAAAACGTCTTCAAGAGGTGCGACGTGCCACCGCTGCCTCCATGTCACGATCCAGCTGGCCCCCTCACTTCTGGAAAACCCCTGGAAACCAAAACAAACCTACACAGGGCGGGCTGGACGGCTAATTAGAACTCTCAGCTGCTTATCAGCTCTTAAGGGGTTTTTATTTGGGTAGCGTGTCCAAAGATTTGTGTGTGTGAAAGGCAGCTCTTACCCTTTTTTAGTCCAATGAAGACACGTTGTTCAGAAAAAATGATGAAGATTTATTGATCAGGTTCATAAAGCATAAAAGTCAGTAGCATAGGTCAGTCCAATAAAGTCCACAGGTAAATCTAGGTAACCATTTTTAAGGAGCAAAAATGCATAGCTCCTAGGCCAAAGAATGCTAGCCCATAGAGAACCAGAAACAAAAGCTCTCTAATCAAAAACAGGTCTTAATCCATGAAGACACAGAGATGAACTCCTTCTTCTCTCCAAAATGGAGAATCTGCAGTCAGATGGGACTGCTTAGCCAATCAGGTAACAGTGAAAACTTTCCCAAAACAACAGTGGTTGTTTATTCACGTGCACACAGAATGCACTGGGGCTAGTCATAACATTGCTCTGCTAGCTTACAAAAGATAAGAAATACTGAAAAACATGGTTGAAAAACATGCTGTTACACAGCCTTGAGGCTCAGAGAGAGAAAAATGGATTTTTCTGAGGCCTATTTGAAAATTGGCAATTTCAAGCCTTAGGAAATAGGTTCATTTCCTGACAGGTAATAACCAGCGCATTGAATTGCACCCGGAGGCAAACTGGGAGTCAGTGCAGCTCCCTCAGCAGCGGTGAGGCACGGGCATAACACCCGCATCCCATCACTACCCGTACAGCCACATTCTGGACCAGCTGTAGCCTCCGAATGATCACCAAGGGCAGCCCCATATAGAAAGCAGTACAATAATCAAGTCTGGAGGTGACCAAGGTATGTGTGACCATGAGCAACGAGTCCCGGTCTAGGAATGGGCATAATTGGCAAATAACACGAAGTTGTGCAAAGGCCCTCCTGGCCATGACTGCCACCTGCTCTATGAGCAGTAGTCACAAGTTCAGGAGGACCTCCAGATTATTCACCAGGTCTGTTTGGGGCAGAACTGCCCCATCCAGAACCAAATATGGTAGTTCCCAAGATAACTCAGGACCCCCGACCCACAGTCACTCAGTATTGCTAGGATTCAGTTGTAGCCCGTTGTCCCCCATCCAGACCCTAACAGCCTCCAGGCACCTGGAAAGGACTTCCACTGCATCGCTAGGACTCCCACGGGCCGAGATATACAACTGGGTATCATCTGCATACTGATGATACCTCACCCCATCGGAATGGGGCCGCGAAACCAGTGATCTATCGTTAGCTACATGAAGTGCCTGAGAGAGCGGAGACTTCAGTATAAGCTGAACCAGATGACAGGTCAATTGAGGAGCCGTTGGGCACACCTCTAAGTAATGCTGTCCCAGCTCCTTCAACATCCCCAGCCCGTACCTGATGGCAATGTGGCAATTTAGATGGAAATCCACCCACACTACCCATCATATGGGGGGCAGGAGACTGACCCCTGACCCACCCCAGCCCAATGGCAAGCTGCCAAGAGGCACTCTGATGCTCATGGGGCCCGGTCCTAGAGAGGAGGGAGAAGTGGGAGGCACCATGTGGCACAGCAGGCACCCAAGGTGAGGGCACCCCATCTCCCTGGAGCCATGAGGCCAAAAAAGGTAAGGAGGCAGCAAGGCAAAAGCAGCTCCACTTATGCCTCGCTTCAAGATGCTGGTCAAGGGAGAAGCAGAAGCTTCTCCAACGAGCAAGGAAAGAAGGGCAAGCCAGGAAGGAGCCATCCCTTATAAAGGGGGTGTTGGTTCCTCCCTGCCCGACCGGCGGGAAACTCCTGGTGTGTTCCCATCTCAGCTGGGGGCACCGAGCAAAGCGTGCAGCATGCAAATGCACTGCCAGTGCACGTCCCTTATATTGAATTTGGGTCACACATGTGTAGATGAAAGATGAAAAGTTCCATTCATTTACCATAATCTTCATGCATGAAATACAGTAGCTATATCTATAGATATTGGCCAGTTCAGATGCTGAGATTTTGCTTGTTTCTTTTTTCATAAGAACTTTGGATATCCTTCTAACATCAGATCAGAATCAACACGTTTTACAAAACTTTTCTATTTTTTTTTAATAAGTGTGGAAAAATGTCCATTCCTAACAGTCACTGGTAGGGATGTGTATTTCAGATTTTTCTGAACTATACCACAGTTTTCCCTTTTGCGAATCCCATCTGAAGGATTCAGAAATCCGCACAAAGTTAAAACCAGATAATGTTAGGAAAACTGAGGAAAAAATTGCACTGTACAGCGTTAATGTTGTGTGATGCATTGCGTTTTTCCCCAGGTATCCTCTGGAGATCTCTGCCCCAAAACCCCTATGGCTGGTCTCCGCATGGGAAGCAAGCTTTGAAAAAGCAAGGGTACAGTACCTCCAGAGACCCAAGTCCCAAATCCTCAGGGCTGGTCTCCACCTGGGAAGGCTTGGGTCTCCGGAGGTCTCACCTGCCTCTTTGGAAAGGGAACCGGGGATAGGACGTTCCAATGCCCGGTTCCCTTTCCAAAGAGGCATGTGATCCGCATGGGGGTCAGGTCGTTTTTAGTTGGGAAGGGCCGGAGGAAACCCAGCACCAGCCAGGGCAGCTTCTAGGCGCTTTCCCTGGCCCTTCCCAAGTCAAAGCGGCCAGCTGAGGGCAAGCCCAAGGTGACCCCTTTGACTTCGAGGGTGGGGATGCCTAGAAGCTGCCCTGGCTGGCACTGGGTTTCGCCTGCTCTTCCCAAGTCAAAGTGGCCACCATGGGCTTTGGTTTAACATTGTGCGATAAATGTATTGCACAACGTTAAAAACCGCATAAAGTTAAAGCTTGTGGAACCAAGCTTTAACGTTATGTGGGGTATTAGTGTACTGTACATGAGTTGTGCTTCCTGGCAGTAGAGGCCCTGATGGGAGGCTTCATGACTTGGAGAGACACTTCTGTTTGAAAAAGAAGCTACCATGATTGCTGCTGAAAAGTTGCCTTCAGTTTAGATTCTGCAGGTGAAACTCCCAAAAAAGGAGGCAGCCCAAAAACATCTGAAACGCTCAGCCCTAATCATTTGTCAGAAGTCATTCTGATAAATCCTGGTTTTATCCTAAAGAAAGAGGGAATGCAAAACTACTTTAACGACTGAATTATGGCATTGCAAATGTCATAATGGTCTTAAATCCTGTAATGTCCAATTGGATATAGACAACCACTGACAAACTGTAAACCCAAGCGGTATGTGTCTTCTATGGAGGGACCTTCATTTCACTCAGAATTCACCTGGGGTAGAAGAAAGGTCAGCAATGGTGATTTCCCCTATATTCCTCGACTACATGATTTGACGGTACAACAGATCCATGGATGGCCTGACAACATTTCACCCTGTCTTTCTGGACCCAAACAATCCCTTTCTCCAGTTCCTCCCCCTTCCCCCAGTTTCTCAACATTCTAAATTTTTGCTTCATTTGTTTTCAAGCTCTATCTAACACATAGTTTGATGCCAAGGCTGATATGTTTCTCAGTTGCAAAGACTTGCCTAAATAACATCGCACTAACGCTAATATTATTTCAAGTCTAATGATGGTTTGATGTGGGGTGGGGTGGCTGATGTAAAGAGGCTATGTGACCTCAGCTGCCTCCATCTCCTCTTCATACTGTCATGTTTCTGGGTCTAACAGTGATGGAATACAGTTGATTTTTGATTAGGAGGGAAACTAGAAATGAGAAAATGAAAGAGATGGGAGGAATATGAAGTACAATCAATCCTGGTAATGTAGTGGATCTCCATTATGGGAACACCTCTTACCAGTTGTCTTCCACTACTTTGACTATTCGCCATATTCACAAAAGAGTAAGACATTCATCCATCTCACATTCATCCATCTCACATTCACACACACACACAACCTTTCTACATACAATGACCAAAATCCTTTTTGTGCAGGTACATAGAAGGCATTACATTTAGTGACAAATGGGTATGAGTTAAGAAATTTCCACAGGCATTATTTATTGCATACTGAATCATGCATATGTGCAACAGGATTTCAACCATTACTTTATTGGATATCATTTCCTAGAATTCACAGATATCATGGCTATATGTCCCTACGGTGGTAGAGGATTCTAAGAACTTTATGTAAGTTACCATATGTACTTGAGTACAAGTCAAATTTTTTAGCCCCCAAAATGAAGTCCAAAAATGGGACTCAACTTATACTTGGGTCAATGTAAGCACTCAAAAACATACCCACACAAATGTCTAAATTAATTAATTTTACCATATTTTCATGTATTTTAATTATTGAAACTCACTAGCAGCTGCTGCATTTTCCACCCCCGACTTGTACTCGGGTCGATCTATTTTCCTAGTTTTAGAGGTCAAAATTAGGTTACACAACTTATATTCAAGATGACTTATAGTCAAGTACAGTATATACGGTATACAACCATAACATCAAAAAGTCAGCAGTGTTGTGTGTATCAAGAAACGTGGAAAATAACAGGAGACAAATGCTAAGTGCTGCTCTTAAAAAAGGATGAGTCTGACTGCGAGATTAATGCCTGAAAACAACTCTGTGGAAAACAAAAATGGAAGGCAACTATCCCAAGTAGCATTGAACATTAAAAATAATAGGGATTTTTCTTACCTTCACCTGTGACAAGAAATGGTAAGAGAATATGGATGCACCACAGAGATATCTTTTTGAAGGCCATTTCTTCTCTATAGATATCTGCCTTTTACAATGAATGTCCCCTTTTGCTTATTCTAAGAGGTAATTCTTCCACACGGTAAGCATCTGATGCTTGCCCACTGACCAAGAACTGAATATATACACATACACATGCTTGATGCAATCTAGGAAAATTGAGATTGCTCCAATCTTGCTGTCAGAAGGCCATGAGAAATCTCAATTTATTAGAAATGTTTGAGATTGCCGTTCTTTCATAACACAACAGAACATACCAAAAAGTGGCTTCATTTTTGCAGTTTCACCTCTGGCCTGGACACAGAAGAAGTGGTAATTATTAGCCCTGTTAGAGATCTTTATTTTAAGACCAGTTCTATGTTGTTACCTCAAGAAGATCCTATATATATGAGTTCCAAAGAAGTACAGAAAGTACTCCTAGGGATCACTCCAAATATTTATTCAGCAATCTCTGTTGAACGAATATTCACCTTTATGTGCAGATGAAAGCTTTTATGACAATAGAACTCTGATTGGTTCATTTACCATGATCTTCATGCAAGAAATACAGTAGCTATACCTATAGAAGTTGGCCAGCTCATATGCTGAGATTTTGCTTGGTTCTTTTTCCATAAAAACTTAACATGTTTTTCAAAACGTCTTTTAAAAAAATTAAATAGAGGAGGATGGTGGAGGACAGAGGTGCCTGGAGGGCAGTGGTCCATGGGGTTGTGAAGGGTCGGAATCAACTGTGCAACTGAACAACAACAAAAAATGAAGGTAGAAAAAGTCCATTCATAACATTCACTGGTAGGGATGTGCATTTTACATTTTTCTGGATTACATATTCTGTCATTTTCTCTTCTAGGAATCCCATCTTCAGGATTCAGAACTCATAAATACATAAACCAGTGGTGCCCAAACTAAGGCCTGACACCAATTCATATGGCCCGCGAAGCCCTCATCACTCCTGGAAGCGGAAGTAAAACACGCCCGTATGGCCTAGGAAGCTTCATTATTTATTTATTTATTTATTTATTTATTTATTTATTCAGATTTATATTTCTGCCCACTCACCAAGGCGACTCAGGGCGGCTTACAGTCAAAACAGCAACAGTACAATAAAAAATATAAAATATAACCTCACAAAATACAAACAAACATGACTTAGATAGACCTAACTTTGCTCCACACCCCTGAGTAAGAGTCAGACACATAGCTTGGATTAAATAAACAGGGAACTTTATTGACATACTATATATCATCACCATACTGCAGCAGGGGCCAATGTTGTGCAGATCAGAGGAAGAGCAGCCCAGCGGCACTGCTGGACCCACTCAATGCATGCCCCAACCAGATGCATGTCACACAGCACTCGCATCCAGCCACAAGTTCAGATAACTGATGAGCAAGGCTCCACAGCCGACCCGGCCTGTGGCTGCCATCACCTATTGCCACCCATTAGTGTACCCCCCCCCCCAGCCGGGAGGCGAGGCATACCGTTTGTGCGGCCTGGCTGTGTGTTACCCCTAGATGATTCAGACCCATGGATGGGCATGCACTTGTCAATACCTGCTCTACCCGCCCTGCTACAATACCTCCCTCATGCTGGCACCTCGAAGCAATAGTGTGGGAAGGGCGGGGAAAAACCTCCATTTCAGCAGCCAATTTGGGATGGATGGACCAGCTAGTCTCACATACTGACAAAGAGAGAGAGGGTGGGAATGAACTTGCCCTTTCTTGTTAAAAAGGGCAGTGTAGGGAAGAGCCGTCCCTTAAATAGGGTACGGCCCCTCCTTCTTCACCACACACCAAAAGCACACAAAAACCTGTCCTTCTCCCTGGGAGGGGCATGACAAAGTGCTGCCCTTCGGGACTGTCCCTCGGGCAATGTTCCTTCTGTTTGAAAATAAGCTTTGATTGCTACTGAGAATTTTGCCTTCAGTCTAGATTCTACAGATGAGACACCTAAACAGAATTATGGGATTTGTACTCCCAAAAAACTGAAATGCTCATCCCTAATTCTTGTCAGAAGTCATTTTAATAAATCCTGTTTTTATCCTAAAGAATTGTATCTGGTCAGCTTATCCTGCTATGGTAACAGATTAGACTATACTGCCAGTGACTCTGTGCCAATTGGCAGGCAGCAATTTACTTACCTGACAACCCTGAGGACCAACAGGGTGGCAAAGTCCACAGAGAAGGGTGATGGTCCCCAAATCAATTAAACCCCACTTGAATCCAAGGGAGCAGTTCCATCAATATTGGCCTGAGGTCAAGGAGGGCTTTGTATGCCAAAAGGGCTCAGGACCAGAAAGTGACTTGTGGAACTGAAACAGCAGTATGGGTGTCACACTGCAATGCGGAAGCCACTGCATTATATTGTCCCCAGGACAATCTTTATAGCTGGTTGTCATGAGGATAGCCAATATTCTGAATCAGAAATTGCAAATAGATAAATAAGGACCACTTTGGTGGGAAAAGATCTTGGGGACATGAAAGGAACCTCATTTGGCCGTCTCCTGAGCAGAATTCCTCTAGCAAAAAATCCTTTCAACCCAGAATAATTTCTGACATGAAATAATAATCATCATCATCATCATCATGATCATTATCAGACCCTTTTTTGCTCTCACTAAGAACTGGACATAATTCCTATTGGCCTGCCCTACTAAACGTGTTAAAGACCTTTTTAATCTGTCTTGGTTTCCAATTGCCCACATATGAGCCATAACCACAGGACATACCTTAGCCCCAAGAGGCTTAAAATTCAGAGATGTAGTTGCATTAAAGCGCCGTGTAACTAGGACCACTGCCTTGCTCAGAGCCCTGCCTGCCTAGCTTCAAGCCCAAAACTCCTGCTGCGAGTGCTTTGGGTTAACTCCAGTTCCTTGGCATTAACCAGGAAATCTACTGGCAGGTCTTGCATTGCCTAACCCTCTCCACTTCTGAGCCGAGACATTCTGCAAACTGCAATTGCAGGTGGCATAATATAAACCATGAAGTATGGACATAGCTCAGAAGACTTGGGATTAAGAACATATAGTATAACTAGAAGCAAACCCACAGGTAACTGTAGAGTGGCCTTTCCCCCTTGACAACAATGCCCCCTCTCAGGGGAATTCCATAATTCCCTGTTAATGCCTATTCCATGCAATTCCTATTGCCCAGCAGCACCCTATGTTGCTTACATGACTTATCACTGCCACAGCTCCCAGTGAGGTAAAAAATGTACTTAAACCTGTATTTGTATTCCTGCAAATAGACCTCCATATCTGCTGTTACTTCCTGTAAGAACTGCAGCAACAATATTCCTTCTAGAACAAGGAAGTGCTCTGATTGTATTAACCCATGGGTTGCTAAGCTCCCATTCAAACAGGAAATGTGCCACTCACAGCTAAACTGAGCTGGGGTGGCCCTGAGCAGTGGTGGGATTCAAAAAAAATTACTACCTAGTCTGTGAGCATGGTATGGTGGGCATGGCGAGGGGGGAAGCCCTGTGTTGCACCCAAATTAGGACTACTTTATTTCAAAACTTGGATTGCCAGGGCCAGCCAGAATTTCTGCTACCGGTTCTGATGAACTGGTGTGAACCTGCTGAATCTCACCACTGGCCCGGGTATATATATATATATATATATTTACAGTAAATGTTAGTCATATCCAGACAGAATTGACATTATGGAATCCAGGCTTATGGCAACTGCTACAAAATAATCTTCCTGTATGGTGTTATTATCAAATACTGTAATATGTATTAGCCTTCCACGCCCATCCAATAACAAGGAAGATGAACCAGAAATTGCAACAAACTTCCACCTTCTCAATTTTCCCCTTCTATTGAACTTGAGCAATGCCCTCCTAAGAGCAATGGACTTAGGTATCACAATTTAAGGAAAACGCTCCCTCCGGCCATAATTGAAACAGGATGATAGCCTCCTAAATCTACTTAGCATCAGCAACCAATGGCTAGTCACTCTAGCCATCTCCTCACCCCTGACAAAGGTAGGATCTTTGAAAACTAAGCTGCGTTCATTAGAGGATTTCCCCAAGGCTCCCACCAAGCCCATTAAACTTGCAAATACTGTCCTGTCAAGGAATAGGTTCCCCTCATTTGGGTCATTTGTCTATCTCAGGGGTGACCAACCTTTTATACCATGGACCTGATCAGGCCCCTGGAACAGCTGAACAGGCCAGACCACCACCATCATGGAAGCAGAAGCAGGCACATTTACGGCTGATGTAAATGCACCCAATTCCGTATTTACGTCAGCCATGGGCACATTATTTTAGATGCCAATTACTCTATTTTAGATGCCAATTACTCTATTTTATTTGAGTTGAGTTGAGTTTGTGACATATTTGTCACTCCTCTTGAAAAGTGAGAGAAGTGCCATGGCTCCCTTGCGATTGTTGTGTATCTGGATCAAATTAAATTTTGTGTATTCCCAATAATTAACTGGTTTTTCCCTCATACAATGAAATTTATTTTGCCATACAGGCCCAACAATGAGGTATGCAAATTAATCCCATTTTAGCTTCTATTGACAACCACAAAACAATGCACAGTAGATGCAGGATGCATAGGTCAGGGTTGCCCGTTGGGACAGTAACAATCGTACATGCACTAATACTAATTATCAATAAGAGGGAGCATTACCGTATTTGTTTTTTACCACTAACTTGATTGGTAACAATTCTTTTTTTGACACAAGCTCCTGCCCTGTCTTCCTGCTGCTAGCTTTCTTCCACTGGTTTTGTTCATAGTATATCTTCTTTCTCTGACCAATTGTAAGTAAAGATACTTTTTTCCCCTTTAAATGATTCTAGAATGTTTTTACCATACAAAGTGCCATGCAGTGTATGTGTCGGCAGGAGCTAATGGGAACTGAGCTAATCTCTCCACATTTCTCTGTGCTGCACGTGCTGTTGTTAGTACCCCACACTCTGCTAATTAAGAGGAATAACCAAACTTCCCCAAGTAAATTAAGTACAGTACTATCATAAGCTGCTGTGATTTACCAGTTGAGGAAGCTCCTCTCCTAAAACAGTGCATCACCACATTTGGCCCTAGACTTGACCCTAGACTTTACATAAACATTTTGGCCATTTGGAAAGATAGACTTTATTTAGGATTAAAGCAAAACATGAAAAACATGCAATCTGTTTCTTCATCTCTACCAAATACAGAAGTGAAGGAAGTTCTACATCCCATGTGTGAGATGGTTAGCAATCAATACTTCTTTGACAATTTCAAAAGGCTCATCCAGCTATTCCACCAATGGGTATCACATGATAATGCAGTTAATCTGCCCACAATTGCCTGTAATTGATATATGTGTATACAAATTTAGCATCATTTCCTTTCTGTCTTGATATCAAGCTGCATGGAGCAACAATGGGAATTTCAGACCAAATTAAATTACAGCAGCACTTTTCTCAGTGACATTGGAATGTTTCAGATTTGAGCCATATATGAGTTACAGGGAGATGCTCTTGGCATGTAATATAACCTTCCTCTTCCTGCTAAATGGTCCATTCACCCAGCCCAGGCTTCTGATGTTTCACCAGACATCACTCTACCCCTTTCATAGCCCTTCTGCATAACCACACAGACTAGAAACTTGATACACTTTAGATTATTACATATTGCAAAAGATGTAGATTAATATATATTGCCAAAGAGGTATGCTAGAGTTGTCAGAATGCACTCTACTTTATGACCATATGGCCATCCCACAAGGAATTGCGTGACTGGATGTATCACCATCATGTCTGCTACCAATATTTGGCAGCTCATACCTTCAAGATTTCTGTAGTCAATGCAAATTTATCAAAATTTGGCAGTTATTTCACTGGCTTTCTATGGCATAAGGATGTGTCCTGGTACCAGTCTACAATATGGGGAATCACCCAAGAGTATCTCCTTAGCTTCAGGAAGGAAAAGGAAGTGGAGGGGAGGAGGCCTGCCATGCCACCCAATTTCTGCAACATGGTTCTGCAGGTGGTAGAGATGGTGATAGTCATGGAAAGGAATGCCATAAAGGATTGTGGTGGGCTCACCCACTCACATAAACCAAGAGGCCTGTAGTAGTTGATCAAAGGAGCAAGACAATATTTTGTTTTGGTGCACAGTGCTCTTCATATAAGTAAAAAAGGGAAAGTGTGATTGTTAGAATAGACAGTTAGGTTTGGACTAAATTACAGACACTGTGAGTGTTTCTGAAATGCTCTTTTGAGGGTGAAGAATTCATAGAGGTCATGGTCAAAATGGAGTCCAGGGCAAAGGGTGAAGAGTAGTTGCAGTCAGTGTAACAAGATGTATTCTTAGTTGTTTGAAGTACAGGAGTCGTAGAGAATTGTTTAGTTGATCTAGTAATCTGCAGACAAAAACAAATAGATTAGTTACACGGTGTTCATATGGCTGTCAACAACTGATAGTCAAGGAGTGAGTCCAAGGAACACAATGACCCACAGAAAATGTCAACTCCAAAGACAGTCAGATGGTAAACCTGCTTTGGGTTCTGCTAAGTGTACAATGTGGGATTAGCATCAATCCTTGAATGTGTCTTGGATAAGTCAAGGCTAAAACTCAAAGTGAACTTGCCTTCCTGTCAACATTGGAACCAACAATAACTTTAAGTTAAAGCATGCCAGTTTCAAGAAAAGTCCAAATGGGTGCATTCCAGTCACCAACTTTAATGAATATTGGATATATATATATTTCAAAATCCCTGGTGTGTATATTAAGGCCTCAGGCCTTACCTTGGAAAATTGCATTTCACAGTTTTCTTCTTGGCTGCAGGAAGACTTCCAATGTGATCTTCCAGCCCAGCTATCACCAGATCACTCAGGAAACTAGCAGACTGGAAGAGTTGGGTTCAGAGTAACCTCTTTGGGAGTGGAATTCAGAAACAAGATGGAGGCTGGAAGCTGCAGGAAGCCAAAACGTCGGGATTCAAATCTCGACATTTTGGCTTGCTGCACTGGCCAGGGAGGTGGGGGAACTCCAGAAACAGCTTGGATCGGGTCCCCTGACCTCCCTGGAGCTGGCAGGGGGGTCAGGAAGCCCGAAATGGGCGGAAAAAAGTCTGTGATCACGGAACTTTTTATTATTTAATCTGTGACAGAACCGGGGGAATTCCCTTTCTTTAAATGAGTGTAATCATCTCATTCATTCTAGCGACTAACAACACCATCTGTACTAACCAGTTGCCTTGCAGTAATAACCCGCGTTTTATTTTGTGCTCAGATTGTTCACGATGAATATTCAGCGAGAACTAATTCTTTCATATAAAGAATAGAGTTCAATATTGTCTAATAACACCTGCAAATTAGGATATGGTGCGGGTAAGTCCCTTCAAGGAAGTCCATCCATGACGGTGAATTTGGCCTATGCTCCGGGCGGCTGAAACCCATGCTACGCCACTGCTGGAGATGCAGCTTAATTGGCAGGAGGTTCCTTAAGGCCGGATCAGACACTGAGAAGGTCCTCTTTCTGGTGCTAGAGAGATGTGCCTCTCTAGCAGATGAAACAATTAGAGAGCCTCTTCGTCCTGCTCTGGTGGGATGGACAGATGTTCTTGGGGTGGTGCGGTCTCTTAAATATCCTGGCCCACTACCATGTATGGCTTTAAAGGTAATGACCAGCACTTTGAATTGCACCCGAAGGCGCACCAGCAACCAGTGCAGCTCCCGAAGCAGTGGCAAGGCAAACTGCTTGCAAACTGCTAGGTTGGCAGGAGCTGGGACAGAGACAGGAGCTAACTCCATCATGCAGTACTCGAGTCTCGAACTGCTGACCTGCTGACCTTAAAGTCAGCATCTTAACCACTAAGCCACCACAGTCTCAGTGCCTGTTAAAAGCCATAAAATTAAGAGCACCAGATGCTGAGTCACAAATGTTTTTGCACTGAGGAACTGCTATCTAAGCTAATGAAACAGAGATCACAGATGACTCCAGATGACACTTCAGGCAAATAGAGTGCTTTAGATCTGGTAAATTGGAATTTTGAAATATATATGAAATTATGTTTTTGCTATGCTATATTTGTGCCTGTGCCTTCTTGGCCTACTTGATTCTTACTTTATGTTCAGCATATTTTATAATAAAGAAATGAAATGAAACCTGATCTCAGAGAGATCCCTTACTGTTTTATGTTTCTCTGGAAGGTCATATTCTGGCACACCCTAGAGATGGCAAAATATTGATGGCTTATTTTGGGTGAATCATCATCCAAACATATTAAAAGTTGTCACTTGAATGTTTTAGAATAGTGTGCATGTTAGGGTTAAAGCTGGGACTGTGGTGCTCAAGTGGTTAAGACACTGTCTGGAAGGTCAGAAGGTCAGCAGTTTGAGACCCGAGTACTGCACGATGGAGTGAGCTCCCATCTCCATCCCAGCTCCTGCCAAAGTAGCAGTTCAAAAGCAAGAAATTGCAAGTAGATAACTAGGTACCACTTTGGTGGAAAGGTAAACAGTGTTCTATGCACTCCGGTATCTAGGCATGCCTGCCATATGCCCACGGAAACATCTGCAGTCACAGACAGTACTGGCTCTTTGGCTATAAACAAAGATGAGCACTGAACCCTAGAGTTGGATATGATTGGGTTACGATCAAGGGAGACCTTTACTTTTACCAGGGTTAAAGCTGGGATATTCGTCTTCCCTTTCCACCAGGGCAGCCGTATCACGAGGGGACATAGGGCTACTGTAGCTTTAATAGTTGTAGATGTTCAAAAGAAGCAAATGGAAAGAATAGAGTAAGGGTTGGAAATAAGAAAAAAAAACACCTGCCTTGCTGATAATGAGTCTCCACTCTCTTTAACTCTGAGGTGAACTTTGTTTTTGCAAATCTGTGGAAAAAATTAAAATCAGTTAGGGAACCATTGGGTGGGATCACACAGGATAGGAGGAACCTGAGTCTCTCAAAGAGATCTGGAAGTTTCTAAGTTGTTTTTCCATGCACAGAATATTAACCCATTTGTGCAAATCACAGAGACCATAAAGTAGAATGAAAATTACTTTTAAGCCAGCATATTTTATCATCACTTTCCTCCTATTCCCATCCAAGCTCTCTGGTCTAAATAAAGCATATCATGAGGTGCCAGAAACCACTCATTTAATTTATCATTCCTACCTGTAGGCTCACAGTACTTCCACTTCCGATCCACATCGAAGTTACTGGTAAGAGAACACCAAGGCATCCAACCAAAGGATCTATCTTTTGTGCAATCTAGGTATGACTTGCCATGGTAGGTGAAAGGAAAGACACAATCTGCATATTTTTCAGAAGGAAAGGGAGGGATGGAGGGGAAGAGCATCAAACAATTGTGTGAGAGTGTGAACTGTAGACAACATTCATATCAATCTCACAATCCATGTGCTTTGTATGCCACTTGATGCATTAAAAATTATGTATTGATGCATATTTCAGAGCATGGAAAGATCACTCTTTTGGATAGCAGCCTGCAGAAGAGCCCTCGTGTAAACTGCTGTACTACAGCCAGAATGTTGTGAGTTCTGTTCTGGTCGGGATCAAGGTTGGCTCAGCCTTCCATCCTTCCAAGATCAGTAGCATGACTACTCAGCATATCTGGGGCAAAATGCTAATTGCCTTGTGAACCATCCAGAGAGTGCACTAAGCACTATGGGGCAGTATATAAGTGTAATTGCCATTGTTTTTGCTATGTGTAGTGAACACACAAGGAGTGGCAACACTGGAGGCTTAGCAAGAGGCATGGAACCATAAAGTGCAGCAGTATTTTCTGCCAGACAAGCCTATATAACAGGGGTGCCCAAACTACAACCCAGGGACTGGATGTGGCCCCCAACACCAATTCATCCAGCCCATGAAGTTCTCATCGCTCCTGGAAGTAGAAGTGAAAAGCGCCAGTATGGGCATGTTTTACTTCCACTTCCAGGAGCGACGAGGGCTTCATGAACCAGATGAATTAGTGTCAGGGGCCACATCTGGCCCCTAGGCCTTAGCTACCAGCTCTCTGAACCATGTAATTGGCCCGCAGCCTGAAAAGTTTGGACACCCCTGCTATATAAGATTACTTTGCATATCTAGAACCAGTTTTCCATCCAATTCAACTCGACTTCTCCTGTTTACCTCCCAATGGAGGCTGAGCGCTTCCCAGTTCGGTGTCAGCACAGAAGCTCCATTGTTGGTCCTCATCATAGTTTTGTGTCGTAGCACACCAGAATCTTCCAGTCTCCTCATCCTCATTGGTGCAGGTTCCAAACGTCTGATTCTTGTAGATGAAAGGGATGACACATGGTTGACCATTGGAGTTTCCACCATATTCTTTAGGTAGAAAAGAACAAAAAAAAAGAGTTGGGTTGCATGCTCAGCCTAGTATTTCCTTCTTTTAAGGGTTAAGCAAAACATAATGTTAATTATGGGATAATTGCTTTCACATCATTCAGATCTAGCTCTTAGAATGTAAGATAAC
Source organism: Furcifer pardalis (assembly GCA_030440675.1). NCBI lineage: Eukaryota > Metazoa > Chordata > Lepidosauria > Squamata > Chamaeleonidae > Furcifer > Furcifer pardalis. Next base: position 17,571,040 of record CP126897.1, read on the forward strand.
AGCCATAAGTCAAAGTGCCACATTTCCTCCCCTTCAGCCACACCAATGCCGGAGGGGGATAAAAGGGCCGCCAAGACCTCGAGGCGGCTGAAGACGCCGTCAAGGATGTTGAGCCCCGGGCTCTGTCGTGGACATTGAGCTCTGAGCTCTGTTGTGGACGTTGAGCCAGGGTTCCATTGTGAACGTTGAGCCCCTGCTGGACATTAAGCCCCAGCTCCATCATGGACTTTGAGCCCGGGCTCCATCCTGGATGGCGAGCCCCATTATGGACATTGAGGCCTGGGCTCCATCGAGGATGTTGAGTCTGGGCTCTGGCCGCACTAACGTCCAGTTGCGGTGCTGATAGAGGATAATGTGTTTACTGGATTGTTCATTGTTTTATTGTTTGAATTTATTTATTGGGATTTATTGTGCTTTTGATATTTTGTGATGTTCTACGATACCATGTTAGCCGCCCTGAGTTGCTCTGTGAATTGGGTAGCATACAAGTGGAAATAAATAAATAAATAAGAAGGTAAGAGCCACTTTAGGGTGACTTATTTGAGGGTTGCACGGTTTTTTTTGCTTTAAAAGAAAAAGAAATCCTATGATGTGGCTGCTGGGAAAGGGTATATAAATTTTAAAATGTAAACAATTCTATATTTTTACTTCTTTGTTTTATGTATATCTATGCTGTGGTTTTATATGTGTAAGCCACCCGGAGTTGCCTCGGCAAGTGGGAGGCAGCATAAATATGACTATTAAATTAAATTAAATTAAATTAAATTAAATTAAATTAAATTAAATTAAATTAAATTAATAGAGATAGATCAAGACTGAGTGCACACAGAGATGGAATCAACCTTTTCCTCTTCCTACTCGCCATCCACCAAAGATGTTATTTGTTGTGAGAGGTACATTTCCATTAATGTTGGTGGGAACAGAAAATAACTTTGGAAAACCAGACGATTCTCACTCCAGCTCTGAGTGAGGTCATGAACTAAACCATGTGATATCTCACACAACTAATTACTTGCCAACTGAGTCACCTAAGGAGATCTAGTTTTTTTGTCTGTGACAACCCTCCTGCTACAGCTACAATCCACATTGTAGGTGTTGGTGAGAGAAGGATTCATTCACCACCATCCACCAAGGTCTTATGACTTGACCTTCAACATTTTCTCCCTTCCCATTCTCCCATCGTGTGTATTTGTAATCTGCCTGATGAAGTGAATTGTGGTCTTCAGAACCCCAGATGATTTTTTTTGTCCATTTTGGGTCCTTTTTTAGATTACTGCATAAAGGTATTGTTTCAGTACATATCTGGTTGGTACGGTGAAAGGAAGGAAGGAAGGAAGGAAAGATGGTAAGTAGTTAGGCAGGCATGGGTTAGACAGAAAGGAAAGACAGATCTCCCTAGATTACAACATGATCTATGATTTATTCTGTTATTTATTACACCTTTAGAGAAAGCCAAGAAAAGAATTGACAAAACATACAAAGTCATTCCAACCAGAACTGACCATACCTTACACAATATGTTCTCGACCTTTGGCTTTCAGATGTTCTTGGATTTCACTTCCCTTAAACCCTGAGCAGAAGGTATGCTGACATGAGTTTTGGTAATTGATGTCCAAGAACACCTCAGGGCCTAAGGTTGAGAAACCATTGTCAGGAAATACAGTTGTCATGTCTGTTAAGCACTTCATCTAGGAATTGGGTAACTATTTGTGAAATTTCAGGCAGAGGGTCACTTAATAAGTATTGGTAAGAGGACTCATTCTTTGTTGAGAATTTATCCCTTAAGGGTTTAAAATAAATTCTTGGTGCAGAGATTCATTTAAGTGACAATCAGATGTACAGTACAGTGGAATCTTGGTTAACATAAAAATTGCATAACAAAAGGAAACCCATAGAAAATAGTGGCTCAGTTTCCCGAATTTTTTCAGAATGGATTAATTGCTTTTCAGTGCATTTCTATGGGAAACCACATTTCAGTTAAAGTATTTTGGTTTTCAGTGCATTCCTATGGGAAATTGTATTCAATGCATTCCTATAGGAAAATTGGTTAAAATAATTTTCACTGTAAGAAACATCCTGGAGAACGCATTGCCGTAATTACGTTAACCAAGATTCCACTGTAATGTATTGGATTGACTCAAGAGATCCATAAGAACAAAACCTCTCATGTTTAGGGGTATGGTTCAGTGGTGGGCAGCAACAGGATTGCACCCCCTGGTGGGGGGGGGGTAGCAAAATGGGGTGGCCTCTGTGCAGGGAGGTGGCAAAATTGGGTGGCCTTCAGGCAGAGGGGATAACGAAATTGGATGACCACGCCCACATCCCTGCCCTGCCCCATCAGGTATTGTCACTGCAAGTGGTTCAAAGTTTCCTTTCCTCAAAAGCCAGTCATATCCGACTCTAGGGTGCAATGCTCATCTCCATTTACAGCCAAAGAGCCAGTGCTGCCTGTGTTTGCAGATGTATACATGGCCATATGGCAGGCATGACTAGATCGCCCATGACATAGGCTCTGCCCATGATGTAGGCTCTGGCCATGCCATAGGCTCCACCCACGGTGTGGTAGCAAAATTTTTTGCTGCCCATCACTGATATGGTTGTATCTCCCAAAAAGCAGCTTTGAAGTAAAGGAGTTTTCTCTGGCCAAAAGGAAAACTCTTCTATGAGTATGAATCATTAGGTCATAAAAATAACCTTGTTCCAGCCTCATGGTTTGGCATCCAGCTCTAACTTGTCCTTAATTCTTGGCTTCTCCTGCAGCTTCCTGCAGCTCGCCCATGATAATTTATGTAACATGCTCTCAATTTCATCTAATTAATTCAAATTCCACTCACATTCTCATCCTGTCCCTGTTCCATAGCAGTTTGCAAGACCTTTGTTTTTCCTTCCTCAAGCAAATCCTTGCAGGGTGTTTCTGCCTTTTTAAAAGTGTACCTATTGTTATATTGATTTTTTTTTTTTGAATGCCCCAACCAACACATATTTGTCCATATATTTCAAATACTGTATATGTGTTTCAGCCAGACATACTGTATTTCTTTTATGTATGTTTGGTTCTAAGCATATTTTATTTCTTCAAATTACTCTGCAAGTTTCTCAAATACAGTATGTGGATTTTGGAGGTAGGATCACTTTCACAACAGGGCTTGGAAAGAGCCTGAAATGGGTACTTCCGTCAATAATTTTTCCTTTCCTACTTCCATCTGCGTTCTATGTACCAAACCCAATAACATGGGACTGTGGTGGCTCAGTGGGTAAGAAGCTCATCTTGTTAGCTAGAAGGTTGGCAAGTCGACGGGCACAACGGAATGAGTGCCTGTCTCTGTTGTGACAATCCACTTACTCCCAGGTAGGACTCGGTAGTCCTCCAGCCTCCTGGCAATGGGATTGCGCCTGATCCTGCTTCCCTGGTCCAGATCAGACCCAGCAGTTTAGGCTTCTCCTTTCTGTGTGCCCAGTCACTCCTGACCAAAATCTCGGTAGTGAGCAAAGGATATACATGAAACTAGTGTAGATTCAGGTAATGTGAGCCAAGTAAATGCTCCAAGCCTCTTCAGGTATTTTAGAAATACTGTATATTGAAAGTAGAGCAAGATACTGGATACAGTCCATCAAAAGCTCAGGAAGCACTTCCAAATAAAGAAATAAAGCAGGCTGCTTGTTTAAGGGATATCTCATGGGCTTCCTTCTGGCTAAATAGGCTACAACATGATTGCAGTTCAATAGCACAGCATCCAAGAGAGTGTCTCCCTCTTGGCCCCAACCATATGGCTTATATTTCCTCCCAAATAGTCCAATTTGTGCCCCTCCTCCTTAGCGATTCCAACCAATGATCTTACAGCATGACATGTCAATCACACATTAGGTTTCGTTTCATCCAAGTCATGAGGCCCACATAGTTTACATACCAGACCTGGTGTGAAGGGACTCCTATACACCAAATTCCCCATCTTGGATTAGGTTAAAGCAAAAGGTATAATTCATTCCATCACATCTGTCTCAGCTCCTGCCAACCTAGCAGCTTGGAAGCAAGAAATTGCAAGTAGATAAACAGGGACCACTTTGGTGGGAAAAGATCTTGGGGACATAAAATGAGACTCAGTTCCTGAAGCAAAAATCCTTCAACCAGTGATGGGCATCAACAGGTTCACACTAGTTTGCCAGAACCGGTAGCAGAAATTCTGACTGGCCCTGCCCATCCAAGTTTTGAAATAAAGTAGTCCTAATTCAAGTGCAACAAAGGGCTTTCCCCAGTGGTGGGATGTCAGAAATTTTACTACCCCACCGTGATGTCAGCACGGTGTGGGTGGAGCTAACATCATGATGTCATGACATCATGGGCGGAGCCAACATCATGTTGTTGTGGGCGGGGCCAAATAAAAAAATTAAAAATAATAATCACACACACACCTCAACCCACCCACCCACCCAAAACACAAACCCATAAATAAATAAATAAATAAATAAATAAATATACATTAAAATACACCCACCCACCCACCCCAAACACAAATCAACCAGAGCTTTTAAACCAGAGCTTAAAGTTTATTCTGGTTAATCTTTCTCACACTAGGTCAGATGGAAGGAACTACAGAATGAACTCACCACAAGATGGTTTCATTTTGGCACTTTTCAACTTTTCAACAGTTAAAGAAGTTAGGTACTAAGTCTTTGCCTAACCAGTTCTCTAGGATAATACAGTATGCCTTAATGTAAATGTAAAACAGCTGTACCTCCTTAAGGGTTCTCAAATTGGAATAGCAATTGGAACAGCACAGGTCTAGCTTATTGATGAGGTCACTCCAAGACTTTGCTTAAAAACCCCAAGCCAGGGCGCTAGGCCTTTTTAGGAATTGTGGTAGTACATCAATATAGGTAAAGGTATCAAATACACATTAAAATACACACAGACACATCACATCCAAAGGTGAGTCACTTACCCTGGGGAGCAGGCTATAGGGAGCTTCAGGCTAGCAGCTTCTCTTCCTCCTCCCCACTTGGGAGGACAGCAAGGAGGCAGTGCATACGCACCAAACACTGTATGCGTGCATGCACACCAAGTGCTTGGCGCACATGTGCAGTGGGGGAACCAGTGAAAAGGTAAGCCCCGAAGGTGGTTCCCCCCAAAAGCTGCTACAGGTTCTCCGGGACACTGGGGAAAGTTACTGCCGGTTCTGGCGAACTGGTGAGAACCTGTTACATCCCATCACCAGCTTTCTCCCTGGCCACGCCCACTATACCATGCCCACAGAGTAGGTAGTAAAATATTTTTGAGCCCACCACTGCTTTCAACCCAGAAAACACCTTCTGACACGATAAAAAGAAAACAATGACATCACTTTTCCCTCCCTATTTGTAGTTTCTATGATGAGGTGTCCTCCTCAGCAGACCCCATACCTTGCAGAGTACATTCTTTCCATCGGCTATCCAGGTCATAATTGGGGGTAGTGGCACACCACAGCTGCTTCTTTAATGTGCCTTCTTCGATGCAGGAATAGTAGGATTTATTCTTGTATATGAAGGGGAAAAAGCAGGGAGCCGGTTCTGAAAACAGATGGTGAAGGAGAGTGTTAATACATGCATCACAAAGAAGGAGTTAGTGTGGTGAAAAGAATGGGTCCATAGAAATATTCTACTGTCTTCAGCAGTTTTGAAGTTCAGATGGCATCCCCACAGAAAATCCTGAATCGCAAGCTGCTGCGTTGGCCTATTTTATCTCTTAGTCAACAAAAACATATCTTCTGATGTCCCTCTATTGTTGAATGAACAAAACTGCTCTCTGAGGCACCGCTAAGCTTGGCCTAGCTCAGGGGTTCCCAACCTCTTCAAGCCAGAGGCCGGGTTATGCTCTCTCACTCAGCTTTGAGGGAGGACAGCCATTTTGCCCTGCATGCATGATAGATGTGGTCATTTTGTCCCAACAGCTTCAAAGTGGTGGACATTTTGTTTCTCAATGCCCTTAGTAGAGTCAAGGACACTGGTGGGTTGTTGCCGGTTCACACCGGTTCGCCCAAACCAGTAGCAACAATCCCTAGTGGTTCTCCGGGGGATAGTAACCAACCAGGATTATTGTTATTATTATTATTATTTTGAGGCATCTGGTTTGGATGCCTCACCGGCAGAAAAAAAAAATTCAAAATTGGAGCCAAAATGGCTCCCGGGAACTGTGCATGCATCAAACCTCCATTTGACGCATGCACGGTTCTATTTTTTACTGTGCATGCATCAAATGGAGGTTTGACGTATGCGCAGTTCCTGGCAGCCATTTTGGCTGCCAGGAAAGGAAGGGTGCAGGCAGCATCTGAAGAAGTGGCAGCGGTGGCGGCCTTTCCTTGCTGGGCCACACTGCGCCACCAGGCCGCTGCACCGTTGTGGCAGTTTGCCGCAGTGGCGGTTGGAGTGGGTGGGTGTATTTTTATGTAATTTTTATTTAATGTATTTAATTTATTTATTTATTTACATGTTTGTGTTGTGGGTGGGTGGGTGGCTGGGTTGAGGGGTGTGTATGTGTTTATTTTTATTTTATTTTATTTATTATTTTATTTATTATTTTTCTTTGGTTCCACCCATGATGTCATGATGTCATGATGTTGGCCCCGCCCACAATGTCAATGACATCACGGTGGGGTAGTAAAATTTTTGACAACCCACCACTGGTCAGGGGGTCACATGAAATGGCACCATGGGCCAGATCCAGCCCACAGGCCTTAGGTTGGGAACCCCTGGCCTAGCTCTTCACCCTCTCTTATTTTGTTTACCTGAGGGCTCACACAATACTTCTATGGGATCCACGTCATAATTGCTGGAGAGGGAGCACCAAAGCTTTCCATCTGTCCTCCCAGCTGTGATACAACCTGAGTAAGGCTTTCCTTCATAGATGTAAGAAGAAGCGCATGGCTTTGTAGGGTAGTTTGCACCTAGTCCTGGAAGAAGTGAAGAAAATTATGAGGGGGAGAAGCTGCTGTTATCATTAGAATGCTTCTTTGATCCAATGACATGAAAAGCCCCTGGTTATCAGAGCCCTATGCTGTATTCAGACATGAAGTATGCACTCAAGCTATTCCACAGTGGCAAACCTTTGGCACTCCAGCTGTTCCTGGACTTCAATTCCCAGAAACCCTGATCAGCAGGTGTACTGACTTTATGCATCTGGTAATTGAAGTCCAAGAACAGCTGGAGTGTCAAGGTTCACCACCACTGGAGCTGATGTTTAAATAATATCATGTCCTCAAAATCCCTTTGAGTTCTCTAATGCATACCACCCTCATCCCCAGTTAAGCTTTCCAAAGTTCTCAGCCCATGCCTCATTGCCCTTTCTCTTGAGGGAGAAATGTAAATGTCTGCTTGGCTGAATTACATCCTTAATGTTACACTTCTATTCTACATGCCATAGCGCCGCCCCCTTTCAAGTCTCCTCTGGATATTTCAACACACTTTTAGCCTCTACTGCAGTGGTGCCCAAACTTTTTTTTCTTGCGGGCCAGTCCGGTCCCCGACACAGAGCTGTGGGGGCCGGAGGCGAGCTGCTCCCACTGCTGACAGTTTTGACGTCAGCAGTGGTAGTGGTGGAGGCCGCGCTTTTTCCAGGCTGCTCTGAGAAGCCTCTTACTCGATCCTTTCCCCTCAGCAGCCTTTGCTGAAGCCAATCGCTGCTTCGGGGAATTTTTTGGAGCCTCCTATGAGTCAAAATTCGCGGCGCTAAGAGAGGCCCCTGGCGCCCTCAGGATGACATCATCCCCGGGTGCTCACCACGGGCCACATTAATTATATGCAGGGGGCTAATTGGTCCCGCAGGCCGTAGTTTGGGCACCCCTGCTCTAATGAGTTCCACTGCCTTTGTAATGCCTGATCTTGGTGCATGTTAAATACATAGCACAACATTTTGAGTACAGCAAATGTTCTCTAAGTTTTGCATGCATTTAAAAGAAAAAAATTCCTATAACCCTGCCAGGAAATCTAATTCTCCATTCCCCAGGCCACATACTGGTATCAGCACAGTAGCTCCACCGCTTGTCCTTATCATAGTTTCCTGTTGTAGAACACCAAAAACGTCCTCTGGAAAATTTAGTGTTGCATGTGTAATAAATATGTCCCAAATATTGGTAGGGGAAGACACATGGTTGTCCATTAGAATTGCCTCCATAGTCTAGAAGAGAACAAGACCAGATAACTTATTGCATATATTTATTTATGATCACATCCTTCTTATCCCATTCATTTAAAAAAGCATATTAAAGGCACTGTATGCCTCTGTCTTAGCCAGGGCTAGGAAACACATGTGGCTTTCTAAGTCCTTACATGCAGCCATTGTTTTGATTTTTTAAAATTATTAAGTACATAGTAGTTAGATTTTTACAAAACATTGTACATTTTTAGTACAGTATACTGTATCTAATTAGTTTCTTATTTGATTATAGCTATTCTATGTGGCCTTCCACCAGGGGTTACTAATGTTATTTTATCCCTGGCTAACTAATTGAAAAGTCTTCTATCTTCCTGTCTCTAGGGTCACCTGATATGTTTTGCATGTATTAAGCCCTTGCTGTTCAGGTTTCTCCCTTTCTTGCTATTTTTGCCTTACAAGCAGAAGCACGTATGTTTGATCTCGCAGATGGCCTTCTTAAAGACTTTACAAAGCAGCACACATGTTTATCTCTCTAAGTTAATTGCAAGTAAATGATATTTTTGTTATCTTTTCTAAAGATCTTGTGGAGTTCAAACCCCAAGTGAGTGCCCGTCTCTGTCCCAGCTCCGGCCAACCTAGCAGTTCGAAAGCAAGAAATTGCAAGTAGATAAATAGGTATCACTTTGGTGGGAAGGTAAACAGTGTTCTGTGCACTTTGGTGTCTAGGCATGCCTGCCACATGTCCATGGAAATGTCTACAAACGCAGCAGTGCTGGCTCTTCAGCTATAAACAGAGATGAGCACTGAACCCTAGAGCTGGATATGACAGGCTTTTGAGCAAGGGTGACTTTTACCTTTATTATTACTAGTAGGGGCTCATAGCAACTTCATATGTCAGTACTGCAGCTTTCTACACTAAGGGACAGGAACCTATTTGACTTTCTTTCACATGCTACCATGAGAGAAATAACAGCATCTCATATGCAACTCATGAATCCAGGGTTCTGATGACACCCTAAACCTCTCACCATTCACAGTACACGGTCTCCATTGGCGATCCCGGTCATAGTTTTCAGTCGTGGCACACCATGGACGGCCCTCACCACTACCTTCTGTGGTACATGATGGGTAATATGTGCCCATATAAATGAAGGGAAAGACACAGGGAGGAGGAACTGAAAAAGAAATAAGAGGAAAAAGAAAAGTAATAGAAGCCACATTATGCTAAGGAGATACTGGGTGAGAGAAAGAGCTATAACTAAGGCAGGTCAATTGGGGCCTTGCCCATGGCATCAATATTTATAGGGCAGTGAAATTTGTAGTTCAATCTACTGCTGAGTGTTAGAAAAAGAAATAGCAACATCTCGTCACCCTATTATTATTATTGTTGTTGTTGTTGTTGTTGTTGTTGTTGTTGTTACTTTCCTTTTTTTTGTCCTTATCTTTTTGAAAGCATAAACTTTATCTTCCTTTTTAGGAGAGACCTATTTTCCCATCCCATTTTACTGGGACTTGCCTCTCTGCCTCATGGTGGAGAGGGTAGGAGATGCCACCAGTTACAGTTCTGGTTAGAAGGTATCTACATGATTGAGAAACCCAATTGGCTAGCCAATATCAGTATTTCTAAAGAAAAGAAAAACAATACACTTATATATGTTCTCCTACAAGGATAAAAAAGATTGGGAATAATTAAGAATGCCTGTTTCCAGCTCCACTGAATGTATTGATTGTTCTTCCTGAGAATGAATGGCCTCACTACAATTAGTAATATCCAGGCTTGGCTACTGTAATAAATTACACTGCAACACACAAAAAATTGTCTGATACTTGGTCTAATCTATGTGTCCTATACTAAATCAAGTGCTCTGAATCCAAATCTGAAGTTCGATTCTGCCTAGGATGGCAGGATCTTAAGTAAGCAAATGTCACCCTCTCGGTTAGGTTCTTGCATTGATCATGTGGGGTATATTTGCCACAAATGTAGCAGAAATTGTCTGGTTTATTATCACAGCTGCACTTATTCATCTTTAGCTTAAAATAGACTCACTATGGCCCAGCTGTACTATCCAATGAGATGGTTTTGCACTAGAGTCAAGCCATTGGTCCATCTCACCTTATATACCTATTTCTGACGTCAGCTCACTGACTTGCCCAGACATGCTTGGCTGCTTCTGGAACATGCATGCCACCAGGGGATGTGACTCAGTTGAGGCAGCAGCAGGCTTACCATTTGAATAGCTATAGCACACCTATAACTTAAAATCTGTACATGACAGGCAAGTTCTGAGTTCAGATTTGGAATCAGCACACTCGATATCATGAAAATCACATGTGTTATTCCCAGTAGCAAAATCATTGCTGTGCAGTGTTATTTACGGAGCTGCCCTTGGAGGGTCATCTTGGGAAACTCCAGCAGGTAAAGAAAAGGGCAATAATGGGTGTAGACCAGTTTGATATTAGAGTTGAAGCTGAATCACATGCTACCAAAATAAGAGAAAACAAGTGGTGCAGGAACACTCCACATATTATGTACAGAAACTGCGGGGAGGGAGGGTAGAGACTAGAGATGATCAGCAACTCCCCCTGCTTTGTGTGTCAGCAACAGAATCTCGATCATGGCATGAGTAACTAATAGGCAGCTGATTGCCTGAGGAAAAAGCTTAGAAATATAACATTTAGCCTAGGGGTGGCCAGCGTTAGTGCTCCAGATGTTCTTGAACTTCAATTCCCAGAAGTCTAAGTCAGCACAGCTGCTGATCAGGGCTTCTGTGAATTGAAGTTCAAGAACAAAACTGGAGCACCAAGGTTGGTCACCCCTGATTTAATCAGTTTGAAGTCTTTTGTAAAATAATGCACAACATAATATAGCCTGGGCAATGTACAGCTTTATTACATACAATGGCCTTTGTCTTTTGCAGATGTATCATTCAGGATCAGATATGTATTAAATGGATGGGAAGAAAGCCCAACCATTTCAAAGTCCAATTTAGGTTGTGTCAGCTTAGATGGAAGGCTGGGATATCTTTGCTAGGCTTTTCTATGTACCATATCTCCTTTTAAAACCTGAAAATGGTTTCAAGCCAGTTCTATAACATGATATGCTAGAGACCAGGAAGGACAGCTGTAATGTTTCTTACCTTCATTTGCAGCAAGGAGTGGTATAAGAACCCAGGTGAAAAACACAGCAGAAGAGGACATCTCTAAACACAATCAGAAAATCTGACAGGTGTGAAGAAAGCGCATCTTGCTCCTGCTTTTTATAAGTTCCACTTGGCCTCATCTTCTTCCCACAACTACAACAGAAGGTGATGTTCAAGTGCTGCCATCGCTGGAAGATAAATAAACAAACAATAAGTCAACCTTTGTCTTTCCAAATGGCACTGGCTCCTACTCTCATATTAATGTATGTAGTAAAGTTCTCTACTTCTGTGCATCCTCTGCTTCTACTTCAGTAGAGATGGCTGCCAAATGCCCTGGAGAGAACAGATCAGGCATGCTCATATTCCTTTGATAAAGGTTTCATAGGTCAAGCGTTCCCTGTGGGCCCACCTGATAAATACTGGAGCAGCTGTTCCTGGGGCTAGGTATAGGATGTCAGTACAGATGTTGTGGTGGCTTGGTGGTTAAGATGCTGAATTTGATGACTGGAAGGTTGGCAGGTCAGCAGTTTGAGACTCAAGCACTGCACAATGGAGTGAGCACCTATCATCTGTCCCAACTTCTGCCCCCCTCGGACTTTTTCCACCTGCCGGGGGGTTAAGAGTCACCGGACGGAGCCCCGGCCAAAGACACTGCCTCGACTGTGCGGGTGGCTGACTGCCGCCCCAGCCATGCGGGCCACTGAGGATATCTCCACCACCACCCTGGACTTTCTCCACCTGCCGGGAGGTTAAAAGGGCTGCTGGACAAAGCCCTAGCCAAAAACACTGCCGCAGCCATGCAGCGCCACCCCGGCTGTATGGGCAGCTGTGGACGTCTCCGGGGGGAGGGCCCAGAATTTTTCCATCTGCCAGGGGGTTAAAAGGGCCGCCGGACAGAGTCCCAGATGAAGACGCTACCCTGGTCATGCGGATGGCTGACCACTGCCCCGGCTGTGTGGGCAGCTGAGGACGTCTCTGCCCCCAGACTTTTTCCACCTGCCAGGGGGTTAAAAGGCCTGCCGGACAGAGCCCTGGCCGAAGACGCTGCCCCAGCTGTGCGGGTGGCTGACCACTGCCCCAACCATGCAGGCAGCTGAGGATGTCTTGGGGGGGGCGGACTTTTTCCACCTGCCCGGGGGTTAAAAGGGCCACCTACCTGAACTTTATAACTTGTTGCTTTCTTGTTGCTTTCTTTTTTCTGTTATCATCTTGTGTACTGTACTAATTTTGTAAGCCACCCTGAGTCACCACGATGTGGAGAGTGGGCGGCTATATAAATTTGAACTATAAATTAAAAAACCTAGCAGTTGGAAAGCAAGAAAATGCAACTACAGTAGTTACCAGTTTGGTGGGAAAGGTAACAGTGTTATGTGCACTCTAGCGTCTAGTCATGTCTGTCATCTCACCAGATGCAGACAACACTGGCTCTTTGGCTGTAAACGGAGATGACCACTACCCACTACAGTCAGATATGACCAGCAAGAGAGACCTTTACCTTATAGGTTGTTAGCCAGGGCGGTGCCAAGCTCAAAGCTCCCCTTCCCTTGAATTTTGGAACAGACATTGGCCCATTAATTTATGCCTTAATAATTATGTTTAAAGAATGAAGTGCTCCTTTTTGGAAAACAGATATTTCTAATATCAGAAAAGAAGTTACAAGTTGCTTCTGCTTCTTAAAAGCAAGAGTGGGGAGATGAGCCAAAAGAAGGATGGCCAACTTTTTTATCCTGGAGCTAGAGCAGGGATTCTCAACCTGTGGCCCATGGGCCAGATGTGGACCATGGCACCATTTCATGTGGCCCACCACCACCTCCACCACACCCGGAAGTGCTACGTGGTGGAGGCAGTGGAAAATGGCCATTCAGCCCCCGAAGCTGTTTTAGGGAGCATCACCCGGCCCCTGGCTTAAAACAGTTGACAACTCCTAAGCTAGATCCTCCTCCAGCCAAGATGTCACCACTCCTCCAAAGGCATTGAATATGGAGGTCTACCATCCAATCACCAAAGGACTTTGCCAAATGCTATATAAAATAGGTGCTGTGTCATTTTGGTATAGCTGACTGGATAGTTCATAAGTATAGTATCTGACTGAAGCCAGAAGTTGGGGGTTTGATTCCTCACTGTGGTTCCTGGGAAAAGAGCCAGTCTGTGTGTATACCTAGAAGACCCTGAAAGTGTCACATAAGTCAGAATTGACTTGACAGCACACAATTAGTAATATGATTTTTTATGTCATTGCCTCTTCTCTCATTAAGAATGATCCCAGGCACATTGAAAGAAAGGCTGGTAGCAGTAGAGACCTGAACCCAGCCAGGACTACTCTGCTGTTCCTAATGTTGTGTTAGAGCAGGAGTTCTCAGCCTTTTAAAGCCAGGGGCCGGGTCATGCTCCCTCAGACAGCTTCGGGGGCCAGAAAACCATTTTGCCCTTCCTCCACGACATGGCACTTCCTGGTGTAGTGGAGGCAGTGTGGGGTCCACATGAAATGGTGCCGTGGGCTGCATTTGCGTCATGGGCTGCATCCGACCCAAGGGCTATGGGTTGAAAATCCCTGTGTTAGAGCTTAACAAACTTTTAATCATCAGAATCTAACATCATCTGTCACCAACCCTTCTCAGATTTTTAATTGAGATGCAATTTTCAAAATATCTAAGATTCCTTACATTTAATCCTTAATTCTTATTAAGAATAAGAAATTTTTATTATTTAGAAATCTTTTCTTCTATAAACTTCTCCATCCCTCCTCAGTTATATCCATACCCAAATCCATTTCCCAAGTTATTCTCAAACAACTTGTCAAGATGTTTTAATACAAGGATGGACCACTTATGAATCTTCACACATTGCTGAACCCCAACTCTCATCACTGGTGCCAGAATAGCCACTGGTGAAAGATCACGGAAGTCACAGTCTTAGAAAGAGATGGCCCACACCCATTTTGAAGTATTGGTTCATGGTGTGTCTCTTCCTTGTCCTCTGATTTAGGCAACAGTTCCGAGGCTGCAACAGTTGGGAGGCTAAGAGTTGCAGGCCATCAAAATCTGGAAGCCACAGGTCCCTGATCCTTATATTCAAACAAAAGTCAGGTTTAGACCCCTGATGTCACTTTGCTGAGCAAGGGGGAAATAGTGTGTGTTTGTGTAATTAAGCATGGGAAACTGATTGCTCGTATTTCAATACGTGCAAAGTGCTTCCTAACCAATTTTGAAACCTCTTAGATAAGAAAGAAGTGAGCAACTTAGATAAATAGGGGTTATTCCGGTTTTGGGGGGAGGGGTTTCCCAGCAGGGATGACTGGGGTGTGGTGAGTTTTCAGAAGTTCTTCCCCTTAAGCCAAAGAGAGAAACTCAATGGGGCAGAGCAAAAAGTCTATTTGCTGAGCCCTGCACAAGGATTATCTGAGGCATCAAACATCACAAAGGCAGAGGAGGAAATGGTTTTTTTGATGCCTGCCCTCAACCCTTGTAGGTCCTGATAGAAGAAACCCAAAGAAGCAAAGCAATAAAGAGGAATCTTAGTTCTTTTTGTAGATGATTATTTCTGAAGAATGATGGTGTGGATCAGGGATTCTCAACCTATGGCCCGTGGGCCAGATGCAGCTCACAGCACAATTTCATGTGGGCCCCCACTGCCTCCGCCACACCAGGAAGGGCCATGTGGTGGAGGAAGAGCAAATGGCCATCCAGCTCCAAAGCTGTCTGAGGGAGTGTGACCCAATCCCTGGCTTTAAAAGGTTGAGAACTCCTGGTGTAGATGCTAAGGTGGCAATAACAGAAGAGCATTGGCCAGAGGATGCCAAAAATGTATACACAATAAAGGGAAAAATGGTATTAAAATTGTAGTACTCAATATATGCAAGTCTGGCCAGACATCCTGCTACGGTAATGGAGTAGACTGTATAGCCAGTGACACAACGCCAAGTGTTGAGCAGTGGTAAATAACTTGACTCGCTAAAGGGACCAACAGCTATGGGCAGATGAGCCCATTTAGGTGGGGTGATGGTCCCCTCAGTGGAGGAAATGCCACTGGAAACCATTATATTGGATCCAACAGCAAAATGAGCAGAGAAGGAACTCTGATTCCCAATAGTCATAGAGGCAGAAGAGGCCATGCCAGATGGACTGGCTATGAAGGTGCACCTTGTGAAGGTGCACCTCAAGACTGTGTCAATCCATTGCAGTCCTGGTGTTAAATGTGGCACTCCATTGCAGTCCTGCATGTCTCACTTTATATGTGCCGCAGGAGATGGCTCCGTGATCATAGTGTGTGGGTCACTTCATGACAAGCAGGGATCCACCTTAAACAAATTCATGCCAATGGTATTTTTCCTTCTTCTGGAAAAAAAATCATTCTCGGATTCAAGTTGCAACCAACAATGATATCCTACCCGTGGCGAGAGGACAAAGATTGCCCTTATGTTTTGAAACAAAACACAAGGCCAGTTTTCTTCCTTCTTCTTTTCAACAACATGTCAACTCACTGTGAGTGGCTAAACCCTATGTTTCTTCTGAACTCACCCAAGCACAACAATGATGATTGCCAGGAATGATTTATACTATTAAAATTCTATTTTTAAAGAAACTAAAAGGACATTTGTGTCATTCAGCTCAAGATTTCAACAAGATCAGCACCGATAAGAGTCTTTCTCTGGTACTGGCAGAAACTTCTAAAGCCGTGATGGCGAGCCTAGGTACATGTAGTAAACCCATTCATGTGGATCCACAGAGACTTGGGCTTCTGCAAATTGAAGTCCAAGAACACCTGGATTGCCTGGGTTCACCATTATTCTTCTAGGACACTGATGGCGAACTTATGGCGCATGTGCCAGAGGTAGTACTCGGAGCCCTCTCTGTGGGCACCCATGCAGTCAGCCCACCACAGAGTTTGCCCCACCCCTCTGCCCTGCAGCTCAATGGGAGTGCTTCCTCCCTTCCCCAGTACAGGGAGTGGGGGGATTGTGAAGTCAGTTTGGGTGGAATTGGTGGCGGAATTGGTGAGGTATGTAAGCTTGGAAAGAGTAAGTTTTGATTGTATACGTGTAATATATGTTTTATAATATTTGTTTTATCTTTGTAATAAATTTTTTTTAAGTCTATTTAAAAAGAGAGAGATAAACGTAGCAGCATACTAAAAAGTAGAGACATTACCCTACCAACAAAAGTCTGCATAGTCAAAGCAATGGTCTTCCCAGTAGTAATGTATGGCTGTGAGAGTTGGACCATAAGGAAGGCTGAGCACAGAAGAATAGACGCCTTTG
Organism: Furcifer pardalis; assembly: GCA_030440675.1. Lineage (NCBI taxonomy): Eukaryota > Metazoa > Chordata > Lepidosauria > Squamata > Chamaeleonidae > Furcifer > Furcifer pardalis. The sequence continues at coordinate 17,587,562 of CP126897.1, forward strand.
AACTGTGGTTCTGGAGGAGACTCTTGAGAGTACCCTGGACTGCGAGGAGATCAAATCATTCAGTCCTGAAGGAAATCAACCCTGACTGCTCATTAGAAGGACAAGTGCTGAAAATGAAGCTCAAGTACTTTGGCCACCAATTGAGAAAAGAGGATTCACTTGAGGAAGGCCTTGATGCTGGGAAAGATTGAAGGCAAAAGGAGAAGGGGGTGGCTGAGGATGAGGTGGCAAGATGGCATTGTTGATGCAATGGGCACAGATCAGAGTGGGTTGCGGGGAATGACAGAAGACAGAGGAGCCTGACATTCAGTAGTCCATGTGGTCACAGAGGGTTGGACTCGACTCTGAGACTGAACAACAACAAAATGCACCTGTAAAAACAGGTTCTTCGTAGCTACTCAGCCCAGATATTGCCTCCTCTCCACCCTTAGTGTTGGAAGGTAGAAATAAAGAGCCAGAATCAAACCAGTACTAAAGCACAAAACGCCTTTGTTAAATATAGGGAAGTTAGTGTCTCACAACCTGATCTTCTTTGGAGAGTATTTATTTATACCCTGTAATTTAAGTAGGTAAACTATTTAAATCTCTTCTTTCTCCTGAAGAGGAAACTATTAAAACAAGATTAAGGAGACGAACACTGTGTGCCAACCTGAGTTTCACAGAAGAAACAAAGCCTACAAAGATAACTTTAATCCAGGGGTTCATAACCTATGGCCCCTGAGCCAGAACTGAACCGCAGCACCATTTCATGTGGCCTACATCATCACCACCACCGCCACACCAGAAGCAGACAGATTTATGACTGTTGTAAATGTGTTTTTACACATGTTTGTGACAGCTGTATATGCATAAAAACTAGATTATCTAGACCCTTTTCAGTGAGGATTCAGGCCCTGATATGGTACAGAAACTGCATTGGTCACACTGGTGGATGATCTCTGGTGAGAGCGGGACGGGGGACATCCATCTGTCCTGGCTTTTCTTGACCTCTCAGCAGCTTTTAATACCATCAACCATGGTATCCTTCTGGAAAGGCTCTGAGGATTGGGGATCCAGGGCAATGTGTGGTCCTAGTTTTCCTCATTTCTAAGGGGCCAGACCAAGTCGATGTGGTTAGAGAGAGAGAGATCCAGCCCTAGGCTCCTCCAATTTAATCCTAAATAATATCTACATGAAACCGCTGGGTGAGATTATTCATTCCCATGGGGTAAGGTATCATCAATGTACTGATGATACTCAGTTATACATCTTGGCCTGTGGGGACCCAAGCGATGAAGTGCAAGTCCTTTCCAGGTGCCTGGAGGCTGTCAGGGTCTGGATGGGGGACAACGGGCTTCAACTGAATCCTGTCAAGACTGAGTAGCTGTGAGTTTGGGGTCCTGCATCTTTGGAACTGGATGGGGCAGTTTTACCCCAAACAGACCCAGTGCGTAACTTGGGGGTCCTCCTGGATTCACAACTCCTGCTCGAAGTCATAGCTAGGAGGGCTTTTGCACAATTCCATGTTATTCATCAGTTGCGCTCACTCCTAGATCAGGACTCCTTGCTCATGATCACACATGCTCTGGTGACCTCCAGACTAGATTATTGTAATGCACTCTACATGGGGCTGCCCTTGATGACCATTTGGAGGCTTCAACTGGTACAAAATGTGGCTGCCCGGGTGGTGATGGGGTGTGGGCAGTATGCACATGCCTCGCCGCTGCTTCGGGAGTTGCACTGGTTGCCAGTATGTCTCCGGGTGCAATTCAAGGTGCTGGTGATCACCTACATAATAGAGGGCCAGGATACTTAAGAGACCACCTCACCCCAAGAACATCTTTCCATCCCACCAGAGCGGACCAGAGAGGCTCCCTAGTTGTTCCATCAGCCAGAGAGGCGCATCTCTCTGGGACCAGAAGGAGGGCATTCTCTGTGTCTGCTCTGGCTCTATAGAACCTCCTGACAACGGAGCTACGTCTCCAGACAGAGCTGCTGCCCTTTAGGAAGAATATAAAAACATGGCTGGCAAGGCAGATATGGGGTCTTGGTGGTACAGTGATCCCAGCTCATTGGTTGATCTGAGCCCCTTTTTCCCTCAATCTTTTAATTCTGTCATTTTTAAGTGCTAGCTTTTAATTGTTTGATTTATTATAATTCATTGATTTTTTAAAATTTTTATAAGAATTTTAAACACTTTTATAATTTTAAATCTGAGGTTTTAGGAATGTTTTTCAATTGATATGTGGGTATGTTTTATGTGACGTAAACCGCCCTGGGTCACCTCGGTGAGGAGGGTGGTATATAAATACAAATAAATAAATAAATAAAAACACATTTACAACAGCCGTAAATCTGTCTGCTTCTGGTGTTTATGACAGCCATAAATGCACCCGTAGCTGTCATAAATGCATTTACAACAGTTTTATGGCAGCGTTTATGCTGAGAAAACCATGTGGTTGGCCCACTCAGCTGTCTGGTAGGTGTAATCTGGCCCACGGTGTAAAAAGGTTGGGAATCCCTGCTTTAATCAGACCTCACATTTGTACAGAAACAGGTAAGGGTGTTTTCTTCTTACTCACTTTCTTATCACATTTTCCACCTGGTCTTCCAACTGCCCAACTGGCTCTTAGAATCCTATTACCCAATCATGCCTGACCTGCAGAATGAACCAGTTCAACATGACATCTAAAGCTACCAGTCATAATAAAGTTCTGTCATTCCTTTAGCCAATGGGAATGCTGTTTTACATTTGCTTTTCTCCAGATCATGAACTTGGCCTTCCTGAGCCATTCTCTTCTTCCTTCTTAAGATTTGTTCTTACCCAATAATCAACATGCAATTCCTAATCTAAACATATATAAAAGATTACATTTTTCTAACTGCACAGTTTTCCTATTTATATCAAGTAATGAATTAGTAGTTATAACCAACTATCATCTTATTAATACCTGTGGACTCTTCAATTAGTTTTCAAAAGCATACCTTTACTACATTATCAAATTTGATACACAGATTGTTATATGCTGCTAGATATTTTATATACAGTCAAACCTCGCAAAATGAATTTAATTCGTTTTGCAAGGCTGCTCGCTACTCGAGTTTGTTGCTATGAGAAACAAACTCACATAGTGAAAATTCCTATGGGAAAACTCGCATAACGAGCGTTTCTAGGGGGAAAACTCGCATAGCGAAAAAAATTTGCTATGCGAGTTTTCCACATAGAAATGCTAGTTATGCGAGTTTTCCCATAGGGAAAGTCCAACTCGCATAGCGAAAATTTTCATTATGCGAGTCAGATCGCTTTGCAAAAAACCCGCTCATAATGTGAGTTTTTTGCTAAGTGCATTACTTGCTATGTGAGGTTTGACTGTATTATATTACAACCTTCCTGCCAATTCTCTTTAGCAAAACAGGAAGTAACCAGGTACAGTGTATTTGTTTGCAGGTCAAATGTTGATCAGAGACCAGAATGGACTTTTTCAGATCCTTTGAGATTGAAAGGGAGACATTTAGAGCTAATTTGAATAATCTATTGTTGCTGATGGCTGTGGGAAGCTGTATTGTTGTGCATGCTTGTCTGTCATTTTGCTTGAACACACCCTTCTCCCTTTGACCCTTAATTTGGTGTATAAAAACCATGCCTGTAAGTTTCACTCCTTGTCTGAAGAAGTGGACTTGATCCACGAAAGCTAACAATATAAATATAGCAATTATTCTTTAAAGTGCTACAGAGTTTTTTATTTTGTGTTGTTTATTTTATTTTGTTTTCTGATATGCCTTTACTACATTTAACTTTCTTTTCACAATTCTCTCATACATCCACACAAACCAGGATATATAACTATCAGAAACCTATCAGTTATTTATGCCAGTGTTTAGTACAATAAAATAAATCAGAGGGGGGGGGGACTTCTCTTATGCAGGTGAAGCTATGTAGCAGGATATTTCCCCAAAGACAAAACGGAAAGGAAACTGGAAACAAAGAAAGATGGAACCAGAACACCCCCTTTCTATGAACATTATTGCAAATATTAAATATAATTGAAATCTGGGAAAATAAACTGAGACTTTACAGCAGTGGTGCCCAAACTAAGGCCCGGGGACCAGGTGCGACCCCCGAGGCCAATTCATCCAGCCGCGAAGCCCTCATCGCTCCTGGAAGCAGAAGTAAAACGTGCCCGTACGGGTGCATTTTACTTCCACTTCCAGGAGCGACAAGGGCTTTGTGGGCCGGATGAATTGGCCTTGGGGGCCGCACACGGCCCCTGGGCCTTAGTGACCAGCTCCCTGAACCACATGATCAGCCCACGGCCCAAAAGGTTTGGGCACCCCTGCTTTACAGAATTAGCCAATCAATAGTCTTTGAGTAAATGGATAAAAATGTGAGCTTTGGTTTCTTCCACATACGTACATTTTTTTAAAATGTCCTGTCCTAAGCAAATAGAAATGTAACTCTCACCCACCTATAAAGGGCAATTACTTCTTAAGCATGATGAAAAAAACAAGGATTTTTGGAAGATAGATCAGCCTGGGAATTTGAGGAAAAATAAAAGATTTTCACAATTGTTGCTTAAAACTTCCAACTGATCTACCTCATTTCTCACAGGAATGTGTTTTTTGGAAAGGAAGAGTTAAGTTCTCACAAGGAACTTGGCTGGGTTTGTTCTCAGAGTTGAGACTCTTGGCAAAGGGGACAATGTTTTACAATGTAAACAAATGGTAATCTTTTTGCTGTATCTCCGGAACACAAAAAGTCTATAATTAATTAGACAGAAACATTTGTGAGATGGATTCAGAAGAACAGCAGTGAAGGAATTAGAAAAAAAAATCCCTTATGGCGCAATGGTTAAGTGCTGCAGTCCAAACTGGTCACATTTTGAGTTCAATCCTGATGGGCTGAAGTTTGTTTCACCCTTCCATTTTTCTAAGGTCAGTAAAATGAGTACCCAGCATGCTGTTGGCCAAAAAAAATGCTATTTACGTTGTAAACTGCCCAGAAAGTGCTCTAACTACTAAGGGGCAGTATATAAGTGCAATTGGAAAAGTCCACATAGTTAAAACAACTGTCTTACCAATAGTAACGTATAGTTGTGAGAGCTGGACCATAAGAATATCAGAGTGCAGAAAAATAGATGTCTTTGAACTATGATGGTAGAGAAGTTTTTTGAAAGTCCCTTGAACTGCAAGGGGGTGAAATCTGTCAATCTTAAAGGAAATCAACCCTTGGAAGAACACATACTGAGAAAATGGGCCAGAAGCTGCTTTGGAGAATATGTGGCAGAATCTCTGTTCTCACTTGACTATCAACTTACTTTTTAACAAACTAAGACCCTGTCAAAAAAGCTTTTCCAAGGAGTGTTTGTGTGAGAATTTTGTGCCTTCTTTCTGAGAATCCCGCCCCACATAAAGCCTCTGGTTCCGTTACTAAGTCTCTTACACAACATGGGTTTGAATGTCTGTGACAGTATTTCTATGACAATGATCATGTCCTGTTGAATGAAGAGTGGACCAAGTTTTGCCAAGTCATGATAAATGCCAGGTATATTGAAAGGTCTGGCATTCAGTGGTTATTGGAAGATGTTTAATTTTCCATCCTTGTTTAGGCTCTCTCATGTGCTATCACAGGAATACTGAATCCAGTTCTTAGCCGCCTCAATTCCATGCATTTCTGTTCAAAAGCAAGTCCCATTGAGCTCACACTTAACCTGAAAGTAAGTGTGCATAACACATGTGAACACATTTCTTCAAATGGGGGATGGAGACCACATTCACCAGCCTGAAGTCCTTAAGGGCTCACACTGTTCTCCTACCATGGCTTAAATTTTGTAGATGCTGTCAACATTAAGAGGCATTGGCTATAGTTCTGCTTAGGAGTGGGGCTTTTTTTATTTATTTGACTTCAGATTCCATAGCTCCCCATTGTAGGAGTTCTACCTGGCTTAGACACACCTTACAGACATCTAAAGATGACCCACCAGGAAGTAGCCTAAGTGGGAAGGCTTTGGAACTTAGCTAATCCTAGCTTTACCAAGGTTTCCTGGTAAATGCTAGCTGGGAGTATTTTTTCTGAACAGGAAGTTAGTAGAGCTAGGCCTTTCATTTTAGGCATCTTCTGCCAGGTGAGCCACATTTAGCTGTCTGAAAATATTTGTAAATCAGGTAGAATTACTAGGATAGGAAATTATAGGATTTGTAGTCCAAAAATCCAGAAATCTCATCCTTATCTTTCTTCCCCAGGAAACTGCCAGAGCATCTTCTTATACCATAGTGACATGTTACAGGGGAACAAGAGAAGTAAAAAAGCCAACTTATTCATTCATTCATTATTCAATTTCTATATCGCCCATCCAACCAAAGCAGTCATTCTGTGGTATAAACAATAAAAGAGCATACAGTATTACAACAAGGTCATTACCATACAAACACAACCTGATAAATATGTACACAATTAGTGAACAGTAAAGCAAAAACTATCTATAGATAGCAATAGCAATTATATACCACCCCATAGCACTTAGTGCACTCTCTGGGCAGTTTACAATATAATTAGCATTTGGGTATTCATTTTACTAACCTCAGAAGGATGGAAGGATGAGTCAACCAACAAAATCTGTGCCTACATTGTACCGGACTCCCAACTAACGTCCTTTGGCCGGGAAGAAGAATTGGACTATAGCTGCAGGTGGACGTTTTTGCATTATGTTTTCTACTAGAATGTGTATTGTTCTACTGCATGATATTTATTGAACCTTATTGCTCTGTTGCACTACATGCCATGGTATTTTGATTGTACTGTAATGTGTATTGATGTGTAATGTGTACTGACCTACTATCTGATAATTAGTGTACTTTACTGTTTTGTTATATTGTATGCTATTGTATTTTTGTTTGCACTTTAATAGTGATATTAGGGGACTCTGTGAGCCACTCTGAGTCAGTTGCTACTAAGGAGAGCAAGATACAAATCTAAAAATAAATAAATAAATAAAATAAAAAACCGTGAGCCCAGTCAGCATCAAACTCACAGCAGTTTTTGAGTGCAGAACAGGGGTTTAACCACTGCAGCAAAAGGGCTCTTCTGTAGAGATGGCAGCTCTATGACAAAATTAATTTCAACAGAGGACCAAATCATTCTAGGAGCAAGATATTATGAAATGCCTTCTTGAACAGCTCAGTTTTGTAGACTTGCAAAAAGCTTGCAATGTTGGGACCTGGCAAACATGTTTGTGCAAGCTGTTCCACAACATTGGTGCCATAATGGGGAAAAGACCAAGCTCCAGTGGTAGTCTCTGAGCTTCTTTGGGGGCACTCTCAGTCCACCTGTCTGGGGAAGATGTGTTGTCTGGATATGATCAATCAAGAAGAGGCGCTCCAGCAGGTTTCAGGCATGGAAGCATGATTCAAGGTCTTGGTATTAACTTCACATTGGTAAGGTCACATGCTTCTTCTTCTTCTGCCGTATCGGAATTTGAATATTGACAATCATCGTGGCAATCAGCCACGATGACTGTCCTGGGAATACAATGCTGAGACCTTTCATCTGCCTTCCGCATCGCAGCATGACACCTACACCACTGATGCAATTCCATGAGTCGCTTTCTGTTCCTGAGCCCTTTTGACACACAAAATCCTCCTCAGAGTGCAATAATTAATAAAGGGGACATGAAATCATTTACTCTTTAAAACAGGGGTTGGCAACCTTTTCAAGTTAGGGCCCTGGTCACACTCCCTCAGACAGATGAGGATGCCCTCCCCCCCAAACATGTCCATGGCTGAAATGAGTGTAGTTACGACAGCTTTAAACACGGCCACAGCTGCTGTAAATGCATCTGTGACTGCTTCCAGTGGTGGTGGCGGCAGTAGCGTTTGGAGCAAGGGCAGGGACCTGATGATTTGGCGCCGCAGGTCATAGGTTGCTTGCACCCTGCTTTATAAGCAACACATGAGGCTTTATGGACTTATATATGTGAGCTAAAGCCAGGAATAAAATCTGCTCAGCAAGGCAATTAGAACAAATAAAATAACATTTGATAGAAAAGATGCTAAACCAGTCCAAGCAAGCCATAATAAAGCTAATTAAGTCTTGCTTGACTTGCCCTGCATAGATAAGCAGGAGCTAGATAGCCTAGATAAGGGGAGCTAGATGGCCCAGATAAAGGTTAGGGGGGATGGGGGCATGGACTACATTACACCCTTCAAAGTACAAATACAAGGCTTCTCGTGGCCCTAGGGAGCAACTGGCTGATCCAGCCTGCTTGAAGATGTCAAATGAATTGTTTGGACACAATACCAAAAGGATGATTATGCTTGTTAGCAATGTGTTTTTCTTTAATGTTCCTGTGATAGGAGCATGTTTCTGGTAGTAATTGTCACATATATTATAGCTTGTGTATATGGTTATAATACTGGTTATTTCAATGCTGTTCATTGAGGAGAATTTGAAGTTACAAATTTAATAAAAAAGGAAGATTAAAATATGCTTTCTACAAATGGCCAATAATAATATTTACAGCATATTACTTATATTAATAACACAGAAAGAAAACAGAAAAAGTTGACATTTCAAAACCTGTACTCTCAGTTATATGCTTATATGCTACTAAGTCTCAACAGTTAACTACGTGTTTAAAATCAGAGGTGAAAATGGTAAGAGATGTAATATACTGTATTTATTACTCAAAATATAAAGAAAACATTTTGACTTATTTTGATTAAAACAGAATGTATAAATATTGTAAAATATAAGAAGAAAACTGAAACATAGATCAATTAGGTGAATTATAAGTACAGTTGTACCTCGCTTAAAGAGCACAATGTGTTCCACATTGGAAATTTCCCACAAGAACCTGTCCTTTCTGCTCCGATATATTTTGTACATCCCAAAGTGTATAAGCATGCACTGCTATTTCTTTCTTTAGAATCATATACCTAAACATTGCAATATGTCCATTTGCGATCTATATCGTAGTTGCTGGTTAGAGAGCACCACAGCTTTCCAGATATTTCACCATCTGTTGTACACGTTGAGTAAGTTTTGCTTCTGTAGATGAAAGGAAAGGCACATGGCCCCTTGGGTCTAGAATCTAATCCTTGAGGAGACACAAGGATTAAGAAATAATGAGAATGCTGCATTGGTTTAGTAATTAAGATGCTAAACTTGATGACTAGAAGGTTGGCAGATCAGCTGTTCACGACCCAAGTACTGCATGATGGAGTGAGTTCATGTCTCTGTCCCAGCTCCTGCCAACCTAGCAGTTTGAAAGGAAGAAATTGCAACAGTGTTCCATGCACTCCAGTGTTTAGTCATGTCTGCCACATGTCCACGGAAATGTCTGCAAATGCAGACAGCGCTGGCTCTTTGGCTATAAACAGAGATGGGCACTGAACCCTAGAGTCAGATACAACTGGTTTTTGAGCAAGGGTGACCTTTACCTAACTGACAATTGCTTTAATAATGCAATCAGGTTCTCTTGGTAAAAGAACATGCAAATGAAAAGGTCCCACATGTTTATCAGTCATCAGTTTATCAGCCAAATTTAATTTGGAGAGTGATATAGAAAAAAAGGATATCATCCTAAAGGTTTTCTAAAGAAAATATTTTTATCAGAACTCTTGAGCAACACTTAATAAGAAGATGTTTTCTGAATGCTTTTGTTGTTGTTGTTGTTCAGTCCCACAGTCAATTACAATCCTTTGTGACCCTATGGACCATTGTCCTCTAGGCACCTTTGTCCTCCACCATCCTCCTCAGCCCGCCCAGCTCTGTGCCCACTGCATCCACAATACCATCTAGCCATCTCATTTTTGGCCGCCTCCTTCTTCTTTTGCCCTCCACCTTTCCCAGCATCAAGGCCTTCTCAAGTGAATCCTCTCTTCTCATTTGATGTCCAAAGTACTTCAGCTTCATCTTTACTATTTGAACTTCTAAGAAACAGTCAGGGTTGATTTCTTCTAAGATCGATCTATTTGTTCTCCTCGCTGTCCAGGGGACTCTCAAAACTCTCTTCCAAAACCACATCTCAAAGGCATCTATTCTTCTGTGCTCAGCTTTCCTAATGGTCCAGCTCTCACAACCATACATTGCCACCAGAAATACGATTGCTTTAACGATACAAATTTTTGTTTTCAATGTGATGTCTCTACTTTTCACAATGTTCCCCAAGTTTCTCATAGCTTGCCTCCCAAGAATCAGTTGCCTTTTTATTTCATGGCTGCAATCACTATCTGCAGTGATCTTGGATCCTAGGAAAGTAAAATCTGTCACTGCTTCTACTTCTTTCCCATCTATTCTCCAGGAACTGATAGGGCCTGTTGCCATTATCTTGGTTTTCTTGATATTGAGTCTCAAGCCAGTTTTTTCACTCTCTTCTTTCAACCTAAGCAGCAGCTTCTTTAGGTCTTCCTCATTTTCTGCCATTAAGGTAGTGTCATCTGTGTATCTCAAGTTGTTAATGTTTCGCCCAGCAATTTTGATCCCAAATTCTGATTCTTCCATCCCTGCATTGCGCATGATGTGTTTTGTGTATAAGTTGAATAAGCAGAGTGATAAAATGCAGTCTTGTCTTACTCCTTTTCCAAACCACTCTGTCATTCCGTATTCTGTCCTAACTGTTGCTTCTTGACTCTTGTACAGATTTCTCATGAGGCATATAAGGTGTTCTGGTATTCCCATCTCTTTAATTACTTGCCACATTTTGTTGTGGTCCACACAGTCAAAGGCCTTGGTGTAGTCAATGAAACAGAAGTAGACTTGTTTCTGATATTCCTTTGTTTTCTCCATGATCCAACGTATGTTGGCAATGTGGTCTCTAGCCCCCCTGCCTCTTCTGAACCCCGCCTGCACTTCTGGTAATTCTCTCTCCTCGTGCTGCTGAATGCTACATTAACCAAAATTAACTTTTTATGACAGGAAAATACATCTTAATTTAAATTTGTTCTATTTCTGCTATTTTTTTTTCCAGACAGATTAATTACATTATATTAACTTTTTTGTGATACTATGTCTGGAATATATGACATTGTGCCACTATTATCAGCAAAAAAAAACCCACCAACCTATCACTAACTTCTCCTTACAAGCATTCATTTAAGAGTAAAACTCTATCCACATCTTGGAAATATTGGTTCTTTGCAATACATCTCCCAGCTAGCATGGGAAGTGGTGGATTCTGGAATTTGTTGTCTTAAAAAAAAAAACCTAAACGTATCCGATCTCTGGATCTGAGTGATGCCCAAACACTGTCTGCTAATGAAGTAGCCCCCATCATCTTACTTGTATCAGCACAGTAGCTCCACAATTTGTCTGTGTCAAAGTTCCCTGTCGTAGCACACCAGAATCTTCCATCCTTTGAGGTCTCATTAGTACAGGTGTAGTAAGTCCGGTTGTTGTAGATGAAGGGGAAAACACAGGGCTGGCCTTTAGAGTTTCCTTCATACTCTGCAGATGTGCGGAAGACAACAATACAGAGAGATTGGACGCAGCCAGTAGAGCAATATATGAATTCAAGAAAGAAGAAGAAAAGTGGACTCAGCCTTAATTTTTTAAGAAAGAAAAAACAGACAAGCCAGAAGGCTTAGCAAGGACAAGCTGTGTGTTTTAGAAGCAAGTGTTCAATTTTTGAAATAGAAGTCTGTCAGATCTTCCCAAGGGACCTGGGTGGAACCCCTGTACTGTTTGGATTGATGACCTCCAGTTACAATCCTTAGTTTTCAAAAAGGTAGGTGACATTCCAGCCAACAAAGGGCCTGTAAAATACACAGCCTCCTTCTCTAAATCTCACTGCCTTCTCAAAGAAATCTCAGAAAACAAAACAAAATAAAATAAAATAAAATAAAAAACACAGTAGCACTATAAAGACTAACTGCTATATTTTTATTGTTAGCTTTCATGGATCAAGTCCACTTCATCAGACAAAGAATGAAATTTACAGGCATGTTCTTTATATACCAAATTCAGGGGCTCCACGGGAGAAGGGTTGGTGTCAAGCAAGATGACAGACAAGCAAGCACAAGAATGCAGTTTCACCCAGCCATTAGCAACAATAGATTATTCAGATAAACTCTAAATGACTCCCTTTCAATCTCAAGGTTGCTGAGTAAGCCCACTATGGTAAGGTATCTGATCAACTTGTGACCTGGATGTCAAGGGGGGAGGACACCTGTACCTGGTTACTTTGTATTTTACTAAAGAGAATTGGCAGGAAAGTTGTAATATAAAATCATATAGCAATCTCTGTATCAAATTTGATAATGTCCCAGAAACCCTTCACTAATATTTAGCCCCCTGTGATGGGTATCTAACAGATGGATGTATTTGATTTCTGCTGTCTCCCTTTCAATCCTAGTTTTGTAATTTCTCTGTTCCAGAATTGCAACTTGTCACAAGTTGATCAGATACCATAGTGGGCTTACAAAAGCTAACAATAAAAATATAGCAGTTAGTCTTTAAAGTGCTAGTGTGTTTTTTATTTTATTTTATTTTGTTTTGTTTTCTGAGATGCCTGAACCACAGACTAACACGGCTACTATTCCAAAAAATTCTCAAAGAAAATCTTCTGTAGTCCCTACCCTCTGCTTCCCTACTTGAAAAGGCCAGTGGCATGTGAAGGGATTGCTGCTGTTAGCTCCAGTCTGTAGCTGGAGATGTCAACAGGTACGTTCATCCACTTTCTGTATAACAAGAAGGCAGGTAATGGAGAGTGGTTCCCAATTCCAGGTGATGGTTGAAGGAATGCTTCCGTACCCTGTACATGGATCTCAAACTGCCTTCATCCACTCTCTAACTACTGGATTCTCATTTTACCAAACAGAGACTACAATGCATTGGCAGAAATCCTGCTACACAGCAACACTCATGTAACACAAAGTTATGGAAGCTGTAGGGGAAAAAACTGCAGCAAGATAGGAGTAATATCCACATATCACATTGGTGGTCCTCTTGTGCAACAGTCCCCACATAAATTGAATGACCAATTACACAACCAATTTGATAAACTGCATAATATAGGCTCCCAGCACTGCTTGCAAGGATATCTGTCCATTATGCAAACTTGAACAGGATTTCAGCCACTGTTTCCTGCTGCTCTATTTTACTAATTAAGTGCATACACATGGTGTCTGGCCATCCTTGACATGACCATTCATTTTAGGTAGAGCGGTTGGTAGGAAACAGTCACAGACACCATCTATAGCAGTGATGGCTGATCTTAGCACTCCAGATGTTCTTGGACTTCTGCTCTTAGGACCTCTGATCAGTAAGAGTGCTGACTTGGGCTTCTGGGGATTTAAGTCTAAGAACACCTGGAGTGCTAAGGTTGGCCATCACTGATTTATAGTATCCTCAAGTTATTTCAAACTTAGAGCAAAACTGTAGTAGCCAAACATTTACAGGAGGAAAAAGGCTGTCAAGTGTGTTCACAGATTGCCTACCTTGGAGGGAACATGCCTTCCATTTCGAATCTTTGTCATAGTTAGCAGTTGTGGCACACCACAGCTGGTTGTCAGCAGACCCCTGTTTGGTGCATTCATTGTAGGAAATCCCTCCCCAAATAAAGGGAAAGTAACAAGGAAGGGACTCTGGGAAAGAAAGGAAGGAAGGAAATTAGGAGAAGCCATGTTAATGATGTATACATACCTACGCATCAATATCATAATTCTTTGCTAAGAGGATCCAAGGCAGCATGCAGCAAAATTATAGAACTACAGTATGTAACTATTTACTGTTTTCTAGGAGAACAGACAGCCTGTGCAGCCATAGGCACAATGCACAGTCCCAGGGGTTCCCAAGAAGAAGGGAATGGGAAATCCTCTACTTCAAAATCATGAAAATCACAAAATAAGTCACAACTTACTTGGTGATATGTAATTATTATTATTATTTATTATCTGAAAACATCAGTAGAAGCTGCATTTATGAAAGAGAAATATTTATTAACAGAAAGCAGATTAATAATTATTTATTAAAGGAGTATGCAATATATCAAAGGAGATAAAAAGAAGAGACAGGAGAAAGTAAACCCAAGTTTTAGAAAATTAGTTTTGGAGACAAGTAGCATAAAAAGAGGGAGGAAAATTGTTGAATAGTTGTGTCTCTATTGCCCCCTAGTGACAGTCAACTGCAGATACATATATACAGTACAGTATCTTTTTCTCCACTTTCTGACAAACAAGAGTCATGAGTTTGGGAATACAGTACGGAAGCTGGTTTACAACAGGTCAAATTATTTGTTTAACCAGCCCAAGATTACTTATTCTCACTAGCAGTGGCATTTTAGAGAAGCATTTGAACTACAGCACCATCCTATCACAGTTCAGCTAGGGATGGCTTCAGCATGACACGACATTCATTTCTTTTAAAGGTTACAGTAAAACACCGGATAACGATTGGATCGGATAATGCTAAAATCGCATAACGTTAAGTAATCTGGGGAGGAGAATTGGATCAAATAACGTTAAGGTCCCATGGGATGGATCGGATAACAACCGCTAAAGCCTGTGCGGTTACAATGTATCTCTATGGAGCTTTAACGTTATCCGATACATCCCATAGGATTTTAACATGCATCGGATAACACTAAAAATCGGATAACACCAAGACTTGTGGAACCAAGTCTTAGCGTTATCCGAGGTATTACTGTATTTTCCAAACCCATTTCCAAAAGAAATGCAAGAGTGGTACTGATCCAAATCAGGTCCCTAAGCATTGGCTAGAAGAGACTCAAACCATTTTCTGGCAATTATTCTTCCATAATTCCATGCTCTGTTTGAGATTTAAAACAACAACAACAACAACCATTTTCCATTGGTACCAGAGGAAGTGATTTCCTTGTTTCATTGCCACATAGTAAAGGGTGAATCAAAACATAGTAATGTCTAAGAAGGGGGTACTGCTTGCACACAGGGGACCTGATCCAGATCAACATGCTGGCACTGGAAAAAGATGGGGATGTTTAGCTGCATGCTCCAAATTTCATGCTTATTATTATTATTATTATTATTATTATTATTATTATTATTATTATTATTATTATTATTATTATTATTATTATTATTATTATTATTATTATTATTATTTCGTGTCAGACATTATTCTGAGTTGAAAGGGTTTTTGCTGGAGAAACTCCACTCAGGGGATGCGTGAATGAGGCTCCTTTCATGTCCCCAAGATCTTTTTCCCACTGAAGTGGTCCCTATTTATCTACTTGCAATTTCTTGCTTTCAAACTGCTAGGTTGGCAGGAGCTGGGATAGAGGAGGATGCTCAAACCAGGTTTTGAACTGCTGACTTGCAAACCTTCCAGCTAACAAGGCAAGTTTCTTAACCACTGAGCCACTGCACCCCCTTAATTTAATGCTGCATGCAGTTCATACACAACAGGATCCAAAAGACACGTAAATTTGTTTCGCCACCTCAACTTTTCCCGTTCACACGGGTTTTGTATCATTCAAGTCAACTTTACCTTCCTGTCTTCTGTAAGTTTTTCCTACCTGAGGGATCACAGTATGTCCGCCTGAGGTCCTTATCATAGTCTTTGGTGAGAGAGCACCACAGCCTTCCTTCAGATTCCCCATCTTTTGTACAAGAAGAGTAGGAGGCTCCATTGTAGGTGAAAGGGAAGATACATGGCCCTTTCGGGTTTGCATTTAATCCTAGAAAAGGGAGCACATGGACAGAGCCAGCTCAGTTTTTCATCATCGGTCTGGAGGAATTATCTCACCCTTCTCCTACTTGACATTCTACCACCATCTCAAATGATGACTCCCATAATCCCAACCTCTGACCTACTGCGCTGTTGTTATCCAGCCTTGTGACTTTGTGGTGGGCATAGAAAAGACGTTAGGTAGTTTTCACAACCTCATTGCCGATTTCACACCCTTAAGATTTATCGGAGGGAGGGGAATGCACCACATTTCATAACATGTGTATGGTCTCAAAGAGACTTCACATATAGGAACATGGACATCCATTTTTTAAATGTCAGTGACTAAATTGTGAACAATTGGAAAATGTCCTCAAACACACTCTACTCAATGGGGAAGCCATGAATAAATGTGCCTATTAGAAAAAGTATATAATTAAACATAAAGATTTTTTTAAAATTACATGTGGAAAATACAGGTAGAATTCAGACAAATTCAACGAAAACAAGACACAGTTTTCACATCTCTGCTTCCCAGGTGTTTTGCTTTCCCCCATTCTAGTTCTACCCTCCTCTTTGGAGGTGACCTCAGTTTGTGCAACATTGTGCTATGGATGAAAAGAAAATGACAAATGGCTTAAATTTCCTTTATAGTTTTAAGGTAGATAGCTGGCTAGTATTTTAAATATCTGACTGCAGAGTCTGAGTTTGGGACTTTGATTCCCCACTGTGCCTGAAGAACACCCGGCATAGTCATAGGCTAGCTGCACAATCCCATGGTGTCTCCCGAAGTAGAGGATGGTAAACTACTTCTGTGTATTCTTTACCTAGAAAACCAACCATCAGAATTGATTTTACAATGGGTGGTGGTTGTAGTGGCGGCGGCGGCAGCAGTGGTACTGGTGGTGGTGGTTTGGGGAGAAGGTTTAGCACAGCATTTCCCAACCTTTGATTTTTGGACATCTTTTCCCAGAAGCCTAAGTCAATTCCCCAAAGCCTTGATTAGCCAATGTACTGACTTAGGCTTCTGGGAATTGAAGTTCACCGGTGGGACATGGGCCACATACTGGGAAACACTGGTTTAGCACCATGGACAGCTCCTTAAAGTGGGGTTAAAGCAGGACTTCTCAACCTTTTTAACCCCGGGAGTTGGGTCATGTTCCCTCAGGCAGCTTGGGAGCTGGATTGCCATTTTCCCCTTCCTCCACTACATGGCATTTCTGAGTGTGGTTGAGGCAGTGGAGAGACACATCCAGCCCATGGGCCATAGGTTGAGAATCTCTGGATTAAAGGCAGAACAAATTTACTATGCCCATGAAATGTAGGCATTTGAACAAACTAGGATTTTTGGAGCACTGATAATTCAGTTTGGTTTGCTGTATTTGACACTGGTTAGACCATGTACTGTAGATCATGAACCAGCCTAATCCTGCTCCTTCTCCACCCAAACCTTATGGGTCTAGCAAGAGAGCTGCTCCAATTTTTGGAGTGGGCTGGTGTGATCAGGATCAAACAGAAGGGTTGCTTTAGAAGATCCCTTTTGAGATCACACCCTGGAAGAGATCCCTTCCAGCACACTCCAGTGTGATCTTTGTGTCTTCATCTGATTGCACCTTAAGACACTAGCTGCTAATGAACAACTAGTGTTCAATAAGTCTTGATGGTAAACTTGTACATAATGCTGGAGCAGTCACTTTTTCTTCACTGAACAAATTCAGCAATGACTTTTGTTAATGCACAAAGGATAATTCTCATTTGTAGCTCAACCCAGGCACAGTGGAAGAGTGCCTACTTAACGTTTTGTGTAGCGCCACCCCAGCAAACAAATCCCTACTCCTAATGCAGCAAGCCCCAGAGATCTCACTTGTGTCAGCACAGTAGCTCCATTTCTGGTCCTTATCATAGCTCCCTGTGGTGGCACACCAATATTTCCCATTCTTAGCAGGTTCATTGGTACAGGTGTAGAACGTCTGCTTCTCCGCAACAAAAGGAAAAACACAAGGTTGGCCTTTAGAGCTCCCTTCATATTCTGTGGATGCAATGAACAGGAAGTCAGAATATGAAAAGAACATTGATGGATAAATCAAAGACCTACTTCGCCTAGCACAGAGGTCAACAAACTTGGTTCTCCAGATATTCTTGGACATCAGATTTGTGTAAATAGAAACAGAACTTCAATCAACATTGAAGAATAAGAGAAGAATGGAATAATTTGTGAGGTTATGCCCTTCTTTACCAATTTTTTTTAATTTACATAGCTCTGTGCCCTCCTTTGGGTTTCTTTTGTTTTTTCTAAATAATTTTTTTATTAAATTTTCAAAATAAAAATACAAACAAAACAGTATACTTGTATTTACTGTATTTAATATAATAAAAACTTATTATAATTCTATCACAGTACCACATATCCAAAACACACAAAAAAAACAAATTAAATTCATAATATACACCCAAGTGTACATTGCCCTGGAGGATGCGGTATATCACAGTAATCTTTCACTATTTCCAAAACCTCAGTTGATCTGGTGCTGGCCTATTCCTTCACCTCCTTTGGGTGTTATTGTCACAACTTCATGTTTTGAAGGAACATTTTTTTTGTAAACTATAAGCTAAAAACCAAGCTTCCCACTCATTTAACTTATAAAATTCATGGGAGATGTATATCTATCTAAACCAGGGGTTCCCAACCTAAGGCCCACAGACCAGATCCAGCCCATGGCATCATTTCATGTGGCCCACCCCTCCAAGGGCAATTGAGAAATATGTTGCCCTTACCCACTGTTGGCTCTATGCCCTTCAAGACTCAGCCCAGGCCCAATCTGAAATTTAGGCATTTTAAAAAAAGGATTCCTACTGAAAATGTGTATGCAATGAGTCACAAATAAGACAGTAAGTGAAGCTGTTGGGACAAAATGTCCTGTCCCATCATACAGGCAGGGCAAAATGGTCATCCAGCCCTCAAAGCTGACAAAGAGAGCATGCCCAGCCCCCGGCTTGAAAAGGTTGGGAACCTCTGCTCTAATCAGAAGTCCTTCTGCTTCCCAGATTGATTAGGGAAATGTATATATGCTACCTGTAACTCACTTAGAAGGGGACAGACTGCAAGAATACACCATTCATTTGCCCTAAACAAAAAAAATGGTATCTACTTGCAATGTCTTGCTTTCAAACTGTGAGGTTGGCAGGAGTTGGGACAGAGACAGGAGCTCACTCCATCATGCAGCACTCGTCTCAAACTGCTGACCTGCTGACCTTCCAATCATCAAGTTTAGTGTCTTAACCACTAAGCCACCTTAGTCCCTTATAGTAATTATAACCACAAGCTCAAGGGCTAATCTGATAAAGTGGTTTTTCCTGTAGATCATAGCCTGTGTGAATTCAGAGAAGAGCAAACAATCGCCCATATGATACAATGCACACAATGCCCTTCAACATGCACTGAGGACCTTATGTTGGCAAAAGGAAATGTTGTTGAGATGCCCCAATATCAGGCGGATGCTATCTAGTCCTTTTAATTCCTTTTTGTTTTAGATATGTAAATTTTAGCTTTGTATGTTGTTATAGCTTTGGTTGCTTTGTGAGATTGTATTTTATGATTTTTACTGTACTGTTCCTGTTTTGACTGTAAGCCGCCCTTTGTTGCCTCGGTGAGTGGGCGGCAATATAAATCTGAACAAACAAATAAATAAATAATATGCTGTGGTGCCTCTGACACGAATAAATAAACCACATAGTGTATATCTCCATGAGTTGGGAGTGACCTGACAGCATATAATACTGGTAACAAGGAATATCAGAGCAGGTTTTTGCAAACATCTTACCTTGGGAAGAACATTCCTTCCATTTACTATCTGTGTCATAATTAGTTGTTGTAGCACACCACGGTTGTCCCTTAATAGCATCGTCTGTAGTGCACGCTGAGTAGGATTTCCTCTTGTAAATGAAAGGAAAGATGCAAGGACGAGATTCTGAGGACAAAGTAAAATAAATTTAAGAGGGACTTGAAAATCTGAAAGGTGGACTGTAAAGAAAGCTGAGAGCTGGCTGAGTAACTCAGTGGTTGGAAGTTTGATTTCCCCTCTGTGCCAAAAGAGCCAGTTTGTGTAGCCTTTGGCAAGGAGCACAGTCCCAGGGTCTCTGCAGAAGAAAGGAAGGATACGCCACTTCTGTGTGTTCTTTACCTAGAAAAGCCTGGAAATGGTCGACAAAGGTTAGAATTTAATTGATAGTGCATGGTTATTGTTATCATTGAAGGAAGATGACAGGGTTAAAAACATGCATTGAAAATGTAGTGTTGAATGAACACTTTATTATGTTTCACCAGAAAGACAAATACATGAGAATTGAAGCTTGGACCCTTACTAAAAGCTAAAATTAGTAAACAAAGGCGTATCATGTCAAACGTATCATGGACTCACTGGAAAACAGAATAACACTAGCTAAAGGCTATAAGAAAAAAGTAGCCCAAACATTGGATGGTGTTGACTTAGTGAGGAAGCCACAACCTTGACTTTGCAAGACCTGACCTGGCCTAAGATGTCAGCACATTTTGGAGATCATTAATTCATAGGGTTGCTGTAAATCAGAAGCAACTTAACAGCACATAATAAATAACATAATGGATTGGTGGGCTTGTACACTTCTTTGATGATTTCTGATTGAAGGTCCTGGGGCAATTTAGTCTCACTGAGCCAGCTGTTAAAGTTTATGACAAATTTTTACATCAATCAATCAATTTATTGTTACAGTCAAAGACCAGCATAATTTGTTAAAGACCAGCATAAAATTTTTTACATGGATTCCTGAACGTTGGCAAGAGATACCCTGCACACACTTCTTATACCGAGGAGTTCTCAACCTTTTTAAGCCGGGGGCCAGGTCATGCTCCCTCAGACAGTTTCAGGGGCCAGATGGCCATTTTGCCCTTCCTTCAACCCATGGCAGTTCCTGGTGTGGTGGAGGTGATGGGGAGCAACATGAAATGGTGCCACGGGCTGCATCCAGCCCATGGTCCACAGGTTGGGAATCCCTGTCTTATACAAAAGTAAGGAACCCACAGATTGACTCCTACATAAAAATATTCCCACAGCCATACTAATCTGCTGGGGTACACAGAAAGAGCCTCCTCAAAGATTGTGGTATTTTTGAACCACCGTTGGGCATACTCCAGGCAATGGCCATATTGTAGCAGCTAATCTTTCTCACACTAGATCAGGCAGATGGAACTACAGAATGAATTCACCAAAAGGTGGTTTCATTTTGGCAGTTTCACATCTGGCCTAGACACGGAAGAAGATTAATCTTCTGTGGATCCTGCAATTGAAACAACCACCATTATAATGGGAAAGAACTGCTTGGGGAAGGAGGACAGAGGTATGGATGCGCAAAGTGTCTTAATAGAGTTGTCATTGCTTAAACAACTGTTGCTGTTTTAAGGACTTCTAACCTGGGAGAAAGGGAAATAATGTTTTACACTGTCCACTTGTATTTGGAGTTCTGTGAAGCTGCAGTTCCAATTCTGATAGCCGAGGAATTGATCCTCTTCCTAGTACATTACACTAGATAACTTGGTCATATCTTTCTGCTCTTCCTACCTCTACATCAACTTTTCAAAAACAGCTTTTAGAAGGCGAGGGCCTTTTCTCCTCTCTTTTTTTTACCTGAGAGATCACAGTATGCCCGCTTGAGATCTGCATCATAGTTGCTGGTCAGAGAACACCACAGTTTCCCAGAAGGTTCTCCATCTGTTGTGCAAGATGAATAGGACTTGTAGTTGTAGGCAAAAGGGATAACGCATGGCCCTTGAGAATCTGCAGCTAGTCCTAGATGCAGAAGAACACATGAGAGCATTGGTGTGAGCGAAAGATGGGCATTTCTTATACAACAAATGCTTCCAGGATCCTCCCATTTGTAGCCAAACAATATGGAAACTTAATTCTTGGGTCTAAATAACATTTTTAAGAAAGGGGTTGTGACAGTGGAATTTTGCAAAGTAGTGACATCAGGGAGTAAAGAAACAGCCTTTAGTCACAGGGAGAGAGTTAGATTTCCTTATTAGTTTCTCTTTCCGGTCTGGCAATCTCCTCTGCCTGGAGCAATTTATTAATAAGCATCTGCAATATTCTTATCTTTATCTCAAAGAGAAGCTAAGAAATGCTTTGGAAGAAAACACTTAGGGTAGTGAACATACTTAAAACTATATGTGTGTAGTTATATGCTGTATATGTGTACAGTGGTACCTCGCTTAAATAGCATAATGTGTTCCATGGGATTGCTCTTTAAGCAAATTTGCTCTTTAAGTGAAACACCATTTTAAGTGACTAATTGTGACTTCTGGCAGGGGGGACTGTGAACCCCAATTTAGTTGTTAAGTGAGTTTTTGGTTGGTTTTAGTTGTTAAGTGAGGTGACCATTCAGAGAAAATTATGTTCTTTAAGCAAGTTAGTCTCTAAGCAAGGCACTCTTTATGCAAGGTTTTCCTGTATATCTAGACACAATGGTGTCTTTTGCCTCCATGATGGTTGGGAATCATAATGAAGTGGTTCCTCTTCTGGTCATTTTACTGTTAGGCCTGATGTGTTGTTAAGCCAGATGGAATGGCTGTTAAGGCGCACCTTCTTAATACCCTCAAGGCTGTGACAGTGCATTGCAGTCCCGGTGTTAAATCCATACATGCCACAGGAAATGGCTCTGTGATCACAGTGTGTGGGTCACTTCATGGCAAGCTGGGATCCACCTTCAACAAATTCACACCAGTGGCTCTTCTCCTGTTTCTCATTCTGTGAAAATGATTTCCAGGGGAAATGTATACTTTGATACAAGTAGCAGCCGCAGTCGCCGAGACACAAATGTAAAGACAATTAAAATACGAACTAAAAAGCCGGCAGTAACACAAAAAAAGTATATTATGCATAGAAAATAAACCGGCCACTAAAAATCAAATATCATGAGTGTTGGGCAGAAGGAGGCAAAATGTCACAAATTGCCTCACTTGAGAAAGCCTTGATGCTTGGAAAGGTGGAGGGCAAAAGAAAAAGGGGGTGGGCAAACATGAGATGGCTACATGATACTGTAGAGACAATGGGCACAGAACTGAACGAGCTGAGGAGGATGGTGGAGGACAGAAGTGCCTGGCAGACAGTGGTCCAATGTTGGCCTTCAGATCTTTCCGGAACATCTGGAGGGAGTAGGCCAGGTGGATGTACAGTGGAAGGGGATTCCAAATAGCTGGAGTCTCAACCATCAGGTTGTTATTGCTATTGCTTTAACCCACCCATGAGCTCAATGTTTCTCTCATATTCATCTCATTGATCTACCTCAACCCACTTATAAATTTGGTGCCTCTAAAATTCTTACTAGTATCAGCACAGTAACTCCATTTCGCATCTTTCTCGTAGCTCCCCGTGGTGGCACACCAAAACCTCCCGTACAAAGAGTCTTCATTGGTGCAGGTATAGAATGTCCGTTTCTTGTAGGCAAAGGGAAAGGTGCAGCTTTTCCCATCAGAATTACCTCCATACTCTAGAAAGAGAGAGAGCAAGAGGATATATATGCTATTATATACAGTACTAATTGGAATATGTGTTTTCATATCTTTATGTTGGATACAATCTTGCTTGAAAGCCAGTCATATCCAACTCTAGGAGGCAGTGCTCATCTCCATTTACAGCCAAAGAGCCAGTGCTGTCTGCATCTGAAGACAATCCCATGGTCATATTGCAGGGATGACTAGATGCCAGAGTGCACAGAATGCTGTTACCTTTCCCACTAAAGCAGTACCTATTTATCTACTTGCAATTTCTTGTTTTCAAACTGCTAGGTTGGCAGGAGCTAGGGTGGAGACAGGAGCTCATTCCACCATGCAGTACTCAGGTCTTGGTCTGCTAACCTTGTTGTTGTCAAGTTCAGCATCTTAACCCCTAAGCCACCAGAGGCATATTTCACACCTTTAGATAATCGGTAATAGTAATGTGTGTTTTCATACTTTTGGATAAACATTCTTCTCTGATCTTGTGAAAGGATTCCTGTGTTTTGAGTATATTCACAGCAGAACTGGCAAAGTGTCAGAAAGTTCCATCACATCACATTTGCCTGCTACCTTGAATTGAGATAACTGTTTGCCTATTATGGCACTGGGACAAAAGTAGAGTTTTTGGATTCATGTGAGTTCTTGCCACTCAGATGTAAATTTGGATGGATCTCAATGCACGTTAGGCTCAATAAAGAGCTCCCCCTAGAAAACTGCACCCCAGAAAGCACTAAGGGTACTTCATTTTTATGTTTGCAATCAAGCTGCATGAAACAGGAAGGCTGAAGGAGCCCAATGATGCAGCTTAGTCACCAAAAAGCCCTTCTCTGATGAAATCTACAGATATGCTCCTTTCAGTCCTGGGCTGTAGCTCCCAGAATTCCTGGAGGTTTCTTGGATAATTCTGGGAATTGAAACCAAAAATCAAAAAGAGTACACCTATACCTGTTACAGCCTTGGTATTGAGGAAACATAATTAGCTATTGGTTACTGTCTTATTTCGGGGAATGTGGTGGCTCAAGTGGTTAAGACACTGGCTGGAAGGCCGGTAGGTCACCAGCTTGAGACCAGAGTACTGCACAACAGAATGAGGTCCTGTCTCTGTCCCAGCTCCTGCCAACCTAATAGTTCAAAAGCATGAAATTGCAAGTAGATGAATAGTTACCACTTCTGTGAGAAGGTAAACAGCGTTCCATGCACACTGGTGTCTAGGCATGTCTGCTACGTGCCCACAGAAATGTCTGCAATCGCAGTCAGTGCTGGCTCTCTGGCTATAAACAGAAATGGGCATTGAACCCTAGAGTTGGATACAACTGGCTTTTGAGCAAGGGTGACCTTTACCTACTGCTTTATTTGTTACTCATTGCATGCACGTTTTCAGTAAGAATCCTTTTTTTTAATGCCTAAAATTTGGATTGGGCCTGGGCTGAGTCTTGAAGGGCATAGAGCCAGCAGTGGGTAAGGGCAACATGTAAACAGGTTGGAGCAACTACTAGCAACATACCTTCTCCCTCCCCTTCCCACAACATACATACACGCCCCATTCACAAACAGGCTAGAACAGACACACTACTATAAAAGAAAGGGTCACAAAGATAGATTCATTAAAAACAAAGCCACATCCTATTGCTAATTCCAACTGGAGTAGATCCAGTAACTCAACAGAATTGACATACGGTAAGTGTTGATCTACCCATCAGCAATCAATACAACTCTTTGTTGGGACTAACTATAAGATACTAGCTCAAAACCAGTCTGTATGCATTGCAGGTGGATGTATTGTTCACAAGGAGTGGTATCAATGAGATACATTTCTCACCATAAAGAGCACAGTGCTTCCATTGTTTGTCCCTGTCATAGTTTGCTGTTGTGGCACACCACAACTTCAGATCGATGGCACCTTCATTTGTGCAAGAAGAGAAGCTTTTCTGCTTGTATTGAAATGGGAAAACACATGGCCGAGGACCTGAAAGGGAAATACAAGAGGTTATAGGGAACAGAACAGAAGCAGTGGTCTACTCAGAGAAAGTGGCCCTGAGACGGACCAGCGGGACTTGCAACACCTGCGCCCTGGCTACCTACAAAGGTGATGCCTGGGTCACCGCTGGAGCTCCCAGGGGGATGGACTGGCAGGACGAGGAACACCTGCGCCCCGGCTGCCTACAAAGAACTCACTGCCGCTGCCTTGGGGTTGCGTCCCTTCGCATCCTCAACCAGCTTTGGGGAGGGAGGCTCATCAGCTACAGACACCGTAGCGAATCAGCTACCGGTGCCCTTAGGGCCCCGCTTTTGTAGCTGCTGCCACCTTTGAAACTTTTCCATAGCTATGGTTAAGAGGCGGTGATGGTATTATTTCTCTGTATGTTATTATATGCTGTGCTTCTGACTGAATATATTGTATGATGTTATTTTATTACTTTGTATCTACTGTGTATTTTTGTTATTGTATACCGTTTAAATTATTGTTTATATTGTATCTATTTTATGTATTATTTTATGACTATGTAAGCCGCCCTGAGTCGGGTTAGCCTAATTGGACGGGATATAAATTTGATGATGATGATGACAACGACGACGACAATGGCAGCGACGGCGACGGCAGCGATGACAATAATAATAATAATAATAATAATAATAATAATAATAATAATAATAATAATAATAATAATAATAATAATAATAATAATAATAATAATAATAATAATAATAATAATAATAATAATAATAGAAGCCCAAATGTCCTTTTTCAGGAGCACATTTCCTGTTAATAGGGCTGTTAGAAGACAGGTCCTTCTTCTAAAGATATCTTCCATTTGAAGGGCTAGCCTCTCCAATTCTGATCTAAAGATACAGTTGTACCTCGCTTAAAGAGCATAATGCGTTCCATAATGCTCTTTAAGCGAGTTTGCTCTTTAAGCGAAACACCATTGTAAGTGACCAATTGTGGGGGGGATTGTGAACCCGATTTATTTGTTAAGTGAGTTTTTGGTTGGTTTTATTTGTTAAGCGAAGCGAACATTCAGAAAAAATTCTGCTCTTTAAGCGAGTTACTCTTTAAGCGAGGAGCTCTTTAAGCGAGGTTTGACTGTATTGATAATAATATTTTCATGTCAGAGATTACTCTTGGTTGAAAGGGTTTTTGCTGGAGAAACTCTGCTCAGGGGATGCCTGAATGAGGCTCCTTTCATGTCCCCAAGTGCAGCTCTCGGGTATCAAAACCCGACCTTCCAGTCTCCAGCTCAGTGTCTTAACCACTAAGCCACTGGGAGAGCTACAAGGTTTCAATAATAATTATGGATAAACACTTGAGGACAGGACATCCTAGTGGCACTCCTCTCAAACATCTTTCCACACAACTGATAATCTTAAAAGGATGATCATGTGAAGAGAGAGCATGGTGGACAACCTCCAAACTCAGAGGAAGCTCTTCTCACACACATAAGGAAAGCTAAGGGAGGTGACAATGGCATAACTGGCAAAAGTAATTAACTGTAAGAATGTTGATTGCAGATGTGGCCTGGTTTAAATGGATATTTTCACACTTGCTGTGCGGTGCAAAAAAAAATCCTATGTTCAACTCTTTGCAACCACAGTCTGTTGTTTTGGTGGCCTAATAAAGGTACCACTCCCTTGCTTTTGGATGGTCTGGCACATGGTTTGATGAATACAAAAGTCTGTGGGGATAACTATTTATTAATGTATATATTGAGATAAGAAACTCTGGTTGATACTTAATCCTTCTGACAGTCCCTGGAATTTGTGATCTTGTTTTGTGGTTTATTTGTTTGTTTCCAGGTCATTTATGGAATCTTCTGGAAAACTGAAATGTTGTGAAACAGGTTTTTGTGTTTTACCACATCTAATATAAGATTTAAGCCTATTAATTCTCTTGGCATAGAGAGTGTCCTGTTTCTCCTATATAGAGTGCGTTTCTGACTAAAGATGGCATAGATCACATTGGCAGATGAACAAGTAAATAGGTCTCTAGTGTTGTGGGTACCATTGGTGGGACACATAATTGTGCTGCCAGAATAAATAGGGAGACAGAGTTGGCTTCTTAGCTTGTAGCAGGTTATGGTACCATATCTATATTGTTGTGTAGTCTGTTGTGTGTCAATAGGTGTTTGGTTCTGGGAGATGTCTGTAACAAGAATGAGGTACAGTACTGTATTGTTATCTATAATGGGGAAGGATATGGTTGATGATGTGTGTGAGTAGCATCCGTTCTCAGCCTTTCACATCATTTTACTTTCATTGCATTTACAATATTTGCATGTGGCTCCTAGAGCCTGGATAGTTCTCCACCCAACCAACCAAATCAAAACTCATTGTTGTTTAAAAGGAAACACAATGAAAATAAAATTTTCACATTGCCACAGAGTGCTGTTTCATGTGGCAACCTGCCTTCCTTATACAGTACTGCAATTTGCATAAGCTTCAGTGGGATCTCTTATTATGCCAGTCACTAATTAGAATTTGAAGGAGGCAAGTTGCCTCATGTAGAGCAGCTGGGAGGGAAAGGGAAAACATTTCCTGGCACCATGACAAACTGTGATGTGAGAGAGGCAGGGGGATTCTTTGGTTTGATTTGATTTGGATTGGATTGGATTGGACTAGACTGGATTCAGTGGTGGGCATCAGCAGGTTCGCACCAGTTCGCCAGAACCAGTAGCAGAAAATCTGGCTGGCCGCATCCATCCAAGTTTAGAAATAAAGTAGTCCTAATCTGGGGGCAACACAGGGCTTTCTCCCTGACCACGCCCACCATACCACGCCCACAGTGTGGTAGTAAACTTTTTGGCGCCCACTGACTGGACTGGATTGGTTTGGTTTGGTATGTGCAAGAGAATAAGGCTGGTGGGATTCGTAGACCTTTTCTCTATATGGTGTGATACCAACAAAATAAAGAGGATCACAATAAAAAGGGTTTGCTTGATGACGATGACAATGATATCACCATCCTCCAAAATAATCAATTCATAATTATATTTAAATAGCAAAATACATGGCCACAACTCCTCTCCCCACCCACCCACCCAAAAAAAGGACAGAGAGAAAATAGGCATCCTTCCTATCACAAAAATAAAGTATTGTTTTAATTTTGCCCCTTACATTGTGGCACCAACAAATTGCATGTTCATTTTGTTCCATGTGATGAATCTGACACAGGGCCTGGAAAGTAACTACCAGTATGCTATTTGGTTAACAAATATTTAGAAAGAAACACTTCACTGGATACACCTTCATCAGTCATCAAGTTATAAACTCTATCATGCTTATTGAAACAATTTGGAAAACTATAATGGCTGAAAAGTAACATAGAAATATAATTACTAGATTTCAAACTTAGTTGTATGCAGATTGGCCCCAGTAACATAAATAGGACTTTAGTCCATCATAATGAAGTTAACTTCTCCTTATTTCAGTGGAGCTCATCTGATTGAACGTAAATCCAACCTATGTCACAGAATCAGGCAAAGAAAGTGGAATGCATTCCTGATCTACTCATTCCCAGTTCATTCCTAGTTACAGAACAAGAGACTGTGGCGGGTTGAGACTGAACCTCAGTTTCAATAAACTAAAATCCTTGTACACAAGCCAGACTTGGCAGACTTTTCTCCCTGTCCTATCTACAGTTGTATCTATAAACTGGCAATGAGATTATAACTACATATACTTATATCTAGTAACTTCTGATTTGTTGAAGGGAACCCTTTATGACGAATACCTGTGATCACAAAATAATAGCCCAGAAAACTGTGTGTCTTCAAGGTATCTTCCTTGGAAATCCAAAGCGGGTAACTGTGGATGGTTTCATTCAGTGGTGGGCTCCAAAAATAATTACTGTCTCACAGTGGGCATGGTATGGTGGGCATGGCCAGGGGAAATCCCTGTGTTGCACCCAGATTAGGACTACTTTATTTCAAAACTTGGATGGAATGGGCCAGCCAGAATTTCTGCTGCCGGTTCTGGCAAACTGGTGTGAATCTACTAATGCCCACCAGTGGTTTCATTTCATGTAGAGCTCTCTAGATCCAATGACTGGTAGGCTAACATATTTTCTTTGCTAACACTGCTACATGTTACAGTCTAGCAGTGATTATCCAGTGTGGTGTAATGGATAAAGGAGACTAGGATGCAGAAGAAGACCTTGATTTGAATCCATGATCAGCCATTTGGGGTGGGGGGATGAAACTGGTAAAACTACTCCTTAAATATCTCACTTACCTTGAAAGTCATATTAGGGATACTATAAGTCAGTTCTGACTTGACAGCACATAACATACACTCCACAGTACCCAATTCTGTACCTGTATGTCTAGTTCCTGGTTCTCTAGTACATCAATACTAATATTCCTAAAATATAGTTGTAATCCATGGACCCTGATACCCATCTCCCTTCTATTCTGGTTGCCCTTATTACATAACCATTCCAACAACAAAATACTTATTTCCATTCCTCTTTAATCAGTCTTTGCTATTCTGGAACTTTCTGTCTCCCCCTTTCTCCCTCAAACAAAGGTGTTAGAGTCCAAGAAAAAGTATACAGATGTTTTCATAATCTATGTTCTATTGCCAGAGGTCTACTGAAATCAAAGACAATGGATATTTTAGTCCAGATTAAATCAGCCACAGCTGCTAACAACAAGTTTCCTTACCTATAGTTGCTGAGAGCAATGGTAGGAGTGCACCACTGTATATGAGAGAGATCACCATAGAAGCCATTGTCTTGTCTAAAATAGATTGGCAGGTATGAAGCATGGATTTTTATATGCTCCACCTGGCCACTCCTTCCTCTCATGGTTAGTAATTACCAAGGCTTGAAAGACAAATTAATGTTAAGAGTTGGTCATTCTTTTGTCAAGCAGAAATAGTCCAGGTCAGTCTGGATGGTATTTCATCAGTGGGAGCTTACCATGAAGATTTGATCTCCTGCTAGATCTCTATGTATTTTTGAATGAGCTGTCCCACTAGACTTTAAGAGGGTTTTCTAGGTGATGTGACAGGATAGGTGTGTGACTGAGAGATATAAGTGTTTTCAGTTGTGCAATAGGGAGAGGTGGAGGTTAGAGTCTACACCATTTAATAGCAAAATTACCCATTTTGCAGGGGAGGGGAACAGAAGTAAGCATATAACTCAGTGGTGGCGAAGCAATGGCATGTGTGTCAGAGAGGACACTCACAGCCCTCTCTTTGGGTACATGCACCGTCACCGCAGCACTGGGTTTGCCCAGCCCCTCTGTCCAGCAGCCCAATGGGAGCGCTTCCTCCCTTCTTCATCCCAGAGTTCACCCTCTGTTTGGGAACTCGGTCTCTAAAAGGTTTGCCATCACTGATTTAACTATTTTAGCTTCATTTGTTTTCATTCATTTGTTGGTGTTTTGTGTGCCCAATGGGACTGCGGTGGTTCAAGTGGTTAAGACACTGAACTCACTGACTGGAAGGTCAGAGTTTGATTCCTGAGTACTGTACTGCATGATGGAGTGAGCTCCCATCTCTGTCCCAGCTCCTGCCAAGCTAGCAGCTCAAAAGTAAGAAATTGCAAGTAGATAAATAGGGACCACTTTGGTGGGATGGTAAACAGCATTCTGTGCACTCTGGTGTTGAGGCATGCCTGCCACATGTCCACGGAAATGTCTGCAGATGCAGACAGCACTGGCTATTTGGCTATAAGCAGAGATGAGCACTGAACCCTAGAGTCAGGTACAACTGGCCTTTGAGCAAGAGTGACATTCACCTTTACCTACGTGCCCAACCAACTCAGGAGGGTCATGGAGATGGAAAATTGCCCTCCTCAAGACCTCCCACAAGTTGCCTACTCCTGTTCTTCTTCTGCATCTAGACCAGACATAAAACTGCCAAAATGAAGCCACCTTTTGGTGAGTTCATTCTGCAGTTCCTTTTGCCCAACCTAGTGTAAGAAAGATTAGGCACCATAAGGTAGCCGTTGCCCAGGGTACGCCTGATTGTGGTTCAAAATGCCACAGTCTTTGAGAATGCTCTTTCTGTGTACCCTGCCTGCTCCTGTTTTAAACTATACATTTTCTGAAACTGGAATAGAAATTGGAGACGGGACAATGTAATCATGTTCTAGAGCAAGGATCAGCAAACATGGCAGTCCAGGTGTTCGTTGATTTCAATTACCAGAAGCCCAGATCAGTACTCCTGCTGATCAGGGCTTCTGAGAATTTTAGTCCAAGAACATCTGGAGAGCCAAGTTTGCTGACCCCTGCTCTAGAGGAACAATTGCACTTGAATTGCAGAGGCCACAGAATAATATATTTATTTAGTGGATAGTCATCAACAAAAATAATTTTTCTGTCCAACAAAGCAATACTGTATATCAAAAGGGAGTGAAACTGTACTCACAGTATATATTATTTTATTCCACTTTTTGATCTGTTTGTCTTTTTCAAGGCCATAGATATCAGTTCTAAGCAACTCTTATTTCAGTTATTTGGTCTATGACCAGTTTCATTAGGTTAGTTTAAAATAATTTAAAGTAAAAGGTCACCCTTGCTCAAAAGCCAGTCATATCCAACTCTAGGGTTAAGGGTTAAGAAGTGGTCCCTATTTATCTACTTGCAATTTCTTGCTTTCGAACTGCTAGTGTGGCAGGAGCTGGGACAGAGACGGGCATTCATTCCGCCATGCAGTACTCAGTTTTTCAACTGCTGACCTTCAGCCTCCCAGTCAACGTCTTAACAAGAGCTACTTAGAATATAATATCCACGACCTGGAAGAAATCTAACAAGGGGAAATGAATGGGGCATTTTAACCTGGATTAAAGTACCATATATTTTCTACATGCTGGAACTACAGTTTCAGTGATGGGATGTCCCCGGTTCCATACGGTTCCCTGGAACCGTTAGGAACAATCCCGGAGAGTTCTCCGGGAGGGTAGTCAATTTTTGAGGCGTCCGATTCCGGACGCCTCACTGAAAGAATTTTTTTAAAAAAAATCGGAGCAAAAATGGCTCCAATTGACTGCGCATGCGCAGAAACTCAATCTGATTCATTGCGCATGCGTCAGATTGAATCTCTGCGCATGCGCAGTCATTTGGAGCCATTTTGGCTCCAATTTTA
The DNA here is from genome assembly GCA_030440675.1 of Furcifer pardalis. Classification (NCBI taxonomy): domain Eukaryota; kingdom Metazoa; phylum Chordata; class Lepidosauria; order Squamata; family Chamaeleonidae; genus Furcifer; species Furcifer pardalis. Next base: position 17,619,796 of record CP126897.1, read on the forward strand.
ATTTTTTTTCTTTTGGAGTCGGAGCTACACCTTTTCAGGGCAGCTCCGGCGGCTCCGGCGGCAGCACCAGCCATCAGAGGAGGGTACCTCTCCTGGGGCGTCGAGCCCCCATGTGCACATTGAGGACTGCCTGGGCCGTCCGCCGCTGCTGAGCCCACCCATGGCCTGGGAATGCCTGGCGGGGTGCACCGCCGCCGCCTGTAGCCTCCTCCTCCTCCTCCTTGGGCCTTTGGGATGTGTGGGATGCACCGGAGACCCTGCCACCCACCCACCCACCTTGCCTGACTTGTCGTGGCAGCTGCTGGGGCTGAGTTTCCCCCGAGACGGAGGGGGGCTCCGATCGGAGCGAGATGGGAGGGCAGCAGGGGCACCGGCGCTGGGCTGGCATCCCAAGGCTCCCGCTCCCAGAATGGGGGTGATGGGAGATTAGTCCCGCAGTTCCCCAGCCAGCGCCCCTTCCGAAGACCCCATCCCAGCCTGCCTGCCCCCAATTGGGTGGCCCTGCCCGGGCGTGTCAGCGGTGGTGGCATTGCTCACCGCGGTAGCGCTCCAGCCCCACGGAGCTCACGGCCTGGGCACCTCCGCCTTCTCGGAGATCCCATTAGCCGGAGTGGCCTGGGCTGGCTGGACCGGGCGCCCATCGGGAGGAAGGGCAGCGTGGAAGGACTGGCTGGGCAGGAGCCTTTTCAGGCCGGCTGCGGCCGTGGCGAGGGGCGGCGCGCAGCAGCGACGGCAGCGGCTCCTGCGGCATTCGGAGGAGGAGGTAAGTAAGTGAGGGTTTTGTATTTGGGGTGGGTGGGCTATTTATTTGTGTTTTGGGTGGGTGGTTGTATTTTTGTTTAATTTTTATTTTATTTATTTATTTTATTTAAGTTATTTACGGGTTTGTGATGTTGCTATCTGGTTGGGTGGGTGAGTTGAGGGTGTGTGTGTGTGTTTTTAAAATTTATTTTATTATTATTATTTTGGCCCCGCCCACAACGTCATGACGTCATGACGGCAGCTCTGCCCATGACGTCATGACGTCATGTCATTGGCCACGCCCATGACGTCCGTGACGTCATGGCGTGGTAGTAGAATTTTTGTCATCCCTTCAGTTTCCCTTCCATTTGATCTCTTGTAGAGTGGGTCATATCCAGTGGTGAGCATCAGTAGGTTCTCACCAGTCCACCAGAACTGGTAGCAGAAATTCTGACTGGCCACGCCTACCCAAGTTTTGAAATAAAGTACAGTTGTACCTCGCTTAAAGAGCATAATGCGTTCCACAGGATTGCTCTTTAAGCGAGTTTGCTCTTTAAGCGAAACACCATTGTAAATGACCAATTGTGAGGGGGATTGCAAACCTTGATTTATTTGTTAAGCAAGTTTTTGGTTGGTTTTATTTGTTAAGCGAAGTAAACATCCAGAGAAAATTCTGCTCTTTAAGTGAATTACTCTTTAAGCGAGGTGCTCTTTATGCGAGGTTTGACTGTAGTCCTAATTTGGGTACAACACAGGGCTTTCCCCCTGGCCACACCCACCATACCATGCCCACAGTGTGGTAGTAAAAAAAAATGGAGCCCACCACTGGTCATTTCATTTCAGAGAATATCCCTTTTCATAAATGTCCTTTTCTTTAGAACAAACAAATAGTAAAGTAGTAAAGCAAGACAACAGTTCTTTGTCTCTTGTTCTCTCTCTCTTTTACTAGTTAGGGGAATGTTGCTTCATTTCTTTTATTCACTTTATGAGTTTTAACAGTTGTTGTTCCACCATGTTTCACATACTTTAGAAGAGATTATCAGATCTTGGGCCATCTCTTGTGAGACATTCATGGACGAGGGAAAATAATTCTTGCTTTTTTTTCCCCTCTAGTTTGGGGCAAGTGAGGTAACTCACATACCAGGACATTTTAAAACACACATACCCCACATCTTTGCATGAGAAAGAAAGTGTGGGAAGTTTTACATTGCTCAGAAACTCTTAAGCTTTGCAAGCCAGAAATGTAACCTTTCCCAACTCTGGTTAGAGGAATTCTTTTGTTGTTGTTCAGTCGCACAGTCGATTCCGACCCTCTGCGACCCTATGGACCACTGTCTGCCAGGCACTTCTGTCCTCCACCATCCTCCTCACAGCAATCTGATGCATGAGTGTTAAATCAGATTATAAAGGCAGCCTATGTGATCCACTACATATACCAGTAATACCTTGGATAACCCTAAGACTTGGTTCCACAAGTCTTGGTGTTATCCGATTTTTAGTGTTATCCGATGCATGTTAAAATCCTATGGGATGGATCAGATAACCTTAAAGCTCCATAGAGATACATTGTAACCACACAGGCTTTAGCGGTTGCTATCCGATCCATCCCATAGGACCTTAATGTTATTCGATCCAATTCTCCTCCACAGATTGCTTAACGTTATGCGATTTTAGCGTTATCCGAGGTAAACGTTATCCAAGGTATTACTGTATGTTTTTGGAGTTCCTTATAATCCAGGATTCAGTTCTTTTTGTCCTTTCTATCTGTAGCTCTCTCTATTGCTGTTATAGAAATCAGGGGGTGGGGGTGGGGGACTGCGTTGGCTTAGCAGTTAAGATGCTGAACTTGAAGACCAGAAAGTTGGAGTTCAATACCCAAGTACTTTATGACAGAGTGAGTTCCTGTCTTTGTCCCAGCTCCTGCCAACCTAGCATTTTGAAAGCAATAAATTGCAAGTATTGTAGATAAATAGGTACCACTTCAGTGGGAAGGTAAACAGCATTCCATCCACTCTGGTGTCTAGGCATGCCTGCCACATGTCTACGGAAATGTCTGCAGACGCAGACAGTGCTGGCTCTTTGACTATAAACAGAGATGAGCACTGAACCCTAGGATCAAATATGACTGGCTTTCAAGCAAGGGCAACTTTTACCTAGTCTTTCTTGGCTTGGTTTTACAATATCCTTCATCTGCTGTCATTGCTGCCTTGAGCAGGACCAGCCCTTCCATTAGACAGAGTGAAATGGCCACATCAAATTTTGAATATTATGAAAGGTTAGCATACTATTATTTGTTGCAATTTTGCATTGATGGAGTGAGTGTTACTCTACTTCAGCCAGCAAAATAGATTGGAGAAGTTCTGCTCATGGACAATTAAGAGCATTTTTCCACATATGTTGTTGGAGGGAGAAATTGTTGAAGGTCTGGTACATTTTGTGTAGGAGTGTAAAAGAAAGTTGAGTATCTTGACTTCATCTGGTCCTTTGTTGCTGGTAATGTACTGATCTGCAAGTTTAGGGCTCTCCCACATTCAGTGTTTTGTTTTGTTTTTCAAAATGTCAGGTCCTTTCGATCTCTTTTGGAAAATTCTTATCAAAAATCAGTTGAAACAAAACTCCCAACCCTCAGCACCAGCCAGCTGGAATAAGTACAGGTATTTAAACTATGGTGAATACAATGTTGGGCTTCACTGACCTGGAGTTGTTGTGTTGTTTTTTTTAATGGAGATCTTAGCATGGGAAGAAATGGAAATGGAAATCTCAATTCACCACTACAGACTTGGGGTTCAATGCAAGGTTTTCAAGAGAGATGTTGGGAAAGAAATTAGGGGCCCTGAATCAATCTCTCAAGGCTCAGGTCCGTATATTAGAAAGTTTATGAATTGCAGCAAATTCTTATCAAAATGCTAAAATAAATTTTTTTGCCCATTATTTATTTTAATTTTTTATTTATTTTATTTTAATTTTTTTAGTAGTTTGTGACACATTTGTCACTTGTTTGTCTGACCTGTTATGTGTTTTCTCGTCATTTGTTATCTGTTTGTTCACTGCCCAGAGTAGGATACCACCCAAATGGGAATTATTATTATTATTATTATTATTATTATTATTATTATTATTATTATTATTGTTATTATTATTATTATTATTATTTCTCCTTAGTAAAGGTAAAGGTTTCTCTTGCTTGAAAGCTAGTTGTATCTGACTCTAGGGTTCAGTGCTCATCTCTGTTTCAAAGCCAAAGAGCCAGCACTGTCTGCTTCTGCAGACGTTTCCATGGCAGGCATGACTAGACACTGGAGCACACGGAAAGCTGTTTACCTTTCCACCAAAGGGATCCCTATTTATCTACTTGCAATTTCTTGCTTTCAAACTGCTAGGTTGGTAGGATTAGATTCTCCTTAGATTTGAGTAATAAATCGGATAGAAGAGATTTCAGGTCAATTTAGACAAGAAGGATAGGAGAAAAAATACCAGTTGGAGTTTGAGAAAAATTTTATTGGAATTCATCAAAGCAGAAATTGTTCTGGGTTGGTCTAATTACTTTGCTTGGTGTCATCCGGGGGAGGGGGGATGTTCCAAGTCATTAACATCCAAGCACAAACATCTCAGAAAGTCTTGTGGTTGGTTAATCAGACTTATGCAGAAGAGCTGGAAGAAAGAGATATAGGAAAGACCGGAGTAAGTTCCAATCCTTCACTAATGTGGGGTGTCAGACATAGAACAAACAGTCTTCAAAAAACACTGTTTCTAGGGCACAATCTCTGTGACCAAATGAAGCTTAGTTCCCATTCTGCATATGCAGCACAGTACAAGACAAGAATCACATGCGATATGATTCCAAATACAGTAGAATACGTATACAACTAGTAACCATTCCCATAATTAAGCACCATTCTCAAATAAAAATAACTCAGGTAGAAATATTTTTACCAGAAAAGAGTATCAACATAGTTCACTTAAAAAGAATTTGCTAATTGGTACTGGGCAGTTTTAGTGGAGCCCAAAAGCTATTACAGTATTTGCATTTCTTCATTCTATTATTGTTATATCTGGTTCTCAGGATCTTAACTTGTTCATTTTCTCACACCTCTACTTCATGTTCTCATGAATTCTTGGGTGCTAGCAGGTTATATATTTTTAACATGGTGACCAGTGTATTAATGTTGGGGTTCTGTTCTGTCTTGTTTGTAGTCTGTCTGTACATTCTTTGTACATTCATAAATGAGGTGTGACATGGTTTTATCTTTTTGCTATTGTTGTTTTTCTTGCAGTAGTTGTTGTTGCAATTTTCACGCACAGTACAAAGTAAAATGTAGGACATCAAAATGCTGGAGAGTTACTCTTAGATCACAATTGGAAGCTATGTGACCCTCTAGGTCAGTGGTGCCCAAACTAAGGGCCGGGGGCCGGGTGCAGCCCCCAACACCAATTCATCTGGCCCGTAAAGCCCTCGTCGCTCCTGGAAGAGGAAGTAAAACACGCCCATATGGGCGTGTTTTACTTCCGCTTTCAGGAGAGATGAGAGCTCCGCAGGCCAGATGAATTGACGTCAGGGGCCACACCCGGGCCCCAGGGCTTAGTGACCGGCTCCCTGAACCACATGATTGGCCCATGGCCCAAAAAGTTTGGACACCCCTGCTCTAGGTATTGTCCAACTGGATCTTCTATTAGTTCTGTGCAGCATAGCCCATTTTAAGAGAGAACAGAGGAAGGAAGTAAAAGGACATCTAGAGGGTCACATCCCAGCGCAGACAGACCAACAATCTGGCTGAAGCAACTTCAGAGAGCTTCATGTTAAACACTGGGTTCAAGAAATCATAACCCAGTTTCAATTAAAACAAAAAACAAAAGCAGTTTCAGAAAAATTATCCTTTTCCTGTACCTGTCTTCTTCTAGTTAGAGACATTGGATCATCTCTCTATGGATTCATGTGCATTTTCTTTGTTTGTCATCAGAGCCATAGCCAGGAATCTAGATTTGGAGGGGGATGAATTTTTTTTTCAGGAGGAGCAACAATGTCACACACACACACACACACACACACACACACACACACACACACACACACACACACACACACACACACACACACACACACACACACACACACACACACACACACACACACAGTGGTGGGCATCAGCAGGTTCGCACCAGTTCACCAGAACAGGTAGCAGAAATTCTGGCTGGCCCTGCCCATCCAAGTTTTGAAATAATGTACTGTACAGTAGTCCTAATTTGGGAGCAATACAGGACTTCCCCCCTGGCCACACCCACCATACCAGAGCCACGGTGTGGTAGTAAAAATGTTTGGAGCCCTCCACTGTACATATATATAACATTGGCATCCCAGGGTGGGTTGCCAGGCTGTTAGCTGGAGGGGGCTGAAACTCCCCCGCCCCCGGCCACCCCCTGGCTACGGCCCTGATTCTAATGCTTGTTTACCTGTATTTCACAAGGTGGGTCTGTAAGTTCAGAACAGAAGATCAAGGCTAAGAGTCATGGGCTGGTATCACAAGCTGGCTGGAATGTGGTACTACCTGCCTGCTCAACTCCCAAAGGTTGGCTCAGAGGGCGGAAGAAAGGAATCAATTCAGGTCACACAGAAGAATTAAGTTTTCACGGCTGGATATTCCTCTGTTACAATAAAGCTTTTGTAGCCAAGCAGAACATTGCTCTGGTTGGCAAGAGACCTCACACCAAGGGTATTCAAAAGTCACCTTGGAGAAATAGGAATTCCTTCTGTTCAAGGTTATGAATCATGTCATCCCATTTTCTAGCCCTCCAAAACTAGTGAGAATATATTTTTGATGCAGTTCATCTAGTTTCCTCATCATTTCTGCCTGACACTGTCATGACTCTTCAAGAGCACATGTGGCATTTAACAATAAGATTCCTTCAGGCATTTCTTGTTCTCCTATTATTTTATTGCTACAAAATATACAGGGATTCTCAACATGCAGCCCCCCACTGCCTCCACCACCACACCCAGAAGTGCCATGTGGTGGAGGGAGGGCAAAATGGATGTATGGCCCCCAAAGCTATCTGAGGGAGTGTGATCTGGCCCCTGTCTTTAAAAGGTTGAGAACTCCTGGAATATACTGTACAATGGAAATTTATTTCATCTGGGCAAAAGTCAATTTGATGGCCACAAATCCCCACATTCTGACACCACCTGACCAAAGATTTAGAAGACAGATGGAATCTAACTCCAATAACTGCAGTTTTCTCAGATACCTAAGTGTCAGTCATTCAGTCCATTTCCTTGAAATGCTTTCTGTGTTTGAGGTGGGGTATAAATGCTATCTCTTCAGCAACACTCATACCATGATGGCTTTTTCCCTAGAGATAAATTATATGTGTCCAGTCCAGACTGCTAAAATATGTACAGATCATGCTTCTGAAGTTTCTGAAATGAAACCAGGTGACTTTAATGAGAAATAGGTATAGTATGTAGGTATGCTCGCAAATGTTGTCATATTCAGTGAGCACGGACAAAAAGTGTCAACTGCTGAGATATTTTTCATTTTTGCACAAAAAATGACTAGGGTATATTTTGTTGTTGTTGTTGTGCATCAGCAATACCATTAGCAAAAAAAATCGTTAAAAATCTTACACTGCACTGTACTGTTTTGAATAAAAATTAGTTTTGCAAATTCATTGCAAAAAAAAATAGTCTTGAAATGTGAAAACATATAGAAAAATTCTCAAAATCTTACCTAGGGGAAAGAACACTTTAATATTTCAAAGTTTTTATTGCTACTGTTAAGCATGTTAAGCAGAAGAACAGATGCCTTTGAGATGTGGTCTTGGAGGAGAGTTTGGAGAGGACCCTGGACAGTGAGGGGAACAAATAGGTTGATCTTAGAAAAAATCAACCCCGACTGCTCCTTAGAAGGTCAAATAGTAAATATGAAGCTAAAGTACTTTGAAGATCAAATGAGAAGAGAGAATTCACTTGAGAAAGCCTTGACACTGGGAAAGGTTGAAGGCAAGAGAAGAAGGGGCAGCAGGAAATGAGATGGCTAGATGGTATTGTTGATGCAATGGGCATAGAGCTGGGCGGGTTGAGGCGGATGGTGGAGGACATTGGTGCCTTTAGGACAATGGTCCATGGGGTCCCAAAGGGTCAGAGTCGACTGTGTGACTGAACAACAGCAACAAAGCAAGTAATAAGATTTACATTCATAGAAACAAGTGACTAAACTAGATGGCGTTTTGGGTAAAATCAGCACAAGTCTTGTTACAGTCATAATGTGGATGGAGAAATGGAAGAATGGAAAAGCATTACAGGTTGTCAAATGACAGCTATACCACAAACCCTCTTCACTGAGGATGCTGGCTAGGACTGATGGGAACCACGGCCCAGCAACATCTGGAGTGCCACATATGTTATAAAGATGCCATGTTTTTCTTTTTGGGGAGAACTGCTTTAAAGCAAGGATGGCTAATTTTGATTTGATTTGATTGGCACAAGGCTTGGAAAAGCTCTAGGAAAATCATGTTAAGAACCATATACCAGTAGATGTGGACATCTCTGAAAGCGGCCACAGCCTCCCCACTACCACTATGGAATGTGCCCTCTAAAGAGATTGAACAGTCCCACATATGCTATCTCACACATACATTCATGTACAATCTTACCTACACAATCTCACAGAACATATAATTTTTAGTGTTTTAAGATAAAGGACTGAATGAAGACCAAAGAATTTGGGTGATACTCAAGGGAATGGTAATGACTTCTCCTCTATCCAACTACATAGTCATGTCACATCTACTAGGACAAATGGATTAGAAGGGGATCTTTGCACACAAAAAGTGTAATGCAACCAAACCAGCTACTGCCTTTTTTCAGCCTGGCATAATCAGTGGGTATTATGAGTAACAACAAGTGAATATCACCAGGCTAGTGAAGCAAGGATGATTGAAATTGTCCATGCCACTGATGGAAAAGCAATGAATGAGGAGTGATAGAACCCTTTTTACTACAAAATACCCCTCACCTGAAATTCCCTTGCTTGAATTAGCACAGAAGCCACACCTTGTCGATGTCAACATTGGCAGTGAGGGAACACCAGTGCTTCTTATCACTGCGTCCATCTCTGGTGCAGCTGTGGTAGGACTTGCCATGGAAGACAAAGGGGAAAACACAGTCTGTTTCTATTTGGGAAGAAAGAAGAAAATAAGAATATAAGCAGTATACACTTTGTACACCCTCATCTCCCAGGTTATAAGGCTTACATTGACTTTACCAAAATTGGATGCTTCTGGTGGCAATAAGTGGTAGAATTGGTTTTCCGAAGTGGGTCAAGACCACTGCTTTCATTTTATATTCTCATTCAGATATAGCTAAGGGCATCTTTGGGACTTATCATATAACTGCCAATGAGCCACAAGAAGTGAACCGGTAAGCACCTGGGACCCCTCCAGTTTTTGTAGGTTCTAATTAAAATATTTATGTCTGCACACATTTTTAGAAGATTAATGTTTTTTAAATTATTTTCATCATAAATTTTAGTACTTCCTACTTCAATGGATAGGCAGGTGCCTGATTTAACACACATTGGTGTCCGCTGGTATAAAAGTGATAAAATATTGTCTTTAGACCAGTGTTTTCCAACCTTTGATCTTTGAACTTCAGTTTCCAGAAGCCTAAGACAATTCCCAAAAGCACTGATCAACCAATGTACTGACTTAGGCTTCTGGGAATTGAAGTCCAAAAATCATGGGTTAGGAAACACTACTTTAGACCTATGTGTTCTCCTAAGCAAATTATGCAAACCTTTATCTGCTTGTTCTCATGAATCAATTAGCCAAAACTTATAATGATGAAGGAAAAATAATTCAATTGGAAGATCCCAGAGTATAAATAAATAAGGATTTCCCTATTTATTGACCTTTCCCACATAACTTACCATTGCATAACCTCCATTTTGGGAGTTTGGGAGTTTGGGAGTCTGCTTGGTAGTCTGGTATGGTGGCACACCAAGCTCTTCCTTCATTGTTCTCCACTGGGGTGCAACTTTCGTATGATTTTCCTTTATAGATGAAGGGGAAGACACAGCCTGTCTCTGAATGAAAAATGGGGAAGAAAGAATGTAACTGCACACCCATTAATGACTTTAACCAGGTCTCGTAATTCATAGGAATCGTGAAAATGACAGCTGTGGGGATATGTTGTGGATAAAGTGACAATTATTCATTAATAATGGAATCGGCTAACAGGTTGCTATTGTTACGTGGTAGAATGATAACTGAAATTATTCATAGTGTGATAGTCTATTCCACTTACTTGTGATGGTACAAAGAGTCATTTGCTTATCTCTGTCATAGTTACTAGTGGTGGCACACCAGAGCTGCTTATCTCTGTGTCCATCCTCTGTGCAACTGCTGTAGTTCTTGCCCTTATAGATGAATGGAAAGACACATCTGGGAGGTTCCTTACTTGGAGTTGCTCCTGCAGGAGAAAAGAAGGAAGAGTTGTGAATCTGTATAAAGAATCTCATCATTTAGATATTCTTTATCTGCTTGTTCTCAGAAGCTAGTTTGCTCAAACCCTGCAATGATTTCTGGTGCTTTCATTGTTAACCATAAGTATTTACTTACCTCCCTCCTATTGCTGTTTTAACTAAAGAACAGATCCTTGCTCGACAAAGGAACAAAATGTGCTCTGGTTTGGCCCCAGAAGCCAAATATTTCATGCTGAGATAACAACTGGAGTCAAAACTTATATCAGATTTTGCCACCTTATACCACTGGATATTAGTAATGTTTACTCAATATATATTTTTCCAGATAAGATCACCTTCTGAATGATGTTCCAGAAACTTGGTCTTTGTTGACTTCTCCTACCTCTTTCTATCCTTACCTAAGTCTTCCTGACAGAATTTCCATTTCTTGTCTGCATCATAGTTGCTGCTGGTAGCACACCACAGTTTTCCATCATGCCGTCCATCTGCAGTGCAGTTGAGGTAAAACTTTCCATCATAAATGAATGGAAAGATACACGTTGGGCTTTCCACACTCTCATCAGGTCCTGGTTTTTTAAACACATTGGAGAAAGGAGTATTCTTAAAGACAACAATATTCTTTCAGCGTTATTAATTTGTTTGCTCGCTCTCAAAGACCAATCAACCATGTCCATCTTACAACTGTAATTTGATTAAGGGCAATAAAGAACACAAACACATAAACATGTGCAGCACTGAATAAATACTGCTTCAAGTGGTGTCATCCATATGGGAAATGGGTGTTATAAACTAAAGATAGCATCCATTTCAACTTTTAAAAGCTTTTAAAAATCAGTCTGTTCAGAAATCTTCCCATGTTGAAATGAAAAAAATTACAAGTTTTATTATCTATGTTGGGTCTGCCATTGTTTATTGCTGTCTGTTTATTGTGTTTTCGTGATGCTTTTGTATATTCTAATCCAAATCCTTGATCATAAACTGCCCAGATTCTGCTAGATGAATGGTATATAAATCAAATCAACCAATCAATACTTCTATAAAAATTCACAGGCAGCACTGAAGTTAACTGAATCAACTCACTGAAGTTAACAAGAAAAATCACTTTATATTTATCCCTGTGGGAACCACATAGAGCAAGTATTCTAGTTATTATTTCTGTCTCACTGTTATCTTTCTTTTAAAATGTCTATGATTAATGTGTAACTGGTGTGATTAACCTGCCCTGATAGCTCTCTGGCAAGTTGCACAGTCCCAGAGCAGTACAAGAAGAGGGAGTGGTAAACCATCTCTGAGTTTTTATGTCTAGCAAAACCTAGGAGGGTCATCATAAATCACTGACAGCACATGATTCTTACAATTATTTCCATATAGTGAAGGTCAAGGCAAATAAACATGTTAACTAATGTTGACTAAAAGCTTGTTGTGCAGTTTTACACTGTGAAATGAGGATGTTCTCTTCTGGTAAATAAATAAATAAATTTTGTGTCAGAAATTACTCTGGGTTGGAAGGATTTTTTTCTGGAGAAACTCCACTCAGGGGATGCCTAAATGAGGCTCATTTCATGTCCCCAAGATCTGTCGTGCAGCACTCAGGTAGCAAACCCCAACCTTCCAGTCTCCAAACTCAGCGTCTTTACCATGAAGCCACCGCAGTGCTCATCTGGTGACCATAATATTTATTTTAATTTAATCCACAACTTCCTATCTATCCTCCTCAGGAGTTGAGGCTCCCTAAAGATCTTTTTAACCTGGGGGAGGTGCTTTAATATGGCAAAATCACTGCCAATCACTATTGGTGGTCCTGATTTGGTGGTGGGACCACCAGCAGTGACTTTCTGTTATTAAAGTGAACTGGTTTATTGGTATACACCAATATAACAATCTACCATTTCCTTATTTATTCTTGGATGTACAGTTATATTTTCCTTATTCCCTCTTAATCTGCCCCCCTTTGCTTTCTCTAAGCCAGAGGTGCCCAAACTACAGCCCAGGGGCTGGATCCGCCTCCCCAATGCCAATTCACCTGGCCTGCAATGCCCTTGTCACTCCTGAAAGTGGAAGCAAAATCTGCCAGTATGGGCGCATTTTACTTCCGCTTCCTGGAGTGACAAGGGCATTGTGGGCCAGGTGAATTGGCATCAGGGGCCAGATCCAGCCCCAGGCCATAGTTTGGGCACCCTTGAACCACATGACTGGCCCGCAGCCCAAAAAGTTTGGGCACCCTTGTTCTAAGCAAACAATGCTTCCTCTTGGGGAAAGCAAAAAGAGATGGAATGGTGAAGAGATCTTGCATCAGGATAAAGTTCTCAAAACCTCTCTTTAAAACAGAATATTATTTCCCAGTGAAGATTAAAAGCCTTGTAGATCGATACAGTAAAACCCCAGGTTACAACCACCTCGGTTTAAGTTTGCTGTGGTTTACAATGTCAAATCCTGTGGAAATGCCATCCTGGTTTATAATTTTTTAATGTATTTTTTTCAGTTTACAACGATCAATTCAGGACCAATTTTTTTTATTTTATAATATATTCCTATGGATGTTTCAGTTAACAGTTTTTTTGGGTTACAAAAGAGGCTGTTGGGACCTGCATCATAACCTGGCATTTTACTGCTGTACAGTAAAACCCCTACTTACATAAAAAGTCTGTTCCGTAAGCTTTTATGTACTGTAAATCGGCTTTTTTACTTAAATTGAAGCTAACCCATTGGAAAAATGAATTTTTTATGTAACTCGAAAGCAAACCAATAGGAAATTGTGTTATGTAAATCGGGATATTTATGTAAATCAGGACATGGTTTTAATTCAAAAATCATTATGTAAATCGAATTTTATGTAACTCGCGGCATATGCAAGTCGGGGTTTTACTGTACAGTATTTGGAAATGGATACTCAATGTCTGTAAATCAACAAATACCTTACGTTAGTCTTCTCCTACCTTTGGCATTGCAGTATTTCCATTTCTTGTCCATCTCATAGTTGTTGGTTGTGGCACACCAGTGTTTCCCGTCACTCATGCCTTCTGTAATGCACATGCTGTAAGACTTGCCTTTGAAGATGAAAGGGAAGATACAAGGCGGACTCTCTACATTTGGATCTGGCCCTGATTAAAAGAAAGGTCCTGATTAAAAGAAACTTGAGGGCCCTACAGAGAATAAGAGTCCACATAGGGGACAGAAGACATCAGTCCAGAATACTTTCTAAATATTTTTTACAAAACCCAGCTTAGATAAGATACTACCCTGTCCAGGACTTATGTTTAGATAAGTCTGGTGCTATCATTCCTGGATGCCCGTCCAATCACAGGAAACAGCATCTGTTAAACGAGCAACAATTTGGTGTCATTATTTGCTCCATATCTCTTAGGTTAAGGACTCTCTTGCTTGAAAGCCGTTCATGTCTGACTCTAGGAAAAGGTGCTCTTCTCCAGCACTGTCTGCATTTCCATAGTCATGTGACAAGCATGATTTGATGCCAGAGTGCATGGAACACTATTACCTTTCCCACTGAAGTGGTACCTATTTATCAAGTTTGCCATTTCTTGCTTTTGAACTACAGTAAAACCTTGCTTAAAGAGCCGCCTCGCTTAGAGAGTAATTTGGTTAAAGAGCAGAATTATCTCTGAATGTTCGCTTCGCTTAACAACAAAAACCTACCAAAAACTTGCTTAACAAATAAATTGGGGTTTGCAATCCCACCCCCCACCCCCCACCAGAAGTCACAATTGGTCACTCACAATGATGTTTCGCTTAAAGAGTAAACTCGCTTAAAGAGTAATCCTGTGGAACACATTGTTGCTGTTGTTATATGTGGATTTGTATGCCGCTCCATTTGCTAAAGCGACTCAGAGAGGGTAACAACATAGATAACAAACAATACAGTCTTACAATCTCAAACAACATAACATAAATGTGACATATAATGCAACACAATACAATCAATAAATCTAACCATATAATACATCAGTAAAATAATACAGTTTACATAATTAATATAATTTACATAAAAGCACACATAGTACTTAATTAACATAACAATTAAATAAAAAGACTTTCACCCCTCATACTCCTCCTCCCTCAAACCTGTTGTGCAATCTATATAATACAGTAACAAATATCAATGACACTTAAATCATGATATCATAATAAAGACAATATATACAATACTGTATACATCATAAGAGTATAAAAGAGAATATTAAAGCATTAGCTGTTTATTCCAGTCCGGCGATGTTGGGGCCAACGGGACCAAGGTTTTGTGCCTCCTGGTCACCCTGCACAGCTCTGCCCCGTTGCCTCCACCCAGTCAAGGACGTTCAGTGGTGTTGGAGGCAGCGGGAGCAAGGTTTTATGGTCATCCATTGTTTCAAGATGTTAAAGAGACAGAAACCTTTTGAGCTACATATGCCACTGAAACCTGCTGGCAGATTGAGCTTTCCAGAATACACACATGCATTCATCCTATATATAATACTCTCAATGCAACTGCTTCACTGCTTGGAAGTAACGAATTCTCTCTAACAATACACATTTTTTATTATGAAGTCATAAATGTGGTAATACAGCATCAGATATGAACAAAATAAGGCAATAGAGCACCAAATCCATCCGCATCATAGACACAAACTCCCTACATGATAGCTATAACTAAGGAAGTTGTCTGCACACCTCTCAAACTCTAATATTAAACCAAAAGAGGCTAGGCTAAAATGAGGGGGAGTAAAAATAGATGAATGCCAAAAAGTGTCCCCCCACTAGGCAAGAAGTATTGACCCACCCAAAATTTGAATAAACAAATGATTCTAGTTGAGCAAGTACTGATGGCACAGAGGCAAGCACAAAGTGTGACTCTACAAAGGATAGCAGGAATGATGCATGGATCCAACCCTAGGAGTATGGCAGTGACCTGGATGAGAACACCTCTGGAAGCCTTCTGAAGCAAGATTATGCTCTTAAAGCGAGGTACAACTGTACTAGGTTGGCAGAATCTGGGACAGATGATGGGCGCTCACTTTATTGTGCGGCACTCAGGTTTCAAACTGCGGACCTGCCATCCTTCCAGTCGGCAAGCTCAGTGTCTTAACCACTAAGCCACCCACGGCCCCTCCTTATCTTTTACACACATATATATTTCTAATAAGATTCTAATAAGCTCGCCCCTTCCTCTGGGCCCACAGCAACAGCCTGAGGAAGAAGATGCGAAGCCCTTGAGGTGGCTGAGAACATCGCCCCCTCCTCTGGGCCCACAACAACGGCCTGACGGAAGTTAGTTTGTGTTCTGGTTTGGTTGTTTTATGTGGTTGCATTTTATAATTTTTATTGTACTGTTGTTGTTTTGACTGTAAGCCGCCCTGAGTCGCCTCGGCGAATGGGCGGCAATATAAATCTAAATAAATAAATAAATAAATAAGATTCTGCCCTTTGTTGGACGAGGCTCCCAGAGTCCTCTAGTCAGAATGATTAATATCTCTAACTGTTTATATTTATATTCCCCTTTTCCAACTATAGTTAGTTGGACCACTCAGAGTTTGGTATTCAGCTGCAGAAACCAAAGGTTAGAAATGTGATCCCCCTGCTATGGAGCAGCATTATGGATATGCCAAGCCAAGCAGAAGGGACAAGGATTGAGAGGGTGGCGGGAGAAGTGGGGACTGGAGTGAGGGTGAGGGCACAGGTGTGGGCTGGATGAAATGGTGCCACAGGCCAGATCTGGCCCACAGGCCATAGGTTGAGAACCCCTTCTCTAAGGGATAACCGTAAATCAGAATTTGTCCAGCTTCGCCGGGGCTGGCGGCATTCAAAAGAGCCACCGCCCCACCGGACTCCGCACCTCTCCCTCCCAGCCTCGGACTTGGGAGAGCGGGAACAGCTGTGTGGATCGTCCTCCTCCATCACCAATATGGATGCTTGCCTAGCCAGCTAGGCTAAGGGGGGAAAAGAAGCAGCAGGGAATTGGAATTAGTGAGGGGGGTAGGGTTGCAATTTTTGTGAACTGTTTGAAGGGTTTCTGAAATGTTTTTATGATATCTTAATTTTGTAATTGTGATGGGGGATTTTCTTAAATGTATATGATATGTGATGCTTTGATGTGTTGCTGATATATGATACTTTGTTATATGATACCTTGATGTGTTTTGTTATGTGATACTGTATTTTGTGATTTATGCTGTTAACCGCTTTGAGTCGCTTCGACGAATAGAGCGGCATACAAATACAAAAATGCTTCCTCTCAAGCCAACATAAACTATTCTGTTCTCTTCCACCTACCTGTGATGTTGCAATACATCCATTTCTTGTCCAGATCATAATTACTGGTGGTGGGACACCAGTGCATTCCATCACTCATGCCCTCAGTAGTACAGGTGCTATAAGAGTTCCCCTTGTAGATGAATGGGAAGGTGCAAGTTGGACTCTGCAATTTTGGATCTGGTCCTGAATTTTAAATTTAAAAAAAAAATTGAGGAAGGATGCATGAATCATCCATATTAGGAACAGGTGACATTTTAGACTAGGAGTAACCATATCTTACTTTCCTAAAGTTATTGGACTTTAGCTCCCAGTGGCCCTAACCAACATATCCAGAAGTGACTAATGGTTGGCAATCCAATCCAATCCAATAACCTTTTCTAGGACAGGGGTTCCCAACCAATGGCTCGCAGGCCAGGGCCAGCCCAAAGCACCATTTGATGTGGTCCACCACCACCACACCTAGAAGTGGAAGCAGATGCATTTATGTTAGCTATAAAATGTGCCCACGCATGCGTAAACACATCCACACCTGTCATAAATGTGGAAGTGGGCACATTTATGGCTGTCATAAATGTGCCCACTTCTGCTTCCAGGAGGCATGGTCAGGCCCACATAGCTGTCTTGGAGGCATGGTCAGGCCTGCTGCATAAAAAGGTTGGGAACCCCTGTTCTAGAGGGTTGCATTCTACCCCCCAGAGTATACGAAAGGTCACATTTTTACTACAACCCACTGAAGCCTGACCAAGACACCAACTAGAAACAATGCAGACAGAGATTCTTGCGGAAAGGCTGGTTTTAAGGGTTGTACCCATTCCATCCAACTTGAATGTCTCCCTACCTTGGCTTTCAAAAAGATTGAGTAAAATGATTGTTCTTGAAATGGTGAGCTTGAAGGTAATCTTTCTCTCTGAAAAATGGGGAAGGATTAAGAGAGGAAATTCATCTCAGAGCTAGGAGGAGAGAGTCTGGATCAAGATTTCTTCTCCTACAGGACAGCTCAGCCTAAGTTTGTCAACCTACTAGAAGACCTAAGAAAACACATCAACTTCCATAGCTGGTGCCTGAAAACCTGACGAACCCATCATGGAAGCATGGAGGATCCAGAACAAAAGTCCTACTTCCTGGCTGATAGATGTAAGATCCACACATGTACAATATATGGAAAGAGGCCTCAAAAAGTTTCTTTAGCCATTTTAAACCAGCCCTTTCCATTCAGCTAAAGTCCTACACCAGCTGAGGACAATTTTCCCCCATCTTTTGATTCTCTTACCTGAAACATGACAAAACTTCCCTTGTCTATCAGTATCATAGTTGTCAGTGATGGCACACCATGGTCTCCTGTCTCTTCTCCCATCTCCAGTGCAATTATTGTAAACATCTCCCTTATAAACGAAGGGGAATATACAAGGTGGACGCTCCCTGATTTCACCAGGCCCTTGATTTTTATTGGAAAATAACACAGTATTACCAATATTGTCATATATTTTCTTACACTTCAGTCATTGGCAGTATCATTCCATTTAATAATTATTTGCATTACCTTCCATTTCTCAGTGAAAACAGAGCTACATATTACAAGACACACAGTAGCCATTTTCACTCATCAGGAGAATATCTAGATAAGAATTCATGCATGGTTTTCCATTTGAGGTCTCCCTTTCTTTATCTCAAAAGCAAGAAATTGCAAGTAGATAAATAGGTAACACTTTGGTGGGAAGGCAAACAGTGTTCCATGCACTTTGGTGTCTAGTCATGCCTGCCACGTGTCCACAGAAATGTCCGCAGATGTAAACATCACTGGCTCTTTAGCTATAAACAGAGATGAGTACTGAACCCTAGAGTCGGATACGACTGGCTTTTGAGCAAGGGCAACTTCTATCTTTACCTTTCTTTATCTCAGAGATGGGATAAGTACAGTCAACTCTCGCATAAAGAGCGCCTCACTTAAAGAGTAATTCGCTTAAAGAGCAGAATTTTCTCTGAATGTTTGCTTCGCTTAACAAATAAAACCAACCAAAAACTCGCTTAACAAATAAATCAGGGTTCGCAATCCCCCCCACCAGAACTCACAATTGGTCACTTACAATGGTGTTTCGCTTAAAGAGCAAACTCGCTTACAGAGCAATCCTGTGGAACGCATTATGCTCTTTACGCGAGGTACAACTGTACATAGAGACATTATGCTCTTTAAGCGAGGTACAACTGTACATAGAGACTCAAAGCCACCAGCCATTTCTCCTACCTGTGGGCTCGCAGTACGTCCACTGCAAGTCTTTGTTATAGTTCTTGGTGAGGGAACACCAGTGCTTCCAGCCAAACATGCCATCCTTTGTGCACGAAAAATAGCTCTTGTCATTATAGGTGAAAGGAAACACACAAAGGCTCTTGGGATCAGCATCTGGTAAGCAGGTGAAGGAAAACAGCTGTCAAAGAAGGCAAAGGTATTCTCAAGGTGAAAGCAAAACCTCCAGTCATATTCAGATAGCCTGGCCCTAGTATGTGCTAAGCCAGGGGTGCTCAAACTACGGCCCATGGGCCAGATCCAGCCCCCAATGCCTATTCATCCGGCACATGCCACCCTCACTGTTCCAAGAAGCAGAAGTAAAACATGCCTGCGTGTGCACAGAACAGTGTCATAAATGCACCCATGGCTGTCGTAAACATGCTTATGACAGCCATGGGTGCATTTATGGCAACATTCTGCACATGCACAGGTGTGTTTTACTTCTGCTTCCGGTGGGAGAAACCACACGACTGGCCCACTGAACCACATGACCGGCCCATGGCCCAAAAAGTTTGGGCTCCCCTGTGCGAACCATTAGGGCAGTGGTGATAAATACTTTGAAAAATTACTCATTCCCAGTGATTTTCCAAGTCACAAAGAATGGCAGAGAAGAACAGCAGAGGGCTCAGCAAACTTCAGTAGGTGCTTTCTTTCCATCAGAATAGCTTCCCCTTTCCCCATGAAATAATCACTCTCATCATCACTACCTTCAAGGGAAGGGGGGCGGGTAAACTTCAGATGTCCTGGAGCAACTCATACCAGTCCCTGGACCTTGGAAGGTTGTACCCAGAACCCAGTGGTGGGCATCAGCAGGGTCACACGAGTTCACCAGAACTGGGAGCAGAAATTCTGGCTGGCCCCGCCCATCACAGGGCTTTCCCCCTGGCCACGCCCACCATACCATGCCCACAGTGTGGTAGCAAAAAAAGTTTGAGCCCACCACTGCCTGGACCCCCAAAGAACACTTTTTTTAAAATTAGGAGTTTAAATTGACAAAGTCCCCTTACTTCCTCTAGTGGCCAAAATAAGTTGAAATAGATTTTGTATACCTCTTAGTACAAGGGTTCCCAACCTAAGGTCCTTGGGCTGGATCTGGCCTGCAGCACCATTTCATGTGGCCCCATCCCGACCACATTCAAAAAACAAAATGTCCACTCCTTTGAAGCTGTTAGGGCAAAATGGCCACCCCCATCAAGCAGGCAGTGCAAAATGGCCACCCAGCCCTCGAAGCTGACTGAGAGAACGTGACCCGGCCCCTGGCTTGAAAAGTTTGGGAACCCCTGCTTTAGCAACTCAACCACCAATCCAAATGGGGAGTGCAGCAAAGAAGTTTGAAGACTAAGACTTGGAAGAGCAGCAATGATGAAATTAGAAAAGGTCATTAAATGTAAAGATGGTTCACTGGAGATCAAGACCAAGATAATTCACACTACTGTATTTCCCTGGATTCATAGAGTTATCTAAGTCAAAAACAACTTGACGGCACATAACAACAACGCACCCCACACACCACATGTTGTCCACCTCTGTCTTAAACCAAGGCACACACATAAGCAACAATCTTACCTGTGACATTACAATACACCCATTGCTTATCCACATCGAAGTTGCTAGTATTGGCACACCACAATCTCTCATCACTCATGCCCTCAGTAGTACACGTGTTGTAGGATTTGCCCTTGTAGATGTATGGAAAGACACAAAATGGACTCTCTTCCTTTGGATCTGGTTCTGTATTTAAAAAGCATAAGAAGCTAAAAGTAAGAATTTGTGGCAATTCCAACTCAGGGAATTAGCAGCTGACACACTAATTCCACAGAGAAATGATGACCTAGTGGTAGGCAGGAAAGCCAGAGGTAATATGAAAGAGTGACGTGTTGCTGTTTAAGAGCTGTTTGGATTTTTCTCTTTTTACCCTCAACTGTAAGTACATTCCAGAAACCCAACAGAGAGAGGAACAAAGGGGGGGGGGGATAGAAACTACCATAGAAGCCGATCAGACCAAACTTAACCTTCTCAGGGAGCAGTTTGGAACTGCCACCCCACAGAATGCAGCTACTTTGGGCTTGCGGATGAAAGTGGGCATTCATCTTACACACCAATAAGTCAAAAATTAACCATTCTATGCTTGGAACAAACTGCTTCTTACTTCACTATTTCTGCCTTCCCCCACACCACCTCATTTGGCCTCCAACATTTAAGTAACTCAAAAAAAAATCCCACTTCAAATTCACCTGTTCTATAAGCAGAGCATATCCTTAGTCCGTGATGACCAACCTTGGCACTCCAGCTGTTCTTGAACTTCAATTCCCAGAAGCCCAAGTCTCTGTGAATCCACACGAATGGGTTTACTGCATGTACACACAGTAAACACATTTGTGTGGATTCATAGGGACTTGGGCTTCTGGGAATTGAAGTTCAAGAGCAGCTGAAGTGCCAAGGTTCTCCATCACAGTCCTGAGGTATTGGATGGAATATTCAGGCACACAGTTCTGCATCCTGACCCAACCAGATATGAAAAGTCACTATCCTCCATTCAGAATATTTGTGGGGAAGGCAATGTGTGATATTCCCTGTGAGCTGCTATCTTTTTTTTTTTTAGTTTTTTGTAAATTTATAGTTTAATTTTTTTAATTAATTTTGAACCTTAAGGTTTTAATTTATGAATTTGTTGGGGTATAGTGGGATTGTTTAGTTTGTTTTGCACTCATTATGTCTAATCTTTCTCTTTTTCTGTAAGCCGCCTAGAGTCAGGTTCGCCTGATTGGGGTGGGATAATAAATCTAAATAAATAAATAAATAAATCTCTCTTTTTTGCCTTCTGCCTATTGATGTCCTTACTTGAGTAATCATGACAGAACTTCCATTTCTTGTCAACATCATAGTTGCTGGTGGTGGCACACCATAACGTCCCATTGTTCTGCCCACTGGGAGTGCAGTTTTTGTAAACTTTGCCTTCATAGATGAATGGGAAGAAACAAGGTGGACTTCCCAGAGTCTCATCAGGTTCTGTCATTTTGAAAAATAAAAAAGCAATAAAAGCAAACAGGGAATGTAATTATTTCTTCATCAATATTTGAAAGTGAATGTCACATCTCTGCCTGGGATGTTCAAATGCAGCTATTATGAAAAGTTTTGAGGGCACACCTATGCAGTAGCGTAGTGTGGGGGCAGGGGGGCCCAGGGGGCACTTTTTGGGTGTATGGGTGTTCTTGGACTACAATTCCCATATGCCCTAGAGGGAGTGGGTGCCAGTGTCCTAGGGGGGCAGCAAATTTGGCTTCCACCTCAGGCAGCTGAATCCCACACTACGCTACTGCACCTATGTGAAAGCTGGATAAAATGTTCACAATCTTTCCTCAGACGAAACACTCCATCTGGCCCAAGCTAAATCTGGTTCCACCTAGTGACTACAATATATAACTGCAGTATCCACATAGCAGAGTACTGTACAAATAATTTAAGATTAGCCATGAATATCCTAAGAAATTAGTTTCAGAGAGTGAACCTAAAGTTCTATCCCAGCATGCAACTAGATATTATACAAAGAAACATGTTAGTCTAGATTACACATTCACTGAGTGCCTGGAGCAAGGAAGACATTCTTAAATCCCCATTTGCAGATTGTATTCAGAAATCTGCCTAAAAATACACCAGTTATACGTATGAGTAGAGGTAAGAAATGTAAAATTCTCCCCACTCTTCCATAATTATTATATATCTCCATGCAATGTTTCTCCATGATATGCCCCTCAGCTCTGATCTTCTATGTGAAAATCTGGAATAAGAAAAACAAGTAGGAAGAATTGGGAAATTTCAACAATCCATGCCAGAAACCCACAATTCTGTGAATACTTACCTTGTTCACCCTGCATTAAAAATGGCAGCTATTTTGTCCTTCAAATATTGTTAGACTACAACTCTCATAAGCCATAGCCAGCATAAGAAATTGTAACACCAAGTTATAATTACAGACTAAGAGAGAACCACACTTTTCCCATCCTTGATCAATATGATTTCGACAGATCCATTTGTGACCACAGAGAAAAACTGCCAGTAAACTCTAGTTTGACTTGGCTGATGTTAGATTCAAGGAAAGGGATATGAGTAAATATGCCTTATTTCACCACCTGTTATTTTCCCCATTCTTCCTACCTGTAGACTTACAGTATGTCCACTGAAGGTCAGCATTGTAGTTTGTGGTAAGAGAGCACCAAGGTTTCACTCCAGACATTCCATCTGTAGTGCATGAGAAGTAGAACTCATGGTTGTAAAGAAATGGAAAGACACAATATTCTTTTGGGTCTACCTCCAAGCCTCCTAAACAGAAGAAGGGAAGCCAAGATGTATTGGTACAATAGGTCTGAAGCACACACAACTCTATTCCAGAAGACAGACAGCCAGACTTGTATATGGTACCCATCTAATCAGCCAGTTTAAAGGTTTCCCTTGCTCAAAACACAGTTATATCTGACTCTAGGGTTCAGTGCTCATCTCTGTTTCAAAGCCAAAGAGCCAGCGCTGTCTGCTTCTGCAGACGTTTCTGTAGTCTTGTGGCAGGCATGACTAGACACCCTAGTGCATGGAACACTATTTACCTTCCCACAAAAGTGGTCCCTATTTATCTACTTGCAATTTCTTCCTTTCGAACTTCTAAGTTGGCAGGAGCTGGGACAAAAACGGGAGCTCATTCTGTCCTGCAGTACTCGGGAATCGAACTGCTGACCTCCTGCCCTCCAGTCGGTGTCTTAGCCAGCCACTGCAGACCTTCACAAAGTCTTTATGCTTGAAATCAGACCAGAACAGGTTACACTGTGCACACTACATAGTCTTCATTGCAATTTCAAATTGTGATTCAGTGTGTCAACAGAAACCTTTCTCTTTAGGTAGAAACATTTATGTTTAAGGTATAAAACAAGACAAAATCAACAACAGAGGTGTTGCACGTCAGTGTCAGGTGTGCTAAAGTTATTATGCTTCAGTGCAGCACAAATTCCTGTACAAACTAATGTGAATCATCCTTCATGAGCTAATGTACAGGCTTATTAACTAATTATCATTAGATTTCACACTTTCTGAAGTTCCAATGCAGTTCTTCTTCTCAGCCAAAGAAAAGGAATTATTAACACAAATTTTAAATTATGTGCTTCAGGTGAAAATGATTCGGGAGGACCCCTGTATTTAAATACTTACTGAAATACAAATCATTGAGGCTATGGTGGCTCAGTGGTTAAGAAGCTCGACTTGTTAGCTGGAAGGCTGGCAAGTCGGCAGTTCGAGACCTGGGTACTGCATGATGGATTGAGTTCCTGTCTCTGTCCCAGTTCTTGGGAACATGAAAGGAGCCTCATTTGGGTGTCCCCTGAGCAAAGTTTCTTCCACAAAAATCCTTTCAACCCAGAATAATTTCTGACAGGAAATAATTACTATTTCAGCATGGGAGGATCTCTGAACAGATTGCTTTTTAAAAGGTTTTT
Source organism: Furcifer pardalis (assembly GCA_030440675.1). Classification (NCBI taxonomy): domain Eukaryota; kingdom Metazoa; phylum Chordata; class Lepidosauria; order Squamata; family Chamaeleonidae; genus Furcifer; species Furcifer pardalis. The sequence goes on from CP126897.1 coordinate 17,644,020, forward strand.
AAAGTTGAAAAGGAGTGCTATTTTGCCCTGTCTGTACAATGGGGGCAGCCATTTTGTCCCAATAGCTTCAAAGGGGTGGACATTTTGTTTCTCAAATTCCATTGGAGGGTTGGGGGGACATGATATGGCACCATGGGCCAGATCCAACCCATGGGCCTGTCTTGGGTTAGGAACCCCTGACCTATAGGTTTCTGTACCAGTGAAAGTAGAGCTTTTTCCATTACAGACCCATCAAATTATAGTAAGTCTCTTCTTTCAGCAAGAATCTATCTCTCTGTCAAGGCCCAAAGATTAAAAAAATAAACATTTTTAAAAATGTATGCAACAGACTATACCAAAAAAACTATTTTGCAGGAGTTTTCCTGTGTGCAGTTATGTTAAAATAAACATGTTGACAAGCCATTTTGATACCCTTAGGATAATTTTATTGTGCCCAGATTTCACAAAGTTTGTACAGGCATTAACACTGATTTGACACACACATACACATTTCCTTACTCATCCTGAACAATGCATCTAACAAAGGAGAAACTAACACAGATTGAATATGCAAAAAAACTTTCATATCTTGACCCTTCCAGGTGTTTTGCATCCCTATTCTAATATTGGGCAGCTTCATTTAGCCATTTTCCTTCCCTGGTCATCTTGAAATCACTCCTATTACACTAATACAAAATGATCATTCTCCTCTGTTCCTACCTGTGACATTACAGAAAACCCATTTCTTATCCACATCAAAGTCACTGCTGGTGGCACACCACTGTTTCTCATCATTCCTGCCCTCACTTGTACATGCACTATAGGAGACACTCTTGTAGGTGAATGGGAAGACACACGCTGGATTCTTTATCTTTGCATCTGGCTCTGTAGGTACCGTTGGATCTGGTTCTTTAAAAGAGAAAAGAAAGTGAGTCCAAGATTTCTAGACTATGTTGAACAGTAGCAACTATGATCTTGCATTCTTTTAAGAAGAACATGACATCAACAGCTACCAGTCCTTACATATGACATCTACGGGTGTGGGAAGGTTTTCTCTGCTTTTGTGCTAGCTTACATTTTACCCCCTTCCCCTTTGCTTAGTACCTAGTGTGGCATAAATCCCCACTTAGCCAGGGAAACTCACAGGATGGGACTGATTAAAACCCACTCCTTAAATATTTCACTTATCTTGAAAACACTATTAGAGTTGCTATACATCAGTTACAGCTTGACAGCACATAACTAAATAACCAAAATTTATCCCTTTCCTCATTACTGCTGGTGGTACATCACATCCAACTTGAGGGTTCAGTGTTCATATCTGTTTATATCCAAAGAGCCAGCTCTGTCTGTGTTTGCAGAGGTTTCCATGGACATGAGGCAGGCATGCTTCAACACCAGAGTGCATGGAACACTGTTTACCTTCTCACCAATCTGCTCCCTATTTATCTACTTGCAATTTCTTGCTTTCGAATTGCTAGGTTGGTAGGAGCTGGGACAGAGATAGGAGCTCACTCAGTACTCAGGTATATTACTCAGGTATAGTTCTCCAACCTTCCAGAACCTTACCCTTATTTCACTCAGCCTAGCTACTCCCCCCGCCTTGGTTTCCTATATCTTGGAGACAAAATTTCCCCTAACTTTGAATCCACAGTTTCTCTCCCTTCGTAAGTGTTCGTCAACTAAGTTTTTTGTTTGTTGTTCAGTCGCACAGTCGATTCCGACCCTCTGCGACCCCATGGACCACTGTCCGCCAGGCACTTCGGTCCTCCACCATCCTCCTCAACTCACTCAGCTCTGTGTCCATTGTGTCTACAATACCATCTAGCCATCTTATTTTTGGCTGCCCCCTTCTTCTTTTGCCCTCCACCCTTCCCAGCTTAGTGTCCCATAAATGCTCTAAACTGGATGCTAGGTGCAGAGATAGTCCATTTGGTGTGAGTCTCTTTCTCTTACAAGCCAGAATCTCTATGTCCATGTAACTGGACATAGAATCTAGAGCACAAAATACTCCTTTAAGAAAATATTCCTGATGGCCCTCAGCTTGTGCCACATTTCCTCTAGTGCATCCTACCTGAAGGCTCACAATATGTCCATTGTAGGTCAACATCATAATTGTTAGTAAGGGAGCACCAAGGTTGTTTGTTAGGCATCCCATCCATTGTGCATGATGAGTAGGACGTTTGGTTGTAGATGAAAGGAAAGACACACGGCCCTTTGGGATTGGCATTCAGCCCTAAGTAGATAAGGAGGACAGAAAAGTCAGGGTTTTGCTAGGGAAATGTCAGTACAATAACCGTGAATGCAATTGTGCTCCAGTGGACAGAGTTTTGCCCTTGAATTTGCAAGTATGGAGGAGGCAAAGGAGAGAGAAACAGTTGTAAATTTCATCTGTGGAAGTGTTATTATTCATTTTAACAATTCACATCAAACTTCCAAATGAAGAAACCCACACAAAAGTGTGTTGCCATCACGTCCAGATGGACATCTGCATGCTATACTTGCAAGCAATAACAATTTGGTGTGTTGTTATTTGATATGAATGCAGATTTTGTGCCGAACGTTTCCTTCATGTATACACATTTTAAGAGATGTTATCTAGATATCTATGTATTATTTTTTGAAGTCGAATTGACTTTAGCAAAGTATTTGGCAAAGTACCCCATGGTGGTTACATGGTGATAAAAAGAAATAAGATTACTCTCACAGGATTTGTTCTTGACAAATCAACATATCCTTTCTTAGAATGTGTATAGACTCTGGCACCCTCTGTAGATGCATAAACCAGATGGTATTTATCAGTGGTTGAAAAAAATCAAATGTATAAAGTGAAACAGATAGATTTACACGTTAAGTTTAGTTATAACTTAACTTAAATCTGTATAACTGAAATAATCACAGTTCTGTAGCATTTCTGCCCCTGCTACTGTTTCTCTCCTCTTTCTTTGTTCTATTTCTACTATCTCCCCCTCATCTTAATATTCCTTCCCTAGTGTCATATTTATTCTTTCACAATACCTTTTCAAAGTCTGAATTACAATATGTAACGATCATCTCAAAAGCTTTATTTTCACGAGTAGCCATAATTCTGGCAGTCATATCTGCCACATTCTCTTACTGATGTCAGCACAGTAGCTCCATTTAGGATCCCTGTCATAATTTCTTGTGGTGGCACACCAAAATCCTCCTTTCTCCTCTTCCGTGCAGGTGTAGTATGTCAGGTTCTTGTAGACAAAGGGGAAAATGCAAGGCTGGCCTCTAGAACTACCTCCATGCTCTGACAACAAGAGGAGGGTAAAAGAAGTGAACAACTAAAACTGTAGGTTCAAGAAATAGTTAGAGACACAGAGATGACAGACACTGGGAATATTACCTAATCTGTCTGTCCTTATTTCCCACTGTAACACTGTTTGTTACCAAGACTCCTCAAACCTTGTCCTCATCATGTCAAATGTAGCATTCCGCCCCTACTTGGGGTATTTATCCCTTGCATGTTCAGTCTAATATAGAACAACTCACACAGGACACACATTTGTCTGTGTGGAGTGCTATGGCAGGCAAGCACTCCATTGTGTTGCCTTCAACTATGCTTTGACCCTTAGTGGAAGACAATGTTTGCTTTAACTGCTCTCAAATAATATAAACTCTAAGGCCAGTATCTTATTGTTAGTTCCAACTAAGAGTAGGCCCATCGAACCGATTTCTGGATGGCAAGTCAACACTACTGTAAATCCCATAAAGCCATACAGTAGTTGAGACTAGCAATAGACTATTGGCCTAAGGAAAGTAAGGAGTGGTAATTTGATACAGTATTAGAATTTATCAGATAAGCAAGCTTGCAAAAGTAGCAAATGGTAGCTATTGGCAACTATTGATAATTGCACTGTTTCTGCATGAATTTCATATCTGTTCAATAGCAAGGGAATAGGAGCTAAGACGTCATCTGCCTCTTGATCCCCCAAAGAAAGCATTTCTCTTAAAGACCAACAACCCACCACGAAGTGAACAGTGCTTCCATTGACCATCTTTATCATAGTCAGAGGTTGTGCCACACCACAGCTGTTCATCAGTAGTCCCCTCCTTGGTGCATGATGAGTAGGATCTCCCACCAAAAACAAAAGGGAAGACACAAGAAGGGGCATCTGAAAACAAAGAGTGAGACATTGAGGGATACATCAATATGCACTCATTGAGGGATCACAGCATAGTGAAAGTACTTAGAATCCTGCTAATCAATTACTGTTAGCGGCAAAGAATAGATAAGACCCAACCAGCTCTCTTCTTCTCTTCCTGACCAGCTGGTTGATGGAATTCCAGACTTTTGGACTACTTCATTGCAGCAGTTGGTTCACTCCATGGGAATCATATCGCCAACATCCATTTGCATGCACAATTCCTAATCCAACACAGAATACTTTTATAGAAATCTACTTCTGCAGAATGATTAAATATTGGCTTACTTCAGAGATGGCCAAAATTTGTCTTGCAGCTCTTGCAAGTTTCAGGAGCTGCAATTCAGCAGTTCCCCTGTGATTCAATGGGTAAAAGCACTGTGGTTGGAGACTGAAAGGACGGGGTTCGATTTCCTGAGAGCTGCACAATAGGGGACATGAAAGGAGCCTCATTTGGGTGTCCCCTGCAAAAAATCCTTTCAACTCAGAGTAATCTCTGACACAATAACACACACACCTCTAATATAGATGAACTGCAGCTCTAAATTCACACACACACAATTTCACTCCATGTTCAAACCTGGAAATGACTTCTCACAATACCCACTTTGAGGGGTGGCGGAGGTGCATTTGTGGGATTCTGCATTTCTTGCAAACTTCAGCTGCAAAACAAATGGCCACTGGCTCTTCGGTTTCTTATTTCTGCCCACCTTGGAACAAGTTTGAGAGTTACAAGCTCAAAAAAAAACCCAGCAATCAGGACATCAAGCTCTATAATCCCTTTTGGAGATTTATTATTTCAATGAAGGCTTCTAATAACATTATCTGGATTATATCTCGAATGGCACTTTGAAGTTGCCCTGTTCCGTTAGTTATGGGGAATGTTCTGCACATCCATCTCTCCTGCAGGTGTGGAGTTTCCACTGCTAGGAGAGGTCATAATTCCTGCTTCTGTGAAACATTTTATAAGAGAGCCAATACATTGGAGTACATATATCCAGTCAATAATTTCAGAGATGTTCATAGCACTAGTTAAAAAAATGTAATTTCATCCATAGTACTCTCAACGCTATTTAAAAGATAATTGTATATATTGTAAATTAAATATGCATCACAAATCCCAGCTATCTATGTTTTCAACTGAAATGGATTAAGTTCACTGTGAATAGATTTTCTTTATTTCTTAATCCAAAGGCAAGGCTGAGTAATACTGTACCTTTATTATAATAATTGTGTGCTGTCAAGTCAATTCCATTATTTGAAGGCTCTTTCCAGAGATTTCTAAGTAGAAAATAACACCTACTTATCATTCCCTACTTCTGGAGGTGCAGCCTAGAACTATGCAGCTTGCTTGAGGACACACAGATTGGCTTTTCTCCTAAGAGGCACAGTGGGGAATCAAACTCCCAACCTCCAGGTCCACTGCCAGACACATAAACCCTACTAAGCTACCTCCCAGCTATACCATTATTAGAGCATTGAAATAACAGAAGCAAAAGCTAACTTGCAATCCCATACAGGTCTTCATCAGAATAAGTGTCCCAGAGCTATAGAAGCTGCTCACAAAACATACAAGTTCCAAAAAAATCATGGCCATAACTTTCAAATTGAATTTTCAGAATTAAATCTGAGGTTTAAGTTTCAGATTCCCATTCTTTTGGTGTTGACTAGACATTTTTTTCTCAATTTTAATTAGTCATCTCAAGTGTCATTTTAACCATGAAGACATTTGCAGTAGTATTGCAATTGAAAATAGAAACTTAAATGGAACTTGCAGCCATCCTTATAGAAATCCCAGCTTGTCCTAATAATAATTTTGTTCTGTCCCACTGCAGACCAACCAGCTCCGTTACAGGTCGTTTCAAGGATTGCAATGCCTGGAAAAAGCCATCCAGTCTTCAATGATTGCTCTCTGATGACATTGCCAGAGAATCAAGTGCCATCTCTTGCCATCACCATTACCTGTGCCCGCTGTATGCACTGGGTCAAGACCGCATATAACTATAAGGAAGACCAAGGAGGGAAGCATCTTTCCTTAGCTTTCTGGTAAATTGGTAGGAAAGAAGTAAATTGTATACCAACTCCCCTTGCTATATAATCTCTGCTTGGCCTTTCTCCATGTCATCTTGACAACCATAATGGGCATTTCCTCCATTGTCAGATAACTGAAGCACATAAATATCTTTTTCTTCTTTTTCTGTTGGGCAGCAGCCATGGCTTCTTGCCATTTTCCGCAGAAGCTGTAAGGTCACCACAGACTGATGATCATGGGTGGAATGATGGAATGACATGTTGTGTTCTTTAGATTTCCTGCCAGCTACAACAAGCTATTCTTTCACTAGCTCGTGTCTCAAATGTTGTGGGATTTCCAACCCCTACCATCAACAGCAGCCATTATAAGCAATGGTTTGGGATGATAATATTTGCAGCTCAAAATCTCTGCAACCCTGAAGTTGGGAAAGACAGCTATCCCTCTTCCTATTTTCTATTAATGCCATAAATTACTCTTACAGGAACATGTCAAGGTGAGGCCAAGTGTCAAAGCTGTGACATCATGCAACAGAGCCATACTACTACATGAAGTATTATATAACCCTACACAACAACATGATATTTAGTGTGCTGATTCCAAATCTAAACTCAGAATGTATCTATCACATACAAATTTTAAGTTATAGGCATGCTATAGCTGTTCAAATGGTTTTGGGTAATATATTTTTACATGGGAACATTATAACAGTTGCAGCTACCAGTATGCCTGGTGCCACCTCAGTTGAATCACGTCCCCTGGTGGCATGCATGTTCAAGGTGTATAAGGTCAGATGGAGCTCTGTTAATAAATCGGACAATATTTGCTACATTTGTGACAAATATACCCCATGTCATCATTGCAAGAACCTAATCAAGAGGGTGACATTTGCTAACTTAAGATCCTGATGTCCTTGGCAGAATCAGGCTTTAGATTTGGATTCAGCACACTTGATTTAATACAGGACACATGGATTAGACCAAGTAGCAGACAATATTTATTTTTTTGTGATGCAGTGTAATTACTGCCACTTCCTCCTTGCATGATTACAACTACAGTCAAACCTCGAATAACGAGTGTTTCGCTTAGCGAAAAACTCGCATAACGAGCAAGTTTTTTGGTAAGCAGTCCGACTCGCATAATGAATTTTTCGCTATGCGAGTCAGACTTTTCCCTATGGAAAAACTCGCATAACTAGCATTTCTATGGGGAAAACTCGCATAGCGAAAAAATTTCGCTATGCGAGTTTTCCCCATAGAAATGCTCGTTATGCGAGTTTGTCCATAAGGAAAAGTCCGACTCGCATAGCGAAAAATTCGTTATGCGAGTCTGACTCGCATAGAGATTTATTGCATAGCGAGCAGCCTCACAGAATGCATTAAATTCGTTATGCGAGGTATGACTGTATCTGAAACTGCAGTGCAATCTAGGAAGGGTTTCAATCGTCAGAAAGATGTAGTGAAACTCAACTAATTCATCTTAATGATTTTGTGGTCATTGCCCAAGGTATTGTCACCTGAGGCTATTTTTCACAAGGAAATATCAGCAGAAGACACCAGAGGGGAAATTCTGTCAGGTTCCAAGCTGCTGTACAGTTACAAAACATATCACTACCTATGTGATTGCCTTAAAACTGCACAGCTAATATCACAAAACATCCATGAAGTTCTTGTTCTTCTGCAAGAATAACACCAGCATTGGAATAACGCAGATTGTTTCTCACTCTTTCTTATATGTTTGGTCGTCTGTCTTATAATGTAATACAATAGCAGGATTGGATTATCCATTTATAGTTGCATTTTCTTTTGTGTGTGTGTGTGTGAAAGGCGGGGAGGGGGGGTGTTTGTTGCTGATCTGCCTGGAACCTAACTGAAGAAAATGCAGCAGAAATGTGACAGTTAGAAACAGACAGTAGTGTGGTATGGATTACCCCAATGCTGGATTCTTTAATATTTCACATGCATTTTCCTATCTTAGTAAAACCCACAGCAACAGTTCTCACTTAGTTAGATCCACTTGTTTTTATTCTCCATTTACCCTCTTCCTGTCTAGAATAGATACTCTGAAATAGATTTTTAAAAGGTGTGCAATTCAAATTAAAAGGAGTCCATTTCTTAAACTGGGCTCCCAATATTCAAAGACTGTTGCCTTGTCAGCCTATGATGCCATCAATAATCTCAACATGGAAATGCTGTGGACTGAGTTCTGGGCTTCCAAGTGGCAATTTACACTCAGTAAATACCTCAGTATTTAATCAACTGACTCCAAGGACCAATCAGTGAACATTTTATAAAGCCCCAGCTTGTATTCTTAATTCTCCATTCTGAAGAGACTGTGAATCTTAGCTGAGGTCTATTCACAAATCCCTTTTACTACTTTGGATCTTGACTTTTGTGTTACCTTGACTATATAATTGTATGTGATCCACTTGTAGTTGAAGCCATCTCTCTTGAATTCAGAGCCTGGCTGTGTGGAAACTCATCTTTGGCGAGGTTTAAGAGAGTCTTCTATTATTACTTCAGATATGGTAATACCACTGGTGCAGAAAATCAAGATAATTATAGCACTAGTTTAGCTTCAAATAAACCTCAAAGTTGTTGGGGCAGTCCTAATTTAGATGGCTTAGAGATACTGTAGTTCAAAAGGCAAATGGCTAAATGGAACAAGAAGAGGGTCTCTCCTATATCTTTGAGAATGAAGGTACTCTGGTCAGGAGAAGTTAAATTATAGTTCACTTTTCTGTAGAAGACCTGAATGAAAAACAGAGCAAAATATTACTTCTTCACAGCCTGTTTCACCCAACCAGATCTCCATTCAACCAGCGATGTGATAAATGGGCATTTGAAATTCTATTTCTCCCTTCTCCTTCCCTCCACCAATGAGAGTAGCTATTGTTGGTTGCACTCACAGGTGGATCTATTGTTTAATGCAGGTATTTTCAACCTGTGGCCCATGGGCTGGGTGTGGCCCATGCCACCATTTCATGTGGGCCCTCACTCCCTCCACCACACCAGGAAGTGCCATATGGTGGAGAAAGGGCAAAATGGCCATCCTGTCCCCAAAGCTGTCTGAGGGAGCATGACCTGGCTCCTGGCTTTAAAAGATTGAGAACTCTTGGTTTAATGCATGACAGAAAGCCCAGAATCCTCAAAACTCTGGGATTTTACAAGAGTAAAAGATATCCTACTACAGTAAGTGCCTCTTCTCTGTGAAACGGCTGGCCTGCATGCTTGGCAGCATCTGTAGCTTTGAATTCTTATCTCTTTCAGAATGTCCAGTTCCATGACAATTTGCTAAACACTCCTTTACTTGCTCCTTCCTCATAGTTATTCAAAAATACTAAATGCCTCTTTAGGTGGTGGCAAGCTATGACTACCCTCCCTGCCTCAGGCTTTATAGCACACCATGAATGGATACAAATTCAGTGGCTCATGAAGCCTGACAGATTTCCGAAATGGGCTAACACTATGTACAGGATCTTTCGGTTCTGGAGAGAGCTGTAGAGTTGGAGGCTAGATCACGTAAAATATGGGGTTTTTCTTTTTTAACAAAATAGTGTTGCTATATGGAGTCGAAGCTTCAACACTGACCAAAGCATCTGAAAAGAAAACTGAAGTTTTTGAAATATGGATCTGCCAATGGTTGCTAAGGATATCATGGTTGACTATATGACTAATATAGAAGTGTTGTGCAAGATGGACGAAGAACAAGAACAGTTTAAGACCATTAAATGAAAAAAGCTCCAATATCTCGGGAATATTGTGAGGAATGACATAAACTATAGAAAACTCCCAACACATTATTCAAAGGAAGATCCTGGGGAAGAGAAGCCCTGGACACAGATGGACCTCATAGCTGAAGAACATGAGAGACTGGTGTGGAATGTCCTTGGAAGAATTGTTCTGAGGAGTTAAGAACAGGAACACTATTGTGATGCTGGTAGCCAATACAGTTGTACCTCACTTAAAGAGCATAATGCATTCCACAGGATTGCTCTTTAAGCGAGTTTACTCTTTAAGCGAAACACCATTGTAAATGACCAGTTGTGGGAGGGATTGCAAACCCTGGTTTATTTGTTAAGCGAGTTTTTGATTGGTTTTATTTGTTAAGCAAAGCGAACATTCAGAGAAAATTCTGCTCTTTAAGCGAGTTACTCTTTAAGTGAAACGCTCTTTATGCGAGGTTTGAGTGTACTTGGAACAAAAATGGCACAAAACACACACACACACACAAGTTGTGTTCATGTTATGCTGCATGATTTATTGTGATTAATTGTCACTGTTTTTCCATTCATAAAGCTCACCAGGTGACCCTTGAGCCAGGCAATCCATTTATACCACCTTGAGCTAATCTGGAAGAAAAGAATGATGTACTCTGTCTGTATAGGAAATATTTCAAACACATGGCAATATGACCTCCTCTAGGGAGTCAGGTTATTTACCACCGCCCAACATTCAGTGTTGAGTCGCTGGCTGTACGGTCTACTCCATTACCATAGCAGGATGTCCAGCCAGACACCTGAACTAGGAGTAAAAAGGAAGAAAACAGAGCTTTCATAGCAGACTATTACAAGGTTTGTTCAGTTAATCATTGCTTCCTTGCCATGAGATTGGTATGTTACCATTGCTAAAAGTACCATTAGTATTTATCGAGTCAGTTCCTAGTGTGCTATAGTGGGTGGATTGATAGACTGAGACTTAGGAAACCAGGGTTCAAATCCTCAAGTAGTCATGAAAACTCACTGGATGGGTGGAGGAAATAGCAAAACCACTCCTTAGGTAACTTTTTTTTTAACAATTTCATTGGGGCTGCCACAGATTGGATGTGACCTGGTAGAGTGCAGCATCACTTTGCAGAGCAGAGCATAACAAATCATTGTAGATCTCCAACTCTGGTAGTAGCCACTCAAGATCACTTGGGGTCTTAGCTTGGTGTGAAAAATATTGATACACAGTGAACAAGATCTGGGGGCTGCATCACAGAACTGATAAAACTCTGTCATGTTCAATGGAAGGATCAAATGCCAGAGGAATGGTTCAATTTGAGTACATCCCATGAGAAGTGGCTACTTTGATTTTTCTGGAACCTGAATTTGGTGCCAGCTCTGAGCCCTGCATAGCACAGCAGTCTTTCATCCATAAGCCTACATGGCCATGGACACATGCAAACAATACATATCATTGCTGTGGGCGATAGCAGATGCTCTATGCCAGTGGTGGTGAACCTTGGCACTCTGGGTGTTTTTGGACTTCAGTTACCACAACTGGTGAACTGGTGCGAACCTGCTGATGCCCACCATTGAGTGTAATCCAACTACTCCCAGTACAGATCTATCATGAAGAAGAAAAGTTTTTTAAAAGACACTTTTTTTAGATTGCTGAAAACATTTATTGATAGTCATATGCAAAGCTTGAGTGGAGCAAACTCAAGACTTGGGGGGGGGGGAGGAGCCTTAATTCCATGGGCAATCAAGCCCAAAAGCCAGCTGGCAAATGAGAGGCAATGCTTCTATTTCCTCAGACATGCATGACTATTTTGCTGGAGCTTTTTGGTCCAGGCAAGGACTGTTGTCAGCAGGCTGGTTATTGTTACCAAAACATTTGACAGGAGGCAAAGGATACCGGAACAAGGGGGCATTCTGTATGCGACTCCAAGCATTCACCACAACTGTGCCCTCTCTTGTTGCGTCTACAGGATAAACAGACTCAAAAATAAATGCCCTGGACTGTTCATTGAACCTGTTAAAAAGGGAGTTGATTGTCTGGACGATGTTCCACATGTTGTTTTCATTGAGACAGTAATTGACACAGGGGGACAATTTGCTGAAGAAAAACAGACAACTATTTGGGTTCTTCCCGGCTAGCATCCTTTCTATGGGGCTCCTGTTCCCTCCAGTCAGTAAGCGCCATTCAGCATGCTCTGTAGCTTTCGTTGAAATTCTTTTTGGTCTAGCTGCAACGATGTTTCCTATATTTTCTGGGTTATATAAGCGTTCTGTTGTTCTTAATTGAGCATTCATAGCTCTCATCTCATTTCTAGGCAAAGCAGCTTGCAAATTGTACACGTTAGGGTTATTACAGTAGTTTGAATCCAGTCTTACAGCCATAGCATAGTGATCCTGGACACCATAACTAAGAATGGAGAGAGGGAGAAATAAAAGAAAGATGGGAGTCAGTTATGTTTTCAAGTGAGCAAAAACCAGTGTAAACTCATTCACTAGGAAAGTAAGGAAGTACCCCACCTCCTGCTTCAATTAACCCTAACATCTTGTTTCAGTCTTCTTCCCTACCAGAAGCGAAGCCTCTATGCATATGAATGCTTGACTGCCTCCCTGTGTCTGTGTGTGGTGATGTAAATATCCATGTACTGTATATGCACACAAACACAGGGTTCAATCCCATTAAAGCTCTCATTGAAATACAGGCAACAGCAGTAGTGGAAGCTGACACTGATGGAAGATTTTTCATAGACAACTTCAAGGACACAAAAGCTAAACTCACTACTACACAAAAAGATGACAGTGGTAAACCACTGCTGAACAATGTACTTTATACAGTGGTACCTCGCTTAAGGAGCATAATGCGTTCTACGGGATTGCTCTTTAAGCGAGTTTGCTCTTTAAGTGAAACACCATTGTAAGTGACCAATTGTGACTTCTGGTGGGGGGATTGCAAACCCTAATTTAGTTGTTAAGCGAGTTTTTTTTATTTATTTTATTTATTTACTCACATTTGTTATCCCACCCCGGTCAGGTAAACCCGACTCTGGGCGGCTTACACATAAATTAAAAACATAGGTTAAGCCCATAATAATACAATACCAATATAAAGTTCTAAAAACTCACAGAATTAAAACAGCGGGGAATAAAGCAGAGAAAAAGGCTGTCCCTTAGATCAGCCGCCCCATATGGGATCCTCCCTTCGTGGATCCCCATATTTGCCCTGCCAGCCAGGTTTTTAGGCCCTTTCTAAAGGGAAGGAGCTCTGTCTGTAGGCGCAGCTCAGTTAGTAGAAGGTTCCAGAGGGCCGGAGCGAACACAGAGAAGGCCCTCATCCTGATGCTAGTGAGGCGTGCCTCTCTAGCTGATGGCATGGTAAGAGAGCCTCTCCAGTCCGCCCTGGTGGGACGGACCGATGTTCTTGGGGTGACGCGGTCTCTTAAGTATCCTGGCCCACTACCATATAGGGCTTTAAAGGTGATAACCAGCACCTTAGTTGTTAAGTGAGACGACCATTCAGAGAAAATTCTGCTCTTTAAGCAAGTTACTTTCTAAGCGAGGTGCTCTTTATGTGAGGTTTTACTGTACAGTACAGTCAAACCTCGCATAAAGAGCATTTCGCTTAAAGAGTAACTCACTTAAAGACCAGAAATTACTCTGAATGTTCACTCGCTTAACAAATAAAACCAACCAAAAACTCGCTTAACAAATAAATCGGGGTTCGCATTCCACCCCACACACACAATTGGTCACTTACAATGGTGTTTCACTTAAAGAGCAAATTTGCTTAAAGAGCAATCCTGTGGAACACATTATGTTCTTTAAGCGAGGTTCAACTGTATTTTGAAAACCCTCTATGCTTTCATGGACACCACTCAGAGCAGTAGGTTTTAACTAAGTCAGGCAGAACAAAAAAAATGAATGAATGAATTCTCAGATGCTCAGAAAATGCTCCATTAGCTATTTATTTATTTATTTATTTATTTATTTATTGCATTTTTATACCACTCATTTGGGTGGTATCTCACTCTCGGCACTGTACAAACAGAGAACAAATAACAACAGAACACACAGCAAGTCAACTCTTGCTGTGCAAAGGACCCAAAGAACCAAAAAAAGTACCTTCTGATGTAGTCTATGACTGCAGCCAATTTATCTACATCCATGGATTCGAAGGATCCAATCCTCACACAATGCGAGAAAGCCATCCAGAAGAGGATGAAACTTGCCCATGTTCTAAACATCTATTCAAAAATATTAGAAAAATGTGTTAGAGAACTGGGAATATGCAAATACATTTTATTATTGAGGCTGCACTTGATGTACCCCAACAAAGGTGAAACTATGTTCCAGCTATTTCATCTGCTGCTTATAATTAATGTTTTAAATTAATGTTTCACAACAATGTAGGAAATATTAGGCTTTTTCTGACAGTAACTAACACTTATTTTCTGTTGTAGAAGTCTGGTTTCAGCTGAATTTGATTTGTTTTGACCATTTTTCAGCTTTTTTAAGAAACTCAAATGTAACATTGAGAATAGCATGGGAATACTGTAGTAAATTGAGCCATTAACAACTTCAACATCAGAAATGGTTTTTGCTAGAGCAGGGATGGCCAAACTACAGCCAGTGGGCCAGATCCAGTCCATGCCAACCTCACCACTACCAGAAGTAAAACGTGACCACACATGCACAAAACCCGTCCATGCATATGCAAAATGCTGTCATAAATGCACCTGCAGCTGTTGTAAATGCATTTACAACAGCAGTGGATGCATTTTACGGTGCAAGGAACCACATGACTAGCCTGCTCAACCATGTGACCGGCCCCTGGCGCAAAATGTTTGGCCTCCCCTGTGCTAGAGAGTAAGAGCTTGTGAGAAGGCTCCAGTGGCTCGAGTGGTGATGTTGAACTCAATGACTGGAAGGTCAGCAGGTCAGCAGTTCAAGCCCTAAGTACTGCACGACGGAATGAGCTTCCATTTCTGTCCCAGCTCCTGCCAACCTAGCATTTCGAAAACACAAAATTGCAAATAGATAAATAGGGAACACTTCAATGGGAAGGTAAACAGCATTCCATGCACTCCAATGTCTAATCATGCCTGCCACATGTCCACAGAAACATCTACAGATGCAGGCAGTGCTGGCTCTTTGGCTATAAACAAAGATGAGCACTGAACCCTAGAGTTGGATACAACTGGCTTTTGAGCAAGGGCAACCTTTACCTAATCACTGTTGCTAATTACTGATGCAATTACAGTAATACCTCGGATAACGCTTACCTTGGATAACGCCAACATCGCATAATGTTAAGTAATCTGGGGAGGAGAATTGGATCGAATAATGTTAAGGTCTTATGGGATGGATTGGATAACAACCGCTAAAGCCTGTGCGGTTACAATGTATCTCTATGGAGCTTTAAAGTTATCTGATTCATCCCATAGGATTTTAACATGCATCGGATAACACTAAAAATCGGATAACACCAAGACTTGTGGAACCAAGTCTTACCGTTATCCGAGGTATTACTGTACTTCCTTTTCTAGAGCATGGATCTGACTCTCTTACAGAGGTTGCTGTTCATTTTCCTGACACCACATTGACTACGTGGTAAGAAAAAACAGACGCATAACATCCAAAAATATGCCTTCTGCATATCCCTACAAGCCACGTCCTCTTTTTAAAATGACACTTTGTCTTGTTCAAGAATTTTTTTGGGATTCATTTAATCTTGTTTAATGTAAAAGGTATTATTTTTATATGGGTAAATTTTAATATTATTTCCTACTAAGGCAGGGGTGCCCAAACTTTTTGGGCCTTGGGCCGATCATGTGGTTCAGGGAGCTGGCCACTAAGGCCCAGGGGCTGAGGGCGGCGCCTGAGACCAATTCATCTGGCCCATGAAGCCTTTGTCACTCCTGGAAGTGGAAGTAAAACACGCCCATACGGGCACGTTTTACTTCCGCTTCCAGGAGCAACAAGGACTTCATGGGCCGGATAAATTGGCGTCGGGGGCCGCACCCGGCACCCAGGCGTTAATTTGGGCACAACTGTACTAAGGAAACCTCATCATGAGAAGGAGGAAGAGCAATTTTATACTCTCTTCGCCTCATGAATTCCTATAAAGCAGGGGTGGAGATAACATACTGGACCAACAAGTGGGAAAATCCTACCTAAGTACAGAGCAAGGATGGCTCACCTGATAATCCATCGTAAGCACAAAACTCAGTCTGCTTGCAACAGGATGCTGATTTACCACCACCAAGGGCAAACCTCCAGCCTCCCTTTTTATAGAGCTACTCTAATCTTTCTTGAGAAGGGCTAACACTCCACCCACCCCGGATACATACGGTTTCTACACATCTAACAGATGGTTGTGCTAAAAAGCAAAACAAAACAGAGACGTTCCATAGAATAAATAGATAATAAGGAAATGTGGTATTAAAAATATTTTTCAGGAGAAATGGGAAGTATGTAATGAAACACAAACAAGGTTTCCCCCTAAATTCAGGGAGAAACATGTAGCAATGTATCTGCTGACTGGTGTCCCCAATCCTGGGTTTTCTAGATTAAGAGGACTCAGAAGTGGTTTTACTAGTTAGTTACTCATTCAGTCAATCAGGCAGGCAGGCAGGCACTGCATTTATGTGGCATGGGGACTACAGGAGATCCTGGATGAAGCGGATTATCTGGACCCTTTTCAGTCAGGATTCAGGCCCGGATATGGTACGGAAACTGCATTGGTTGTGCTGGTGGATGATCTCTGGAGGGAGCGGGATGGTGATCTATCCATCCATCCTGGCTCTTCTTGACCTCTCAGCGGCATTCGATACCATTGACCTTCTGGGAAGGCTCCAAGGATTGGGGATCCAGGGTACAGTGTTGGCCTGGTTTTCTTCATTTCTGAAGGGCCGGACCCAGTCAGTGTGGTTGGAGGGCGAGATATCCAGCTCTAGGCTGCTCCAGTATGGGGTTCCTCAGGGCTTGGTGCTCTCACCTCTCCTATTTAATATCTACATGATGCTGTTAGGTGAGATCATCCATTCCCATGGGGTGATAATCGTCAGTATGTAGATGATACCCAATTGTATATCTCGGCCCCTTGGGAACACTAGCGATGCAGTGGAAGTCCTTTTCAGGTGCCTGGAAGTTGTCAGGGTCTGGATGGGGGACAATGGGCTTCAGCTGAATCCTGGCAAGACTAAGTGACTGTGGGTAGGGGGTCCTGTGTTATCTTGGGAACTACCATCTTTGGTTCTGGATGGGGCAGCTTTGCCCCAAACAGACCCAGTATGTAATCTGGGGTGTTGGGGGTCCTCCTGGACTTGTGACTACTGCTCAAAGAGCAGGTTGCAGTTGTGGCCAGGAGGACCTTTGCACAACTTCGTGTGATTCGCCAGTTACAGCCGTTCCTAGACCAGGACTCCTTGCTCATGGTCACACATGCCTTAGTCACCTCCAGACTTGATTATTGTAATGCTCTCTATATGGGGCTACCCTTGGTGACCATTCAGAGGCTACAGTTGGTCCAGAATGCAGCTGCATGAGTAGTGTTGGGGTGCAGGCATTATGCCCATGCCTCACTGCTGCTGAGGGAGCTGCACTGGCTTCCAGTTTTCCTCCAGGTGCAATTCAAGGTGCTGGTTATTACCTTTAAAGCCCTATATGGTAGTGGACCAAGATACTTAAGAGACCGCATCGCCCCAAGGACATGTGTCCGTCCCACCAGAGCGGACTGGAGAGGCTCTCTGGTTGTGCCATCGGCCAGAGAGGCACACCTCTCTGGCACTAGCAGGAGGCCTTCTCTGTGTCCACTCCGGCAATATGGAACCTCCTCCCAATAGAACTACGCCCCGCCCACCTCCTTGCTTACATCAAACAGCAGAAAAATGCCTGCTGATCAATCTTTAAAAAACCAAGCCAGGCCACAAGGCCTGCCAGCTGCCAGGCCTTTTAAGGAACTGTGGTAGTATGTCAATATAGGTAAAGGTATTAAATACACATTAAAATACACACAGACACACCACATCCACTTACCCTGGGGAGCAGGCTATAGGGAGCTTCAGACTAGCAGCTTCTCTTCCTCCTTCCCTCTTGGGAGGACAGCAAGGAGGCCATGCATATGCGCCAAGCACTGTAGGCGTGCATGCACACCAAGTGCTTGGCGCGCATGCACAGTGGGGGGACCAGCGAAAAGGTAAGCCACGAAGGTGGTTACCCCAAAAGCTGTTACCGGTTCTCCAGGACATTGGGGAAAGTTGCTACCGGTTCTGGTGAACTGGTGCAAACCTGTTGCATCCCATCACTGGTCCCATCTAACAATGAAAGAAAACAAATGTTTCTAACAATGAGTTGAGAGTAAAACTCAGTCTATTCAGCTACTTTCCTTTTGTGAAAAAAACTTCTTAATATCTTTTTTAACTCCATGGTTTTGAAGAAGAAATTAAAACATATATTTGATTAAGAATAAAATCCTAATAATCAATGCTGCTTGAGAAACTAAGGTGACGTATAGTTTACAGAAAAACAGCTTATAATGAGAAAAACAAAGTGTTTGCGTGCAGATGCAAAAGTCTTGATGATTGAATAGGAA
Source organism: Furcifer pardalis (assembly GCA_030440675.1). NCBI lineage: Eukaryota > Metazoa > Chordata > Lepidosauria > Squamata > Chamaeleonidae > Furcifer > Furcifer pardalis. Next base: position 17,662,511 of record CP126897.1, read on the forward strand.
AAATAAGTTATGTTGTCTTAACAGAATGTACAAATTGCACTCTATAAAATCAAAGGTTGAAATGACCAAAATAATAATGTTTACACATACAGGAGAACAGATGTCAATCATGTCAATCACGTAAATAGTTGGACGGTGTCAAGGGAAATGCCAATACCCTGATGAATGTTATAATTATATAAGGTGATGTTAGTATGGAATAACAAGATAACCTGGAGCAAATGTTCCTGATTAAAGATATAGATAATAGTCAGGGGTGTTTTTGATGACTTAATAGAACTGAATAAACAATAATGCTTAGGACAGGAAATTAATTAATAACTTTATTGATTCGACATTATCTACCATAAATGTTAACAAATATGTACTCAGTTAAACCCTGTTTTGAAAAATGCATAAAACATCCCGCAAAATATTTGCTTTTTATTCTCAGCTTTTGAGCTACAGCATCCAGCATCACCAGCTAGTAAAGGTAAAGGTCACCCTTGCTTGAAAGCCAGTCATATCCAACTCTTGGGTTTGGTGCTCATCTCTGTTTATAGACAAAGAGTCAGTGGATCCCTCCCTGGCCTGGCTTGGTAAGGGTCTTAGCTATCCAGGTGGGGGGGGGGTCTTCCTAAGAGAGGCTGGGATAAGGGACCCAAGCCTATGTTAGGAAGCGCCCCCCCCCCGGGCCTGGATCGCCAAGCTCTTTAGCAAGCCAGATGGAGGTTTCTAAAAAGAAGGGACCCAAGAGAGGCTTGGGTCCCTTCTTTTCAGACACCCCCTCCCCTGGCTTGCTAAGCAAACCAGATTGGCCCCCTGTTCCTTTTCCTCTTTGGAAAGGGAACAGGGATTTTTTTTAACATTGTGCGATCAATGCATCGCACAACATTAAAAACAAGGGGAACATATGAACACATGTGGTGCAGTTGTGAATTTTTAAAAGGTTTTGGGGAAAGAATTGAAAAAGAGATAGAGAAAATACTAAACATGCAAGTTAAACTGGGGTCAGAGACAATTTTGCTAACCGACATAGACGAATTTGATATGAAAAATGATAATAAAGAATTGTTGGCCACAATGTTGTCTGTGGCAAGACAATGTATAGCTAAAAATTGGAAAAGCAACGATAAGATAAGTATTCAAGACTGGTATAAGCAAATGTGGGATTTGGCCCTTAATGAAAAACTCACATGGGAGTTAAACTGTAGAAAGGGGAAAATTCAAAGTAATAACTTTTGGAGGATCTGGGAACCTTTTATAGATTATACTTTGGTTAAAAAAAAGGCATTGCCCCTGTACAAGAACAGAATGCTTTTTGGAAACTGTGAAGATACAGAATTCCCCGGACATTGTATATAGCACAAGGGTGATAACTATGATGTAAATGGAAATGATGTTGAGAAGATCACGTTTCAAGAAAGGTGGTTATAGTTATATTGTTACTCAGAAACTTTGATATATGATCTTTATGAGTTTATGCATTTCTGTATTTGTTCTCTTTTTTCTTTTAAAAATACCTAATAAAAATTTAAAAATTTAAAAAAACCCCGGATAATGTTATGACTTGTGGAACCAAGTCATAATGTTATCCGAAGTACTAGTGTATTTGAAAGCTGTGTACTAGCTGGTAAAATTAAGCAAACTTTCTCCATTACTGATAAAGAGTATACAGGTTTTGGTAGTCTGCAATAGAGTGGACTCCTTTGTCTTATCACTGGGTCTATTTTTTGCTAGTAACATAAAGGTTCTTCTTGTTTTACCTCACTCAATTTGTTCTTGCCTCCATCTTTACTGTGATAATGAACCTGCAGTATAAATGTTGCCACTCCGGTGTCCTTTTAATCTTGTTTCTTGTTTCATCAGTATCTATTATTCCTAATGTCCCTGATTGTGGACAGCTCCTAGGGCCATGATGGTGAACTTTGGCACTCCAGTGTTCTTAGACTTCAATTCCCAAAAGCCAAAATCAGCGCTCCTGTTGATGAAGGCTTCTGGGAATTAAAGTATAAGAACAACTAGAGTGCCGAGGTTTTCCATCACTGTCCTAGGGCAACAGTACTGTCCTGGAAAGAACAGTGGGGAAAAGTCTAGGTGGGTAAAAATCAAACACATCCTTAAAAATGGTTTTTTTATTTATTTTTATTTATGAATTTTCAGAATAACAGAAGAAAAAACATAACAAAACATATAATCCAGAAATAATACAAAAAAATAGACATAATAAGCAAAAAAGAACAATAAACATTATAATAATATATATTTTTGTTAAAAGAGAAAACTTTTAAACTACAGTATAGCACTAACAAGACTATTATCTCTTTCAATTCTCTACTTTTCTACATATATTTTTATTTCACTCATTACAAAAAAAGAAAGTTTAATCCTTCAATATCACCTCTGTGCTATATACAATGTCCGGGAGGTTCAAACAGCTTATATTTTCCAAAAATTTATTTGTTCTGGTACAGATTGTATACCTTTCATGTTACATGTTCCACAAATTGTCTCCAGATTCTCCAGAATCTATTCATTTGAACTATGCCTTTCTTAACATTTATTTCCCATGTAAGCTTGCCATTTAGAGCCAATTCCCACGTTTCCTTATACCAATCTTGTATATTTAGCAATGTATCGTTTTTCCAATTTTTTGCTACACATTGTCTAGCTGCTGACAACATCACAGCCATCAATTCTTTTCCATCGTTATTCAAACTAAATTTATCCACATCTGTTAGCAAGACGGCACCTGGTCCCAACTCAAGCCGCATATCCAATATACTTTCAATTTCTTTTTCTACTTTTCTCCAAAATTCCTTTAACACATTGCAACTCCACCACATATGTATATATGTCCCCGTTGATTGTTTACATCTCCAACATTCATCGCTTATTTGATTATTCATCTGATGCAGCTTGACTGGGGTCAGGTACCATCGCCAAAGCATCTTATAGTTATGCTCTTTGACTCTTACAGACATAGTTCGCATGATTCTTCTTTTCCATTTTTTATTCCAGATTTCTTCCGAGATTATATTCAACTCTTGTTCCCAAGTATTTTTCAAAATCTCCTGAATTTTCTCTTCTTTATTGATGATCTTATAGATCTTACTCACTATTCCTTCAATTCCCATCTCTCCTTTTCTCAGTTTCATCAAAAACTCCTCAAATGTTGTAAGCGTCCTTTCTAGGCCATTATAATATAGAAATCTTTTATTCCAATTATTTATCTGGAGAATCTTAAACCAATTCAATTTCATTTGTGCAAAAAGTTCCAATCTCTTTTCCGGATCTCTACAAGTCTTAATCCAATCTTTCAACAGTAATACCCCCTTTTTTACTAGTGTTACTTTGATGTTATCATCTATCTTAACTGGAAAATTATTAAAATCTTCCAACTCAAGATTGGTGAGGTTCCTAAAATAAAGTTCTTTTTTACCTTATTCCATTCTTCTATAGTTGTTTTTATCAAGTTGCTCTGGATACCTTTCTTCTTTTTCCCTATATCTTCACTTAAAAACATCGCATTGCCAACTTGTGCATATTCCCTCTTTTCTATTTTTTCCCAGATCGAATCTTCTCTAATTAAAATTTTTACAACATTTCTTACCTGGAAGGTTCTATAATAATTATGTATGTCTGGTATGTTAGAAATGTTTTAACGGTTGTCCATATTCTCTTTAGAAACTGTGGCTGGCATAAACATTGAGAGTCAGCCCGAATTAATAAGTGGCACCGGCACAACTGCAATTGGTAACTGACTCCCTCACTGAAAATTATTCTACAAGGCCTGACTCAAACATGCTGCAGAAGACTGAAGTAAAGCTAGAGGTGCTTACAGGAACTGTTCAGAATTTTATTAGTACTGTACTGTATACAGTGGCGTCGCGCAGTCTTCAGCCGCCTGGGGCGAAGAACAAACTCGCCGCCGCCGCCCCCCCCGCTCGCCGCTGCCGCCGCCCCCTCCCCCTGACCCAGGTAGAAGCCGCCCCCCTGGTGACTAGCGGCGCACGCGCGCACGCGCGCGCGCCACACACCTCCGTCCGCTCGCCCGCCACACACCTCCGTCCGCTCACACCTCCGTCCGCTTGCCCGCCCGGCTGGCTGTCGGGGGCTCTCCGCCGCCTGTTGCCCCTGGCAGCGGCTTTCAGGGGGCGGCAAAATGTCCCCTCCCCACCCTTTTGCTGGCGAGGAGGAGAAAAAGTGTTTTTTTTTAGGCGGACAATTCAAGGAGGGGCCCGCCCGCCTGGCTGTCGGTCGGGGGCTCTCCTGCCCACCTCCTCCTGCCCACCTCCTCCTGCCCAGCCAGCCCCCAGGGGCTCCCCGCCACGGCGCCACCCACCCCCGACGAGCGCCCCGTCTCACGGCAAGTTGGGTGGGTGGCTGGGCGGGCGGAGGCGAGCAGCGTCCGCGCGCATGCGGGCCGCCCGCCAGGAGAGCCCCCGACGGCCAGCTGGGCGGGCGACTGGGCGTGCCCCTCCTTCCCTCCCCACCCTTTTGCTGGCGAGGAGGAGAAAAAGGGGGGTTTTTTAGGCGGACAATTCAAGGAGCCTCCTTGAATTGTCCGCCTAAAAAAAACCCCTTTTTCTCCTCCTCGCCAGCAAAAGGGTGGGGAGGGGACATTTTGCCTCCCCCTGAAAGCCGCTGCCAGGGGCAACAGGCGGCGGAGAGCCCCCGACGGCCAGCCGGGCGGGCGAGCGGACGGAGGTGTGAGCGGACGGAGGTGTGTGGCAAGCGGCGAAGCGCACGTGGGGCGCTCGCCAGCAAAAGGGTGGGGAGGGGACATTTTGCCGCCCCCTGAAAGGCGCTGCCCGGGGCATCCGCCCCCCCCGCCCCCCCCACGCTACGCCACTGCCTGTATAATAAAGAGTCAATGTGATGTAGTAGATGAAGAGCCAGACTAAGACCCAGAAGACTTGAGTTCAACAACCTCTCTCTTAGCCATGGAAACTCATGGGAGTGGGATGGCAATGGTAAATCGCATCGTCCCAAGGACATCTGTCCGTCCCACCAGGGCGGATCGGAGAGGCTCTCTTATCATTCCATCGGCTAGAGAGGCGCATCTCTCTAGCACCAGGAGGAGGGCCTTCTCCGTGGCCGCCCCGGCCCTTTGGAACCTCCTGCCAACTGAGTTACGTCTCCAGACAGAGCTCCTGCCCTTTCGGAAGGGCCTAAAAACCTGGCTGGCAGGGCAGGTATGGGGGTCCAGGAACATGGGGTCCCATGTTGGGTGGCTGATATGATGGGACAGCCACCCCTCCCTCACTCTTTTAAACTTTTAAAATCTTTTTAAACCTTTTAACCTTTTTAAATCTTTTAAATTTGTGTAAATTCATGGTTTAATTCTTTTTTAATTGACTTTTAAGTAATTTATGAACTTTAAGGTTTTAATTTATGAATTTCTGTAAGCCGCCTAGAGTCAGGTTCGCCTGATTAGGGCGGGGTAATAAATCTAAATAAATAAATAAATAAATAAATAAATAAATCACTTCTTGAACAGCTCCCATACCTTGAAAACTGTGTTGTGATCACCAACGTTTGGGAGTTACTTCACAGCACATAACCATAATGATGATACAACATTAGCATACTTTGTGTATAGAACATGCACTTCTAGTGGCCAGAAGAGGTCACTAGATGTCACTGGATTTTTATGTATGCTGAATTTTTCCTATTAAAATTTTGTATGTTGAATTTTTTTAAGCCAGGAATTCTATTTGTATGTTGATTTTTTTTGTAAGTCAAATGGTTTGTCTGTCGAGGTTCCACTGTATGTAGATCTGGTAAGATCCAGCTGGTGACTCAAATTTAGGAAAGATTATAAAGGATGTATGGACTGCAGTGGCTCAAGTGGTTAAGATGCTGACTGGAAGGCGGCAGGTCAAAAGTTCGATACCCAAATACTGCAGGACAGAATGACCTCCCATCTTTGTCCCAGCTCCTGCCAACCTAGCAGTTCGAAAGCAAGAAATTGTATGTAGATAAATAGGGATCATTTCAGTGGGAAGGTAAACAATGTTCTGTGCACTCCGGTGTCTAGTCGTGCCTGCCACATGACCACGGAAACAGAAGCAGACAGCACTGGCTCTTCGGCTATAACAAAGATAAGCACTGAACCCTAGAGTCAGATATGACTCGATTTCAAGTAAGGTTGACTTTTATGGATCCTTTGCCTACTTTGCTTCCTCTTTTACCCCATTGGTTGTCATCGGGATCCTTTTGTCCCTTCATTAAATTGTATTAAAATCCATTTTACATATCAGGCCACCAGAGGGCATTGCAACCACATAAACTAAAAGTCCTGTTCTTTTGGAACTACTTCAGGCAACCACTGGAGAGAAATTTTTTACTTCATACCAGCTGGTGGGTTTATAAGGAATGGGAAAACATAATATTTTTATACATTGTCCAATCTCATAGTGAATTACAAAGGCCCAGTGATGATTGTCAATAAGCTTTTGACGTGAATTCTATGAACATCTTACCTTTTGGTTGGGTGGTCTGTTAGCTTTTGAAATGTAATGAAAATCATGTACAGTATTTTTGACGAACTGCCGCCAGAAAACTAAAGCACCCGTGAAAATAATGGTTACATCAACTGAAAGCTCATCTCGGCAACTTTCAGAAATGTAAAGAGACATTGGCCAGAAATACAAAGCGATGATGTCATTGCTTCCAAAAGTAGCCTTGAAAAAATGCAATATTCGCTGGTGGGTCAGTTTCTGGCAGCCCAGCAACCAAACCATACAACTGATTCAGGTGACCCAAAGTGCATTTGAAAGAAGAAAGAATAACCTTTGTGGTGACAATATTACATTTGAAATTGGACTTGAAGGGGTGGACTATCGACAACAAAGATATTAAGGGAAAAACATGACTCATAAAAATGACATTTTTGAGGGGGGAGGGTAGATTGGAGGTGAGCCTGCAACCAAACTGATCAACCGATCGAAGTGATCCAAAGTGTGATTGATAGATGACATAATAACCTTTCTTGTGACACTTATACAATTTGGATTGGACTTCAGAAACATTTTCTATGAAGGTTTAAAACAAAAAAACATTTTCTTTCTAACCTTCTTTCTTTTATTGTTGTGAGAATGGATACACTGTAGCAAGTTTCTCCTTTGAACTCATAACCACTTTCCCTTTTGGCTTTCCCTCTTATTAAAGAACTGCTTTCAAGGAATCGTGAAAGAAAAACTGTTTTACTTTGCGGTTTGACTATTGAAATATCTATTAAAAATAGATCCTTTGCAGTTATTCACCTGTGGTAAATTGTTGTGTGTACAGTGGGCAGCTTATGGACACGTGTGGATAGTGGGTAAAGTAGAGGAGAATGGAAAATAAAGGTTAAAAGCATATTTATTGAAAAATAAAATATATTAAAAATAAACACAAATGAAATAGGGATTTCTGATTTTGGGTTAACATAACGTAGCAGTTCAAAAACAAGAAAATGCAAGAAGATAAATAGGGAGCACTTTGGTGGGAAGGTAAGCAGCATTCCATGCCTGCCACATGTCCACAGAAATGTCTGCAGACACAGACAGGGATGAGCACTGAACCCTAGAGTCGGATATGACTGGCTTTTGATCAAGGGTGACCTTTACCTTAGCTCAGAAAACCTTAGATTTTATTAAAATTTTATGAAAACCTTAATTTTATGAACATAATTTCTTTATTTTTTCCCCATTTGAAACATCACCCTTAACTAATGAATGAAATGAAATAAATAAATGAACTAAGGAGCATAAATCAACACATCAAATTCACACACTAAATCCCTGACGGTAGTGTCCTTAGACTCTACCTGCCACTTCTTTTTATCTCTCTGCTACTTTTCTTCCGTGGTTCTGACCAAGGAGAAGAGATTGGCTAGCATTCCTCAGAGCAGAGGGTAGAGAGTAATCTACCAAAGTTTGGAATTCTGCACCATCAGAGAAATTCGCTTTTGTATTTCTTTGTCTGCCTGTATTTTCTTTGGGAGAGATCTAGTTTCTACATTAGGGCAGTATCACTGAAAGGCATCAGGTATCCATTGGATGTTGTTTGTTTGTTTGTTTGTTTGTTTGTTTGTTTGTTTGTTTGTTTGTTTGTTTGTTTGTTTGTTTGTTTGTTTGTTTGTTTGTTTGTTTGTTTGTTTGTTTGTTTGTTTGTTTGTTTCATGTACTCTATGAGGCTCATTTCTGTGTAAACATGCAGAAATTGTACTGTCAGTTACTTTGTGCAACCCAACAAAATTTGCTCAACAAACTTCATCTTCATCCGTGTATATTGAGGAACAAGAATCCACTGGTTGACACAAACATATACAGTTTGCAAACATGAATAGACACAAATGCAACATGTGGTCACAATCTCACAAGTCCATCTCACACATTTCACCAGAAGTAAATTCCACTGAACCCAGAGGGTATAGTTTTGAATAAACAACTCTTGCAATCCACTGTCAACCGTCCAAAGTCCTAGCATGAGGTCGCAACAAGCCTCAGGACGAAAAGTATGCAGGTAAATGCAAACACAAGTTGGCAAGTGAATTCTAGTGCCCTGTAAGCAGAGTCAAACGTACAACACAGGAAAACGTTTCCATTGCCACAAACACGTCTGGTGTTTCTGTGTTTGCCTCATCCTTAGGCATAATCTAACACTTGAGACACAAACAGTGTGATTCCATCCCTTCAGCTTCTTATCCATGCTCAGTACTTCCAGCAACATGGAAAATCACCACACCAGTACCATATCTCCCACCGTGTCAATTCATAGCACTCCTTCTGTTCACATTAGTCTCAAGAAATTCTGTCAGATCTGTTGTCAAACACAACTGAACCAGCGTTGGCATCAGAGCCTTACCTGAACCAGATATTAGCCCCTGACTTTTAGGGCTCCTGGGTTACAAAGCCCAAAACAGAGTTTATGTTGTTTTTCCAAAATCCTCTGAGCATCTCCAGAGTGCTAATTCTAAATAATCACAGCTAGTCACCAACTTCAGAATAGAGAACCAGATTTGCCCTCTGTTGGTTGGTTGGTTGGTTGGTTGGTTGGTTGGTTGGTTGGTTGGTTGGTTGGTTGGTTGGTTGGTTTGACTAGAGACACTGGCTTTTTCTCAGAAGTAGGACTTATGATAGGATTAAAAACAGCTTCAGTTAAAAACAATAAGCCAATACAGGTAGACATTGGTAAAAAGTTTGAATGCTATAAATTATAACTGAACCATTTATTGTAGCAAAATAGGCTAAGAAAAAAGGGTTACAAAGCTATTTAAAAACACAGTTTTTAAAAGCACAGCTCTGATCTATTAAAAGTATCTTCCATGGCAGGCAGCCAAGTGTCCAAAACATGCCCGGATAAAAAGGATTCACAGATCAACTTATATTCCTTTGATAAAGAGTAGCACAAACTGGGAGCAGCCATGGTTGTGTCCCAGTGCTCTCTCTTGGTACACCCAGATGACTCCAGTGTGACCAATAAAGACAGGCACTTAGGCTTTGTAGTCTTTACATCCCCAACGCTCCTAAAGACTCTGTCCAACACTCGTAAAGACTCTGTCCAGTATACATGCTAGTTTGGATGACAGACCCATCACCCACACAGGACATGAACCCTACCATCTTCCCCAATTTCCCTTCATCAGAGATGAAGTCATTGATTCCCACCCACTTCCTGATCAGTTTCAACCCTCTGTAGGGTTCATGCCTGGCTTGCACGGCATCCTTCCGGTATTTCCATACAGGTTGGTCCCATCTGTGGCTGATTATCCTTAAGCTGCAGTAGGCCATGAGAACTCTGGAGGAGCAGGTATCTGTCACTCTTCTTGCACAAGCTGTCAATCTCCTTGGCCTCCAGTTGGGACCGTGCCCTGCCTTGCCCCAAATCCAGCTGTAGAAGGCAGGGCGGGAGGGAAGAGGAGAGGAAAAGGAGAGAAGGTGCCTCTTCCAGCTAAGCCTCTGTAAACTAAGCCCCGGTACTGGACGGGTTGAGCATATCTCAAATACCCAAGATCCACCCACCCACCTCTCTATCTCTCTATCCACCCCTCCCACATGACTGGGCAGGGCTCTGGCTGACTCTCCAGCCAGAGGGATCATCGCTCCCCTGCCGTCACTGCAGATATCAGCACGCACGTCCAGCTTCAGCGATGTCAGGCAGCCCCAGCCATGGGGAAGCCCCCACAGAGGGAAACGGTGCCCCGGCTTCCCCCGTGGAAGAGGTGCCCTGTGCTCAGCTGAAGAACAACTATGAGAAATGGTAAGTTATGTGGACTGGGGAAAGGAGACAACTGACCACAGTAGTTGACAGGTACGTGTCTGGTTGGAAAATTCCACTTGGGCAGGATAAGCCCCTGGGGAGAGAAAAGTCTGGTAAGAACTGGAATGGGAGCAGCAACCTGCCTGCACCCTCTTGCAATGAGAAAAGCGATTAATTGATAGAAGCCAAACAGGGGGAAGCCCAGATTCCCTGCATTTATCCATGCACCCGAGGGAAACCGGAGAGGTTACTCTAGGCCTGATGTGGCAGAATGCCCCTCAGTACGTGGGTCTTTCTGCGTGGCATGCAGGAGAAAGGTTTGGATGGATGGCAGCAAAGGTGGATGTACACAAAACAGTGCAGCTGGCATCTCCCTTCTAAGCAGGGAGGTTTGTGAGGGTTTGAATGCACAGTTCACAGGACAGAGAAAATAAGACCCTTTCGACAGACACTAGAATTCATCTACAGGCCTAGGGGCTGGGGTGGTTCAGTGATTAAGAAGCTCACCTTGTTAGCTGGAAGGCTGGCAAATCGGCAGTTTGAGACCCAGGTACTGCATGACAGTTTGAGCTCCCATCTTTGTCCCAGCTCCTGCCAACCTAGCAGTTCAAAAGCAAAAAAAATTGCAAGTACTATAGGGACCACTTTGGTGGGAAAAGATATTGGGGACATGAAAGGAGCCTCATTCACGCATCCCCTGAGTGGAGTTCCTCCAGCAAAAATCCTTTCAACCCAGAATAATTTCTGACACGAAATTAATATTATTATCTATAGGCCGAGAGCAGGTCTCTGAAGATTCATTCCTGATTTGGAGAGGGGGTGCAGATCATGTTCCCACCCCATATCTAGCGTAGTATAGCAACAAATGTAGCATGAGGGAAAAATAATCCAGATTATTTGCCACACCACCACCAGAGAAAGAAGTGCCCATCTGTCTCATAGGAAGTTTGCAGGCCTAGTTTCCTGGGTGCTGGCTGAGATCGTGACCCAAACCAAAACAACCTGTCAACCTCCAACATACTGATCTCGCCTGTTTAGGATCTTTTTTGGCATCAGAGTTCCATGTCTTCTTTTCGGATCCAACTGTCTTCACTCACTTTTCCTCAACAGTGTTAATTGTCAGAGAAGTTTTTCAGGAGTTCAGTTTGAAAGTCCATAGCTGGATATGTGGCAACACATCTGCTCATTGGCAAAAAAAAAAAGTTAACATAAAATTTTGCTAGATGGGAGCTGCTGTTTAAACCAGCACTGCATAACCTTAGACTTCCCTTTCACATCAAGCTATATTCCACAGTAATGCTGAATGTCAAAATAAAGACAAACTCTACTATTCAGCTTCAAAAGGGTGAGTTCATGAAAGGGCCATGAATAATCTAGGAAAACAAGATGCTGACGCATTCCAGAAGTCAAACAGATGTTAATCTGGTTATTATTTTGGATGGGAATCCACCAACACCACATAATAAGGAAGAATATACCTATAATGTAAAACAGATATCTTTAAAAAGATCAGGAACCATGGCTTTAACCTTGCATTCAGTGAGGTTATTCCCTACCCTTTGAAGAATGGAACTGATCAAAGCAAGTGGACATTTTAGCTTCCAACATAGACTGACATGCATGAATTCAGTTTAATGTAAGCATTAATTAGCTACTCTGGTTTAAATTAGGCGGCAGAGGTAAGAAATGGCAAGCTGGTCTTGAGTGTGTATTTTTCCCTAGCCTTCACAGCCCGGCAGCTTCTGAACTACAGTTTCCATTATCCCCGGCCAGCACAATGGCTGGGTGAAGGGAATCCTCAGACTTGTCCCCAAAGTGGTGTTATATATACGAGGAGTCTTGCACATGCTTGTGTGTGTGTGTGTGTGTGTGTGTGTGTGTGTGTGTGTGTGTGTGTGTGTGTGTGTGTGTGTGTGTGTGCACGCGCGCGTGTGTGTGTCTTTGTACATGCATCATTAGTCTGCATGGATTTATTGAAGAAGACAGATCTTTTGCATGCATTGTTTTTTAAAGGGGGAGGGATTTTTTTAATCCTCCTATGCATTCCTATTGACTCTTCTGTCTTTTCTTCCCCCTTATTAAATAAAATGGAGGCAGAGATAAAATAGCTCTGTGAGGTATTTTGACTGGCAGCTCAAGGAGTCGTGAGGCCAGAATTTCCTGACAGTTGTACAGTTAGTACATTTGGTCATATAATGTTTGACAAGGTTGTCTAATTGCCAGAGAGACCACGAGAGCAGCTACATTAGATTGATCTGATAAGCAAGGAACTGGTGTGATGTAATGAGGTTAGAGTGCCGGGCTAAGCTTTGGGAAATCCACATTCTCATCCATGCGCTGCCATGAACTAAGTCACTTTGTGCCAATCACTCTCTTTCAAAATAACCTGCCTAAAATGGATGTTGGGAAGATATAATGGAGAAAGCAAACCAAGTCATGTATTCTGCTTTCAATCTGCTGAAAGTAAAACAGGGTTTAAATTTAACTGATACTGTATATGACTTGAGACTGTAGCTCAAGTCCCACCTGTCTGAGCCTCAGTAGGGATTTAAGGCCAGCTGTGAAATGGGCACAATCCTATGTCCCATCATGGTAAGCAGAGGCATAAAAGGAAACACAAAGGACTTTGCAAATTAAAGGGACTGTACAAAATTATTAATAGGGAGCTGAAGGGAGGGGCCCGTCTGTCTCTCTAGAGAGATACCGCTCCGATTTTGATCCTCTTCATTCTCAATTAACTCAAGAAGCTAAAGCTCAGCTAGGAGGATTACAGAGTAAAGAGCAAAATCTCCCGGCTGGCCCAGGAGCCAGGATGATTCCTCCCTTCAAACAGAGAAGATCTCCAGCACCCTATAGAGTGTATTGTCTGTCCTAGCATTTTGCCGAAACTGGGGCACCATTTCAGCCGACAGGTACTAGGATTACAACCCTTTTTAAGACACCGGCTTAGAAGGGGCAGAGTGTAGTCCTGCTCACCTGCAGAAGGTTTGAGATGCCAGCATAGAAAGGCTTTTATAGACCAGGTCCAAAAGAGACAACCAAATACTGTACACAATTTTCACAATAGGCTAGACCTGATCTTATCTTGTCTTTTGCATAACAACTCCGTTCTTTTACCTGCTTCCTGGCACGTACAAGGGATGTGTGGTGAGGGGGGACTTTTTATACGTAGTTCACAATGGCTTTTCTTTGGGTATAGGTGTAAGGTGTCAATTAAAACCTAGAAAATGAGCTATCCTGCAACTCACTCAGTGGGCTTAGAAAACTTTGCTTCCTTTATATGTTTTGCAGGGTCCTGTGGCTGAGCCCAGGAGAAGGATAGTTAGAAGCAAGTGCAGAATGCAAATATAAATGCTTACAAGATAATTAAGAAATTTCAGAACTGGTAGCTGCATTAGTGTATGCAAGCATTTCAGAAAGTAAATAAAACAAGACAAAAACATTGTTGCACCTTAAAGACTAATAAGGTGGACTCTATCCACAAAGGTAAAGGTCACCCTTGATCAAAAGCCAGTCGTATCCAACTCTAGGGTTCAGTGCCCATCTCTATTTATAGCCAAAGAGCCAGTGCTGTCTGCATCTGCAGACATTTCCGTGGACACATGGCAGGCATGCCTAGACACCGGAGTGCACAAAACACTGGTTATCTTCCCTACAAAGTGGTACCTACTTATCTACTTGCAATTTCTTGCTTTCAAACTGCTAAGGTGGCAGCTAACATTAACAAAAGGTAACATTAATGAAAGCTAACATTGAAAATACATTAGTCTTCAAGAGCATTATGGAAATTACAATTTGCTCCCCAACAAACCTAGTACTTGTTTTACTGACTTTGGAAGGACGAAAGGCTGAGTTAACCTTGAGCCTGACAAGGTGGATCATGAGCAGAGTTTTGGCTGCAGTGAACCACTGAGCAATGGGGGTTCATGCATGGGAGGGTAGTGGGAAAATAAGGGGCAGCTGCCCTTGTCTCATATTTCAGAAGCTGTGTAAAAAGATGCTAAAGAGTTTGGTCTCCCTTCCCTCCACATGGGTCGCTGCTCCTTCCATCACAGGTAGTTACAGCTGAGTCATAATGAGAAGTGTGTGAATTACATACTCTGGAAGGAGAGAGCATTTTTGTATTGCTGCACATGAAAGCCTTAAGGAGAAACCTTGCATTTCTAAATGTGTGACTGCTGTTGAGAACCGAGGTCTTTCGGGTGTATAGGGTCATTCTGGAACATGGACTCCTCGTGTCCTCAGGGGATATAACTTGAAAAATCATTCCAATTGCAGGGGGGGGGGTGAACATTCCTTGCCACTTGTTCAGCCCCTCAGAATCCATCAAGACTTTGGCTATTTTAGATGCTTAACCACAGCAAAAAATCCCATGTCATGCTGGGAACAGAAAGGGTTAATTAAGGAGTCCAAACAGCAGAAAGAGGACACACAACACCTTTATCTGAGTTTCATTTGTGTTTTTCCACCACAGCTTCTGACAAGAGTAGTAGGGGAAAGGGCAAACAGAGAGAGACAAAGATACACAGAGAGAAAGAGAGAAGCCCCTGTTCCAATTGGATTGGCAGTGCCCCCACTGACCTCATTTTAGTTTTAAAAATTGGGAACATTAAAAATCATTAATACCACTGAACATATGTTTGCTTCTAATTTTCCTCTCCGACACTGGAATAACTAGAACAATGCAGTCGATGGACCAATCCCTACTCTTCTGTAAATTTTAGTTTCCCTTTGCAACTTTGGCAATAGTTATTTCCTCTTTTCTCCTCCCATTCAACCCCCCCCCCCCCCGTCAAATCAACACCACCACCCTCTGTGTGCCTCTCTTCTGCAACTCATTCATAGTGACATCACTTGTAACTTTATAATCTCCCCAAACTCATTCTTGTCTACCAGGTTAAGCCTAGTACAATATGCCCAGAAAGAGGATTTTCTGAAAGGGGGCTAAGACATTGGCAGTGCTAAGAATAATACATACTGTAAGTTTTTTTCCTCTTTCTGACTGTCAGTCTGTCCTGTAGCTGTTGGTTTCAGTCAGAAGTACTGTACTTGTGAAAGATGAGTAAGGCAGACATTCCTCTAGATTCGATTTGAAGCAATATTATCTCCCATTATTGCCAATGATGCATGGGCAGTCTGGTTGAGCCTAAATTGTCAATAGGCTTCTGGCAAATAAATATTTGTCCATTAGGTAGAGCAGGGGTTTGCAACCTATGTGCCGGATCCAGTATATGGTGCCAAATAATCCGGCTCCCGACCTCGCTCCAGCCGTTTCTGCTGCCACGGGAATTGGCCGCAGACTCATTTATGACTGCATAAATGAACGAATCCACAGCTGTCATAAACACATTTATGGGGCTGCCCTTGATCACCATTCAGAGGCTGCAACTAGTCCAGAATGCGGCTGTTCAGGTGGTGCTGGGGTGCAGGCGTTATGCCTGAGCCTCACCACTGCTTCGGGAGCTGCACTGGCTGCCAATATGCCTCCCGGTGCAATTCAAGGTGCTGGTTATAAGCCCTACATGGTAGTGGGCCAGGATACTTAAGAGACTGCGTCACCCTAAGAACATCTGTCCGTCCCACTAGAGTGGTTCCATCTGCCAGACAGACTCGTCTCTCAGACACAAGGAAGAGAGCCTTCTCTGTGTCTGCTCCCACCCTATGGAACCTCCTGCCAATTGAATTACACCTCCAGACAGAGCTGCTGCCCTTCAGAAAAGGACTAAAGACATGGTTAGCAGCGCAGGTGTGGGGCAACAGTGGCATGGTGGCCCCAGCCTCCTGGTTAATTAAGTAAATGTTCTCTCTCCTTTTTAATCTTTGATCTTTTAATTTGTAACCTTTAAAAAAATTATTCTTGTTAGTTTTAATTTTAATGGGGTTTTAAAGAGTATTCTATGATGTGAGCCGCCCTGAGTTGGGTTTCCTGAGTGGGCAGCATACAAGTACAAAAATTAAATTAAATTAAATTAAATTTACTATAGCCATAAATGAGTCCGCAGCCATCAGACGTGTTTATGACAGCCATGGACATGTTTTATGGCAGCGTTTACAGCAGGGGAACCACCAGTCCGGCTGGCTCAGTTGTCCAAGGGAGCATGGTTCGGCCCGTGCCTGAAAAATGTTGAGAACCCCGGAGGTAGAGGGATGACATTACCTACAGTATCAGATCATAAAGTTGACCCTATCCATCTTTGTATCAGATCAGGAAAAAGTGATGCAAATTACAGAATAAATGACCAAGGTTTAGCAATCCTAACACAAAGTTTCCCGAACAGCTTTAATTAAATTTTGCCACTTTCCCCACCAGAAATTGCTCCACTAAGAAAATTAACAAAGGTATGTTTTGCTCTGAAACATGTCTACAAATTACTACATCCACTCCATTCAGAAATAGACTGTTTGTCTTCTTCTTTGTCTTCCATTGAGAAGATAATACATGAAACTTTATTTTACAGATGTTCACTTGTAAGGTAATGCTTTGTTTGGCAAAATAACTATGAATAAATATGTCCATGAATTTGATTTTTTACATTAAAATCTTAGCTTCCTGTTCCAAATAGGGTAGACTTGCTCTAAATCAGTGTTTTCCAATGATGCCAATGGGGCCCAGGCCCCACAGGAGGAATTCAATTCTCAGAACCATAAGTTCTGATCAGTTTGCTGATCAGTGCTTTTGGGAATTTTCTTCGGCTTCTGGGGATTGAAGACCAAAAACCAAAGGTTGGGAAACACTGCTCTAAATTGTATTATCCCTGGGAATTTCCAGATAAGTCTTTAACTGGGCAATCTCCTTACCTCATTCATGAAATTTTACAAGAAGTTAAGGTATCATTATTTCCTATCTGTTATTCTCCAGGGTTTTTCCACTGCTGGAGTCTTCTTTCTCAACACATTCTGTTAAGGAGGGGAAGGTAGAATATCACCACAATATCGTTCGATCGGTACCCCTAAAAGCCACATCTCTGAAAGCAATCTTACATCTGAGTCCTCCCTTGCCTAATTTTTAAAAAGCAGGAAAAGCATTTATCATGATGATGATAATAATAATAATTTATCATGACTTTCAAAATGTGCAACCTTCAGCCCAGAATCCATTTAAAAACAAATATCTTAGCCAAAAATGTAATCATACTCTTTTAATTTCCACTTGTGCATCTCCAAATGATCAAACTACCACTATTGTACTGGAATCTTTTTACCTCCAGGTTGAGAGCTTTCCACTTCCAGGGGAAAATTACAAGTTATTGTTCAAGAGGCCCTTATTCTTCAGAACTTGTATTGCCTATCTTAACCTGAGGCTTCAGGGCTGATAATATTATTGGCTCTTCTCTGTTTCTCTGACGGTTGTCCTAGTAGTAGCCAAAAGACCTGTAAGTCGAAAACTTGTATGCACATCAGCTTACGCTACTTCTTTTTCTTTCCTGTCCCAATCAAACCCTGGACTGCCAAAATCAAGCCACTTTCTTGGCTTTGTTGTTAGACAAACTTAAGTCTTCAGAGGAGGGCAGGGTACAAATGAAATAAAATAAAAATAAAATAAATAAATAAGTCCTCATCGGTACATGTTTCTGGCAGTAATTGGCAGACCAGTAATTGAGCCAGATTGTGTAACTCTCCACATTCACAGTGTGTTGTTGTCCACCAGCACCCCCCACTTGAGCATGTTGAACTTGCATTTAGGGACTCCAACCCTCAGCCTATTCAGGATCCTCAAAATGATGTTGGGGAGTTTGAGTTCCTCAGCTATATCCTCCTGTTATGCTATTCCTTGTCCAGTAAGCTCCTTCCTCCATCTTCTAATTTGGTTTTGCTCTTCCATACCCTAAATAATGTTTCTTCTTGCCATAAAGCTCTTTCTGGATCTGAGCTGATGGACTTGAGGCTCATATCCCTTCAGAAGATGTTGAAGGTCATTCTCTTTTTTAGTTTTCTCAGCATCCGCTGCTACTTTTCTTCTTATCTTAGGTGGGGTGATACCAACAAGAGGGTATATTTTCTCAACTGGGGTAGGTTTGAGGCATCCTGTCACTATACGCATGGCTTCATTAACAAGCTTAAGCTACTAAGATGACACTATATAAGCTGGCAACCACTAATGATCTGCAAGTTGAGTCTGAGCCTAAAATTTAAGGGCCAAGCTGGATTTCATTTTGGGATATCTGTGAATGTAGGCTTAGGACTCTTGTTAGATTCCATATGGGGCAACCTAGACATTTGCTTTGAGGACTTTGAGGGGAGGCTCTTTAAGTTATCAGTTAATCCTTGCTGCCCTTATTTTAGTCATGGACATATAAAGCTGTTGTTGTTTTTTACTGTAACTCCCAGAATTCATCTATTTTGACTATGCTGGCTAACAACATTTAGTGGGCCACATTTTGCCCACCCTGGTTTTAATTTGTTCTCCCTCCTCTGAAGCTTCTAACAGTTTTGGAAGTTGGGAGAAGGTAATGGTGGAGTTAGGTGCATCTATACCTGTTTTAGACCTTCACAAGGAGAGATAACTTGAAAGGGTACCATTCTATCTTGAGAATTCAATCAGGAAAGGATGGAGTAGAGATGGGTTTTGCAATAATTGGGAGGAATTTGCGGCCCATGAAACTTTTAGCAAATGTGTGCACGTTGCTTTTGGTTTCCTGTTGTCAAATTTAAATCACAAACAACTGCAATTCTTCTGGAATTACTTTCATGCACTTGTACATGATTTTAAAAAGATATGTTTGAGAAATGTGCACAAAGACATTTTTGTCAATGGGAAAGATGTATGGATTAGAAAAAGTGTGGAAAAGTATGTTAATTTCCATGTGGAAGAAGTGACACATCCCAGTTGGGATGGGATAAGAATGTAGGCAAGATGCTAAGAAAGCCAAACTGACAGATGTCTATGTTCCTTAGGAAGGATCATTCTACACATTTCCAATCCCATTGTTGGCCTTGGCTAAGCTCACTTGGCCCACAGAAATTCACACATAACGCAACAGATTTGGACCAAAAGGGCCACAACTTTTATTGGTTACAGCAACAGCTTCCCTGGCTTGACATTAGGGAATAGATCCAGTTCATCAGGAGACCCAAATGCTGCCCAATGCCAAACATCATCTCCTCCAGCTGCCCCTTGGAGGAACAGGGCTGTAGTCAGGGGGTGGCTACTGAGCTAACAGTTTATAGCATTAGCTACTCTCACAGCTGTACTTTAGGGGCAGGAAAGATTTAATAGAGATCATATAAAAAGATATTTGAGGAAGTTAAAGTATCTTGGTTTAATATTCCATATTTGCCAGCATATAAGATGCATCGCAGTATAAGACGCACCCCATTATTACCAAAATAGCCAATTATAGGCCACTAGATACAGTACAAAACACATTCCATTTTCCCAGTGTATTTTAAGAGGGGAGAAGTGGGTCTTATATATCAGCAAATATGGTATTACAATTGGAGAAATGGACTAAATATTGGTTAAAACAACATTGTAGTTATAGAAAATTAGCAAAGTTTGAAGAATTGGTAATACAGATGGAAGAGAAAGAAATAACAACAAAGGGATTCATAAGCAAAATATACAAAAGTTGTTGGAATATGAAACTGAACAAGCTTAAAGATGAACTTGGGAAATTGATTTAGGAAGTAAAATTAAAGAGGAATGGGTAAGAATACGGAAACAAAGAATTATGAAAAATATGTCTGTTATAATTAAAGAGAATTGCTGCAAACAATATAGAAATGCAATATGACTGGTGTGTTTAAGTCAAAAGACTGCTGAAGATTAAAAAAGAAGTTGGGGCATATTTTCATATATGGTGGAAGTGTAAAAATGTGAAGAAAATGTGGGAAATGTGTGGGATTTTTTGGAAATCAATCCAATTTTATTTGTAACGATTTTCAGATTGAATAGCGTTAAAAATGAAAAGTAGACAGGGAATTTGAACTGGATGATTGGTATAAAGAGATATGGAATATAGTTATAAATGATAAATAAACATGTGAGTTAAAGGTTTAAAGAGGGACTAGTAAAAAACTGATTTTAGAGAAATACAGAGAGAATGTTTAGATTATGTAATCGTGTGAGGGAAAGGAGGAAAGCCAGATCAAGATATTTTTGGAACGAGAGGATGAATATATAAAAATTGTAATAATATTGAGAAGATTTAATCCAGAAGGGTTCTAAATCCCAAGGCGGGTGGGTGCACATAGTAGGTTCAGGAGAGACAGTATACATATCCTGCCGCTACACAAGTGATTTAAACATTGTGATGGAGCACCTCCCAGCCTGCCAATGAGCCCTGATGTCTGATCTGCCTTTTCAGTGTTAATGCTGGGTGACAGGAACACCCTGTGACTCACCATCTGCTCGGCTGGGGACATGGGGGACAAGAACACAGAGGTCACTAATGAGGCTGTAGGTATTTTAAACAGCAGGGGACAATTAATTGCATAACTGGGGTAGGGACAGGACGTCACGCTTTGCAAGAGATGCCCAGGAACTGTATTGGTAGGAGCTGGACATCATTCACAAGCTACAGAGGGAAGCAAAGGACACACACACAGAGAGAACACTTTGCCAAGGTCATCAAAAGATCAAGAAGTGAAAAGTAAGGGCCGACTCACGGCTTCCACTCAGCGGGTGGATTAAGAAGGAACGCAGAGGTCTTTGTGAGCTCCCAGCAATAACAGAGAAGGTGTGTGTCAGCATTTTTTTACCCCCAAAACAACAAGCCAAAGACTGGTTTTCTTAAAAGAAAAAGCTGTAAGCCACAGGCAAGGTGAAGGAAGGTGACATCTGTAAAGGACTGCATGTGATGTATAGCGTTTACCTGATATAGTGCTAAACTGTGATCATGTGAAGTTCAGGGTCAAATTATATAGTAAAGTGATTGTGTATTTAATGCTATTGCATCTTTTCCCTCTAGACCAGGAGTTCTCAACTTTTTAAAGCTGGGGCCCAGATCAAGCTCCCTCAGACAGCTTTGGGGGCCGGACGGCCATTTTGCCTTTCCTCCACCACATGACACTTCTGGGTGTTGTGGAGGTGGTGGTGGGCCACATGAAATGGCGCCATGAACCACATTTGGCCCATGGACTGCAAGTTAAGAATCCCTACTCTAGAGTTTGGACCAGTGGTTTCCAACCTTTTTTTGGGCCATGCCCTACCTAAGTATCTTTAAAATCCTGATTGCTCCCTGACCTCCCCCTGTAACATATAATTCTTATTATTCAAAAAGTGAACTATTCATGTGGAGGAAGCCTAAAAGGCCATTAACTTGGTCCAAACATACTCAAATTGCCCCCCTTAAAAATCAAACCACCCCCACCCCCGTGGGGCATGTGCCCCACGTTGGGAATCATGGCTCTTCTAGACATTCATTCTGCCTTCATTCTTCCTGAGCTTCAGACTTTCAAATGAAGTCAGTATTTACACCTCCAAATGACCAAGTGGAAAATAGAAACAAACTTATTTGCAACATGGGAAATGAAGCAATATGGTGCTAAGATAAACCAAAGGCTTCATTTGCCTTTACAGTACAGTATTTTGAACACCAATTGACAGTAGAATGGTTAACGTTGCAAGGAAAAGCTTTGTTGTTGTTCAGTCGCACAGTCGATTCCGACCCTTTGCGACCCTATGGTCCATTGTCCGCCAGTCACCTCTGTCTTCCACCATCCTCCTCACCTGCCTAGCTTTGAGCCTATTGCATCTACAATACCATCTAACCATCTCATTTTTGGCCGCCCCTTTCTTCTTTTTGCCCTCCAGCTTTCCCAGCATCAAAGCTTTCTCAAGTGAATCTTCTCTTCTCATTGGATGTCCAAAGTAATTTAGCTTCATCTTTACTATTTGACCTTCTAAGGAACAGTCAGGGTTGATTTCTTCTAGAATCAACCTATTTGTTCTTCTCGCTGTCCAGGGGACTCTCAAACTCTCCTCCAACACCACATTTCAAAGGCATCTATTCTTCTGCACTCAGCTTTCCTTATGGTCCAGCTTAGGCCATCTTTTACTCATTTACCTAAAAATAAGCTGTGCCAAACTAAGACAGAGTTTTGCATTAGAGAGCTTTGATTACCCTTTTTTTTTAATTCAGAATTTTACTGTATGTGCTAACGTATATTTACACTGAATAAATGCCACCATGTTAAATTAGCCTTATTACAAAAAAGTGTGTCAGTTTTACCTCACAGACAGACAAAGAGACAGATAGATAGTTGTAATGTGAAAAAAAAAATCATAATCCAAATCATCCATAGGGATGCATTGAGAACAAAAAAAAACTGTCGCAAATTGACCATCATAACCCAAAAAAATATATTAAAAATTCATAAGCGAGAATGGCATTTCCATAGGATTCGCCATTGTAAACCGGGGCAAACGTTACCCGAAGTGGTTCTAGTCCAAGGTTTTACTGTCGTCAAACATTCATTAAGGGTACATTATTCCATTTCTCCTGCATTTTTACTGTGTAAGGATCACACAGCTATCTTTGTTGGAAGGAAGGAAGGAAGGAAAGAAAGAAAGAACCCTGGTGAATGTGACTTTGAATGCTGGGTTCTCCTATGCCAACCTATCACATGGTCTTGTCTGAACGTGATCAGAGGTGACAGGCAGAGGCAGCAAACTGGATCCTGTCTCTAAATGGCAAACAGCCCCAGTAGTTGGCACCCACGCAGCCACGTGGGTGCCAGATAATCCACCGCTAGCAGCGCATCGCTGACCCATATTAGGCCTTTCCTGCTGCGTTGCCCTGGCAACAGGCATGGCATATAATTGCATGCTTAGGAAGACAGTCTTTGGATGCCAGCACACAGTTCAACAGAGAAAGCTTCCCTTTTTTTCCCATGCTAGGAGAAGCATCACTGATTTACTTTTTTTTCTCCCCTGCAATCTCTTAATGTTGTAACTGTTCAAAGGGCAGAATTTCTGCTCCTTATTAAAAAGTGAGGGAAAGGAGCCAGCTGCATTTCTAAACAAATTTACCTCAGTGTGAGCTTTGAGATACAGTATTGAAGTCCAAATCTTCTGTCAAAAAGAAGTAGATTTCAATCCAGAAAAGCTCATACTGAAATTATTTTGTGCATCCAAAAAGTGCCACAAATACTTCTGTTGTTTTCATTCTTCCTCTCCTTGAAAACGCCTCTTGCCTTACAGAAGCTTCTACACTGGGGCAGTTAGATAACTTTAGATTCTAGATTGTGACGCGTGCACGCCTTAGTGTTGTCAATATGCATTACTTTATTGACTTAAAAATAGGACAATCTTGCCCCGCTGTGTTTAGGAGCTTTCTTTTCTAGTTTGTTTTATTGAACGAGGCCCTGGAGGCAAGGGTGGATGCAAAGAGATGCTTTTTCCTGCCTCCCCCCATCTGCCATTGCACGTACGGACAGGAATTGTCCTCATGATATTTTACTTCAGCAAAGAGAGTGGAAGAGAGTCCTGCAGTTCACCTTAGGGCACAACAATAGTTTGGTGGTGGAGGTGGGGATATAGCACAAGCTGTACAGTGTGCTTTTTTTACACTCTGCAAATGACCAAAGATCCCTGATTGATATTCAGATTTATTTCACTGAAGCTTTGTTCATGTCAAGCTAAGGGTCCCAAGTATTCTTGAATGACTAAAAGGTTATAGAACATTTTGGAGTTCGGTTGATTTGGGCTTAAATAGATAAGTGACGACAAATTGATATTGGATTGGATATTGGATTGGACTACAGGTTAGAATTGGAGCCCTAAAATGCTATGCTGTGTTTCATCACATCAAAACTGATTTGCGGCAGCCCCTAGAAAGAAAGTTTTCACAATATGTAAGATGTTTAAGGAGTAGTTTTGTCATTCTCTCTACCCATCCAGTCAGTTTTCCCATAGCCAAGGAGAGATTTAAAGCCAGGTCTCCTGAGTCCTACTCCATCACTTAACCCAGTGACCTTCATGTCCAAGAACAGAGAAGAATCTGCGTTTAGGAAGCACTGGTGTATCTGCACTAACAGAGAGCAGGAATCAGAACAACAAAAGATTTTTTCCCCTGTGACAACCCAATAGGCAACAAGCAAGGCAGAAGCTGACTCATCTGTAGCTTCATTAGTGCTAAACAGAGTGAGCAGCCACACGGCAATAATGGAGCTAGCCTAGCCCCACCATGAGTAACTCCTTCTCTGCCGGAGGGACCCAGTGCATGGCTCTACCCAACTAGATACCAATGTCAAAAAGAAAACTCTTCAACTGAAATATAAAATAAATATCTAGCTAAACTAGGCTCCATTTTAAGGATCTCACCACTAGATTCATATACAGTGGTACCTTGCTTAAAGAGCATAATGTGTTCCATGGAATTGCTCTTTAAGAGAGTTTGCTCTTTAAGCAAAATACCATTGTAAGTGACTTCTGGTGGTGTGTGTGTGTGAACCCCGATTTAGTTGTTAAACAAGTTTTGGTTGGTTTTATTTGTTAAGTGATGCGACCATTCAGAGAAAATTCTGCTCTTTAAGCAAGTTATTCTTTAAGTGAGGCGCTCTTTATGCGAGGTTTTACTGTACTCTAAAATGTCCATATCCATACATTTAATGTATTTCCTATATGATACCTTCTAAAGGTTTCCCTTGCTTGAAAGCCAGTCATGTCTGACTCTAGGGGGCAGTGTGAAAGAGAGTGTGTTTGGCCTCTAAGGAAGACTTGAAACAACCAAAGAATGGGGGGCCATCCTAAACATACTACCTTTCTCAGAAGGATACTATGTTCTGCAGTACCAAAGGTTGCAGAAAGATCTAGGACCATAATGGCGAACCTCAACACTCCAGGTGTTCTTGGACTTCAGTTCCCAAAAGCCCAAGTCAGCACACCTTCTGATCAGGGCTTCTGGGAATTGAAGTCCAAGAACAGCTGGAGTGCCAGGGTTTGCCACCACAAATCTAGGAGGACTGCTGAATTACATTCAGTTACAGTACTGGGCAACCAAGGTCATTTCAATTCCATGGACCAGACTGAACTCTGATTGAAATGGATCTAGGCTATCCATTTCCTCCAGGGGCATGTGCCACTACCCACGTGATCAATTTGTCCAAGAATGGAATTTTATTAAAATCATCTGTTGCTAAATTTGGTTTCTTTGGAATTGGCCTTATAATGGTTTCCTTTAAACAGGAAGGTAAATTACTCTCTTGTAGAGAATAATAATGCAGAAATCTTCTTTGCTGCTTTCAAGAGCTACAATGGCCAAGGATCTAGAAAGAAGTGATGGCTTTGCAGCCTGCAAGTGCCTTGAACTGCATGTCTTGTCAGGTTATCCTGCTATGTTAATAGAGTAGACCATACTGCCAGCGACTCAAAACCAATAACTACTTGGATCCATCTTGATGGATGGAGGGCAGCAGCTTCATCAATACTGGCTGGGGCTGAGGAGGACTTTGTGTGCAAAAGGACTCAGGACCAGAAAGTGACTTGCAGAACTGGATCAGTGGTACGGATGACATGGTGCAATGCAGAAGGCAGTTGAAAAGCCACTGTATTATAATCTGAGGATATAATCTGATCACCATGAAGATCACCAATATTCAGATTCAGATATGGCAGAAGAAGAAGAAGAATTTTCTTGTCCGCATCCTCGGGACATACTAACTTTCTTTCTTTATTCTTGTCAGATGCACCGGCAATGCACCAGCTAATCCAGGGGTTCCCAACCTTTTCAAGCTAGGGGGCCAGGTCACACTCTCTGTCAGCATCAAGTGCTGAACGGCCATTTTGCCCTGCCTGCACATTGGGGGCAGCTGTTTTGTCCCAACAGCTTCAAAGGGGTGGCCATTTTGTTTCTCAAATGCCCTTAGAGGGGTGGGGGGGCAGAAATAGAAATTACATACTAACTGAAAATGATCTAATTTTACCTGGCTAGAAGGTGCATTGGACACCTCCCTCAAATCTACTGGTGCCACTCTTACATCCAAAATGGGTTGCCAGTAGGTTGCAGTTATTCACATTTGCCCAGAACAGATAAGGCCACAAGCTACTGTACATGGAAAAGTTTGCCTGTTGGTTGGAAGCACCCTAAATTAATTGGAAGCTGTGGCTTCTTTTAGTGGCCTTAAGTTTATTATGATATCTCCTGGATGCTATCCTGACACTGACAGCCTTCAGTTGAGCCTTGTGGGAGGTTTCCTCCATCTGATCTCTAGCCTTCTTCATAGTTGCTTCATCACTCTTAACTCCTCTTTGAACCTTGCAACAAAGAGGGCATTTAGAGGTGATCATATCTATAGTTCTAGTCACCTCTAGATATAAGTGAGTAACCAGAACATTGACAAGAGTGTCAACCAAACCAGTTGGAAAACTCTCTAGGACATTTTGGAAACCGATAGGATTCATAAGTCTTCAGGGGTCACTAGTTCAAAAGAGGTATTAAGAAAGGACACCTTTGGAAAAGGCCAACCTGAGAGAGAGGCTTCGTGA
Organism: Furcifer pardalis; assembly: GCA_030440675.1. Classification (NCBI taxonomy): domain Eukaryota; kingdom Metazoa; phylum Chordata; class Lepidosauria; order Squamata; family Chamaeleonidae; genus Furcifer; species Furcifer pardalis. The sequence goes on from CP126897.1 coordinate 17,689,170, forward strand.
GCTATAAGAAGATTAAGGTTGATGTGCTTAGTGGAGAGTGTGAGAGACAGACCGGAAGACACTAGAGTGAAATATTACAACTGCTCAACCAGGAGTGAGAGAAAGTGATGTGGTCTTTGTATAGCCCTCTTGCTCCAAAAGGTACAGCATATCTACCTCCAGGATAGACTTTTCCAAGATGGAAACCTCTATAAGCATTTGATTACAGCCCACATTATCCCTGACTCATGTGCTATGTTATGCTAACTGGCAGTGATGTCAAATCTCATTGCAGAGTATTAGTTTGTGAACAGCTGACTCAAAGATATCAATAGGAAAAAGCTATTTGGCTTCCTGGTTTTGCCCTATAATGCTTCGTATCAAGAAATCAGCATAGTTGGTGTATTTCAGAGCACTGAAACAACATGGGCATCTCTCAGACCTCCAGGTTATCAACGGGAATGCCCATTGGTTTTGCTTTGCTTTTAGTCTCCTAAATAAATTGCTTGGTACTGTATTTGTAACTGCAATTCTCTATGACAGGGGTGGCCAACATTTCACGCCATGGGGATGGGCAGCCAAAATGTTTACTACCACACTGTGGGAGGAGCCAATGTCATGGGTGGAGCCAACATCATGACATCAAGGGAGGAGCCAACGCCATGACATCATGTGCACAGCCAATGTCATGGGCGGAGCCAAAGGAAAAAAACACATAAAAATACAGTACGCATAAAAATACAAATTTAATACACATAAAAATACACATAAAAACACATTAAAATACACATTAAATACACATTCCACCCACCCACCCCACACCTAAAGGCGAGTCACTTACCCTGGGGAGCAGGCAGCAGGGCGTTTTCTTCTCCTCCTCCACAGCGGTGTGGTGGTGCGGACTGGCCCAGTGGCGTGGACTTGCCCAGGCTGGTGCAGCGGCATGGTGCAGCCTGGCCCAGCAGCATGGCCCAGCCTGACGCGGCGGCACAGCCCGGTGGTGCAGCAGCAGCACAGTGCAGCCTGGAACAGTGGCCCAGCTGGCCCAGCGGTGCAGCACTGCCTGGGGCAATGGCGTGGCTGCGGTGCGCAGCAACTCAAGCAAGGGCCGTAGCCTCAGCCACCGCCACTGCCGCACCTCCAAGGAGGCCACTGACGGCTGAGGGCCTTTCCAGCTGCCCAACACTGCTGCCCGAAATGGCTGCTGGTGAGTGCGCATGCGTTAAAATATCAATTGACGCATGCGCGCTGAATACTAGAGGCATGCGTGTGTCAATTGGTGTGTCAATTGGTATTTTAACGCATGCACACTCACCAGCAGCCATTTTGGGCTGCAGTGTCAGGCAGCCAAACCAGTCGCCTCAAAAAACAAGTAACAACCTCGGGTGGTTTCCCGGGAAGGTTACTAACCCCACCCCCACCCCAGGGAGACCACCTGGAATTGTTACTACCGGTTCTGCCGACCCGGTATGAACCAGCCCATGATCACGACTGGCCACGGATCAGACCCGCCCTCAACACACAGCCACGTGGCCCAGAGGCATGGTTCCCCTCACCGATTCCTGTGATTCCAGTTTCTGTGACATTGGCAGCGGGTGCAATCATGGCATTTTTGGCTCCTTTTGCATCGCTTCCGGGGGGGGGGGGGGAGGATTTTCACCACTTAAAAAAAATTATTATGTTTTTGCAGTGAAAATGTGGCATTTTCAGCACTTCCGGTGGTGGCGGGGAGCTTCAGACGGTGTCTAAGTCCCCACCACAGGCTGGATTAATTGGCACTGTGGTCCAGATTAGGCTCCTGGGCAGTAGGTTGGGAACCAATGCTCTATGACATTGAAAGAATTATGATGGGATATAGGCAGCTGCAAAAAAGCAGCAACTTGAGTTCCCTGAATACACCTAATTCTCTAGGTGGAAATGATTCTTCCTTGTGATCATATCTCAGGAGTGCCTTCCCCACCCTGTACTTCAGGGCTGGTTCTTATCTCTGGCTTACAGGCATAACGGCCTCTACTACGGTCTCTGTTTGATCTTTGCAGAAGCATGCTTAAGCATGACCCCAAACTGCCGGCCATGTAATTTGCGAAAGCTTCCTGGGCTTCAATTGAAAAATGCAGAGAAGCCACAAATGTCACTTTTTTCTTTCTAGCAATGCATCTGCATGCAAACGAAAAGCTCAGCTGCCTTGTTTCGGTAAATGAAATAGACTTATCAGGATAATTGAGTTGGAGGTTAGGAGTTTGATTCCCTAATGTGCCTCCAGATGGAAGAGCCAGCCTGTGTAGCCTAGGATGGTGAACCTTTACACTCCAGCTGTCCTTGAACTTCAATTCCCAGAAGTCCAAATCCCTGTGAATCCACACAAATGGGTTTTTACTGTGCGTATGCACAGTAAACCCATTTGTGTGGATTCATAGAGACTTGGGCTTCCGGGAATTGAAGTCCAAGAACACGCGCAGAGGCTTGGGCTTCTGGGAATTGAGTGCCAAGGTTCACCATCATGGGCCTAGGCCAGTGGTGGCGAACCTATGGCACACATACCAGAAGTGGCACTCAGAGCCCTCTCTGTGGGCACCTGTGCAGTCACCTCAGCACAGAGTTTACCCCACCCCTCTGCCCAGCAGACCAATGGGAGCACTTCCTCCCTCCCCTCAGCACAGAGTTCACTCTGCCCCTCTGCCCAGCAGACAAATGGGAGTGTTTCCTTCCCCCCTGTTGCTGTTTTGGCACTTTGCGATAAATGATATAACGGAGAATTGTGGGGTTTGGATGGTGAGAATTTCAGTGTTGTTTGTTTCCGTCAATGCAGCTGATACGATGCTGAGGCCAGTCTAACAAAAATTACACTCCTATACTGGTCATGAGGTTGCTCAATCGCTAGTTCCATTCCAGCCACTTTGGTCTGTATTTTGCTGTGACATGATGTGTTTCCTTCAGTAGAAGTATGTCACATTTGTATTTCCTGCACACGTCTGCAAGGAGAATGCTCTTATTAATCGATAGTCCCTCAATATTTATTGAGATCATTGTTATGGTTGGTCTCGACAAAGACCTTTCTGGTGGATTCATACTCCCGTTCCTTTGGTCTGATCCGGTGTTAGAATTATTAGCCGAGAAGGTGGCTGCCCAGGATACACCCAGCTGTATTCACAATCTTCCTGGAGGCTCCTTCTGTGTGTAACGTGCAATTAATAACGATAGAAGCATCTGGAGCACTCCTCTCATCTATGACTCTCTTCTACCACCTATTGGTCAAATAATTTATACAAGTGCTTTCTAAAGTTAGAGAAAGGGCATTGTGTTCTACGTAAAGGTAAAGGTCTCCCTTATTTATTTATTTATTTATTTATTTATTTATTTATTTATTAGCATTTCTACACCGCCCTCCTCACTGAGGTGACTCAGGGTGGTTTGACATCACATTAAAAAAAATCAACAATTCAGGTTAAAAAAATTAAAAGATTTTAAAAGATCAAAAAGTTAATACCAGATTAAAACTAAAAAGTTTCCAAATTAAAAGATTAAAAGGACAAGGGGTCTCAAATTAACCAGCAGGCTGGGGACATCCCTTGCCTGAAAGTCAGTCGTGTCCGACTCTAGGAGGTGGTGCTCATCTCCGTTTACAGCCAAAGAGCCAGTGCTGTCTGCATCTACAAATGTTTTCATGTTCATGTGGCAGGCACGACTAGGCACTGGAGCACACGTAATGTTACCTTTCCCGCCAAAGCAGTACCTATGTAGAGATCAACCTTGCTCGAAAGCCAGCCGTATCCAACTCAGTGTTCATCTCTGTTTATAGCCAAAGAGCACTCTCTGCATCTGCAGATGTCTCCATGGACATGTGGCAGGCATGACTAAACACAGGAGTGCAGGGAACACTGTTTGCCTTCCCAATGAAGTGGTATCTATTTATCTACTTGTAGTTTCTTGTTTTCAATCTGCTAGGTTGGCAGGAGCTGGGACAGGGACGGGAGCTCACTCCATTGTGCGGGACTCAGGTCTCATATTGCTAACCTGCCAACCTTCTGGATATCAAGCTCAGCATCTTAACCACTAAGCCACTGCAGTTCCTCTCTACGTTATAGACTCTACTACTGTATAATTAAGTTTTGGTGGGATAGCACTTGGATTATTTTTGAGTTTTTAAAAATCCCACATGTATTTCTGGTCAGTTAATTCTTCTTCTGTGTCTAGGCCAAATGTGAAACTGCCAAAATGAAGGCAACTTTCATTCTGCGGTTCCTTTTGTCTGGCCTAGTGTGAGAAAAATTAGCCAGCAACAGAAGGTTGTCATTACCAGGGTATGTCCAATTGTGGTTAAAAAATATCACAGTCTTTGAGGATGATCTTTCTGTGTCCCCCAGTTCATTTGAAGACAGGGAGGGGGAAGTATTTGATGCTGTAAAGGCAGGATTTTTGAAGTTTCTTCACTGTTTCATTATCCCTGCAGCATTAAAGAAAAGGATGAAGATACATGCAAGGAACTGCTGGAGGCTTACAACGCCTGTCTGCGCGCACTAGGCATAGGAACCAAACCATTGGTAAGATGCTGAAGTTCTACAAGGTTGTTGTACCAGGCTGGGTATTCAAGTTCAGAGGGGACTTGGTGAATGGATACCTTGGGGTCGTTATTGAGCGAGGAGTCTGCTCGTTGGCAGACATCTCCATGATGAGATTCCACACATGCAAATGGACCTGAGAAATCAAGTCAATTTGCATGCATTCTGTGTGTCTTGGTGTTTTGTTTTGTTTTTTAGCCATTTGGATATCATGTCTTCTGCTGGCTAGGCGGACAATGATATGTGCCCTCCGTTTTCACCATCCATCTGACGGAAGATGCTTTGTTGAGTTTTAGTCCCAACTTAACATCATTGACAAGAGATAGGCAACACTGCCTAGTTAGACCATTCAAACACCTGCGCCTTACAAGGCTCTCACCTAGCGTACAGGGCTGGGCATTCAAGTTCAGAGGACTTGGTGAATGGCAATACAATAATACCTCGGGTAACATTTACCTCGGATAACCCTAAAATCGCATAACATTAAGTAATCTGGGGAGGAGAATTGGATCGAATAACGTTAAGGTCCTATGGGATGGATTGGATAACAGCCGCTAAAGCCTGTGCGGTTACAATGTATCTCTATGAAGCTTTAACGTTATCCGATCCATCCCATAGGATTTTAACATGCATCGGATAACACTAAAAATCGGATAACACCAAGACTTGTGGAACCAAGTCTTAGCGTTACCAAGGTATTACTGTACTGTACTGTTCTAAAAACCAAGCTAGCATGGGAAACTACAGACAAATCAGAAAAAGGGAAGTTAGGATCATGTGGCTTCCGTCCACACAAGGAAAGGGACCCAAAGGAAGCTGTGGCGATAGAGTACCTATGGTAACATATTCTTTGATCTCCATTGCTGACTCATTGTTAGAATCAGTCTTCTAGGATATCTAATTGCGGATCAAGGGGAATGAGACACAAAAGGGTGTGCGAGGTTTTTATCAGGAATGAGAGGGGAGTTTGCAGCTTATTTCCTCCCATTCCCACCGGTCTGTTAAGCCAGGGGTTCCCAACCTAAGGCCCATGGGCCAGACCCAGCCCATGGTGGCATTTCATGTGCCCCCCCCTTCTCCAAGGGCATTTGAGAAATAAAATGGCTACCTCTTTGATGCTGTTGAGACAAAATGGCCACACACACACACACCATTGTGCAGACAGGGCAAAATGGTCTTCCGGCCCTTTAAGCTGACTGAGAGAACGTGACCTGGCCCCCAGCTTTAAAAGGTTGGGAACCCATGTGTTAAGCAAAGTAATTGAGGCAATGAGTACTGCTGGCTTTCTTTCTGGTGGGATTTCTATGCCCTGTACTAGCGGAGCCCTGTTTGGTCTAAATCCAAAGGGGAAAAGCTTTTCTTTGCATAATGAAGGGATGGAAGAAGTCTCCCCAGCTAGATATTTGCCATTCCAAAGCATGTTGACAGCACAAGAGCCATGTAAAGAAAACATCAAACCTAGGTCTAAAAGCTGCATTCCACCACTTTAGAAAGAAGCCTTAGAGCAGTGATGGTGAAACTTTTAGAGATCGAGTGCCCAAACAGAAGGGCGGGGCAAACTCTCTGCTGGGGGAGAGGGAGGAAGCACTCCCATTGGGCTGTTGGGCAGAGGGGTGGGGCAAACTGCAGGGGGAAGAAAGCATTCCCATTGGGCTGTTGGGCAAAGGGGCGGGATGAACTCTGTCCTGGGGTGATGGCACATGTGCCATAGGTTCGCCACCCCTGTTCTGGAGGATAATGAAAGAAGATTGCCTTTTTGGCACTCATTTGGTCCTGCCATCCGCAGTGCACTGGTAACTCCGCTAATGATTGATGTATCAAGGAACACAAGTGGTTGTCCGGGAGGTGGCGCGTGTGGCTAGAAATGGCTGCAAGCTACTGAAAAAGCAAAGCTACATCACCTTGTGGTTTTCTTTTCTTCCAGACGTCAACTTACTGAAGATCCTCTGATTGGCCAAGTCTCCGGGTTTCTCACAGCAAAGTCCATGGCAGTCAAGGAGCAAAGGTGCAGAGTGGAACCCACTCAGAGCTGGATGCTGCACTCCCTGCAGGCACTGAGGCAAGGGTGTCCCATGCACAATAAAGCCCTTGCGTTTTACCCAGGCTGGACCTGCCGTAGTTACTAAGCTGTTGCTTATTATTAGGCTACTACCAGGGTGCTCCTGACACTCAGTATGTACACACACAGCACCTGTCTGTGTATTCGTTTATATAGCACCTTTTAAAAAAGAGTTTGAAACAGTGCTTTATGATCTTGTGTTGCTTATATAAGCCACTTGCTGACCCAGTTGCACATATGACATAAACCCATCGCCACAACTCTGCAGTTGCTAGGTTCTTGCGTTCTTGACCTTCCTCTCCCAAGCAGCAGCACCTAGATCCCAGGAAAGGTTTCGACTGGAACTCAGCCCTTCTGGAAAGGAGCTTAACAGGGCACATTCTCTACTTTCCGAAACAAAGCAAAACTGTGATTCATGGTCGGCGCATCTGCACATCACCCTAAGCCAAGGTTTGTCCAAGCCAAAGGAAGCAATTTACTTAGCACACGACTATGAGGCACTGGGGTGGCTTAGTGGCCAAGACGCTGAGTTTGACAACTGAAAGGTCGGCAAGTGAGCAGTTTGAGACCCAAGTGCTGCACGATGGAGTGAGTTCCCATCTCTGTCCCAGCTTCTGCCAACCTACCAGTTAGAAAGCCAGAAAGTGCAAGTAGATAAACAGGCACCTCTTGGGTGGGAAGGTAAACAGCCTTCCGTGCATTTGTGTTGTCAAGCCTGTCACATGTCCACGGAAACATCTGCACAGACAGCGCTGGCTTTTTCTTTATTTATTATTTATTTATTTATCAAATTTATATTCCACCCTACTCGCACAAGCGACTCAGGGCAGAGCACAACAGGCATATGGTATACCACAAACACACTAAGAGAGCAATAAAAATTAAAACCCATTAAAATCAACCTCCCACTCCCTAGCCTAAAAGGAACCGGATAAAAGGAATAGGAATGGGAGTCGGGATAGGAGAGCAGATGTAGGAAGTTAAATAAGCCAGCCGGGGGGAAGGGTGTCAGTAAACCATCACTACCCACCATTCCCGCCAGCCAGGTTTTCAGGCCCTTCCTAAAAGCCTATAAACAACACTGAACCCTAGTCAGATACAACTGGCTTTAGAGCAGTGTTTCCCAAATGCTGGTGTTTGGACTTCAGTTCCCAGAAGCCTAAGCCAGTATATTGACTGATCAGTGCTTTGGGGAATTGACTTAAGCTTCTGGGAATTGAAGTCCAAACACCAGCATTTGGGAAACACTGCTTTAGAGCATGGGTGACCTTTGCATATGCATAATGTGTCCCACAGCTGGCATACCTCTCTCTCACCAGAAAAGAATTCAAATTGGGTACCTTGAACCTTCTAGATACAGGGTTATTCACTCTCTTCCCCCATCATGTTCTAGATCTTATTTACAAATATGGTGACAATGTAGATTTTGAGAGAAGTATGACCTTCAAAGATCAGGGGAGGGATTAAAATGCCCAAATCCTCTTGTTCTAACATGTCTGAACCAGCATTCTAGTTTGTTTCTGCTTCAAATAAGTCAGTTTACATAAATTCCTGGTTTGTTTTGCCATTTCTGTTTGTGGCAACATCAGCTGAACTAGCATGTATCAAGCTATCTTTCATGCAGTGAACCAGCTATAACACAGGGGTGCCCAAACTTTTTCGGCCATGGGCCGATCATGTGGTTCAGGGAGCCGGTCACTAAGGCCCGGGGGGGGGCAGGCGTGTTTTACTTCCACTTCCAGGAGTGACGAGGGCTTCGTGGGCCAGATGAACTGGTGTCAGGGGCCACACCTGGTCCCCGGGCCTTAGTTTGGGCACCACTGCTTTAATGTGACTGGCAAACCTGTGGCGTGTGTCGCATCCATGATGTCTCTCCCCCCCCCCCCCACTGCACTCTAAGCTTTATTCATCATCTGGGATTCTTATTCAACCCTATCAAATCACCCATGTTTTTGCAAAAAAATAATAATACTCGGACATGTATGCATAGATCCCATTTTGGGACACAAAAACCTACATGTTAGAATCATAGAATAATGAGTTTGAAGGGGCTTGATAAATGTCACAAAAATGGCACAGTGGTTAAGCTGCTATATTGCAACCAAAAGGTTGGGTTCGATCCTGGCCAGGGCTCAAGTTTGACTCAGCCTTCCATTTTTCAGACGTCAGTAGAATGAATACCCAGCATGGTTGGGGGCCAAATGTTGATTAACTTGTGAAATGCCCAGAAAGCACTATGGGGTGGTATATAAGTCTGATTGCTCTGCTTTGTTTTATGAAGAAACGCAGGCTACAAATCACACAATCTCTGGTGTCTATATATATCAGGGGTTCCCAACCTAAGGCCCAAGGGCTGGATCCGGTTGTTGGTGCCATTTTATGTGCCCCCCCCTTTCAAGGGCAATCAAGGAACAAAATGGCCACCCCTTTGAAGCTATTGGGAAAAATGGCCACCACCATCATGTAGGCAGGACAAAATGGCTGTCTGGCCCTCAAAGCTGACTGAGAGAGCATGACCTGGCCCTGGACTTGAAAAGGTTGGGAACCTCTGACATATATGAATTCAGAGAATATGGGAAACAAAGAACTCACAGTCTTAATTCAGGAGGGTAAATATGACTTGGCGGGGATAACTCGAGCTTGGTGGGAAGAGTCTCGTGACTGGGATACAGCAATTGAAGGATATAAATTGTTGAAAAGAAGAGAAAGAAAGCCGACTGAATACGACCATCTTGAGAGCAAAAGCAAAGGCCGCAGGTGCTTTCAGTACATATCTACAACTTTTATTACAAGAGGCAAACAGACACAAATGATGAGGCCCTCCTGTCTCCAGGGAGCAGAGTTGTATATAAAGCTTTAGCCAAGAAAGTGCTAGAATACCTCTTGCCCCCTTTACAGGGGCAGGAAGTATTAACCAAGGTGCTACCTATTGCACCTTTTCTCCCCCACCCACCTTCCCCCCATCAATATGAGAAGAACGCTGAAGAATGGGCAGGTATAACAAGAAGCTACATCACCCTCCCTTCGTTCCCCAGGGTGCTGACACCGCCCAGGCTTCTTGAATGGGAGGCATTTCGAAGATACAGGGGGAGAAAAAGAAAATCCCTTACCCACCCACACAATGGCATTCGACGTCCTTTTAAAAGGACCCAGAGAGGGAAACACATTTTAACCCATTTCCTCCCCTTGTGCCACCTGCAGCCACCTACCCCCTTCCAAAGGCTGCAAGGCTTCACTCCCTGCCATAGTAGAGATCATCCAAATATCCAAAGTGTTTAAGAGGCTACGCCATGGCAGGGCTTCGGGTGCTGAACTTCGCTTGCTCTAATCACGCCGAAGGTTCTTTAGCCGTTCCTCCAAATCAGCATCTGCATCAGCAAGAGCTGCCGATGAGGCGGCTTCCGCTTTCTTCCCTGCCGCCACACTCAGAGAACCACCGGTGGATGGCAGATCTGCAAAGAGGAAGGTAAAGTTTTAGGTGGTGCAGTATTTCTCCCCTTTATATTTATAGGTAAAAGTAAAGGTTGCCCTAGCTTGAAAGCCAATCATATCCAACTAGGATTCAGTGCTCATCTCTGCTTATAGCCAAAGAGCCAGTACTGTCTGCATCTGCAGATGTTTCCGAACTGCTAGGTTGGTAGGAGCTGGGACAGAGATGGAAGCACACTCTGTCATGCAGTACTCGGGTCATGAACTGCTGACCTTCCAGTCATCAAGTTGAGCGTATTAACCATTAACCATCAATATTGCAGTTGGCCATATCCAATAAAAGGCAACAGCAGCTCACACAAAACAAATACTGAGCTGCTTAAATATTGTGTGTGGTATATAGACATTTAGCCTTCGATCAGAACAATAAGGTTCTTGGAGACCGTGTATGTCAAGGGCTACTTGATTCCCACATCGAGCTAGGCCAGCAATCAGTTCCCTAGAGATGCTAGGGGGGTTCTTCTTAAACGTCCAAGTCAGTACCTGAAATTTAAAGGCTCACTTAACTGCTTGATTCTTGCCAATAACCCAGCCTGTCCTGTCTGACATCTGCATAGTTCTGTAAGATTCACACCAGCTATGGGCTCTTGCCTTTACCATATCACTCCTAGTTGCCACTTAGATACTCACTAGATAGCTCATCGGTCAGCGTCAGACCCAGTTCATCCAATACCTGGGAGACAACAGCATCACTGTGCACAAAAGGAAAAAAACATCAGTTTTTAATCTGGGAAAGATACATGTATCTGCACATTCTGTGTATCTGCACATTCTCTCAATCCCCAAACATAAATTTCCTGTATGAGAGTCAGAGCAAACGGATACATTTGTTTTTGTTCAATGTAACTCTGGATTTCAAAACAAGGAAAAACAGGGCACCTGAAATCAAGTACCACTGCCCAAATCTGTTCCATGTAATCCCTTTCATTTATCTCTGGCTCTACAAACATGTCAATTTATCTCAATCTGCAGTGTCACACACAGTCAAGCATATAAAAACCTGTATATTTATTTATTTATATTTAAATTTGTTTATTGCCCTCCTCCCAAAAGGGACCCAGGGTGATTTACAACAATTATAAAATCATTTTTAAAGATTAAGAACTCTAAAAACGTTTAAAAACTTGGTATTAAAAGCCAAAAATTACAACACAGGCATACTGGGGTCAAACCAACCAATTGGCTGGGGAAATTGCACCATCCACTTCCCAGGCCAAACCTGCCAGCCAGGTTTTCACTCCTTTTCTAAAGGGCAGCAACTCCATCTGCAGGCGTAGTTCTATTGGCAGGAGGTTCCAAAGGGCCGGAGCGGACACCGAGAAGGCCCTCCTTGTCATGCCAGCAAGGTGCGCCTCTCTGGCTGATGGCACAACCAGAGAGCCTCTCCCGTGCGCTCTTGTGGGATGGGCAGATGTCCTTGGGACAATGCGGTCTCTTAAGTATCCTGGTCCACTACCATGTAGAACTTTAAAGGTAATAACCAGCACCTTGAATTGCACCCGGAGGAAAACTGGGAGCCAGTGCAGCTCCTTCTGCAGCGGTGAAGCTTGGGCATAACGCCCGCATCCCACCACTACTCGTGCAGCCGCATTCTGGACCAGCTGAAGCCTCCGAATGGTCACCAAGGGCAGCCCCATGTAGAGCGCATTACAATAATCAAGTCTGGAGGTGACCAAGGCATGAGGTACAGAGATAAAAGTCACAAGAGAAAGCAATCATTTCTGAGTTCTCCAGGTCATTCTGTTGCCTCATTTAGAAGAATGCTACACATAGATATGAACAGAAGCATTTCTCCCCATCCCATCCAGAATTCCCTTTAAGAGCATGGTGTGATGTCCCTAGATTTCATAAGGGTAAGCCAGAAAATTGATGCAGAGGTTGCTGCAACCATGAGCAAGGAAAAAGGCTCTGCGACATGATGCTCCATTCTAGCTCTCGTGCGCTCTACAGAAGTTATCAGCTAAGAAAAGAGAGGATATGCACCCCAACCACTTCTTACGCACTTTACTTCTCCCCTGCCCCCAAGACCCATCATTTCACACACCTTTCCTCCTCATCTTCCTCATCCCCCATGGCATCATCAATGGCATCATTCATCATCTCCTCCTTCATTTCCATTATCTCAGACTGCTTCTCAAACTCCATCATGATCTTCTGGATCTGGGGCAACTTCAGCTAAAAAGAGCCAGAGAAGCATGTTACTGTAACATCCCAGAAAGATAAAGATATTGACCTACCTTCTGTACACTGAATACAATCTCACAGTTTAACATGGGCCATTCTTGACAGGGTGGGGAAGGTGAGACTCTAACAGGCACAGACAATGCATTAACATTTATTTAAAGTAGCAGTAATTGAAAAGGCCTTGGTACAAACATCCCTAAACTGTTCACATCCATTTCACTCAGTCCTCCCTATGAGCAGGAGTGGGACTACCATGTAATTTGCTGGTGTATAAGAACCACATTTCCCCTCCTTAAAATACACTGGGAAATGGAGTGCGTCTTATACTGTATATAGTAGCCTACAGTGGACTATTTTGCTAATAATGGGATGCATCTTATACTCTGATGTGTCTTATACACTGGCAAATATGGTAATTCTAGGTTACAGCTACCATGAACCCTTACTATTGGCCAACGTTGGTTGAGGCTTCCAAGAATTGAAATTCAAAATATCTGAAAAATCAAATATTTTCCACTTTTGATTTACAACTAACATGAAAGGCTCCAAAAGCAACTTTTTACTGAAGGCAAGATTGGTGCGGTGCCATGACTGGAGATAGGAGAAAATACACTCCATCGAAATCACTACACACATTTCTGGTTTCTTGTCATGAGTCAGACTCAATGCAAGTTTCCTCGGAAAGTTTTTTTATTGGGAGTTTTTCCTTAGCCAGCAATTATCTGTCTAAACAAAGGGTTCACAACATTTTCACACCAAGGGACAGACATGCCCCCGACACGCAGCTGCAGGGGCCGGAGGTGTGGTCGCCCCAATGCTTATATTTTTGGCAGTGGTAATCGCATCAGTTTTGCGGCTTCATGCACAGTCTCCACCGCTTTCCACAGCAGCAGGAGGCTTTGGAGAACAATATCGCTCCATTTTGGGGGTTTTCCGCCGCTCCTCTGTGGTGCTTCGGCAGGGAAAGCACGCCAGTTTGCAACTTCCTGGTTCCGTGGTGTGACCCCAGGCGCTGACGTAAGCTCCACCCAGCACCGGAAGTCACCAACCGGCGCACTTTCCCTGCTGAAGCACCACGAAGGAGTGGGAAAATCCCAAAACAGAACGATATTGCGTCCCAATGTCTCCCACTACCGTGGGAAGCAGCGGAGACTGTGCACACAGCCACAAAACCAACGTGATTCCCACTGGCATGGTAAGTGACGTATTTCAACTTCTAGGGGTAGGGGCAGGTCTAGAGGTGCCCAGATGGCCACCATGGGCCAGATTAATGAGATGCACAGGCCAGATTAGGCCCACGGGCCGGGGGTTGGGAATGCCTGCTCTACACTGTTCATATTCTTCCAATCAAAGTTTCATTTACATAGCTAGATAACATACTTTGGAGGACCACATCTTTACATCAATTCTGCAACATGTTCAACCCCTGCAGCAGAAGTTTGCAATCTTTTTGAGCTGGGGGCCGGGTTACAGCCCCTCAGACAGCTTTGGGGGCTGGATGGCCATTTTGCCCTTCCTCACACGCATTTTGCCCTTCCTCACACTGCCTCCACCACACGCAGTTCCTGGTGTGGTGGAGGCAGTGAAGAGCCACGTGAAATGGTGTCGCAGGCCACGTCCAGCCTGCAGGTTGAGAATCCCTGCCCTGCAGGAACAAGAAAATAGAAAGCTCCCTTTTATTATAGACCATTTCTCTATTTAATCAACTTCTGTCTATTCTGATTGGCACTACATCTCCAGGGTCTTAGGAAGCAGCCTTCCCCATCACTTCTTACCCAGTGACTAAATCCAAAATCTTCTGCACAAAAGTCAAATGTTACAAATTTAACTATTTAATTTCAGCAAATCTCAAATCCTGCCCGCAGACTATGTATTCTTCCCTCCCCACTATGGAAACTTCATGCCAACCCACCTGTCTATTCATGGTGGCCATAGCTTTGGTGACACCTTTCATTGCCTGGGCCATCGAGTTGTTAGATTTGAGGGTCTGTATTTTGAGGGACACTGCTTGGATGTTGGCCCGCATCATGATGAATTTCTTAACGTAGCGTCTTGTCCGCACAAGGTCTTTCGCCATGATCTTCACTGCATCCTTACATGGGATGAGAGACAGGTTAGAGATGCAAGATGCATAACGTTCATGAATCAATTATGTATCCCTCTTAAGCTCACCATCTGCCCCTGTTTGGCCATTTTCTTGATGTCAGCAATTATCTTCTTTTCTTGGCCTTCCAGTTTCTGTCGCTCACGGTCCAACTCTCGCATGGCACGGTTCAGTAACCGCTGGTTTTGCCGCAGCATTTCCTCCGGAGTCTTCCGGCGTCCAAAGAGTAGATCCATCTTGACAGAATTATCTGTCTACAACTGTTAAGAAATCAGAAAATGGGAGGCTTCAAACAGTTGTATTCTCCATATGTAAATTTAGATTACCACACTATAGCACCACATCATCATCATCATCATCATCATCATCATCATCATCATCATCATCATCATCATCATCATCATCATCATCATCATCATCATCATCATTATTATTATTAAAGTCAGAAATTGTTCTGTGTTGAAAGGATTTTTGTAGGAGAAACTCTGTTCAGGGGATGCCCAAATGAGGTTCCTTTCATGTCCCCAAGAGCTAGGACAGAGACAGATGCTCAATCCATCATGCAGTACCTGGGTCTCGAACTACCGACTTGCTAGCCTTCGAGCTAACAAGGTGAAAAATGGGTGGCCATGAAAAGTACAAGCTAATGATGACTATATCACAGTGGGCACTAAGAAGAACCAGGGAAAGAGATTAAATGTGTCCAATCATTAAAGCTGTGATTTGGGCCATCCATCTTTCTGGAAGTAACAATATACACACATAATACTTTCATTTTGCTAGAAGAGTTGCTTCGCTATTAGCTTTTGTTCTTTGTAATTGTAATACCTTGGATAACGCTAAGACTTGGTTCCACCAGTCTTGGTGTTATTCGATTTTCAGTGTTATCCGATGCATGTTAAAAACCTATGGGATGGATCGGATAACGTTAAAGCTCCATAGAGATACATTGTAACTGCACAGGCTTTAGCGGTTGTTATCCGATCCATCCCATAGGATCTTAACGTTATTCGATCCAATTCTCCTCCCCAGATTACTTAATGTTATGGGATTTTAGGGTTATCCGAGGTATTACTGTAATGCCAACAGAATGATTACAAATGTAAAAAACAACTGGTACATGGATTTGTTCAGTGGAAAGAGTTTATAACAAAACACTGCACGGGTAAATTCAAATTGGCACAGTGAAACAGCAAAAGTGGCAGACTGGGGCCGCGATCCGAATTCCAAGTGTTACCAATCTGGCAGGTTTGCACAACACCCCTGTAGAGTCTCATTCTTGGCAAGATAAATATGTTCATGCCAAAATACCACAATCTTTGAGGAGGCTCTTTGAACTCATTCAAGAGGAAAGTAATCTATAAGTCTAAAGGTCTCCCTTGCTTGAAAGCCAATTGTGTTATTTATTAGTGTGTCCAACTCTAAGGTGTGATATGCTCAGCTCCATTTACAGCCAAAGATCTAGCGCTGTCTGTGTCTTTAGAACGTTAACTATGTATATATAGGTAAAGGTTGCCCTTGCTCGAAAGCCAGACATATCCGACTCTAGGGTTCAGTGCTAATCTGTTTACAGCCCAAGAACCAGCACTGTCTGTGTCTGCAGAAGTTTCCGTGGACATGTGGCAGGCATGCCTTGACACCTGAGTGGTACCTATTTATCTACTTGCAATTTGTTTTCAAACTGCTAGGTATGCTCAGAGTTAAGGAATAGCAACATTAGTACTTAAGATTAATAATGTTACAACTATTACTGAGCTTATGATAAACCAGGGATTTTGAACCTGTGGCCCAGATGCAGCCCATGGCACCATTTCATTGGGGGGGGGCACCACCTCCACCACACCAGGAAGTAACATGTGGCAGAGGAAGAGCAAAATGGCTGTCTGGGCCCCAAAACTGTCTGAGGAATTGTGACCCGGCCCCTGGCTTTAAAAGGTTGAGAACTCCTGCGATAAACAAAGTCCATCCATGTGGCCAGTCAGAAATTTAAAAAAAAATGCAGGAAGAAAACGATGCCTTTTCAGGTCACTTTAAAAATCAAAACTTAGCAAGCTTTCGTAGTTCACAACTACCCCTTCAGGCTAACGTAGCATGGAGTGTGTCAGTCTAGCCAGCCATATTCTTAGATGTAAAAATGTGAGATCAGCAGGAACAAACAGCTTATCTCTTTTACAATTTAGAAAAAGGAAACCAGGCTTTTCATTTTTCCCATCCCCCGAAATGGCTCTAGCTATGAGCCTATGCCAGGAATTCTCAACCTTTTTATCTCAGGGGCCGGGCCATGCTCAGTGGTGGGATGTCAAAAATTTTACTACCCCACCGTGATGTCATCACAGTGTGGGTGGAGCTAACATCATGATGTCATGTCATGGGCAGGGCCAAAGGAAAAAAATACTAAATACTAAAAATAGGGAGCTTCAGGCTATAGGGAGCTTCAGGCTAGCAGCTTCTCTTCCTCCTCCTCGTTTGGGAGGACAGCAAAGAGGCCGTGCATATGTGCCAAGCACTAGAATATGGATATGTTTTTAGGTCTATGCTGTTAGCCGCCAAGAGTCAGGCTTGCTTGATTGGGGCGGGATAGCAAGTGTGATAAATAAATAATAATAAATAGGCGTGCATGCACATCAAGTGCTTGGCATGCATGCGCAGTGGGGTAACCAGTGAAAAGGTAAGCCCCGAAGGTGGTTCCCCCCAAAAGCTGCTATAGGTTCTCTGGGACACTGGGAAAAGTTACTACCGGTTCTGGGGGGGGCACATGAAATGGTGCCCGGGCCACATCCGGCCCCCGGGCCGGAGGGTGAGAATCCCTGGCCTATGCTGTAGCACTAGTGGCAACAACACAAAAGCCAATAGCCAGGAAGGGTGGGAAGAACTGAGTGAATGACTGACCCACTAACCACCCCACCATGTTGCCCTCAAACCCACTCCCCAGCACTTTTCCCGTCCAGACTCCAAAATATTCTCTCCCCACCCCCACCCCCACCCCCTTTGGCTAGATTTCACCCCCTAAAACTCCTCTCACCTTATCACGGAACGATAGTAAGACTCGAGTCCCCCCCCCCGAAAAAGACCCCCAACCGTATCCGCACATGAGCCCCCAAAGTAACCTCAGTGTCGGCCTCCCTACCCAGCCTCCGCAACAGCACCTCCTTGTTATTTCCTCCTCTCTCTCTCTTCTTCCTCCTTTCGCCCAGTGACGTCAAGAGGGCGTATCCTCTGACGTCAGGGTCACGTGGGGCGGAAAGCAGCCAGACCACAACAAGTCTAGTGGTTGCGGAGTTGGGGGAGGGGGGGGACCGGAAATCGGGAAGAGGTGGATCATAGAGTGAGGCGAGAGGGGAAGCCTAGAGAGTCACGCGCCGTTCGTTGGATTTGTCTACTCTTCCGGTTTCCGGGAGGGAACGTGTGCGCAAGAGCTTGGAAAATGGTAGAGGGATGGTTTCAAATCAGGGATTCGCAGCTTGCGGGCCATTTCATGTACTCCTCCACCGCACCATGTGGTGGAGGAAGGGCAAAATGGCCATCCTCAGGGTCCCCTCCTCAGCTATCTGAGGGAGCGTGACCCAGCCCCTGGCTTAAAAAGGTTAAGAACTCCTGTTAAAAATGCTCTATATAGCTCACTTCCTTTTTTTAAAAAATATCCCCTGGCCTAGAAGACGAAGAGATTGTTCCACAATGAAGCGCCTTAATTTTATTTTAGGTACATCTCTCACTCACACACACACATATAAGAAAATAAAGGATAATGTAATGCAGTTTTTAGCCTGCGTCTTTTAGATTTTCAGGGATGCCCATTCATTCATAGCTCTTCACTTCTCTTCCTCAGAGCAAACATTCCTAGGTGAAGACAGAACAAAGCATTTGTGCAACATCTTGCTTCCTGCCAGTAACGCCATTCTTCCAGAGAGCTCTCCATGTCAAGTGCAAAAGCAGAATTGCTCACTATCCTGATAGTCACACTATCCACCATCCAACTACACTGGGGTTTTCAGGAAAAGTTCAAAACAAGGCCAAAGATTTCTCGCTTCTATGCCAGGCTTTGTCAAAAGGAGAGCATACATTTTACCCGCCTTTGGGAAAGTTTTCATTTCTTCAGTGGTGAGGGGAAATATACATCGCTAAAGCTACCAGTTACCAACATGTGCAAGAAATTACTAGCCTCCATTTCCTAGAGGTACTTGATAATTTATCTTTTAGAATCGTTAATTGGCAAGAGTGTACGTCTTATGAACTTGACAATCCATCCCTTCACTCTGGAGTGCATTACTTGTGTTCATACGATGCAGGAATTGCTAACTTGTAAATTTTTGATTTGCTGAGACACTGTTATCTCTGAAGGCATTCCACAGAAGCACTTTCAAAGCATTTTCTTCTAAAAATACAGTACTCCCACACCACTATATCAATCACATTTCAACAGTGGTTGACAGTACTTCATTCATCCCCAGTAGCTGTTCTAAAAATGAGTATACTAATGCAACCGGACCTCAGGAAATAACAGCACAGCTACAACAAATGACAAACTTTTATACAAGCAGAATCTACTCAGAATGCAGGTCTGCTTGGCCACACTTACCTGCATTTGGGAAGTAGGTATGTTCACAAGGTGAAAAATAAGATTTGCTAAATTAACAGGAAAACACCAATTTTTTAAAAGTATTTAGACTGAAAACTTGTATACAATGAAATCCTGCTTTACGGAATTCGTTCCGCAGGGTTTTCCTTATTGCAAAAAATACTTAAAACAAAGTGCCCATGGGATTGCATTGCAGTTTCCCATAGAAATGCACTGAAAAACAAAGTTCCTTAAAGCGAAGCGTGGTTTCCCACAGGAATGCATGGGGGGGGACCATTCTGGGGGGAAATCGGTTAAACAGGGCATCATTTTCAATGGCGAGTTTTCTGTAATGCGAGGCATCTGTAAAGTAGAATTTCACTGTACTTACCTGGAAGGAAACCATACTCAGTATAGCATAACTTACTTCTTAGTTAGCAGGTATACGATTGTGGTGGCAATATGCCATTTTCAGACAACATCAAAAAGCAACTTCTACTTAGTGATAACATTTCCAAAAAAATAATTTTTTAGGGAGCTTTTCCAAATATAAGGACTGAATTGCATCTTTCAAATAAAGGTCGTTTCTGAAGCCTCTCTTCAACTCATCTCGTCTTTTATGGATCATTTCCCATTTCCAGCAACAAACAGGCAGGGGCTTGGATGATCAGAAACTGGGTCCACAGAAGGCTCTACTGCACAAGGCATGCTCACTGATATCCTCTTTCCCTTCTCCTCCCAACCACCACCACCGCTAGGGGGAAAGGAAAGAGTAAACAAGAGAGGCGAGGGGCAAACTGAGTGCGCTAGCATTCCCCTTTAATAACCCAACACACTATAAGTACAGTGGCTTGATTTTGGCCAAGGGCTTGCAGGAGTCACTGGAGAGGCAGAGAGAGTTCATTGCCAGGTAGGCCCTGGGTGGACACAGCGGACACAGCACAGCCCTGGTTACATGTTTATTACTACTTATTAGCATTGTTTGATTTGGTTGCTGTTGTTTCTTTTTATTTTTCCTTAAAAACCAGACACACAAGTGAGTTGATCCTAAAAGGAATATTCCAGGACTGACCCAGCCTCCCCAGAGCCACAGGGCCCAAGGCAGGGTGAAGAGGGCAGGGCATCATCCCCCGCCCTCCCTTGGCCTTCTAGACTCACCCAGCCCCTGGGAACCTCCCCCATACAATAAATAGTTATGATCCAAACCCTTAGTGCCCAGGAGAGGAGGATTTTAGGAGGGGCAAGTGGCCTGCAGATCACACAGCGGAATGACACCACACTACAGGCAAAGGAATGCCAGAGTGCAGAAGGAACCTTCTGTTCTTAGCAGCAAAACCACAGCCCCATGAAAAAAGGCAGATGGGCCACCAGCAGAGAGGGGGTCCCTCGTACCCGGGGGGGGCAGGTGGCAACCCCAATGCAGTGGGTTGGGTAAAAAGCAGCAGCAACCTGACCCCTCAACCCCACAGCAGCACACAGGGAGAGTGGTGAGAGAGGTCAAGAGGGATCTGGTGAGGCAGTGGCTGCCCAGGCCCCGGGGTGGCCAAGGGAAGGTTAGAAGGCGAGCAGGTGGGGTGAGGCGGGAGGAAGAGGATGGAAAGGGGGCCCTGCCAATTTCTGACTCCTGCGCCCCCTCCCCCTTGATGGCTGAAGGCAGCGGGTGTTGGCAGAGTCCCTTAGGAGAGCTGGAAGGAAGATGAAGAAGGGACAAGGGGTGGGCAGGTTTGTGCCCGGAGCTGGTCAGTTCTATTTGAGGCAGCGTTCAAAGTAGGTGGAGCCGATGTAGCCGCCCCTCATTGAGCGCTGGACGTTCTGCTCAAACAAGCGTCTGTTGTTCTGGAGAACTTCAGCAGCCTCTTTGTTCAAGGGGTCTTCGGGGTTTGGCTCCTACAGAGGGAAGAGAATGCAATAAAATGTCAAGAGGGGCTGTGGTTCCTTAAAGCCTAAGGTGTCCATAGAATCAACACATTGGAAGGGGCCTTTTAGGCTATCCTCCTGCTCAATTCAGGGATCTGAATCAATGCTGATCTGGCACATGGTTGTCTAATTCTCTCTGGAATGCTTCCAGTGTCAGAGTGTTCACCACCTCTTGCAGCAATTGGTTCCACTGCCATACTGCTCTAACTGTTAAGAAGTTATTCCTGATATTCAGCTTATATCTGGCTTCCTTTAGTTTAGCCTCTTAGTCATTAACCACCTTTATTTCACAACAAAAGTGCAGAATTTGGCACTTGTCAGAGAATTCTGTGCATTGACAATAAGCTTAAAAGGTCATCAGTGGTTATCGTACACTGAAGTCTCAGAAAGTGGGACTGAACCATTAAATGACTGGCAGTTGGTCTAATTATTTCCGCCTCCATCACGATCACCAAGAGCAAAAGAAATTGCTCAAAATAAATAAATAACATGCAATGATAAGACCACGTTTCATATAAAGAACTGTTCAGCGTCATGACAGCCTTGTTCATGCTCACATTTCACCTGCTGTAACTGCTGCCCAAAAACTTCACGGCAGAACTATAAGGTTCCAAAACTGAGATATCTGCATCCTACGTATCATCACCACAAAGAACATTATGAAATGTCCAGCAGGAGCTATAACAAAAGGATTCAGATTCCATACTGAGTTTACTACCAAACAGAGTTTGTACTAACAGTGATAATGGCTGAACAGGAAAAGATTTTCAAAAGACAAAGATGAGAAAAAGTAGGGAAGAATGAAACAGGGAGTATGAATTAAGAGTAAACTGCACAAAAAAGAATCAAAAGAAAAGCTCCCCTTTGAAATTCAGTCATTTACAAGAAGCTTCATTGCTGAAATATTCACACCTTATCTTAGAATACCATCTGAAATTATCTGTGTGTGTTCCGCATCAAACTATATATCATGGTCCGCCTAACCAGCAGGCAACATGATATCCAAATGGCTAAAAAACCGCATGCAGATGGACTTGACTTCCCAGGTCCATTTGCATGTGCAGAATGTCATCATGGAAGATGTCTACCAAAGCACTGAATCCTTGCTGACCTTTGTACTTTATACACTTATATTTAGACATGGGGTTCTCAACCTTTTTAAGCTGGGGGCTAGATCTCACAGCCTCAGGCTGTTTGAGGGCTGGAATGGTGTGTCCCCATTATTCAGATTCATTGGTAGACACTCCCCTACTTACTGGTCTAGAGGAGCTGTCGGTAATGGACACACATACCCGGCAGCAGCCACCGGGAACACTGCTTCCAGCAGCAGCGGTGGAAGTGGTGGCTGGAGCAAGGACACAGGCTAGTTGATTTGGCACCATGGGAAGGATCTGGCCCGTGGATTGTAGGTTAAGAATCCCCAGGTTAGACGCATACAACTGATATTATTTTATTTTTCTATCCTTTTGAAATTGGTATTACTGTACTCTTGTATACAAGCATTTCAATTTACTATTTGGCACCATAACAGTGTAAAAATATAAATTTAATGCTCTTTTTATATCACATGTAGTTTATATTACATCTGTTTGTTATAGATAGATAGATAGATAGATAGATAGATAGATAGATAGATAGATAGATAGATAGGTAGGTAGGTAGGTAGGTAGGTAGGTAGGTAGGTAGGTAGGTAGGTAGGTAGGTAGGTAGGTAGGTAGATAGATAGATAGATAGATAGATAGATAGATAGATAGATAGATAGATAGATAGATAGATAGATAGATAGATAGATAGATAGATAGATAGATAGATAGATAGATAGATAGATAGATAGATAGATAGATAGATAGATAGATAGATAGGGAGAGAGAGAAAGAGAGAAATACTGTAGAGATATATAGATAGATAGATAGATAGACGCACACACTTTCAGACTACTGTGTGTTGCCATCATCATTACATGATTTGCCAGTAGGTAATGCAACTACAAATAGCTGTAAGGTCACCTTTGCTCAAAAGGCAGTCATATCCGACTCTAGGGTTTAGTGTTCATCTCTGTTTATAGCCAATGCCCCAGTGCTGTCTGTGTCTGCAGACATTTCCATGGAGATGTGGCAGGCACGACTAGACACTAGAAAGCAGAGAATGCTGTTTATCTTCCCACCTAAGTGGGACCTATCTATCTACTTGCAATTTTTTGCTTTCAAACTGCTAGGTTAGCAGGAGCTGGGACAGAGACAGGAGCTCACTCCTTCTTGCAGTACTTGGGTCTTGAACTGCTGACCTGCCAACCTTCCAGTCATCAGGTTCAGCATCTTAACTACTAAGCCACCACAGTCCAGAGAATCCTCTTAAAATCTATAAAAAGAATTATTATAATAGTCTGCAGGTATAACTGCCTCAGTCAATAATGATAACTACAGGAAATAACAGTTGTCACTAGCCATCTCTTCCATTATTCTGGAGCCCTGCATCCTTCCTGACCTACTGAAGACATGCAGTAGAGACACTTCAGAGAGACACTTAAGACCTGCCTTGTGACATAATACACTAACTGAGGGAGACTCATCATCTGACAAAAACTTGTCTCCCAAGAGAAAAACAGTACACTATGCCCTCCACCTAAACTGCAAGGCAAGCAGAGGTGTTTCAAATGATCAGCGCCCATGACCTCAAATGCTCTCCTGTATCTCACTTTACCCAACCAGAGCTGCAACCCAATAACCAGATCAACTTCAGCTTCTCCATCTTTGGGAGTAAACAAATGATTTATCTTATTCAAGAAGGGGGAAGGAACAGCCCTATGCCCCACCTTAAGTTAGGCTCCAAAGCAGACATCAGCAAAACACAGCAAAGCCTAGTGTACTCTGAACAAGGAGGAAAAATTACTGGCTAACATTACATCTTGAAAGATACACAGAAATGGGGCTTAAAAATCAAGAGCCCATAAGAACACAGCAATGAATCTAGAATGTGCCTGGTGGAGCACAATACAGTACAAGCACATGTGTAGCAGACTAGGATGTGTTTCTTTCAGTTACTATACACACACACAGCTTTGGCTTAATTTAAAAAGTTATATTGAGTTCCACTTAAAAATACACTGGTTTTTAAAATGATAAACAAATGCCATATGCATTATAATACAAACATAATGTAAACCATACCACTTTAACCTTAATTTTCTTTGTAGAAGAATGATGAGGCTTAAATGTGTGATATGTGTGCATTGGCACAATAGGTTGGAGCATATATTTAATGTACAATCTGTGAATATTTATACCAACTGACAAAGCAGAATTAAAAACTCACGAAGCCACATATACACCTCCATCACTCCTTTCTACAGAAAAAAAATCACATTGGTTTTGTCTGCATTTGCTGTTCCTTTAGTAAAGGACTCTACAATAGAATCTGGACTAGTTTCAAAAAAAACTGTGGTATGAGGAAATGCTATAGAATTCAACTGCAATACAGAAACACCAACCTTGCCCCGAAAATTTCTGGGCATAAAGAGCAATCCAGATCCCCTATAAAGATGCCCTCTCTTGCTTTCGATCTGTTTGCCAAGGAATATGGACACCTATTTTCTATGCTGCGCTCTGTTCAGCAACTACCAGCTTTTCCATGTAAACCATCCTCAGCACTTGGTATTCAAGTAATCTTCCTTAATTTCACAAATCGCTATTGAAAATATACAAAAACTGAAATCCAAGGAATAATTTCATGGACGTAAGCCCCACTAAACACAACACAATTTAACTTAGAATGCACAGACACAGAACTGCTCTAAGATTCCAAGGCACAAAAGACACAAAATATCACAAGACCAGATGTTTTCAAATTATGCTCCTGGGTACTATCGTCATGGCTCCATTTTGTTGCAAACAGATGTTCAAGTTGCTATAGCTACAAATTAGCATGCATGGTGATGTGGAAAACAAATATATTTGAAGGTTAGAACTAGATTTAGGGTAGTCTCCATGGATATGTATGGGCAATCACATCAGTTACACTTTCCAAAGGCCCCCCAACATGGTGGTTCACCAATGCTGTTAGATTCACAGCTATGCAAAGGCAAATCCCATCTCAAGTTATTCTTCCAGGCTGGCAGACATAACAGCACACACGTCCTACTCAAACACAGCTATATAAAGCTGTCTTTACCTCACACTCCCTCTGTCTCACACTCAACGCCCACAAAATCTTCAGGAGCATACTGTATTCTACCTTCTCACCGTTTTACACCCACACAGGCTGAGTGTAGATGGGTGGGAAGTCAGATTTCTGGAAGGCACAGCTGTCCCAATGCTCCCCCTCCCCTTTCCTTGTACTTTCCTATTTCAAATATACTCACCAAGAAGAGATACTGCAGGCCATAAATTATAGAGTTTATTGTTAGTACAGGCTTCCAATCCTCTCTGTGGGAAACAAAACAAAGAATGTAAGAAACAAAAAAGCAACTCAATGATGACAAGAGTGCAGATCTAGGGTAAATGTAAAGTAATATCCCATTCTACCAAAGATAAAGCTTGTTTGCAAAGAGTAAGTACAGGATTTAAAAAAAAATTAGTACAGTAGAACCCCACATAATGAAAAGGCTTCATTCCACGGAACTCTTCGCTGTGTGTTTTTTTCACTGTGCGGATCAAATGGGCGATACCCCGCATAACAAAAAGAAAATGTTCATTATACAGGGTTTTCGTTAACTGGGGTATACCCTGCTTAACCGGGGGGGGACCCATATAATAGGGGGGAATCATTATGTGGGGTATTGTGATTGCCTAAAGAACACTTCATTGTATGAAATTTTCGTTATACAGGGTTTCACTGTACCACTGCTAAGCATTATAGAGCTCCAAAAATACTTGAATCTATTGTCATAATCCTCCATGCCTTCGTTTTCCCTTCCTCCCTCTTCAGCTGTATAAAAAACAACCACATCTTGTTCTTTAAGCAATCTCTAAGCTTTATGAAGACAAAATTAGGTTCTATCACTGTCCAAAAGAACAATTATTCAAAGTGGCAAAACTTCTGAAATTTTGAAGTCATAAAATAAAAAAGAAAGGGTTCTCCTCTCCCTAATCTTTTTGCTTTTTCAGAAATAGATGTGAGCTGGCCAAACTGCCAATAATGAAAGATGACACAAATTTCTGTACTGTATAACTAGCCAGTGCATGTAATTCAAAGTAGGTTGGGGCAGAGAGTAGGAGTTATCTGCATTGGAATCAACTGTGTGACTAAACAACAAAATGTTTGATATGTTGTGATTTTTGTGAGCTGCCCTGAGTTGGCGTATGCTGAGTGGGCGGCATATAAATCGAATAAAACAAATCAAATCAATCTAACTCTTCTCTTCACACCAGACCCAAACTTATCAGGGAGTAGATAAGCAGCAATTCACAAGCAATGAAGATCCTGGTGACCTCTGGTAAAATAGGTGGCACCATAAAGCAGATGAACTGCTCCCTGGATTTCAGTTTTATACATTTATATAATCATCACCCACTTTGCTCTCTTGCATAAAAATCTTCACTATTTATCTTTCTACCTTTGCCAAGAGAAAATAGATTTAAAAAACAATTCTAAAGAAATTATTTTTCCCCTCTAGAAACATTAAACAGTAACCAGGGAGGTCACAAAATTCCCTTCTAATTTGTTGTTGTTGATGGTGTTGTTATTCAGGGCCTCTACATCACTGCTCCTATCTAGTGGAAAAGAAGTTTGAGACATACAGCAATTCCAAACAGCAAAGATGGGTTACAAAAATACAGTAAAATCATGGGTTACAATGGAGATCCGTTCCAACAGCCTCCGTCAAAACGTGAAAAAATTGTAACCCGAAACATCCATAGGGATACACAGAGAATATAAAAAACATCCCAAAACAATGCCTTTAAAAATTCATAACCCAGGACAGCATTGCCATAGGATTTGCCGTCGTAAACCGCAGCAAATGTTACCCGAAGCGATTGCAGCCCGAGGCTTTACTGTATATACAAAAATAAGAGAATTAGTATCCATAATTACTACATATTTCTAAAAAGTTCAACAAAATCTGTAAGGGAATAATATCCAGAAGTGAGGATAGATTGTAGATAAGCGATTAAGACAGCAAAGCATGCTTTCTAAATACCTGAGGATATTTAGGCAGACATTGCCTTCTAGGTCTATGTTTGGATGATACACCATTGTCTCACACTTGACCTTGGGTGGGTCATGTGGGTATCCTTGTCCCACCTGAAATTGAGGTACAAGAAGGAAAGATACAGCTGTCAATAGGCTCAGAATAATAATTATTAGAAGTCACTCAACACATCCCAAATCCATGCTAAAATCTCAACATCATAACTTGGCAGGAAAAAAAATAGACCATTTGTACATAGAAGACCAACTTCCTAATTTCCTGTCATATAATTTTATGTTTTACAATTACCTTCTTCAAAGTAGTTTGCCTTAGTGATTTTGAAAGAAAAAATCCAGCCTTGAAACATTTTTCTCAACATATTAGCAGGAATAACCAAGAGTCTAAAGGCACCTGGAAAATGTACATGTTTGATTCATCATACGATATCCAGAACTGCAGCCCACTTCATCAGATGTTAAACTTGTTAGTCTTTAAAATGTTGCTACAAGACTGCTATTTTTGCTGCAGACTAATTCCCTCCTAGGGACTGCAGTGGCTCAAGTGGCTAAGACGCTGACTGGAAGGCGGCAGGACAGAATAATGCAGGATAGAATGACCTCCCATCTTTGTCCCAGCTCCTGCCAACCTAGCAGTTTGAAAGCAAAAAATTGCAACATAGCAGTTCGAAAGCAAAAAATTGTTCGAAAGCAAAAAAATTGCAAATTGATAAATAGGGATCACTTCGGTGGAAAGGTAAACAGCATTCCATGCACTCCGGTGTCTAGTCATGCCTGCCACATGACCATGGAAATGTCTGCAGAAGCAGACAGCGCTGGTTCTTCAGCTATGAAACAGAGATGAGCACTGAACCCTAGAGTCAGATACGACTGGCTTTCAAGCAAGAGTGACCTTTACCTT
Organism: Furcifer pardalis; assembly: GCA_030440675.1. Classification (NCBI taxonomy): domain Eukaryota; kingdom Metazoa; phylum Chordata; class Lepidosauria; order Squamata; family Chamaeleonidae; genus Furcifer; species Furcifer pardalis. The sequence goes on from CP126897.1 coordinate 17,717,061, forward strand.
TACTTTCCTCCTGGAAATTGAGACCAGAAGGATATCCCTAACATCTCTACTTACATAACTGATGGAATCTGTGTTTTGGAGCAACTATAATTTATTACAACCTTAGCACATTTCAGAATAATATTCAGATTAGGTATTTTGAATTTACATTTTAATAGGTTTATTTTCTCTGAAAATTATCTGCAGAATATAACAGAAGAACTACTGTATATAAAAGCGCTTCTAAATAAACAACTGAGACATAGTTGCTTCAGAGTGTCCTTCTGAGTGAATACCGTGGGAGGAATAGAAATGAATAGAACAAGGAAGTCATCCTTTTTACATGAGGTATAAATTATCTCAAGTAATCAGGAAATGAGATGTTAGCAAGAACATCTGAGAGCACCTTCTTCATTATACAGATCTATAAGCAATAGCATGGACTGCAGTCGCTCAAATGGTTAAGACACTGACTGGAAGGTGGCAGGTCAGCAGTTCAAGACCCAAGTACTGCATGTGAGTGAGCTCCTGTCTCTGTCCCAGCTCCTGCCAACCTAGCAGTTCAAAAGCAAGAGATTACAAGTAGATAAACAGGTACCACTTCAGTGGGAAGGTAAACAGCGTTCCATGCACTCGGTGTCTAGTCATGGCTGCAACATGTCCGTGGAAACGTCTGCAGATGCAGATAGCGTTGGCTCTTTAGCTATAAACAGAGATGAACACTGAACCCTAGAGTAGGATACGACTACCTTTTGAACAAGCACAACCTTAATAAGCAATAGAAATTAAACATTTATTTATTGATCACATTTATATGCCACCCTACTCACAGACAGCGCCGACTCTTCGGCTTAGAAACAGAGATGAGCACTGACCCCTAGAGTCGGATACGACTGGCTTTCGAGCAAGGGAAACCTTTACCTTTACTCACATAGCGACTCATATACCACCCTGTACCACTTAGTGCACTCTAGGGCAGTTCACAAGGTAATTAGCATTTTGCCCCAATATGCTGTGTACTCATTTTACCAACCAAGTAATAATAGAAGGCTGAGTCAACCTTGATCACCATTAGATTAGGATTGAATACACAACATCAGCAGCTTGTGGCACAACCATTGAGAACGAATGGGGTATATTAGAAGGACTGGAGGAGGCCAGATTCAAACTGCCACTTAGCCAAGTTAACTGGGTGCCAGGGACAGTCATCCATCCCCAATCCAAACCTACCTCACAAGTTTATTATGAGAACAACACACCCAAGTGAGAAGTGTGCCAATTTGAGAATCTTAAGGATGGGATAAAATTACAACTAATATCTCCCAATTTAGGCATCAAATCCAGTAGAGAGAGAAAAGGGAAATATGAACATCTGTATCAGATAACAGTTGCTAGAAACTTTGCAGGGCTTGTCTCATGAACATTAATAGTCCACAGCTGTACTTAAATCTAATTCCAAAAGATTAATCAGTTAAAAAAAAATCCTTCACCTTGACCGGAAGCAAGAACTGGCTCAAAAACTGTATTATCCTCTTTCCTTACTTCTCTCCCGCTGCAAAAATTCCTGTGGAGTTCCTAATTTCTAATAATGGTTTGGCTCAATTAATTCCAAAAGAAGGGGGAAGCCAACGTCTAAATAATTTTTTATTTCACTATAAAAACCTCACGTTAAATGCAATCCAAGATGTTGAAAGGCTACAACCCAACATTTTTCTTCATTCACATCGTTTGGCTGAGAAATGCTGCTTGGCACAAGTGGCTTTGGAAACAAGAAATATAAATCTACCTTGGATTTTTTATTGGCAACTTTGGCCAAGATTGTTTTAATAAATAAAGAGGGTCAGGAAAATATTTACCACAAAAAAGGGTGGTCTAGGAATCCCAAACATCAAAAACTACTATAATGATTTCCAATTAAAAAGACTGATAAAATTTTTAACAATGAAAACATTAAATTGTAAAGAAGTGGAATTAAAAGAATGCAAACACATAGGTAATAGTATTTCTCTAGAGGATCAAGTGGAAACATCAAAATGAACAAGAAGATGGCGAAGAATATGTTGGTTACATGGAATAAACTTAAACAAAAATTAGTCCCTGGAATCTCCCAAATAACAGAGATACAGGAAATAAAATTATGTTCATTAAAGGTGTTAGGACATTTTTCTTTGTGGTGTATTGTACAAAGATTGCTGCCCAATGGAATAGTAATGCTTTAAGGCTCTGCAAGTGTTTTAAACACAGGTGTTCATAATAGAGCCTCAAACTGATTGTCCGGCTGTGCATGCCTCGTCTACGTGCCCCATTAACAGCCCAGATGTGGCTGATTAGAGAATCTGCCCAGCAACACCAGGGTATAACTGTGGCCCTCTGGCAAGGGTCTACTGGAAGAGGTTATCATACGGATGAGGCTGTCATACTGAAGAGAAGGACAGAGCTACGGAGAGACTGCTGAAGGAGGTTGTGCTGTTGATGAGAGTTTTTCCTCAACTGAGAAGGAAGAACTGCTGAAGATTACCAGGACTCTGTGCATGCTCTTGGGATTGGAGCCAACAGAGGAATCCAAGCTGTGTACCAACTGTGGGGCTTGGAGAGAGAGAGACTGTTGTATATAGACCTGTGTATGTCTGTCTTCCCCTCACTGTTAAGTAAAGCGCACCTTTTCACTGAAGGCATATGTGTGTGTGTGTTGTTGCACCTAAAAGCTTTCGCTGCGTAACAGCTTAAAAGTGCTACTCTGCTATCGAGACACACATATCGCTAGGGAAATCCCTGACAAAAGGTAGACGAGGATGTTAAATTAACATTGATAGAGCACAGGATCAAATTATTAAAAGATTGAGATAGAGTCGTGTAAAGACCGCAAAAACAAACAGGAACTTTAGAGCAAATTAAAATTAAACTGGTTTACAAGGATAAAGATGGAGGCTTGGACCGAAAATATAGAAAAAGATTCGGGAATGGGAGAGACTGACAAAATTTGAAAATTACATTAAGGAAGTAAGGGAAGATTTATCTAAGTTAAAGGGGATGTCAATTCTAAACCATGAAGGGATGGTAAGTGTAGACATCTCTGGCCATCAGGTATTCTGAATTTACAGCTTCCAGTGGCCATACTAGGCAGGGTATATGAGAACTCCAGGGCAGAACATTTGGTGCCCTACAAATTCCTGAAGTGAAATAAATACTTCAAGATACCCCTAGAAAACTATTGATTTGTACAGACACTGTGCTATGATTATGCAGTACATTAAAAATAATCAGATCTCCTTAAATATTTCTTAAGTTAATATCTATTTGTTTGTAAGCCACAGTTACAAAGAAATGCTTGAAAACGCTGTCTGCATACTCACAAACAAAACCCCCACCCCCAGAACCTTTCTCAAGTGGAGCTGTCAAGTTTGACATCCTTATTATCTCTTCACTCCAACCCATTCCCTTGGAAAATATCAATTCAAGCACTGCAATATTTTTAAAGTCAGGTGCTCTTCCAAAAAGGTAAACTATAGGCAATACCAAAATGTCCAGACAACTTACACCTTGCAGTTAAACTCCATAATGTATTCTAAATTCAGAATTTCCCAGCTACGATTTAGAAATCTCATCCTATCCTTCCTACTAAGGATATTCTACTATTATCCCCCATTTTAAAAGGAAAAAGAGTCTCCTTCCTTATGAGCAGTCAACCCCAACAGCCTTAAGGTTTTGTTTATTTAACAGACAAAAGTAACAAGGGGAAACTCTGTATTTTGCCCCACCCCATTCTTGATCCGACTGAAACTTACACACCGATTGATGAAATTCATCCAACCTTGTCTCCATACAAAAACAGGGCTTTAAAAGCACAACTCTAAAGGAGAATCCAGGGATACACAAAAATACAGTTTACTAATTAATAAACAATCCAGTAGGGACTGCCGTGGCTCAAGTGGTTAAGACGCTGAACTTGATGACTGGAAGGTTGGCAGGTCAGCAGTTTGAGACCTGAGTACAGCACGACAGAATGAGCAGCTATCTCTGTCCAAACTCCTGCCAACCTAGCAGTTTAAAAGCAAGAAATTGCAAGTAGATAAACAGGTACCACTTCGGTGGGAAGGTAAACAGCTTTCCATACCCTCCAGTGTCAAGGTATGCCTGCCACATGTCCACAGAAACATCTCAGATGCAGACAGTGCTGGCTCTTTTGCTGTAAACAGAGATGAACACTGAACCCTAGAGACAGATACAATTGGCTTTTGAGCAAGGAAGACCTTTACCGTCACCAAAACAATCCAGTACTGCTTTCTACTCCCCGTCCCTCTCTCCAAACTCTCGATGCTTGTAGCTTCAGTTTCAAGGCAATTTCACCATCTGTATCTTTTTAAAAGCCAGTTATCCATATTAAGTTATCTTGACTCTATGTCAGAGCAAGTCATTATAGCTAAATGAATTTTCCACAAGAGAGAGAAAAGAGAAATTACTTACCTTAAAACTGAAAACAAATTTCCCACCTTTATAGAAACCCTGTAAGGAAAGAATTAGAAATTCTAAGTTTGGCTCATATGAAAGGGAACAAACCTCCAATAAAGATCAACCAGCCAGAGAGAGGAGGTGGGAATGTATCAAATACAATAAGATAATAAACACTCTAAATTCCAAACAGTCAAATTTGAATGCATACACTAGCTTTTTGCAATGTTGAGGAGCAAGGTGATTAACACCATATAAATCTCTACTTCACATATATCAGATGATCAATTGTTGCTGTTTTTTCTTCTGTGTCTAGGCTAAACGTGAAACTGCCAAAACGAAGCTACCTTTTGGTGAGTTCACTTTGCAGTTCCTTTTGCCTGACCTAGTGTGAGAAAGGTTAGCCAGCAACACAAGGTTGCCGTTACCAGAGTTCAAAAATACCACAATCTTGGAGGAGGCTCTTAAAAATCAGTGTTTGTAGCAATGTCACGTAAGCTGGAAAGACAGAAAATGCTGGGAATTCTGGTGATTGTATATGAGGAAAAACAACTGTCCCTGAATCCAGAGAGAAGAATTGCATCATTTCAGGTTTCTACAACACATGTGCCAACACACTCCTATTTTTCAGGATTCACAACTACTAGACGTCCTCTTTGTCTTAAAAAGTAAACAAAGACTCTCATGCTACATGCCCAGCATCAGTCACCATAGCTTATTTCCCTAAATGCCATCCCTAGCCAGGCTCCTAGCTTAGGAGCTTGTTTCAGATGATAGAAATCAATATTGAACAGGTGACTCATAGGCCTAGCTTTTTCATGCAATGTGAAAACAATTTCCTCCTGTAGTTTCTGTGTAATGCATGTTTTGAATATGCACCAATGTGACATGAACTCTGAGCAGTCTTGGATTTGTTCATTTATAGTCTCACCATGCCTAGAAAGAAGTTCACTCTTATGAAATTGAGGGCAAAAGCTACCACACAGTAATAAATGCCATAATCACAAATGCCAACAGTTCCACATATTCAGCTTATAAAGTGGCAAATGCAATAATTGCAGAATTAACCCATAACCTGAGGTCAGCCAAAACTAAAAGCTAGATTGAATGCTCTGTGATTTAAAATCTTTTTTACATTTGCATTTGTCCTGGGCAACAAACAGGTTAAGAAAACAGTGTTGTCTGAAAAGTTTCGCATGTTCATGCTTCTTGACAGCAAGGGTAATATAATGGGTAGTGTCATAGTACACCTAGGAAGCTTGGTTCAAATTCCTGCTGAGCCATGGGAACTACCGTAATTCAGAGGGAAAGTAGCAGGGAATGGTAAACCACTGCTTGAATATCTCATATATCTCAAAAATCCTATTAGGATCAGTGTAAGGCAGAAACTGTTCATATCCCTCGTGAATAAAACAGGACTGTACCTAAAGAACATATATTTAATTTAGGATTAAGTGGCATAGACTGGCAATTGCTATGTACAGGATATGTAAAACATGACCAATCATGGAATAAGTGAGTTAGAAGAGGCGGTTTAGGCCATCGAGCAGGAATCCAAATCAAAGCAGATATGACAGATATTTGTCCAATTCTCTCTTGAATACTTCCAGTGTTGGAGAGTTCACCATCTTCTGAGGCAGTTCGTTCCACTGTCCTACTGGTCTAACTGTTAAGTTTTCCCTGATATTCAGTCTATATCTGGCTTCCTTTGAGTCCATTATTACGTGTCCTGCACTCTGGGATGATCAAGAACAGATCCTGCCCCTCCTCTTTATGATTATCTTTCAGGTATTTGAAGAGTGCTATCATATCCCCTCTCAGACTCCTATTCTCAAGGCTAAACATGCCCAGTTCCTTCAATCTTTCCTCATAGGGCTTGGCTTCCATTCCTCTGATCATCCGTCTTGCCCTTTTCTGTACCTGCTCTAATTTGTTTGCATCTTTCTTAAGGTGCGGTGCTCAGAACTGGACACAGTACTAGTCTAGATGAGGTCTAACTAAAGCTGAATAGAGGGGGTCTAGTACCTCACGAGTTCTGGAGACTATACTTTAATGCAGCCTAAAACAGCATTCGCCTTTTTTGCAGCCACGTTGCACTGCTGACTCATATTTAGCCTGTGATCTACAACAATTCCACGATCCTTCTTGCTTGTAGTTTTACTGAACCAAGTATCCCCAATGAATTTTAGATATACAGAATGAACTAAACTAGGAGATTATGCACAGCATTTGAGTAAACCTAAGGATAGAAAAATAAAGACCCACAGTACTTGTTTAAGAACACTTGCACAATAAAAACCTAAATAAAGAATCATAACAGTAGTGTGACAGATTACCTGTTACAACATTTTATCTCATCTACATGGCCTTGGTGGACCTACAAGTAGCTCATTTATTTAAAATGTTGAAAATCCTAAGTGCAACAATGATTAATAGTACAATCAATGTGAAGTACCAGGCAAAAAAGGAGATGAAGCTACTGAGCTGAGGAAGCATTTTTTTCAAATATATTAAAAGAAGCCACTAAAAACCTGGGCATCTTGACTAAAATCAAGACAATAAGGTCAGTGTGTTTTCCTCAGCACTGTCTGGGCATACTCCTAGAGCAGTGTTTGTCAGAAAGATCTTAAAAACACAAGCAGGTTAATATGACACTGCCAAAATGTTTGTCTTCTACATCAAGGAAATCAAGCTGTACCACTCAAATTAAATCAAAATATAAAAGCAACATGCTTACTGTCAGTATGCATTTGAAACTTGGTATTACATTTGGGGGAAGTATGAATCCCGCACACACAGCAGCAGCAGAACAACAGATATAAAAAAGCAACAGCCATAAATAAGAAAAATCGGAATCATGTCATGACGCTACAACAAAACAGGCTACCTCTGACCAGTGGTGTCCCCTACGTATGCTGTTTTCAACCATTTCTAATGTTACATATTCCCTGAAGGCTAAAACATTTTTAAGTAGGATCACATACAAACATCCACAGATGAAATCACAAGAAGAAACCCTAGTCACACTGAAAATATAACCTACCATTCCTGTGATACTAAGTTCCTACACCTAATGAAGTTCCACATAAAAATTGAGATAAATCTCCTGTCAACTGATTTAAGTTTCTTTTCTTCTCACAAAGATTTGGGTGGTTATGCAACATAGATACCAGGCACACCCGTCAGAGCCTTCTGTGAGCACAAAGAGAATGACAATTCCCAGCACACTCCATCAAGCATGCTGCGCAGTTGTCTGGTCATCACTCACCTCATCTGGGCAGATAACTAGCTTGAAGTTGAGAAGATCGTCCTGGTCTGAAAAGTCTATTTCACATGTTTTCGGCAAATTCAGTTCATTAATATCTGGAGAAGATAAGCAAGAAAAGTGATCAGTTTGCAGAATAAAGCTGCCCAGTGAGATCAGTCATTAGGCCAACAGGAAATTAAACCTCATTTTTCACATCAAACCCATGGGCGTTCTTTTGTCACTTGCCTAGCTTTGTAATTTGCTAAATCAGACATCATCTCATCAAAAGTCTTTAGAAAAATTAAAAGTTAAAAGGAGCCACCAGCTCCTTGGCTACTTAGAAGGTGGGGTCTAATCCAGCAGTGCACTGGTCCAATGGAACTTGCTGAAAATACTGATGAAGTTTACCTGTATATGCATTCATGTATGCATACATACACACATATTAAACAGCATCTATCCTTGTGCAATCACTTTAGAGAAAGAGGGATAGATGTTATTTCCATACTGCATTTTATAAGAGAAAATACATTTTAAGGCACATGAGTTAATTATGTTTGGTGACAGAGCCCAAAGAAAATGGGGAATAACCCCTCTGGTAGTTATTAAGATCCATGGATAGCTTGGATTAATTATACTCTTTCTTACAATACTATGTAGCTAAACAGAGTTTTGCTGCAATGGTTAAAGTAGAGAAGAAACTGTCTATGCCAGCCAGAACCCCTCAACAAAGAAGACTAGAAGGAAAACAAATATAATTAACAAACACATGATTTGAGTTGTTACTTGACCAATAATAAAGTATTCTGGACAGTGGGGTTTTGCTACTTAGAATGTGGAGGAAAGATTCTGGATGAAGAAGTCAGAAGAATGTTAAGCAAGGCACAATTCTTAAATCTACTATGCACAAAAATTATGAAAAATCAGGTACACATTTTTGCCCAGCAGCAAAGTCATCAGGGAGCCTTTGGCAAGCGGATCACTTCTGGGAATACCTAAAAAATTGCTGCAAGGGTCACAATAACAAAAAACAGCAAGCTTGGAAAGATCTGAACCGTCTCAAAGAACAAACCATAAACAGAAATCCTGGCTATTTAAATCAGAGAGTAAACAAGATAAAAAAATTGTGGCACCTTAAATACCAGCTCCTGTATTTTAATGTTAGCTTTCATGGATCAAGTCCACTTTGTCACACATGAGACTTCATGGCATTAATTTATACATATCAGGTACAGGGGCACACAATGGTTGGCTAACACAACAGATACATTTGCAGGCCAGACTGACTATTTACAACTGGTAATAACAGGAGGTCTCTGATTGGGGTTCAGATTTATAGCCGTGAAGTTTGGCAATTTATTATTGCAGTTTGGCTATTTTAACATATCCCGACAGGGCCTCAGTCTTCTGCATCGGTTGTTGTAAAGACTCAGTGCTTGATTTGTTTCTTTATTAGATTAGATATTATCCCACTCTGTCACTTTTTAAAAAATCATGTCAGAAGCGCACAAAAGTGCTTTCTGGGTTGAAAGGATTTTGGCTAGAACTCAGCTCAGGGCATGCCTGAGCAAGACTCCTTTCATATCCCCAATAGATTTTCCCCATCGAAGTGGTCCCTATTTATCTACAGTACAGTACAGTAAAAACTCGAATAACGTTAAAACCTGGTTCCACAAGTCTTGGTGTTACCCGATTTTTAGTGTTATCCCATGCATGTTAAAATCCTATGGGATCCATAGAGATACATTGTAACCACACAGGCTTTAGCGGTTGTTATCCGATGCATCCCATAGGATCTTAATGTTATCCGATGCAATTCTTCCCCCCAGATTGCTTAATGTTATGCGATTTTAGTGTTATTCGATACTGTTATCCGAGGTATTACCAGTAAAACCTCATATAACACTAAAACCTGGTTCCACAAGTCTTGGTGTTATATGATTTTTAGTGTTATCTGATCCTCTATGGGATCCATAGAGATACATTGTAACCACACAGGCTTTAGCGGTTGTTATCTGAAGCATCCCATAGGATCTTAATGTTATCCGATGCAATTCTTCCCCCCAGATTCCTTAATGTTATGCGATTTTAGTGTTATTCGATACTAATGTTATCCGAGATATTACTGTACTTGCAATGTCTTGCAATTTAGAGCTGCTCGGCTGGCAGGAGCTGTGGCAGATGACAGGGGCTCATTCCGTCATGCGGTACTCAGGTCTTGAACTGCCGGCCTGCCAACCTTTCAGCTAAACAAGGTGAGCTTCTTAACCAGTGAGCCACCACAGTCCCTACTAATTCGTTTATTGATTAGATTGCTATGTCACACATCTGGGATCTTACCCCCACTCTATCACTAATAACTGATCAATTCAGAGAGGAGGAGGAGGAGGAAACAGAAGCCTCTTCTAGCTCTGGCATTGTTTCCCCTCCCTAGTTAGAGTTCACGTGGTTCAGGAAGCTTGTCACTCGGGCCCAGGGGCCGGATCCTGACACCAATTCATCCGGCCCCGTGAAGCTCTCATCGCTCCTGGAAGCGTAAGTAAAAAGTGGTATGGGTGCCAGATGAATTGGTGCCGGGGGCCGGATCCGGCCCCAGAGTAGAGTTTAGGGTTACCCCTGTTCTAGGGTAATTCAGTTACTTGAATTACTTTTCCTTCTACCTCCCTCTCTCCCGCAAAGCCCCGACCTTTCTGGATGCGGAGCTGGGCGGCGGAGGCTTTCTTGCTGGAGCCTTTTGTCCCGCCGGCCGATTCCTCCTCCTTCTTCTGCTGCTTCAGGGAGAAAAGCTTGATCATCCTGGCTGGCTGCTCGTGACTTGGGCCGGCTGAGGCCTCTCTCTCTCTCTCGCCCTCCTTCCCTGGCGGTCCCCAGGCCCAGCCTCGACCTCTCCCCCAGCAGCTGCCTACCGCGGCCCGGCTCCCCTGGCCTAGCCCAGCCCGGGGGCCTCGGCGAGAGGGGAGGGGGGAGGGCGCTGGCGAGTCCGGAGGCCTGGCCTGGCCTTCCCCCGGCGAAGGGCCCGGTGACTAAGGCGACGGGGACAACCGGGGGGGGGGAGGAGGGAAGGGGTGAGGGGAAAGAGAAAGAGAAAGGGAAGAAGGAGGGAGGGAGGGACGGAGGAAGAGAGAGCGAAAGAGGGGGAGGAAAGGGGCCCAAGCCACCGGGGACCGGCCCGCCTCACAGCGCCGCTTTGCCGACTGTGGGCTGAGAGAGAGAGTGTGTGTGAGTGTGGGGTAGCCGGACGACAACCGACAGCCCCCTTCGGCCCTTCCCGGAACACCGTCGGCAACTTCCGCTTCACGCCTACCACGCTCCGCCCACCCTCCGGAAGCACTCGGTTCCAACCGTCGGAGAAAGAACAGGGGCTTTGGCGAAGGGGCTCGGGCTTTTCCGGCGCACGCTCGGCCCTCTCCGGCAGCCGCGAGGGAGACGTTCGGCGGGTCTTGTCACTCCCCCACACAGACACACACACCTTCTCTCTCTCTCTCTTATTGGCCCCGCCCTCACCAGTCAAACACATCCATCTGTTGGACACCCACCACAAGGGTTTTAATATTAGCCAGGGCTTTATGAGACACTATCAATTTTGATACCCAGATTATTATATGTTGTTTTGCTTAGTTTTGTTTCTTTGTATGGAAATTTTTTAACTACTGCTTGATATTGATGTTTATTGAATTTTTTGTTACTGTTTATTGAATTACTTTTACTGTAATGATGTTTATATGCTGATTTTCTGTGATACTAATATTGACTATTTATTGACTATTTTCGTTTGATATTGACTATTGATTTATTGATATGTTGTGACTGTAACTATACATGTGTGTAAACCGCCCTGAGTTGGCTCTGCCAAGTAGGGCGGTATAGAAATTCAAATATAATAATAATAATAATAATAATAATAATAATAATAATAATAATAATAATAATAATAATAATAATAATAATAATAATAATTCCGACCCTCTGCGACCCCATGGACCATTGCCCGCCAGACACTCCTGTTCTCCACCATCCCCCTCAACTCGCTGAGCTCTGTGCCCATTGTCTCCACAATACCATCCAACCATCTCATTTTTGGCTGCCCCCTTTTTATTTTCCCCTCCACTATATATTTGTTATATTATACCAGGGATTCTCAACCTGCAGGCTGTGGGCCAGATGCGGCCCACACCACCATTTCATGGGGGCGGCACCGACTCCACCACACCAGGAAATGCCATGTGATAGAGGAAGGGCAAAATGGCCAGTGGCGGGATTCAACACAATGGGCGCAGAGCTGAGCGAGTTGAGGATGGTGGAGGATAGAGTTGCTTGGCGGATGGTGGTTCATGGGGTCACAAAGGGTCGAAATTGACTGTGCAACTGAACAACAACAACAAAAAACCTCTGTGGGTGTGGTATAGTTGGTGTAGCCAGGGAAAAGCAGTGTTGCACCTGAATTTAGGACTACTTTATTTCAATACTTGGATGGGCTGGGCCAGCTGGAATTTCTGCTACCAGTTCTGGCAAACTGGGGCGAACCTGCTGAATCCCATCACTGAAAATGGCTGTCTGGCCCTTGAAGCTGTCTGAAGGAATGTGACTCGGCCCCTGGATTTAAAAGGTTGAGAACCCCTGTATTATACCACCTTCATAACTTTCCTGTGATATTCCCTTTCACAGCATGTCTCACAGAACAGGGGATGTGCTCACCCAGCAACACAGAGGTTAAATTCATTAGCGTAAGTTCAATGCCAGGTATTTGCTTTGTATTTCCCCAATTTAAAATTATATAGGGGACTGCAATGGCTCAAGTGGCTAAGATGCTGACTGGAAGGCAGGAGGCCAGCAGTTCGATACCTGGATACTGCAGGATGGAATGAACTCCTGTCTTTGTCCCAGGTCCTGCCAACCTAGCAATTCGAAAGCAAGAAATTGGAAGTAGATAAATAGCTACCGCTTCGGTGAGAAGGTAAACAGCGTTCCCGGCATGCTGGTATCTAGTCATGCCTACCACATGACCTCAGAAATGTAAGGTTCTTGTTCAGACACTTTTAGGGGCCTCCACCCGTGTTATTCAGTGTTCTTGTAATATTTAAACCACCCAGATGGGTTGTAAACATAAAATAAAAGTAAGCAAGCCTTTTCATGTATTGCAATTGTTCATTTGATGTAATATTTACAGTAAGCCTCCCTGAGATCATATAACACATATTTTAAGAGTTGACTAGTAAAGGTATCTGATTGAAAGTTCAATTCCTGATTGTGTATGCTATAAGAGCCAGTCTGTACAATCATGGGAAAGCTGTAACCCCCAGGAGTGGCAAACTACTTCTGTTCTCCCTACCTAGAAAATCCTGGAAAGGATCGAGGAAAGTTGGAATCAAATTTGCGATCATATCACAGTGTTTCAGGGGTTGTTTTTGCACAGTATGAAATATGTTTTCTATAAAACAAGTAATGCCTTAAGTCAATTATGGTGAACCTTGTCACTCCAGCTGTTCTTATTTACTTATTTATTTATTTGCATTTATATCCCCACCTCATCTAAAGACTAAGGGTGGCTTACAAAATTTAACAATTAAAACACATTTAAACACATTAAAAAGATAAAAATTTTAAAAGTTAAAAAGATTAAAAAGTTAAACAGATAACAGGGAGAGAGGTGGGGGTCAAAAGTGCCAGACGGCCAAACTGACCGTCTAGCCAGCACCCCATACATGCCCTGCCAGCCAGGTCTTTATCCCCTTTCTGAAGGGCAGCAGCTGTCTGGAGGCGCAACTCACATGGCAGACGGTTCCATAGAGCCGGAGCGGACACCAAAAAACTCTAGTGCTGATGGCACAACCAGAGAGCCTCTCCGGTCTGCTCTGGTGGGATGGACAATGTTCTCAGGGTGACACGGTCTCATATCCTGGCCCACTATCATGTAGGGTAGGGTTCCTCAAACTCGGCTCTCTAGATGTTTTTGGACTTCTATTCCCAGATGCCCTGATCAGCAGATGTGCTGACTTGGGCTTCTGGGAATTGAAGTCCAATAACACCTGGAGAACCACATTTGAGGAACCCTGATGTAGGGCTTTAAAGGTAATAAGCAGCACCTTGAATTGCACTCAAAGGCATACTGGGAGCCAGTGCAGCTCTCGAAGCAGTGGTGAGGCACGATCATTACACCTGCACCCCACCACAACCCGAGCACCCACACTCTCAACCAGCTGCAGCCTCCAAATAGTCACAAAGGCCAGCCCCACGTAGAGCGCATTGCGATAATCAAGTTTGGAGGTGACCAAAGTGTGTGTGATCATGAGCAAGGAGTCTCGGTCCAGGAGCGGGCGTAACTGGCGAAGTACACGAAGTTATGCAAAAGCTCTCCTGCCATCTGCTCTTTGAGCAGAAGTCGCGAGTCCAGGAGGACCCCCAGGTTACACACAGGGTCTGTCTGGGGCAAAACCGCCCCATCCAGAACCAAAGAGGATAGCTCCTGAGGTAATGCAGGATCCCTGACCCACAGCTACTCAGTCTTGCCAGGATTCAGTTGTAGCCCGTTCTCCCCCATCCAGACCCTGACAGCCTCCAGGCACCTGGAAAGGACTTCCACTGCATCACTAGGGTTCCCACAGGCCAAGATATACAGCTGGGTATCATCAGCATATTGATGATACCCCATGGGAACGGATGATCTCACCCAGCGGTTTCATGTAAATGTTAAATAGGAGAGATGAAAGCACTGAGCCAAGGCACTCCATATTGGAGCAACCTAGGGCTGGATTTCTCACCCTCCAACCCTGAGGGTCTGGCCCCTCAGAAATGAGAAAAACCAGGACCACACAGTGCCCTGGATCCCCAATCCTCGGAGCCTTTCCAAGATACCGTGGTCAACGGTATTGAAAGCTGCAATCATGCACATACGTGCAGCAAAACCATTTGTGTGGATTAACAGACTTGGATTTCTGGGAAGTGAAGTCCAAGAACACTTGGAGTGCCAAGGTTTGCCATCACAACCCTAGGTACTCTCTTCAGCAGATTCAGAGTCCCACCAAAGCCTGAAGTCACGCAATGCTTGCATATCCTTTAAATGTATCTAAAACTAAAATTCATGTATAAAATGGTAAGAGACTTTTTCCCGGGGGGGGGGGGGGGGATTGAATGCATCATCCTGTAGTTCCAGTGGCATTGGTCTAATAATTAATCATTTGCTTTCCACACTTCATCTACTGCATCAATTATTTCAAATTAATGACAATATGTATTAAAGTTACCAGAAAGCTATTTCCATTGCTACATGATAAAAATAACATGACCAAATTTTCAATACCCACCTTGATGAAGAGTTCTGAAGGTCAGGACGAGTCATCTTTTACAGAAAATTTGGTCCTCTAATGTGCTACCCAGCTGCTATTGTTTGAAACATGAAAGTTTGAGGGGTTTTTTTTTAAAAAATAGCACATTAATAATTGGATGCAACCTAATCGATGACAAATGTTTTGGCTGAATAGGGTATCACACAAAAATATCATGTGGCTTGACATTTTTAAATTTATGTACTTAACAAATATGTTAGTACAACACTCTGTCTGCTACACTATAGTGACTCTTAAGTAAAAGAGATCTCGAAAAGGTTCTTTTTGTATTTGCTGCTTTGCACAAGCCACTAAATTTTTCTTTTATATAGTTTTAAAGTGATTTAGTTTGGCAAAAAGGACCACTTGAGA
Organism: Furcifer pardalis; assembly: GCA_030440675.1. NCBI lineage: Eukaryota > Metazoa > Chordata > Lepidosauria > Squamata > Chamaeleonidae > Furcifer > Furcifer pardalis. The sequence goes on from CP126897.1 coordinate 17,732,430, forward strand.
CAAATATTTTACTTTATTTTAGATGCTAAGTTTGACAAAATTGGGAGGTACAGTAATATCTCAGATAACGTTTGCATCAGATAATGCTAAAACCATGTAACGTTAAGCAATCGGGGGGGGGGGGAATGCATTGCATAATGTTAATCCTATGGGATGCATCGGATAACATTCGCTAAAGCCTGTGCTGATTACAATCTATCCCTATGGAGTGTTAACGTTATCCAATGCATCCCATAGGATTTTAATGTAACCTGATGCATGCATCAGAGAACATTAAAAATCGGATAACACTAAGAGTTGTGGAACCAACTTGTAGCGTTATCCAAGGTTTTACTGTATATGGGTTATGAAGCAGAGATCAACTTGCATAGCTTTAAAACCAAACAAAAACCTTAGCATTTTTTATAATGACCCCAATTTTACCAGATTCTGGTCTTGGTTTTATATTAGCATTTGAGAAATGATGTGTGTACAAGATATGCACACATTTGTTCAGTTTAACTCAGTATTCTGATAATTCCTGAAAAATTAAGGAATTTCTTTTCTTTCCAGCTGCTTTTATTCTATGTCTTTCTTGCAGTTTATTGTGTTCATCCAACAGGCACTTCAGCAAGACTTCTCACACTAAAAAATATTCCAGTTCCAGTCTTATTTTTAGTTAAGCTTACTTTGTTCCCTTCTACTATTTTCAGTGCAATCTTTCTATTGTTGGTACTGTTTCTAATATATTCTGTAATTCAGGAGCATTTTTTCTTAAAATGGCTTAAGTATAACATACTTTTTTTTGTCGAGTTAACCAATAACCATATATGCTTGAGTATAAGCCGACCCAAATATAAGCTGAGGTACCTAAATTTGACCTGAAAATCCAGGAAAATAGATTGACCAGAGTATAAACTGAGGGTGGAAAATGCAGCAGCTACTAGTGTTTCAATAATCAAAATATATGAAAATATGGTAAAATTAATTAAATTTTTGGCACATCTCAATCCGACGTGGTCTTGGGACCCTCGTGGTCATTGACCCGAGTATAAGCCATTTCCCCTTTTTTGGGATCATTTTTGGGACTAAAAAACTAGGCTTATACAAGACTATATACAGTAACCCAGTATACAGTACAGTACTGTACTTTACTTTGATTCACCTTAACCACAGTAACTACTTTACAAAGAAAACAAAAGGAAAACAAAAGTGCAGTTATTCAGTGCAGAATTGGGTCTCATAATACTCCTAACACTTGTATGCCATCAAGTAAACTCTTAACACTTGTATGCCATCAAGTCAATTCTGACCTATGATGACCCCTTGTAGGATTTTCTTGGTAGGATGTACACAGAAGCGATTTACCATTCCTTTCTTTTAGGGGTATCCTGGGGCTGTACAGCTTGCCCATCACTACACAAGGTGACTCATCTTCCAGGAGGCACAGTAAGGAACCCAACCAGAGCTATCCAGGTAGCTGTACTCTTATTGGGTTATTTTTTTTACAATACTTTAACCAATTCACATAATCCAATTTTTTGTCATGAAACATACAGCTCAATTAAGCCAAAATAAGAAAGCAGAGGCTAGTTTTTATGGACAGCAAAAAAAGTTTATTATATACAAAACTATCCATGATTTAGCACAGGGGTGCCCAAACTATAGCCCGTGGGCTGGATCCGGCCCATGGTGCCAAATCATCCAGCCCACACCACCCCCAGAAATAAAACACACCTGCGCATGTGCAAAATGCTGCCATGACCCGCGGCTGTCGTAAACTTGTTTACAACAGCCACAGGTGCATTTACGGTGTTTTGCACACGCATGGGTGTTTTATTTCTGCTTCCAGTGAGAGGAGTCACATGGTGGCCAGAAGTTTGGGCACCCCTGCTTTAGCAGATTAGCACTCTTTTTTTTTCATGCAATCTCTCCACACTTACACTAGGTTCATGAACCATGGAGTGTCTACTTTAATTATAAAGTCTCACCATGACCCTACCCTTGTTATATTTAACACAACATTCAATTTGGAGAATACTGTACAGGACTAGTTTTAACTTCCCAGTTGGTATCTGTAACATTTGTTTTTATTTTACTTTGACAGACCAGTACAACTACTTATACACAAACAAATCCAAATTTTATTTGTAAATGGCAGTTTTCCATTGGAAAATCATTACTGGCTCAAGTCATTCGCTTTTATGTTCACTCAATATATAAAGCAACTAAGGGGTTTATTCCAGTGGGTTCCTAGTTTGCTTCAGCCAGTGTCATTAGCAAAAGGGAAAAGATACGTAAAACTCTTCAAACTTCACTGAAAACTAGCTGCTTTGTAGTACTCATATTTAAGTGAGGATAAGGAAAAGCAAACTTGTTCATAGGTGGCTCTTCAGTCCACATGTCAAATGCAGCCAAGCAGAGAAAGTATTACACTCTCTCCTCTTCTAGGCATCAGAATACGGTGTTTCTTTCCCATGCTTTGATTGCTTTAATAGTCCAGGTATTCATGAGCTACTTCGGTTGTTCATTGCTATACCAGATATCGTTTGGTTGTAGGTGATCTTGATGCAACCCTTTTAGTAGATGACCTGAATGACTGCTCAATTACATATTTATTGCTACACCTATTTTTCCTTCTAATGGATCCTTTGTGCTATATGTAAAACTAAATCTTTAAGATCTTATGCAAGTGCAACATTTCAGAAGTCCTGGAAGGAAAAGCAGGCAACTTGTGAAGCAGTTAGTTATATGCAGTTTCTGTTTATAAAATCATATTAGTAGCACTGGAGCCTACTACCAATGAAATCAGAATGCCCTCTTATTAAATGTCCTTCTCTTGTCCTGTGTGCAAGGAATTCTGGGACTAAAGATGCTGCAATAGGGTAAGCACACATCTCATGGCCTGTTCAGAATGTTGCTTTGTTTTGTCTTCTTGTAGCACAAACTGTCTCACTTTGAGAAAATCTTACAGGGTCTGAACAGCTGGCATGTAGGTAATGGAAATATATCCAAAAACATTCCAATGGATGATCATCTACAATTAAGGCTCAATTTTCTCTAAAATAGTCCAGCAAGTACCTGAGTAAATACTAAAGTAGCCCAATTTGGCCTGCTACAAATCCTTCTCCCTCTGTATATTTTATGACTTAAACATCAAACCTTTCCCACCTGCTTTAACACAGACTGAAGTCCTGTGTCTTGCACAATAAATCACATTAGTCACACGTATTCATTCCCACTGAATCAGTGGGACTTTGGCAAGTCAATTCTTCCATAAATTCCACTGATTCAAATAGGCCCCTGTAAGTTCCACAAAAAGGCAAGGCAAGTTAACTATGATAAATTAAGTTACAACTAGACTAGACCTATTTGAATCAACAAATCTTAAGGTCGACTCACACATCTCCACGGATTCTGTGGGCACACTATAGTACAAGTTACTAGACAACAGTATTTCAGCCATTATGTCTGCAACAAATTCTGTAGTCTTAGAAAACTTCCAGACTTTAAAACATTTTTGGGTTGGGATAAGAATTCGAAAGCAAGAAATTGCAAGTAGAGAAACAGGGGCCACTTCGGTGGGAAGGTAAACAGCATTCCATGCGCTCCAGTGTCTAGTCACGCCTGCCACATGACCACGGAAACGTCTGCAGAAGCAGACAGCGCTAGCTCTTCAGCTTTGAAACAGAGATGAACACTGAACCCTAGAGTCGGATATGGCTGGCTTTCAAGCAAGGGAAACCTTTATCTTTACCAAGAATGTTATTACCTTATTCATGTTGGAATTCCATATTATTTTAATTGTTCTTCTAAACAGCATGTCATTTCACAGTAACATATAAGCTGATTTTGAACCTAATGTTATGTGGACTGCAAGCCTAATCGACTCAACAGAGCAGGAATGAAAGGTGTTCTGATTTTATTATCTTGGGTTCCAAAAGGAAATAGGAGATATTAAAAAAAACTTAATGCATGTAACCAGTGAGATGATTTAAAACATACAGTCCATGCTCAAAATCTTCAGGAACATAGATACCAAAATGCAAAGCATACTAACGTTAACTCCATAACTCCAACTTAACCTTGCATTAAACTCTGCGCATTAAACAACAGTTATAGGGGAGTGAGAGGCAAAACAACACATTTTAAGCAGAAAGACAGCAAAAGATTTATTCTACTGCATAATAACCCACACATAATATGACAGGACAGCTTTTTTTAAAAAAAACTGGCAAGACACACAAGTTCCAAACATTGTTTATTTCTTGGACATGAAAGAAGCAAAGTCTAAAATATACATAAGCAAAAAAAAAAGCACATTTCCATGAGAAAGGCTCTTGAGATAGTGAGAATTAACTACTGCGCCAGAAAGCATTTGAAGATACGTACAGCCAGAAAGTACGGCTACACAAAAGGGACAACTGGATTTAAAAAAACTACAACTACCTTGACCTATGAAAACAGACATGTCTCCTCATGAACAAGCTGAATGAAACCCAAGGAGCCTTGTTTGGACACATGAAAAGATTTCAAAGAGAATAACCACCATCTTAGAAAGATAGCTATCAAGTAGGCCCCAAAGTAAGCATCTCAGATATTTATGGATGTTGGCACCCTGGTTAGCGGTATATTTAGAAAAGAACTGGCTGGGAAATGCTACAATTCTTCTTAATTACCAGATTGATGAAACGAAACTGATTTTTTTCAATGTAGTTGGGATCAACTGTTAGGAGCAGCCAACTGTATTATGAGAACAATAATTTTTTTAGCTGAGATCCAACGTCATGTCTGGGCCACATCCTCCTCCTCGGTAGAGATGGGGCAAGATTTTTAAAAAAAAGACAAGGGGAACCACTACTTTGTTCCCACTTGGAGCAAGAAAGAAGTCAAAGAGGACATCAGGGCATAAGGTTCTGGATTTCCTTGATTCATTTCCATTTCAATACAAAAAACAACGTGTATCTCTCAGAACAAGGGCATGAAATTTATCAAGCAAAATAATAAGGGGGGAAGGAGGAAAAAAGAACAGTTTAGACCATTTATAACCATTATCTAAGCTGCCAAGTTCTACAATAACTCTCCAAAAAAGGCAGAGAGGTGCAGGAGGGAATAAAGGGGGACCAGAGATGTGGAGGGCAGGGATAGGTAAGGGCAGCTTCAAGAAGGTGGCTCCCCCGACTCCTCTCCTCCATGGAATGCTGGTCCATTTTAACAAGTGGTAGCTTTTCAGGCCATTCCCTCATCCCCATCACTCCCTTCTGGCTTAGAAGTAGTCGCCTCACCCAAATCAGTAAGTGGCGAGCCACGGAGAGGAAGGCCACTTTCTTTCTGGGGTTCATCCACATTGATCGGTTCACGCAGCGCCGAAAATTTCCGGTCACCAAAAGCAGCACTTAACTTGGCCTCAAAGAAACGCTGCAGAACAATAATGGACTGGACGTCTTCCTTGTCCTAAAAAGGAAAAACAGGGAGTATCCTAAGAGGGAGACTTCTAGAATACAGTTATTTTATATATCAGGCATTCTCTCAGGTGTCATTTTTCCTATTAGAAACCACTAGCGACCTAGCCAAGTATTACACAAAAGCTCCTCACCCATGATACTGTGCTTGAAGTAACTGATACAAGGCCCATTAATCAGATCCCCCATCCAACACTGTCCCAAATATTCCATACATCCCCTCCCCAGACAAAACCTCACCTCTGTCAGTGTATTAAACTGCCTAACCATCTTCCAGACATCATCTGCAAATTCATCAGGTGATATATAGGGTGGAGAGAGCTTCCGTTGCAGCTTAGCTCTGATCAAGGTCAAGTCAATTGTGTTCTGCCCCTCCTGTCAGACAGAGAAAAAGTTAACCTGACTCCTTGATGACATGCTACTGCTTCACTGTAGCTATCAGAAAGAAAAGCTGCTTCCATACATTTTAGAAATCATAAGACATTTTGAATGTATCTGTTTACAGAAGTGCAAACAGACATAATTAAAGGATCAAAGCAGAGCCCCAAACAAGATTTCATGAGTAACAATTGCTATAGTACTCAAGTGGAAGGGTGCAAAACAAGAGGAAAAGCATAGGAAGTGCCAGAGAATGTTCTTTTTTTACAACTAAGTTGGCACTGCTGAGACTAGGAAAATTCAAACAATTATTCTGCTCATACAACAAACTCACTGTAGCATTGGAGAGTCGATGAAGAGGCCTGCATGGTTCAAAGCATAGTAACTCAAGGAGAACCCGTTCACATCTCTGCAGGAAGATACAGGAAATGAAGTTAGTCGGGAGAAATCTAGCTTTATGACAGAATATGGTTATCTCACATTGCATGCCAAAGAATTTTCCTAAACTCAGATAAACTGTGCTTCCCTGAAATCTCAGCTGAAAGAGAGGAAATGAAGATAACCAACTTTTCATGTTAGTCACACAAGCAGACAACACATAAAAGCCCACTATCATATCTACTAAGTCTGGTAACTACCTATCATGCTGTCTTGGTTGAATACTATATAATCCCAACTGTTTCAAGACACAAAATATACCCATTCCTTAAGACAGTATGGCAAACCTTGGCACTCCAGGTGTTCTTGGACTTCAATTTCCAGAAGCCCCACTCTGTGAGTCCACATTAATGGGTTTACTGGGATTTCTGGGAATTGAAGTCTAGGAACATCTGGAATGCCAAGGTTTGCCATCATGGCCCTAAGACCTCAGCTAATTTATCCATTACTTCTATCCAGAACATGGTGCATTAGATATATACAGAATACTGTATTCTATAAAGGGGAGACAGGTCTATAAACTGTTCAAAACAGTATTACAACCAATCAGACAGTAATCATTTAACATAGTGGGCAAGAGAGGACAATTACAGAGATCACAATGTGGTGAACTCTTCTCTTTGCTCACTTCATTTCAAAAAGAAACTTGTGTATGCTTGTACCCACTAACTGGAGTTTTCTTCCTTTGCCTGTAAAGTTGCTATAGAAAAGAGAATAACTTTTCTCTTGTCTATGTGCCGACCACCTATTTCTGTCTATAGCCATTAACATTAGAAAAGGTACAAAATCCAGTTGGGTAACCCTCTCTACATTCATTTTGCCAAAAGACCAAGAATATGTATATTTTCAAAGAACTTTGCCCCTAGTGCATGTCTAATATAATGTGGAAACCCCTGTAACCAAAGAGATGCTACATTTATCCTTATTTTTTGCCTCTGAATCTATTATTGTACTGTAATACTTCGCATGGTGAGCATCTCGCTTAGCGAATAACTCGCTTAACAAGCAGACCTTATTCCAAAAGGTCTGCTTCATTGAACGAGCAAAAACTCGCTTAACAAGAAGCTTCGTATCTGCGGGGTGTTTTGGAACAAGGACGAGGATTCCCCACTGCGTTCCAAAACACCCCGCAGATGCAAGAGCACCGGCGGGGTGTTTTGGAACGCAGCAGGGCAGTCCCCCGTCCGCATTCCAAAATGCCCAACTGACGGGGATCTTCCTGGTACCCTTCCCAAATGCCCGGCACACACACGCATGTCAGTGGGGCATTTGGGAATTGTACCAGGAAGATCACTGTACCCTTCACAAATGCACCGCTGACGCGCACTCCGCAGCAGCAGGGCATTTGCGAAAGGTACGGGGATCTTTCCCATACTCTTCCCAAACGCCTCGCTGCTGCGGAACACATGTCAGCAGTGTCTGCAGGTAGGGAGAAGATCCTCATTCCCTTCCCAAACGCCCCGCTGATGCAGTAAAGTGAAACAGACTTCCCTATTGGAAATGTGTTTCGCTGAACGAGTAACTCGCATAACGAGTAACTACATGGAACACATTTTGTTCATTATGCAAAATATCACTGTATTTAGCAAATACAGTAATAGCCCGGATAACACTAAAACTTCACTCCATGAGTCTTAGTGTTATCAGATTTTAACATTATGCGATACATGCATCACATGTTAAAATCCTATGGGATGAATCACATAACATTAAAACTCCAGAGATACATTGTAACCAGCACAGGCTTCAGCGAATGTTGTGCGATACATCCCATAGGATTTCAACGTTATACGATGCAATTTTTTTTCCAGATTGCTTAATGTTATGCATTTTAGCGTTATCTGATGCAAACGTTATCGGAGGTATTACTGTACTATGCTATTATTTAACACAATTCCTATGATTACTCTAAAATCTAATTGCAGAAAGTAAGTGCATCACGCCTCATTGATGGAATGTGATGGAACAACTTTGAAGGTTAGATGAGATTTTGTGCCGAGGGCTATTTGCTGCCCCCTTTTGAGAGTCAGACAACTCCAATATGAAACCACTGTCTCCTCTGCTCCTACTGCCCATTCCTTCAGGCAAAGAAGATTTATCATTCCCCTTTCAAGCAGACCAACCTTCTGATCAGCAGCAGAAAGTGCCTTTGGCTCCCCATCTATAAAGATTGGAGTCAAGTCAGATCCGTCCTCTTCAATGAAGACAATTGGATCCTCACACAGTAGACAATTCCAATCTCGGCTGAAGAAGTAAATTGAAATGGTTACGTACATATTCAGTCTAATTTGTACAACAGCTTCCATTATCACCACTGTAGTATGCACTGTCAAAATGCCAAAGGGGAAAAAATCCAATCTACAAAGATAAACCTCCAAACACTTTTAACTAAAAATACCAAAACATAACAGTGAAATTTAAGTACACTATTTGGTATTTTTCTTTAACTGGTTAGTTATATGAGTAACAATTGCTTTAAAAATGTAACAGTGAAATTTAAGTATTTAGTATTTTTCTTTAACTGGTTATTTTAATGCTCCATGGATCAAGAATATACATTTCATTTAAGACCTTCAATTTTCCTAACAATCTGTGTGTGCCAGAGTTTGCAAAAGGAAGTTTCCACCCCATCATGTCCTTGAAGATATAATAGAAGTATTGTAAGATTGTAAAAAAAAAAATCCACTATCCAAACATCTTCCACCAACATATTCAGGACTTCATTAACTGCAAGCTCCACATAAAACAAATCCTGAAGGTCTCGTGTGAAATTATCTGATGGTTTCACAAAGACAATATTAAGTTACAAACATCATTTTCACATATTCAAACTTTTGAAGAAATTATCTAAAATGAAGAATACACACCCTAACAATATGCTACCACCTCTCACCTGCTTACCACTCAGTCTAACTCATGGATTTTCAACCTGCAGCCTACGCCACCATTTCATGTACACACACCCCCACCTCCACCACACCAGGAAGTGGCATTTAGTGGAGGAAGGACAAAATGGCCACCCTGCCCCCCGAAGTTGTCTGAAGGAGTGTGACCCGGCCCCCGGCTTTAAAAGGTTGACAACTCCTAGTCTAACCAAAGAAAACAAAAAGTAACAGCTAAAGGGAAAGCTGTGTTAAATTTGGCCTGACGCAGAAGCCTATCATATGTGCTAATTCTTCCAGGAATTACTATTCCTTATAACACATTAGCATCTGCACCTATGCTGATTTCACGTCCCAGCTAATTTAAGTCACCTCACCTAAGCAAAATAAAACACCATTCTGCTTGTACTGAAAATAGGTTTATGCCCAGAAAAAAAAGCAAGCAGATGTGTGGAAGATGAAATTGTGAGTAAAGAAAATGGGTACAGCATGTTCAAAGGAAGGCCAGCTTCCGTGGCATTGCAAAAGTGAATCTATTGACCAACTTTTCCTAGAGTACAGTAAAACCTCGTATAAAGAGCACCTCACTTAGAGACTAACTCGCTTAAAGAGCATAATTTTCTCTGAATGATTGCCTTGATTAACAGCTAAAACCAACCAAAAACTCACTTAACAACTAAATCGGGATTTGCAATCCCGCTCGCCCCCCGCCAGAAGTACCAATTGGTCACTTACAATGGTGTTTCGCTTAAAGAGGAATCCGGTGGAATGCATTATGCTCTTTAAGCGAGGTACCACTGTACTATGTCTCTATAAAGCAAGGGTTCTCAACCTTTTCAAGCTGTAGGCCAGGTCACGCTCCCTCAGACAGCTTCGGGGGCTGGACGGCCATTTTGCCCCTTCTACCATCACGTTTATCCTTGCCTGGTTCACTGTGCCTTTTTTTACATACACTAGTACCTCGGATAACGTTATGACTTGGTTCCACAAATCATAACATTATCTGGTTTTTAATGTTGTGCGATGCATTGATTGCACGTTTTAAAAAAGACCTGTTCCCTTTCCGAATAGTAAAGGGAACATAGGGACATCTGGTTTGCTTAGGCTGCCTGGAGGTGCTTCCACCCTCAGCCACCCCATCCCACAGCAAAGCCCATAGTGCCAGTTTGGCTGGGGTGGGGAACAGGTGTGCCAAATCTCCCCCCAACCAAACCGGCAGGTCTAAGCCTCGGTAGATCTCTGCCCCAAAGCCCGCAGGGCTGGTCTCTTGCCCTGCGGGCTTTGGGACAGAGATCAATGTCGGGGAATTTGAGGCAAACCATTGCATCGCACAATGTTATCTTAACATTCTGCGATGCAAATGTTTGCCTCAAATTCCCCAACATTGTCCGATTTTAGCGTTATCCAAGGCAATCATTATCTGAGGTATTACCGTAAATAGTATAAAGAATATAAGACATGGGAGTAGGGGGCACAAAGCTGAGAAAATCCATACCCAGGAACATCCTGAAGGGCAGGAAGATGGCAATCCAAGTGGTAGCACTTCTTGCAGCCATCACACATGACCACGGCGCCAGCTTTCAGGCAGATTCTGCAGCAGGCAGCTTCCTCCCCATTGGCTGTGCCATCGTGACTGTGAACTGACTGCATTTCCATAGCAGAACTGGTGCTGCCACTGGGGGAAATGAGCCGTGGAGCTGAGGAACCTTCTGGAAGAAGAGCATCCTGGGGCAAAATTGGCTTGGTGTCTTTAGTATCTGCAGCTAAAAGTGGGTGTTCAATGGCCGCCTCCATCTGCTCTTCCTGAATAAAGGAAGACAGGGATAGAGTCAAAACTGGGAATAGGAAAGGGGAAAAGCCGAAAGAGAAAAACTGCAGAAGCACATTTGTTAGCACAACTGCATCTTAAGAGATCCAGTCCAGCCAGCACAAGTCATACCTGTAATTTTGATTATTGAAGTCTCCTTACAATTCTCTCACCTTTGGGCCTTGGCACATTTCTATGAATATGATTTCTGTTGGCATCACAACAGATTTCAGAGAGCCACTAAAAGACATTACAATTCTGGGCTAGACTGCCATTGCTCAAACACAGGGAATGACTAGACTCTTGATAAGAATAGCAAAACTATCACTCATATATACCACCGCATAGAGCTTAGTGCACTTTCTGGGTGGTTCACAAGTTAATTAGCATTTTGCCCCCAACATGCTCGGTACTCATTTTACCAAACTCAGAGAGATGGAAGGCTGAGTCAACCTTGAGTCCTGGTCAGGACTGAACTCACAACCTTTTGGTTGCAAGGACAACAGTTTAACCATTGTGCCACCAGGTAAATAAACTTTAACACAGACTTTCATTATCCAACTGCTTCCATTGTCCAAGAAGTAAATCTTGGGAAATCTCCAAGGTGAATGCATCTCTTCTTTCCTGGGATGTTAAACACCCCTGGTCTATCAGCCCTACTGAGAGGCTGCCTCCACTGGGCTCCTGTCTTAGATGTCATGGCAGCCAATATAAGCAAATGGGAAAGTAATGTTATCTACTAATTGTATGTAAGCTACTCTATAAACATTTTTGGCCACAGACATGAGTGATCATTACTTTAAATCAGTGGTGCCCAAACTAAGGGCCAGGTGCGGCCCCCAGCGCCAATTCATCCAGCCCTCAAAGCCCTCGTTGCTCCTGTAAGCGGAAGTAAAAAGCGTAACAAGAGCTTCGTGGGCCGGATGAATTGGCATTGGGGGCTTCACCTGGCCCCTGAGCCTTAGTGATTGGCTCTCTGAACCACATGATCGGCCCACGGCCCAAAAAGTTTGGGCACCCCTGCTTTAAATAAATGAATACCTTGCCAGTGACAGATGGGGAAAACTCCAAGCGTCACTGTTCGATTAGGCAGAGCAATCTCTCAGACAGTTATGCAGGCTACTGTTTCAACTCATCTTGACTACTAAACTCCTTGGGATTTGATGAAACCATCAATGGTAGGAATGCTACAGTCAGTGATGAACCTTTGCCATCCCACCAAGATTTAGTAAAATCCTGAATGGCAATGCTGACCTTCACTGCAGGTGGCAGACCTCCTGGCTGGAGACCACCTTGTTGCTCTCCCTGCTCAATCACGTAGATATTGTAATCTTCAGTGGTAGGGCGCTGCATAACTTTGAAGATTGGTGGTTGGTTATCTGATGTCAGGTCCACATCCAGCCGCTCTAGGCTGACCCGGGGCACTTTGCGTAAAGCACCTTCTCCATCTTGCCCACGGGACCTGAGGAATATACAAAGACCACACTGAATGAAAAACCAGAAGAGTACTATGGAAAGGACCCCAAACTCTCCAGAAACACATAGTAGCACTGAAAAGGAATAAAAATTACCTCTTCATTCCAGACACTTCACCGGAATATGATCCTTCTGTTAAAACAAGAGGAAACAAGTATTAATATGATACTCCCCAGCCTCTAAGAGAAAGTTTTCCCTTCTCTCGTTACCTTGCCCACTGAATTCCCCTGCTTTCCCCATTTTGCTTACCTACTCCATAGCCATCACCCATGTCCATTGGCTGGGGGGGAAAGAGAATCCGGTTAAGATAGATCCAGATCAAGCGTTTAAACATGATCAGTCAAAATGTACAGTTTTCAATCTTGCCTGCAAGCTTCTCCTTCTAGGAGAACTAGCACTAGCTTCCATGCTCTGGCATGCATCTACAGACACTTCCTTGCGCTGCTCACCTGTCCAGCAGAAGAAGCGCTGGCATCATTGATATAGCAGTCAGGGATGGCCTGCCGCTGGCTGTTGGAAGGCAGCACAGGCTGAAGCAGAGCTCCCTTATTCATTATGCTTGTCTGCAGAGACATCTGTTGGACACCCTACATGGAAAAGGCGACCAGGAAGCCTGTAACTGCCCTGTTAGCCCTGTCACCACTGCTCCAGGCACTCCCAGAATGCATGCAGACAGACTGAGCAGCGGAAGGTTACTGCTTCAATAAAGCCAGGCACTCAGAGGAAAGAGCTGAACTCAGAAAATCCAGTACCTGAGAAGGTGGAACAGAACCCTGCCTGACAGCCACTCCACCAGGTGCAGAGTTAGCATTAGCCCGTTGCTGGGGAGCCTGGGAATTGGCAGTTACTGGCAAACCGCTTCGTTCTGAGACTATCTGACCTAAGGGAAAGAAAAAAAGATAGATCACTGTTTCAGTGCTCTAGGCTGTTATTTTACTTTCCCCAGTGCAGAATTTGACATGAGAAATCTGTTCCATGAAAGCAGAGCACTCCAACACAGGGGCCGACAGATGCCATAAGCCACATCAAATGCTGTTGCCTCCAGGCATATTGTAGCATTATGTGCGATCTACTGAATGGCAAAAAACCACATAAAAGTCAAATTCAAGACAAAAAAGGAAGTGTATCCTATATCAGACGTATTTGCAAGGTCAGTTTCAAGCAATTTTGTTTTTATGCTGTTCATGCTACTTCTGCCTTCTTTGTAACTTGCAGATTTTTCAGTATCACCATGTATGCTGATACCAGCATAGCACCATCACTGTATAGGTGCTTTGCAAAGAAAGAGAAAAACTGTCACTAAAAGCTAAGCTTGGGCTGAAGTCTCAGATCAGAAATTTTCTTGCACAAAACAGGCTGCGTATACTTTCTTAAGTCTCAAACTTTGAACCTAGTTCTCTGAATGCAGAAAGCTGTAACTTGCATCACTTTTATTCCTCCACCACTGCTACCATGCTTCAACTAAGATTTATCAGTTTATTATATTTGTATCTGTCTTTCTTTTATGGAATTTTCAGTTTTGCATCCCACCAATAACCAAACCCAAAGCTGCCTTGTTTCAGCAAGATTATGGAGGAAAATGACAATTCATTTACTATTATCCATCCTCACAGACAGCCCCAGTAACATCACACAGTAGAGTAAATACCTCGGATAACGATCACCCCAGATAACGCTAAAATCGGATAATGCTAAATTCGAATGTCGGGGAATTTGAGGCAAATGTTTGGCTCACACAACGTTAACGTAATGTTGTGTGAGGCAAACTTTTGCCCCAAATTCCCTGACGTTGATCTCTGCCCCAAAGCCCACAGGGGTCTCTGCCCAGATTGGCAGTTTGGTTGGGAGGGAGGGCACACACACCCATTCTCCCCCCAACCAAACCAGTGATCCAATCACACATTGGGACTGCCGAGGTGTTGGGGGAGAAACCGTGTGTGCGTGCAATATCTCCTCCAACTTCCCAGCTGTCAGAAACAGCATGGATTGGGCCCCCAATCCTCACAGAGGCGGCAGGGATGGCAGACAGCCCAAAATGGGCAGAAAAAGCCTCTGTCATAAGTTTTTTCCCACCCATTTCAGGCTCTCCACTGCCCATGTGAGGGTTGGGAGACCCGATCTGCACTGTTTCCAACGTTCCCCCGACCTACCCAGGCAGTGCTGCAAGGCAAAACTCTGGGGAAAAGGAGTCTTCCCCGGCGTTTTGTCTTGCATCTCCGCCCAGGTCGGGGGACGTCGGAAACAATGCAGATCGGGTCCCCTGACCTTGCCAGAGGCGGCAGGGATGGCAGAGAGGTCGAAATAGGCAAAAAAAACTCCCATCATGATGGAGTTTAATTTCACCCATTTCAGGCTCTCCGCTGCCCCTGCCGCCTCTGTGAGGGTCAGGGGACCCGATCCGTGCTGTTTCCGACGTCCCCCAACCCACCTGGGCAGTGCTGCAAGGCAAAATGCCAGGAAAAAAGGAGTTTTCCCTGGCATTTTACCTTGCAACACCACCTAGGACGGTCAGGGGACGCCAGATCAGCTCCCCCAAACTTGCCAGGGGCAGCAGAGAGCCCAAAACGAACAAAAAACTCACAATGTAGGGGTTTTTTTTGCCCATTTCTGGTTGTCCACCAGCCCTGACACCTCTGGCAAGGTCGGGGGAGCCAATCCGCGCTGTTTCCTGCATCCCCCAACATACCCCCGGTTCAACCCCCAACCCAAATGCCGATCTCACACTGCGATCCTCCTGCCCCCTTGGAAAGGGCAGTGGGGATTCCACACATGGAATCCCCGCTGCCCTTTCCAAA
Organism: Furcifer pardalis; assembly: GCA_030440675.1. Classification (NCBI taxonomy): domain Eukaryota; kingdom Metazoa; phylum Chordata; class Lepidosauria; order Squamata; family Chamaeleonidae; genus Furcifer; species Furcifer pardalis. The sequence goes on from CP126897.1 coordinate 17,747,647, forward strand.
GAGGCAAGCGGATCGCCCTCATGTTCCCTTTCCTCTTCAGAAAGGGAACAGGGCTTATTTTTAACATGCGATCAATGCATCGCACAACGTTAAAAACCGGGTAACAATGAGACTTGTGAAACCAAGTCTTATCGTTATCCAGGTATTAGCGTACAATGAATTCTTTTCAAGGAGCTGCACTCCAATTAGCCAATAAATTCACATTAGCACCTGTATCCCCTCTATTATAACATGCAATAAACAAAAAGGATTGCATATATCTCACCAAATGTCTCTGCACTCTTGATCCAGGCATTTAAATCCCACTGGAATTTCATATCCCCATGGGGTTCTACTGGATCCACAATCATTTTCAAAGCCCTGTGTAGTTGAAAGTATATCTAAAACAGAAATTGGAAGGAAGGGGGAAAGAGAACTTAGGAACACTTGGAAAAAAACACCAAAAAAAGATCTTTCCCATCAACACTGTCCATTGTAACTGACCAGTCACCTCTTCTAGGCATTCAATTCCATTTGGGTTCTCAGAATGAAAGGTAGACTTTTACCTAAGGCTTCCAGAAAGACATTCTACTTAGCCAAGAAACAAATACGTAACCTTGCTGAATTTCTACTGCTTCCTCTGAGAAGACAGCCTACTTCCTGAAATGGTGCAGACATTTTCCAAGTAATACCTGCCTCTACTGAGATAATATAGAGTCTCAGTTAGGACAGTCCTGTTCGGAGATGCCCACAGACCAATCAGGGCCCCTAGACATCGGTTGAGCAATGTTGTTGCAGCCCAAACTGTTGCTGTTGTGAATTCAATCCTAACAGGCTCCAATCTGACTGAACCTTCCATCCCTCTGAAGTGGATAAAATGAGTACCCAGCATGTTGCGGACAAAAATGCTAATTACCTTGTGAACCGCCCCAGGAGTGCTCAAAGCTCCATGGGGGAGTATGTAAGTGTAATTGCTATTGCTTATTTGCTCTGGGAATTCTCAAGAGCTGCAGGCTAAATCTGGGAGATGCTATCTGGGAATTTTGGGGTTATGTTCCAAAAACAAAAGAGCCTGCTACTAAAGACTTTTGCAATGACACCATAACATGAGATGTTGCAAATGTTAATCAGTGTCAAGACATGAAGGATGACACTTAGCTTACCAGCTTTTTTGAAAGTAACAAGGCAGTATTGTTATCACTCTCTAGAGCCCAGTTTGCAAAGCGCAGGATATGCTCCTGGTGGCGCTGAAGCTTCGTCATGGCCCAGTGCTGCCTCTCCAGCTTCTCCTGCTGTCCTTCAGTAACTTTCTAAGAAGAAAAGACAAGCACATTTTAACACCTAAAGAAGCAATGTCCTTTTCTTGACAACATCTCAATTGCTACTTAGCATACCAGATACTGGCGCCAAGATCAATTAACTATTGTACTAGTAGCTGTTTGAAGCAAACTATGGCCTGTGATGCCTGAGCTACAGTTGTGCAGTAAGGTTAAGCTGAGGTATAAGGCCATTCAGGAAACATGCTAAGTTCTAAGATCCAGCTCAGTGTGTTCTCAACATGACAGACTGAAGTATAATTATGCAGAAGAAGTGGATGGCTTCCCCTTTCAACTCCCAATCACCCATCCCTACATATTCAGTTAAAAATAGTCTGTTTTACCTGTGCATCGTTGACCAGCACCCGGGCTCGCTTATTGAGCTCCTTCATTATCTGCAGGACAGACATCTTCACATCTACCTGAACTCGCTTTTGCACATCTGCCACTTGACGGATCCTAATAAACAAGAATGTGGAAATCCTTAGCAATGATCCTTAAAATAGCTAAATGTAAGTCTTGCTGCATGAAAGACAACAACTACCGTACATTTTTACCTAGATCTTCTTAATGATTTATGAAAAGTATTTACCAATAAAGACACTGTATCTCCTGAAATCAGGCTATGCTGGGCCAAGATGCAAAAAAGATAGCTTTTACTCAAGCTGAAGCCAGCCAATTAGATTCCATTTTGCCCATCTTCCAAAGCATTCAGGTCATTATGAAAGTCTTCCCACATTTTATCATTGTAACCACCATGCACTGAAGACAGTGCAGAAATATAATGACTGGCATCCCAGTCTCCCAGCATATTCCACTCGCGTCTGGGTAGAATGATTCATAGCATAATCTGCAGAACATAAACCAAACCCCAAGACATTGACTTCACAGCTAATAGCATGCAGTTCTTACTTTCAGGTTCTTACTACAAAGAAGGAATTTATTTATTATTTATTTATTTAGATTTATATCGCCGCCCACTTGCCATGGCGACTCAGGGCTTGAATTGAGGCTTGAACAATTTCACACAACTGTCTTCTTTCAGGAAGAGCAAAGGTGAAGCTCCACAAACTCCAAAGAGCCAGGAATTTGTATATAATGCTATTATTTCTAGCTCTTATAATATTTGGAAACCTTTGAAACAAAGCCACATTAAGTACACATAACCTATTAGTGTCAACCCATCACCCCTTCTTCTTAGGTGCGCACTTACGAGGCGCGCACTTCCTTGGTTGACTTCTGGAGATTCGCATTTTTCTCTCCCAGACGCTTCACCAGTGAAGCCAACATCTTGCGCTGATTTTTTACTGCATCCTCCAAGAACTGGTACCTGCAAGGGGGAGAATGAGTTTAGCTTCTGCTGGCAATGATTTTGATGATGCTGCAATATAAAGCTGCTAATCTAAGATTGATTTTAAAAATAAAACACAGAACTGCGATGTTATTCACACCCTTCTGTCTAGGACTCTAGGATGGATAGGAGTTCTGATGGAGGGAATAAGTATCTAAGCTCTCACTACAGCAAAACTGTTTATAACCAGCAAGATCTCATATGTGCTGCCTAAACATTACAAATAACTTGTTACCACTGATACATTGTAGCTGATAAGTTGATCACAATAAAGATATGCTACTGGTGCATGTTATCAGAGGAAGCAATGAGAAACACCTTTAACTAGCTGCTCAAGACAGGAACAGGACAAGCAAAAGACTTATTTTCTGAGAACCATAAAGGAACATAGAACACAAACTTACACTGTATCAGTAGTCCAGTATTGTCAACTGTGATTGACAATGCCAATCTGGTGTTACTGGGAGGATCTTTTAACTAACTTCTTGTTGGTCATCAAACTCAGTGTTTTAACCACTAAACCACCATATCCCTAAGGTGTATTTCATGGGGAAATAATCACAAACTAAATACCATTGTCATACTAGGATCAATGAGCTGTGTGTGGAGCCACAAGAAGGCAATCCCATATCTATTCTCCCTTACTACCTAGCAGGTAGCAGAGATCATACAGTGAGAAGGAGATCTTACTGGTGATCCTTGTGTGCATTCAACTGGCAGTCACGGCAAGTCAGAGTGTCACAGGTGTCACAGAACAACACTAATGGCTCGTGCTTGTGGACAGAGCAGTAGACTGTTTTTTCTCTCTCCTGGGACTTAGTGGTGCCTAAGAAGAAACAAAGGTTTGCTTTTATCCCAGTCTTTTCACTTTTCAACAGAAGCAGCAAAAATGAAAGAAAAATTAGCCACTGCCTGCTTGAAAACTAGCAAACTTGGATAAGAGGGGCGCAATCTTTTTATTTACTTAGCATATAGCATCTACAGAAGTTATATTAATAAAAAAATATGCATTCAGATACAAGAGCAACAAATTCTTATAAACTATATCGAGAATGTGATTGATAAAATACCCAATTAAAGAGAACTAAAATCACAGTATTAACACCACAGATTCAAGTTATAACAATTCAACATCTAAAGTTGCAAACCACCTAACTGCTTCTAGTATGGCTGCAATGAGATCATCACAAATACAATACCTGGAACTTTCCTGAGAGGACATTCACAAACTATATCTGTTATCATTTGTTCCAGTATTCTACAGTAGCACTACTGACTCTCAGCCATTCCCCATATGAACGGCAAGGTCACCCATTTAAATCACCATTCTTCATCTAGGTAAGTGACAGTGAACCTTTTAGAGACCGAGTGCCCAAACTGAAACCCAAAATCCACTTATTTATCGCAAAGTGCCAACACAGGAAACTCTTTCATTGGGCTATTGGGCAGAGGGATGGGGTGAACTCTGTTGGGGGAGGAAGTGCTCCCATTGGGCTGCTGGGCAGAAGGGTGGGGCAAACTCTGTGCTGGGGTGACTGCATGGGTGCCCAGAGTGTTCCAAGTGCCACCTCTGGCATGCATACCACAGGTTCGCCACCACTGATCTAGGTCATAAAACTGTGGCATATCATCCTAAATTGGATTCGACTTGAACCTGGTGTTAGGTAGAGTCTCTAATATTTTATGTATCGATAAGTCTCTAGAAATCAACATCCTGTTTTATCTTATTCCACTCTCAGACTTTTGTTGTCCTCTAAGGTCAGGTGGAGCAATGTTAAAAAGGAGTCAGGAAAGCAGTGTAATCCTCATTGTGTCATTAAGATGAACGTCAACTTCTTCGCTATATAGATGTGCAGTATTTGACAACAGACTAGACCCCTGGTGACTAACTTTGGCACTCCAGATGTTCTTGGACTTCAATTGCCAGAAGCCCAAGTCAGCACTCCTGCTGATCAGGGCTTCCGAGAACTGAAGTCCAAGAACAGCTGGAGTACTGAGGTTAGCCATCACTGGGCTAGATTAAGGATTGTGCCACTGCATGATTTGTTTTGGGGTAGGAAGTGTAGGCGTGCCCCAAGCAACACTCTGCTCCAACAGAGCAGGTAAAAGTGTGTACACATGGCAACTTAAGTAGATATTGTATCTCTCTCAGTAAAAACTACAGATGCAATCTGGTACCTTCCAGCCATAACCTTCAGGCCTAGCTAGCATAACTGAACATTAGGAGTTACAAGGCTTATAAACCAAAAAAATGTGTAAGACCCCAGGCAGTTTCTCCCTAATTTAGCTTGATGCAAGCATTAATGTGATTTAGAAAAGTTCACAATCTTGACTTGCACAAGGTACTTCATGTCAACACTTCCTTGAACTGAATTTGTATTAGGGATGTTCCATTTGGATTTTGGGGGGCTTTAACTCTCAAAAATCTCTAATTTTGGGACTTGGAGCAAAGTTTAGTTCAAAAACCTCACGACCTAATTTCCTTTTTGAACAAGAAACTAAGTCATGAAACATTTCGTGACTAGAAAAAAAATAAAAGATGTCATGAATCATCTTGCTGCATGGACACACCTACCTGTGGATCGAACAGTGTGATCCTTAGTGTACTTCACTCTCTGATGAGCCTCCACGCATGTCTCACACAGGGGCTCCTGGCACTCCACACAGAAACTGGTGGCTGGGGCATTATCTTCACAGCTAGTACAACACTAATGGTAACAGGAAATTGATGAATTAGTAACTAAGAAGCATGCCTCAGTCCAAGAGGTGGAAATACCTAAAACCATAAACAAACATTGTAGTAGGAATATTTGAAGAGAAATAATCCCATTACCTGATTAGCATCTCTAGCATCCCCAAAAGACTCTGTGGCACCATCTCTCAGAAAGTAGTTCTCCACTATGTCTTTTAAGTAACACTGGTGCTTGCACACTGGGCAGTCAACCACTGTAAAGAAAAGGATATGGAAAAAATAGAGGAAATCCTACAAGAGCACAGAACAAAAGCTGTATTTTCTACCATCAACAAGTAATTTTTTTCTCCCCTCATCATTCCTTTTCTCCCTTTCATGGTATGTTCTTTACACTCTACATGTGCAGGCAGGTACTACATTTTAGTAGTTAGAACTTTGAAACATGATATAGACTTTGCTTTGTTGGTTCTAATTCTGTATTCAGCACAAAAACTATTCCTCAAAAATAATAGATTATCAGTCTCTTACTTTCTCTCATCTATCTAGGCTTGAACATTTTTTCCTTAAATAAAATCTTTAATGCTTCTTAATCTGCAACTTATTATTACAAAACTATGCAATAAGATGCATTTGCCTCACTAGTTTTTAAAACTCTACAGTCACATGAATCATTGTATTTAAATACCTAATTAGCAGCAAATTCATAGGATTCTGATCAAATTCTAGCAACATCCAGTAATGGTGTTTCGCCAAAATATTCAGTAATACAGCTTGTATTCAGCATGTTAACTCAGCATGAAAATATGTATTTTGAAAAAATCCAAAATCTTCATAGTTGATCACAATAAGGATAGAAAATATTTGTAATCAGATACAGCAACCAAAGCAGAAGAAAATTATAAAAAGTGTTTTAGATAACTTTACATATATTTCAACCCATTTAAAGGCAGAAAAACAAACTGTATAGTAAGCAAATACATATACAGTAATACCTCGGATAACGATTGTACCGGATAGCGCTAGAATCGGATAACGATGCAAGATATTTGGAAAAACCTTGCATCGTATAACACGATTTTTAGCGTTATCCGGTACAATCGTGTGTGTGGGGGTGTTGGATTGGGTAGACCATCTACCCAATCCACACACACACCCACAATGGATCGCTGATACTGAACTAGGGTCGGGGAAAAGGCTCGCGGGTGCCTTTCCCCCCCCCCGACCCTAGTTCAGCCTGAGCGATCGCTGGACAAAGCCTAGCGGCGCCTGGGCTAGCTAGCTGAGCGCCGCTAGGCTTTGTCAACAGCCCATTTGGGCTATGTTTGAACAGCCCATTTGGGCTGTGTTTGAAGTTTAACGGCTTCGGACACAGCCCACACGGGCTGCGGAAGAAGGCTAGCCCGGCTGAGCTGGGCTAGCCTTCTCCTGAAGCCCTTCCGTGCTGTGTCTGAAACCCAGGGCTTCGGACACAGCCCGCAAGGGCTGCTTCTTCCGAAGCCCTTGCGGGCTGTGTCCAAAGCCGCTGGGCTTCGAACACAGAGTGGGCACTTCGCTAAGAGCCCGGGGAGATCCCAGTGACAGACGCCTCTCTCCGGGATCTCCCCAAGCTCTTAGCAAGCCGCCTTGTCTCGCCACCCGACACGAACCTTAGCTGTCAGGTGGCGAGACAAGGCAGCTGCTCGCTGCCTGTTTCCTGCACCGCACTGGCCCCTTACCGCTTGCTAAGGGGCCAGTGCGGTGCGGGAAACAGGCAGCTGCTGGCGCGCAACAAACTGCACGAGCGGCTGAAGTTCGTGTCGGGTGGCGAGACAAGGCAGCCGCTCGTGCACTTTGTTGCGCGCCAGCGGCTGCCTGTTTCCTGCACCGCACTGTCATCTTAGCAAGCGGTAAGGGACCAGTGCGGTGCGGGAAACAGGCAGGGCTCGGCTTGTCCGAAATCCCCCCTCGGGGGCGGGGGGAGTTCAGACAAGCCGACCCTTGCTCAGACGCGCGGTCATGCGCCTAAGCAAGGGGAGGCTTGTCCAAAATCTCTTCCCCCCCTGGGGGCGGGAGTATTTCGGACAAGCCGACCCTTGCTCAGACGCACGGTCGTGCGCATAACCAAGGGTCAGCTTGTCCGAAATCCCTCCCCCAGGGGGGATAAATTTCGGACAAGCCGACCCTTGCTTCGGCGCATGCTTTGTTCCTGACGTCAGGGCTTTTTTTTAAGCGTTGTTCAATGCATGCATGGGACAACGCTAAAAATCGGATGTCACGACTTGTGGAACCAAGTCATAACGTTATCCAGGGTATTACTGTAGAGTAGTTAAATCTTGTTTGGACACCTTACGTTTAAATATAATAAGAAAATTACCAAATGTTATTAAGACAAAGATATTCAGTAGCATGAAAATAAGCCACATAGCATAAGAGTACAGTAAAACACCGGATAATGCTAAAACTTGGTTCCACAAGTCTTGGTGTTATCAGATTTTTAGTGTTATCCGATCCATGTTAAATCCTATGGGATGGATCGGATAACATTTAAGCTCCATAGATACATTGTAACCGCACAGGCTTTAGCGGTTGTTATCCGATCCATCCCATAGGACCTTAACATTATTCGATCCAATTCTCCTCCCCAGATTACTTAACATTATGCAATTTTAGCGTTATCCAATCCAATCGTTATCTGGTGTTTTACTGTAATTTATTCCTTGTCGTAAACTAAACTTTAAAATACAGATTATAAAGACACCATGAAATGGATTGTAAGTATTTTTGCTTATCTTACATGTATAAATACCCAGCCAATGTGTGAAATATCAGTTCAATCATATTCCTCCTTCCTTGTTCTGCCTCTTCCCTAAATTAGTTTATGATTATACTGTTTCTTAAGTCTATTTGTTGCATGCTGGCAAGCTATTAACTATTTCTCCACCCCCCAAAAAAACTGTCAACAATGTAAAAGGCTCATTTTCAGCATCTGCTGACTGTATTTCTTCTAGTTACTTGTTTGTCCTTGCTGGTTCATGTTTGTTTCTAGGCATGTTATTTACTATCAACAAGTCTTTCTAAGCAATGTGCCTTAACAATCTATTTCCTTTCATCTAATTCAGTGGTGCCCAAACTTTTTTTCTGCGGGCTGGTCCCACCCCTGACATAGCTGAGGGGGCCAGAGGCAGCGGCAATCGCACTTTGTCCAGGCTGTTCCAAGCCGCATCTGGGGCGGTCCCATCCCCTCTGCAGCCTTTGCCAAAGCCAACTGCTACACTGGGGAAATCTTCGGAGTCTTATGTTTCAAAATCCACAGGGCTGAAAGGGCAAACCTGGCACGCTGCAGTGACATCATCCCAGGCGCACCAGGGGACTCTCCTAGCACCACCGATTTTGAAACAGAGGAGGTTCCAAACATTTCTCCAACACAGTGATTGGCTTTGGCAAAGCCTGCTAAGGGGATGGGACCAAGCAAGAGGCTGCTCGGAACAGCCCGGATAAAGCGCAATCACCACAGTCGATGCCAGGGGGAGGTTCACCGTAGGCCCGGGTGCTCACCGTGGGCCGCATTAATGACATGAATGGGCCTAATTGGGCCTGTGGGCTGTAGTACGATGCCCCTGATCTAATTGGTTGCTAGCTTGATACGTGTGTTTGTGTTTAATTCACGGTCCAATTAAACGAGTTATTACCAGCTACACTGTATTAGTCATAACCATACCAAGCTTAAAAGACACCTTTTCTATTTCTTCCATTAGCAATATTTAGTCAGAACTACTTGTCTAAATTGGCTGCTAACTCTATATTCTTGGCAGCAAATGCCTTTTTACAAGGTCATTTTGATCTTTTGTTGCCTAGCAACATATTGAAGTCATGTAGTCAAATTTAATTTCATTCTTCTGAGATTTGTTACTTTCATGTCCTTTTCAGAGTCACTTTGTCTTGTTTGACACAAATACTAACCATGCTGAAGCCTTCTTGCTTTCCAAAATGAGAAGAAACCGGCTGCATTCAGGGTGCTATAGTAATGGTACAACCTAAGAGTTGTCACACAAGGTCACACTCCTTCCTGCACCAAAAGTCTACCGTCTATCAAAATTCAAATATTGATTTAAATATTATAATCCCATTAAACAAAGACAATGGCTTTTAGATTTCTCCACTAACTAAAATCTTAATGACTTTTCTTTCATCTTACTTCCTTCAATTTTGAAACCCAAGGCAAAAAAAAGCACTATGAAAACACTGGCCCTGGGCCAGGCATGACATCATTCCTCCACTAAGACAATAGAGGCTGCATTTGAGGAGAGCTGCTTTCCCAAAATAAAAATATAAAAAGACCTGGACTGGGCAAGTGTTATGCTTACCCACAACATATGCAAAACAACTAGACTGAGAACCAAACACCTCCTGCTGAACAAAAGGGCACATCGTAGCAAGCATAATAAATGTTACTATAGATCAGATACAGATGTTGTAATCTCATATTTTGAGGACTTGTAAAAAGGCACAAAATGGTTTGCCAACCAACATGGCCTAGATGTGGAGGAAGCAGCATACACAAAAAACATGATTGTAATCTTCTGCAACACTCCTAGTCACGCAAGCAAACCAAAATCAGTCAGGCAGTTCAGGGCTAGATCCAGTACTTGATAATGTTATGTGTGTGGTATGTGCAGAACAACCCCAAAAGCATGCTATATAAGAAGTAGTCTATATTGTAGCACAACTCGAAAAGAAGTTGCCTGCTTTCTCTAGTTATACCTTTATAAGCAGCAAATGCAAAAGTTGTTCTTGAGATGCAGTCACAACTGCTTTTGTTTAAACTTCTGATAAGACAGCTGGATAATATTTTGTGCTTTGTGTAGAACAGTTGAAGGGAGCTATAAAGCATGCCCTTCCCCTCCCCATAGTTTCTGTTAAATCACCTATCCTGCTCTCATTTGCTTCACAAGGCAAGGTATGACAAAGATTAGGGGAAGGAAATCTTTATCACCCGCCTTAATAGCTTTCCAGAAATACAGGGAAGGGAGCCATCAATCTTCTGACAATTGAAAGAACTTGCCCCTGAGCTATTAGAAAAAGACTAAGGAAATTGCCAGATTATAGCTAAATGTAATACCAAACTTTTAAAGATTTGGACTAAAGTTGATTTAATTTAAGAGTGATGCCATGTTTTGCACAGAGAACAAAATATCTGTTCAAAAAGAAAGGCAACTTAAAGTTAGTGTGGCAAGTACAATACGTCTGTCTCTTCAAAACATAATAATAGTCATCTTGGGCCCTCAAGTTAATTTTGACCCATGGTGACCCTTTTCAGGGTTTTCTAGTTAGAGAATACAGTACTCAGAAGTGGTTTATCATTCTTTTTCTGGGGATATCCTGGGAATGTGCAGCTTGCCCAAAGCTACTCATGCTGGCTCTACTTGCAAGAGGTGAATCGGGAACTGAATTCCCAAGCTGAATTCTCCAAGCCAGATACCTAATCAGGCAGATTTCAAATACTATACATAAACTCATGCTCATTTCTGCATTTATAGAATGGCCAGACTGGCAGAGGTTATGTCTATCTTTCTCCCCATCTACATTTGTGATCACTACACTGCAAGCCTTTGTTTCAGGATAATTTTTTCTTAAACTTTAGCAACTTAAACAATGTGGACATGTTTAGTAAGTTGGTGTAGCTTGTTTAAATCATTTTACTGCCTTATAATTGGTTTTAAAGTTACTGTTTGTTTAGAATGCTAGTTTATTAGCAATTAAGCATTTTATATAAGCTGTCTTGCCAAAAGAATCTTCTGAAAGATTATCTGAAAATGTTATCTCCACTATATTACATTCACAAACCAAGATGCAATATTATTCAGTACACCACTATAGCAAGAACAAAAAGTCTTATGGCACTGTTAAGGCCAACAAGTTGTTTGGTCTAGGTTTTTGTGGAGTGAAGTGGGCTACAACCCACAGAAACAATATCAAATATTTTCTGATTTTTTTTTGTTCTAAATGGTACTATAGTTGTACCTATCTCATATTACTTAGCCTAACAGTGTTTCCCAACCTTTGGTTTTTGGACTTCAATTCCAGGAGGTCTAAGTAGTCAATTCCCCAAAGCACCGATCAGCCAATGTACTGACTTAGGCTTCTGGGAATTAAAGTTCCCCTGTGGGGCTTGGGAAACACTGGACTAACCCCAGTATATATATTGAGAACATATTAATGATCTCCATTATACATTTCAAACCATACAAACTAAACTTCGAAACAGTGGCAAATTCCTCAAAATTGATGATGTCAGTAAGGCCTTATGGGAACTACAGTCCAGAAACATTTGAAAAGCTACATTGTTCACTTCTGTAGAAGACTTCTGGATTCATAACTTTGTAAATTTCCTATTGCAATCAATAACCAGGAATTACAGCAAAGTTAATCTTTATACATTGTTCCATAAAATGTTGTAAGGGGGACTACTCCAGCTCTCAAACCTGAACTTGACAAGGCTGCTAACCTTCACTGCTCCCAATTTTCCAGTGTTCTGTATGACTTGAGAAGGCATAGCTGTTACTTCCCAATGATCTTTGCCATGTTCCTCATCTCTTCACCAGAAAACAGTCAGCACAGGTGTATAGCTACAGCATGACCAATTCACTGATACCAATGTTTTCATCTATTTTTATTTCTCCATCTCCATCATGGAATTCTTCTCAATCAGTAAGGATTATGAGGCTACATGTTAAAAAAAAGTTCCCACATTTGTTTTAAAACATCCTGGAGACCAGTCTCTGTCTGTTCTTATACAGTGCCTTTTATTTTAAACCAGCAATATGCTCAAGAATACAGAATAAGAATATGCCATACAGTACTCTGCCCCATTACTTAAATATACTTTTCAAAGCATTTGTGTATTATTTATTCAAATATAAGATATGTTTAGACACACCTACACAACAATTAACAAGAAAACTCCACTGACAAGTTAAATTTTATTTATAAGGAACAAATCAGCTAATCAATTTATTCATTAAATAATTATAAAAGTGTAGTTCTACATCACGCATCCTGTCCTGAAAGAACCAGTTCTGAAACAAACAAAACTAGTCTTCCTTTCTAAAAAGAGAAAAATGTAAACAGTATGAGGCAGTAATAAACAACCAAAGCAAACAAGGCTCTCACAACTAAACAATCCACTTACTTTTAGATAACTGGCCAAGTCACCTTTTCTTTTTCACCTTACTTCTACATATTGTTTTCTGCAATCCTATGCCTGCCTGACTAGGAGTAAGGCTCAATTAACTGATTGGATTGACTATTCAGCTATAAACCAGAAAAGACCCAAATTCAGCCTAAATATCTTTGGGAAAACTCAGAGGAAAACCTAGATATAACAGCTTTTTCTACCCTTCTATATACTGTACCATATATAGCGTTAATACTAGTAGCAAGTAGATTTATTCATGCGGTCTATGGGTATCTTCAAGAATGTACACAACCACCACTCATGTCTTGTGTAGGACAGTTATTTGGACCCTTCCCACTCAACAAAGGAAAGCTTGTTTCTCCCCAAAATAAAATGACTTCTCTCTTTAAGATCAAATCCCCATTTAGGTACAAAACTGACTGGTCCAACTTGCCTTTGCCCCATCTTCACATGAATGCTGCAGACACTCCCCACCCCAAAGTACAGGGAGATTTGAACATACCACCTTACACGGATTAAAGGAGTAGGATGAAATATACAGTATATATATAGGATGAAATATACAGGATATTTATAGGATGAAATATACACATTTTAAGAGATCTTGTCTATGTGTTACTTTTTAAAGTTGAAATTACTTCAGCCAAGCAATTGACAAAATAGGCTTTGGTGGTTAGGTCTCCCTTGCTAGAAAACCAGTTGTGGCCAACTCTAGGGGATGGTGATCATCTCATTTACAGCCAAAGAGCCAGTGTTAGCTGCATCTGCATTTCTGTGGTTACGTGGCAGACCTGACTAGACACTAGAGTGCACAGAATACTGTTACCTTTCCTGATGAAGCAGTACAGTATCTATTTATCTACTTGCAATGTCTTGCTTTTGAGCAGCTAGGTTGGGAGGAGCTCACTATCATAAAAAAGAGATTAAGATGACTCTGACAAGATTTGATCTTGAAAAAGCAAAATATCCTTTCTTATAATGGGCATACATTTTTTTTACCCCAACCAGGATCTCGTCCTGGTTGAGGTCTTGGGATTCCAGGAATGGGCCTGAGGCTAAAGAATCGCTTCGAAAGTGGGGGGACCTGGAGGGGTGATAATCCATCCATCCCCTCCCCATTTCCCATCTCCCTCTTTGCCTGCCCAACCTCCCTGAAACAGAACAGGAATTCTACTTCTCGCGGGAGGCTCCCGCGCAAATCTCGTGAGGCCCCTCCTCTCCCCCCTCGTCCGTGGCACGCGACCCCGCCCCCCGCCCCTCGCTGCACCTCGCTCGGCCGCCATAGAGGCGCCTTCGGCAAGGCCGACTCGCCCACAGCATCCTCCTTCGGCCGCCTCCGCGTCCTGCCCCCCCCCCGGTACCTCAAGGACTGCACCCACCCCCCGCTGAAATAAACCCTCCTCGTGTCGCTCTTCCTCGACCCCTTTGGCTTTAAAGGAGCCCATATATATCCCGCCCATGTCGCTTATATACCCCGCCCCCTCCCTCGCCTCCTCCATTTTTCTCGCACTCCCATTTCTACGAGCCCCACACCATGGTTTCCCCCCCACGTTTCCCTCAGGGAAGTGAGAAAATAAAATAAGCAGTCTCCGGAAAACGATCAGAACAAAAGCTGCTCTCCGAGGCCCTCGATTTATGGCAACCTTCACGGGGACTACTTGTGGGAAGGAAACGAAGCAATGCATTTGGAGGGTCCGCCCCCCTCCAAGCCAAATGTCCTTTTTCTACTCATCGCTAAATGTTCTGTCTTATATTTGAAAGGCGATAACCAAGATTAAAAGGGGGGGAAGGGTATTTTATCAATATCCTATATTCTCTATTAACGGATTTGTCATCGGACCATACAGGATTAAAATGTGATAAAATCCACTCTAGATCGTTTCGTTTTCGTATCAAGAGGTTACTCTGGGTTGAATGGGTTTTTGCAAAGGACGCCCGAAGGGAACTCCTTTCATGTCCCGCTCTCGGGAATCGAACCCGACTTTCCGGTCTCCAAGCCTAGCGCCTTAACCACTACGCCAATACATTCGATAAAATAGGGATTACAAAAACGGATGGATAGTAGGATCATTACCTGAACCTCCACACCCATACACCCCAATGTGACTCACCTTGGCCATCCTTGTTGTTGCCGGCAGGGGCAGGCTCGACTTTGATGCACTCCTTGCAGACGGTGTGCAGGCAAGGCAGGAGGCGCGGGTCCCGCTCGGAGCGCAGCTGCTCGCGGCACACGGCGCATTTCTCCAGCAGGTCGATGCCTTCCACATTGACCGGGGTGGTGGCGGTGGCGCTGGCCGAGGCGGTGGTGGCGGTCGCAGAGGAAGTGGAGGAGGAGGAATGCTGCTTGTCCCCAGCGGCGCCGCCTCCGCCGGTCGCTTCCGCTGGAGCCGGAGCCGTCGCTGAGGCCGACATCGCCGCCGCCGCTGCCGCTGCTACCACGGAGCCAAAGGAGTCGCGAGTGCGCAGGCGCCGAGGCCTCGCGAATGCTTCTGGAAAGGGACCGTTGGCGGCCTCGCGCGGGGCGGATGGAACGCTCGGCGCGCGCCTCCTCACAGCCGAGCGCCGCGCGAGCGAGAGGATGGAGAAGGGAGGGGGGGGGAGACAAGAGGCAAGAAGAGCAGCGCGCGCAGCCAACGGAGGCCTCGTTCGGTCACAACCCGCAGTTCTGCAGCTGTTCCTCCTGCCGTCGCCGCCCCCCTGCTCCTCCTCCTCCTCCTTTCCTTAGCGCCGCCCACCCGGCCAAACGAATGTCGGGAAAACTGAGGGGGCAAGGGTGGCGGGGAGGTTGGTGGTGGGGGGGGGGAGAGATAGCCGAGTCAAATGCTGCCGAACCCGCTGCGTTCACCTTGCCGAAGGAGGCGGGGCTCAGCTCCCTTCTCAACCAATCAGCGAAGCCGCCGAAGAGGGGCTCGCGTCACCCAGCGACGTTAGACAAATTGCCCAGCTTGAATTTTCAGTTTGGGAGGGGGAATCTCAAAAGAGGAGGGGGGAAGAGAGAGATTAAGAGGGAGGGGAAATCATCCAATCAGAGACCACGAGGCTCCTTAAACCTTCCAATCCGTTGCATCGGATTGGGCAGAGGACTAACCCAGTCACGAAAATCCTGGATGGAGGAGTTCTTCGGCTCGAGGGGCGGGGCTAGGGGGGGAATTTTGAGATAGCACCCATGGCAACCATGCCCTGAGGAGAGGGAGGAGCAGGGCCTGTGGTTGTCTGGGAAGAAACTATTCAAGGGCATGGATTTAGGCTACCTGGCTGGGTCGTGCCAGTCATCCCCCCCCCCCAATGTACACGTTGCCCTTTCTCCATGTTGGAAACTGAAAGGGTTTCCTCTCAGGCTTTAAATGGCTGAAGGGCAGACAAACAAAAGGGTGTGCTTTATTACACACTGAAGAAGCTAGCCTTTAAAACGAATTATCAACCTGCGGGCCCGTGGGCCAGATGCAGCCCGTGGGCCAGGTGCAGCCCGTGGGCCAGATGCAGCCTATGGCACCATTTCATGTTGGGGCCCCACTGCCTCCACCATAACAGGAAGTGTCATGTAGTGGAGGAATGGGCAAAATGGCCCTTCAGCCCCCAAAGCTGTCTGAGGGAGTGTGGCCCGGCTCCTAGCTTTAAAAGGTTGAGAACGCTTGCTTTAAAATCTTGCTTTGTATGGATCAGAAAGAACACAATTACAATTGATTGGTCCAAGTATGAAGATAATTTTCACCCAACAGTGGGCAACATCAAGACGTGTTTGGTGCAGGTAGCATCAACCTTACCATGATTCTTTTGAAATGGTAGTTGTGTTAGTTGGTGTTTCAAGCATATCAGAGAGTAAACAAAATTTTAAAAAATGTTGCAGCACTTTCAAGTTAGTCATCATCGTCGGCTGCAACTTGAATAAAGTATACAGTACATTTATTTTCCTGCCCCAGGAAGGCCAGGTCTTGGGACACCAGCTGGTTCTGGACTGCCTTCGCCCTCCAAGGCAATCAAGAATACTGTAATGCCATTGGCGTGAATTTGTTTAAGGTGGATCTCAGCTTGCCATGAAGTGACCCACACAGTATGATCATGGAGCCATCCCATGTGGCACACATGAAATGAGACATGCATGATTTAACACCGGAACTGCAATGGACTGCCACAGCCTTGAGGATATGGACAACGTGCACCTTCGTAGCCAGTCCATCTGGCATGGCCTCTTCCGCCTCCATGACCATTGGGAATTAGTTCCTCCTCTGCTTATTTTGCTGTTGAGCCCAGTATGATGGTTTCCAGTGGCATTCCCCCCAGAGGGGAGCATCACTCCAACTAAAGGGGCTCATTTGCTAACTTTAAAGTGCCACAACATTTTTGTCTTTTTGTTTTGTTCACTAATAACCATAATTCTTGATAGTGATTGGGAAGGTACTGGAAGTAGTACCACTGTTCCGTCTTTAAGTGCCTTATCCAATAACAAATACAGTGGTACCCCATATAATGAATGTTTCGTATAATGAAAAATTTGTACAACGAAACATTTGTGCGCTATTTGTGATGTACCATATACCGGGGGGGGGGGGGGAATATTCATTATACGAATCGCTATTGGCAATACCTGGTACAATGAAAAAAAGTTTTCATTGTACCGGGTATTGCCAATAGTGATCCGTATAATGAACTTTTTCCCCGTTATATAGTACTGTAATTGCCCATAGCAATCCGTATAACAAAAAAAATTGTATAGTGAAGAGCTCCATGGAACGGAGGTTTTTTGTTATACGGGGTTTTACTGTATAAGCAATCATCATGGTGATCAGCCTGGGAACAATATAATGGGGTGACCTTCCATTTGCTTTCTGCATCACAGCATGACACCTGTACCACTGATCCAGTGCCACAAGTCGATTTCTGGTCCTGAGCCCTTTTAGCACATAAATATATGTACTACTAAGCCCTTCCAACCTTTATAATTCTAGAGAACTGAACTCCCAACTGCCTCATCAAGTCAGGCTATTATTTATGTAAACAAAAGGTGGGCAAAAAGGCAGGGCTCTCCTTGAATTGTTGGACTGTAACTCTCAGCCTGGCTAGATGGTGGGCATTACATTTGTAAGTATCTGGATGGCCTCATTGCCTGTTTCTGAGTTTTTTTAATGGGTCTGGAGGCCAGTATTTTGCTCCATATCCTCCTAGGGGCTGCAATGACTGCAAAAAAAATTTTTTTTAACCAAAAACAAAATAAAATGCCTAAAAGACCATTTCTAGTTTTTGAAAGATAGTATTTTAGGGTCAGAATGTGCCCTTAATTATACATGTTCATTATTTTAAGTGATGAAGCAGCCTCTTCTAGAAGCTGCAATTCACCCTTTCTGCCAAAAAAAGGAAGTGCTGGTGATGATTTTCACCAGAAGCATATGGCTCTAGAGGACCTCATTTTCTCCAGCATTATCTAGACACTGTTCTTCAGCCTTTGTGAGTCCCATTTTTATATATATATATATATTAATAAAAACAGTGATTCTAGCCCTCAAGCCGATATTCTGATAAGAGTAGAAGGTGTTATTCTCATATAATTTGGAAATAAAGTCATACAGAAGAAAAGCATAATGCAGAGGGTAAACAGAATAAAAATGGGTCATTTTACTGTTAAATTATTCTTAGGACACTAGCATTAGCTGTATGGCTTCTTTTTGTTCTGCTATATCCAAATCTTGACAACCCTCTTGGCGATCAGCTATGAAGACTATCTGGAGAATATAATGGCTTTTTTTTTTTTTGCCTTTTATCATCTGCCTTCCACATCTCAGCATGACCCATACCACAGATCCATTTTCACAAGTCACATTCTGGTCCTGAGCCCTTTTGCCACACAAAGTCCTCATTGGCCCCAGGTCAGTATTGATGAAGCTGCTGCCCTCCAACAAGATGGATTCAAGTGGAATTTAATCCATTTGGGGACCATCACCCTTCCCTGTGGACTTCAGCACCCAAGGCCATTAGTCCTCAGAGTTGTCAGATTAGTTAACTACCACCTGACAGCATTGAGTCACTGGCAGTATGGTTTACCTTTTTACCATAGCAGGATAACCTGGCCATACAAATAGCTGGTTAAACTGCTGTCCTAAAACCAAAAGGTTGGGAGTTTGATCCTGACTAGGGCTCAAGGTTGACTCAGCCTTCCATCCATCTGAGATCAGTAAAATTATTTACTTGTGAACAGTCCAGACAGTGCTCTAAGCGCTATGGGGTGGTATATAGGTGTGATTGCAGAAAATTATTGTTCAGTTGGCTATTTACCATTTGAAATAATCAGAAGATCATTGTAAGATGTACTGTCTCCAATTTAATAGACAAATTAATCATATTTGGATAAAAATAAGTATTAACATAAACAATAACTATTTAAATTGTTTTATTTAATTAAAATTAACACATTATATAGCCTATGAATTCTTGCACTTTCTTAAACATCTGTTTGCAGAGGAATAAGAGGATTCAGGTCTATTTCAATTCTACATTTACATTATTTAAAAACATTTTTGCTGCTAAGAAGAGGCACAAATTCACAGCTTTCAAACTACAAAACCAAGCATCTTCTAGATTAAAAAAAACCCTTCTAGATGATGATATCTCTAGAAATAATTACCTAAAATAATATTACAGAAAATTCTGGAAGAGGATTACATTGGGGCAGTCTTAAATGAATTAAATAATTGACTCAGAGTTTCTTCTTCTGTTTTTGGGGAAATGAATACACTTGCATCAATTCAGCCACTGTGATTCCAGGAGCTAGTGTGGAGGGTATAGGCAAAGGCAAGGTTTCCCTTGCTCTAAAGCCATTCCTATCCTATCTGACTCTAGGATTCAGTGCTCATCTGTTTCAAAGCCGAAGAGCCAGTGCTGTCTGCTTCTGTAGATGTTTCCGTGGTCATGTGACAGGTGTGACTAGACACTGGAGAGCATGGAACACTGTTTACCTTCCCACCAAATTGGTACCTGTTTATCTACTTGCATTTTCTTGCTTTCAAACTGCTCGGTATGCAGCCATTGTATTTAAGGTCATTCCAGCCAGCTACAGAAAGACTAATAATTTAATGTCAGAAATTGTTCTGGGTTGAAAGGATTTTTGCTGGAAAAACTCTGCTCAGGGGACAGCCAAATGAGGCTCCTTTCATGTTCCCAAGAACTGGGACAGAGATAGGTGCTCAATCCATCATGCAGTCTTGAACTTGCCAGCTTTCCAGCTAACAAGAACTGACAGTGGTGCAGCAGCAGGGGAACTGGCTGCCATTTGAATCCTCTTCTCCCTATTCCTGGTGCCTAGATTTGCTTTCATCTTCCCTTCCTTTTCAATTTCGTTCATCAGTTCTCTCATTCTTTCTTTCAAAGCCTTCATATCCTAGTGCTCTGAATAGCTGGCCAACCAAGGGAAAACGAGATTAAGAATCAGAAAGAGGGAGGAAGAAGTTTTAAGATAGTTGTTCTCAGGCCATGCATTTGCAGGAAGCACATTTAGGGCAGATCTTAAAAACTTCTTCCTTTCAATAATAATATCACTGTGGAAAACCAAAGGAAGTAAATGAGAATGTACTCAATATAGAGGCATCTTAAGCCATGCAGGGAAAATGTATAACATAACATAAACAAGGATGAGAACTTTGTTCCTATTTGCCTCTGAAAATATTGGAAGATATGTTTGAGATGGGGAGAGTAAAAAAGTTTAAAATACATTGCAGACAAAGTCTCTATCCCACTGAATCATTTTTAATTTACCATTTTATTTTGAACTAATCACTCATCTTACTGTTGAAATATGAATTATCCCCTCTTCCCAAGGGCTGCCCCCCCCCATATCTTTTATGTTTTTCAAACTTTCTGTACTCTCCCTTGCAGCCTTCTTGTCACTGCTGGAGGAAGATTTTATAATTGCTTAGGTGGCCTTGAAGGCTTTCTTAGACATTGGTCACCTGAAGGGCATTGGGCAACCATTTAGATGCTAATGGAATAATTAAGAGCCATTAGAACTGATCATCTTGTGCTTTTACCTCGTCCACAGGGACACCTGCCTGCCTTTTCATTCCAATGTTTTCAATGAAAATATGCTTGATCTGACCAAACCTGATAATAGGAGAGCTTTCACAATAGATAACACTGTAGCTTGTATATACTATTGATAAGCAGTTAAAATGAAGTGAAACAAAATGATCACAAACTGCTTTGAATTCATAGCTGGAAAGGAAATATAACAAGTACAAATGACACTGTCTTAGAACCTTCTAGGAAAGGAACTCCTTGCTATTACTGTTATTCAAATGGACAATTGAATGTACTGTACAGTACTGTATATTGACTGGATCAGGGTTCTTTGTAATGTTTCTTGTCATTAAATGAATCTTTCCATAAGTCATCTCATGTAACACTGTCAGGGAAAGGTCCAAGTGAAAATATTATTGTTCCAAACTAAATAAAATATGTAATAGCAATTGCAAGAGTAAACAAACAAAAGATAAGTTTTTAACATTTTGACCATTGAAACCTCTAATACTGTTTTGCCTCTGTAAAAAACCAACAGGTTAATAAAATAGGTGTCACTCTGAAAGCTGTTGGCATAGAAAACTCACAATGTGCTGTGCCTTAAAGCAGTGGATAGAAAACAACCAAGTCCTGAACACAGAAAAAAAAGGAAGGGTAGGGCTACTGGGGAACAATGGTGGGAGAGAGCCTGCCCTGCAATGCCTACAATTAATTAGAAAAGAGATATGGCAACAGATAAGATTCAAATTCTTTTCTTAAATGAAGTGTGCAATGTAACTATCAGGGGAAAGGACTTGCAAAGATAAAATGCTGCAATAAAAAAACAAAGAACAGCAGAATGAGGCAACAGATGTGAGCTCAGAGCCTTAAAGAATCAAAAGGATGAAAAAGCTACTAGGCAGATGCAAAATTACCGAAGGCAAGCAATTAACTAAACAATATTCTGTTCCTAACTTCACAGGTATTCAGCCACAGCAGAGTGTTAGCTTTAAGTTTAGTCCAGCCTTAAGTAATAATTGTGCAGCCATCTGGTTGTTTTGTTTCATTTAAAAAGAAAGGAAAGACGTTATGAGTTTCACCACAAGTCTTCAAAGTTCAAATGCTCCTCACTACTGAAAATGAAGTACCAAAAGTGATATGCATTGAAAATATTAGATCGTCTTATCACATTCCAGTGTTCTCCCTTTTATCATCCTGGGTTCTGGTGTGATAACATAATATACAAGCCAGGTTACAAGATTCACAGTCTGAATTTATTGGACTAGTAGCAGTGTTAGTCTGTGGTTCAGGCATATCAGAAAACAAAATAAAAAACACTGTAGCACTTTAAAGACTAACTGCTATATTTTTATTGTTAGCTTTCGTGGATCAAGTCCACTTCTTCAGACAAGGAGTGAAACTTCCAGGCATGATTTATATACCAAATGTAAGGGTCTACATGCTTGGAAGTTTCACTCCTTGTCTGAAGAAGCGAACTTGATCCACGAAAGCTAACAATAAAAATATAGCAGTTAGTCTTTAAAGGGCTACAGCGTTTTTTATTTTGTTTTCTGATAAGTCTGAATATAATTTGCTTTGCTTTGTGGTTGACTATCACAAAATGCAAACTTTGTGTAAGCAGAGGCTTCATTAGCAAGTCTGCTGGATCAGAAGACCTGTCTCTTGAATGCTAGTAGATTTCAGCATCCAGTAGCAAGCTACTGCATCTGTTAGGCATAATTTGGTTTAGAGTTGAGATACAATGTGCTGAATTAATTTCTTGTTTATGCTTATGCGACAGAATACTACAGAGTCTCTCTACGAGCACATGAGGAATGCCAGTTTTGGAAAAGCACTAGTCTTGAGCAATGGTGACCTTTACCTTTACAGATTTGTTAAGAACAAATCCTGCCAGACTATTCTTAGCTCTCTCTTTTTTTTAATCAGGTAACATCCCTCCTGGAGCTGGCTGAATAGCTCAGCAGTTTGGGTATCTAGCTGCAGAATCAGAGACTGAACATGTCCTCTTTTCCTTCTTCCAACGCATGGCTACTTTTTAAAACATGCCAACAACATTCATTGCTCTCAGAGTTACGTTTCTGTTTTTCCTCAGAACTTCCTTTCTTCAACTTTATTATGACTAGGTTGATAAGATAATGGAAAGAGGAAGGAAGACATGTCTTCTCCCTGTGAAATCTCTAAAGTAGTGTGCAGCTATATCAACAAAACTCATGGGAAGCAAAATGGAGTGGGTAAATCACTCCTTCGCTCTTGTTAGTTGTCGTGCAAAATTTTATTATTTTGTATTTTTAATTGGAGTTTTTACTGGTTTAAAGATTTTTTATAGTTCTGTAGTGGAATTCATGTAGTTCATGATGTAATTGTTGTACACCACCCAGAGTCACTTGCTAAGTGGGCGGCAATACAAATGTGACATAAAATAAATAAATTTCCTTGGAAATAGAGAGCGAAGAAGCTGAGATTCCCAAGCATTTCTGGGATTCAAAGTATTTCAGATCTATATAAATCATAATTCTTCCTCTATCAGAAAGTGAAACCTACACAAGCAGTGCTGCTTTAAGACTGATATCTTATTTTGAACCTGAACTCTCATATATTCTTTATTTATTCGTGTCAGAGGCACCACCAGCATATAATAACATACACATCTAAAATTAATGTATGTAAAACAAAAAGAAATTAAAAGGACTAGATGGCATCCGCCCAGTATCAGACCACTTCAACAGCATTTGAAGGGGATATGAAAGGAGGCTCCCCGAAGATTGCTACTTCAGCGATCCAGCATCCCCTGGGAACGGAGAAGCACCAAGAGTAGAAATGACTCTCATAAATGCACATACAGTACTTATATTGTCTGAAGAAATTCAGATTTCCTTACAATTATAGTTATTGTTTTATTGTCTTGAAATTTTTCTAATCAGTTGTTTCAATTGTTGTTTTAGGTTTGTTTTTTGCTTTTCAGTTCAAACCACATTTTGAGAGGATAGGGATTTCATTTTATAAAATAATCTGTAAATTCAAATAAAACCAAAATTATGCAGAAGTAGAGAGTAAATTCAATATTACAGAGGAATAATCAAAGTTGAATAGTCTTAAACAATTACCAAACCTAGTTTAAAAAACAAAAAGTCTAATTTAGCAGACAAAACTCAGCTTCATTCCTGAAATATGTCTTGCTGCTTATCTTGGTATTTGGAAAAGAAAAGACTCATGCACAGTGGTCCATGGGGTTGCAAAGGGTCGGAATCAACTGTGCGACTGAACAATAACAAAAGTTATATGCTATTACTGCTTCTACTACGTAAAAAAGGTTGAACTGTATGGTCCTTGGCACAGGCTTTAAATTATTCTATGATAACTTAAATGCAATCCTTAATGGATTAAAAATGAAAATATACTGGGTAAAATCCAGGAACATAAAGTTATACTATAGTATATAATTATTATAGTATATAGTTATACTATATAAGTCTAATGACACCATCTGCTGGCATCAACTTTTGGTAATTAAAAGCTTCCTATCCCACCTTTTGGGACTGCGGTGGCTTAATAGTTAAGACGCTGAACTTGACGACTGCTGACAGTCTGGGCAAATATTCCTGTGTGATCCAGAACCTGCTGTGAGGACTGAATATTGGCATCCCACCCTGTTGATGGCTTTTGCCTGATAAGCCATCTGTGCCTGCAGGGCAAAGGACTACTTGGGGTAAGCCTCCACCAGGAGGACAGAAGCTGTAGAACTCCTTGGCTTTGTCTGTAATTACAGCTTGCATTTACCCTACTGTACTATACTGTATTGTATATAGCACAACTGAACTGTCTCAGTGAAGTCAACTGAGCAACCCAAGAAAACATTCCTGTTTTGTGTTTCAGTTGTTGCACTGTATATACTTGCACCTTTTTACTTCCTGAGCAAACCAGCTGTAAGTTTGCTTCTGTACTAAGACCTGTCTGCCTGTTTTTTTCCACAAGGGGCCACCTTACCAGGTGCGCACCTCTAGTTGGCCACTGCATGCCACTTTGTAACCAACAAGCAGGTTTGAGACCCAAGTGCTGCATGACAGAGTGAGTTCCTGTCTCTGACCCAGCTCCTGCCAACCTAGCAGTTCAAAAGGAAGAAATTACAAGCAGATAAATAGGTACTACTTCAGCTGGAAAGGTAACAGCATTCCATAGTTATTCCTGCTCCTGAACCATGCAAACATCTGCAAATGCAGACAGCGCTGGCTCTTTGGCTGTAAACAGAGATGAGCACCACCACCCAGAGCAAGGGTGGCCAAACTTTTCAGTGTGAGCCGGTCATTTTCCTCCTGCCATAAAAATACATTCACAGCTGTTGTAAATGCATTTACGACAGCTGCGAGTGCATTTACGGCAGCGTTATATGCATGTGCATGAACGTTTTACTCCCACTTCCGGTAGTGGCAATGGGTGTGGGCTGGATGATTTGGCGCCATAAGCCTGGGCCGGCCTGTGGACAGTAGTTTGGCCACCCCTGCCCTAGAGTCTCACATTACTGGCTATCAAGAAAGGGAGACCTTTACCCTTGCCTAGGCTATTGCAATATAGCAGGCAGAGAGTCCAACCAGGGCTCAGAAGGCATGAATTTAAATCTGTTTAACCATAGAAACTATGGTAAGCCCCTCCTTGAATCTTTTAAATATCTACCAGGGCAACCATAAATCCTCCTTCTTTCTTTCTTGTTGGGAGGGTGGGCCTATCATGCCCTCCAGCCCTCCAGTGAAGCTGCCAGTACCACTTCCTAGCACATGTTTTGAATATGACTTCCTATTCCATTGTTCCAACGAACAAACAAAGAAAGCTAATTATAGTAAAATTAGTAAAATTGCCTAGTCACTGGAACTAGGTGTTCCCTTCAGTTTGTAATCCTGCTAGTCTGAGGTTAAGAGTCCATGTTCGGGGAGAGGGGGGTTGGAAGTAAACAGCGTTTCATGCACTCCAGTGTCTAGTCATGTCTGCTACATGCCCACAGAAACGTCTGCAGAGGCAGACAGCGCTGGCTCCTTGGCTGGAAAGAGAAATGAGCACTGAACCCTTGAGTCGGATATGACTGACTTTCAACCAAGGGCAACCTTTACCTTTACCTAGTATTCTTGGTGGTGCAGCGGGACGGCTTTATTCAGGTATTTTCAGTCGTTCCAGCCACTAGGTAATACTGTATTACTAATTTGACTTTAATTTGGTGTCAATTGGCTCTCTTGAGGGTAAACTAAGTTTAAATACCAATTTCCTGCTGCAGGGCTCTGGGTCGTAGTGTTGCCCTGTTACCTGGTAAAAAAGAAACTTGCAATTTCAAAAGGCTGGGAGAGTGAGAGAGAGTGTGAGACAGAGTTGTCCTTTTTTTGAAGAGCTAGGTGACTATATCTGATCAATAGCTGCCTGACATATAGTTTGAAAACCACACTTCCAATGCAGACTTTTTTTCCCCTAACTCACCTCTAACAAAGATGATCTGGACATCTGCTATGAACTTTTTGCCCTCTCCCTTATAACGTTTCTGCACTATCCATCAAAAAATTGGTACATGCCTAAAGAAGTGGTCCTGAATCTCATAAAGCTCATACACTGTTGCCTTTCAACTCAATCAAATTCCCACACATCATCCTAATGATCTGTACAGCAATAGACCACTGGTGGCTGGCCACTGTTACCTCCAGGAAGCTGGTTCATACCTTGGTAATCTGGAGGGTTGATTACTGGAATGCCTTCTACATGGGACAACCTTTAAAGGGAGTAGGTAAGCTGCAGCAGGTGCAAAATGTGATGGGAAGACTGGTTGCAGGTTTATGTAGGCAGGGGGAAGGGGCAAACTCTATGCTAGGGCAACCACATGGGTGCCCACAGAGAGGACTCTGAGTGCCACCTCTGGCATGCATGCCATAGGTTTGCGACCACTGCCCTAGAATCTGACATGACGGACTTTTGAGGATGCGAGACCTTGGCCTTTAAATGTTCTCTCCTGCCAGTACTGTATCTGATGTGTTGTTGCCAGTTACTGTATGTGATTATGGTGTTTCTTTCCTATCCCTTTGGTCTTAATAATTAATTATTTTCCCCCTTGTGTTGTTTTGTTTCATATATTTTATGCTGACACCACAACTGCAGTAGTTAGGTGGGTAGGATATGAATCAAAACAGCAAACAAACAAAACGAATAGGGTGATGGCTTAGTGGCTAAGACACTGAACAAGAAACCAGGTCAGCAGTTTGATACCTGAATTATTATTATTATTAGTTCAAATTTATATTGCCGCCCACTCGCCGTGGTGACTCAGGGCGGCTTACAGACAATACATTACATTACAATACAATATGTTGGGGTGGGCACAGGGGGAGGGGCGGCAAGGTCCTCATCCTGCCCTGGCTTCTTCTTCCCCTGGCAGTTGGTGTAGGCACAGGGGGAGGGGCGGCAAGGTCCTCATCCTGCCCTGGCCTCTTCTTCTTCCCCTGGCAGTTGGTGTAGGCACAGGGGGAGGGTCGGCAAGGTCCTCATCCTGCCCTGGCCTCTTCTTCCCCTGGCAGTTGGTGTAGGCACAGGGGGAGGGGCGGCGAGGTCCTCATCCTGCCCTGACCTCTTCTTCTTCCCCTGGCAGTTGGTATAGGTATAATGCAGGACGGAATGAGATCCCGTCTTTGTCCCAGTTCCTGCCAACCTAGCAGTTCCAACGCAAGAAATTGCAAGTAGATAAATAGGAACCACTTCTGTGGGAAGGTAACAGCGATCCCTGCGCTTCGGTGTCTAGTCATGCCTGCCACATGACCACGGAAACGTCTGCAGAAGCTAGGAAAAAGAAATGAGCACTGAACCCTAGAGTCGGATACGACTGGCTTTCGAGCAAGGGTGACCTTTCCCTAAAACAAACTCGTGGTGAACCTTTAGGCTCCGCAAACGGTACTACTTGCACCTCCCTTACTTATCTAGTTCAAGGCCTCGTCCGGCTCCGTCGGCAGGAGAAGGGTTAATACCATAGAGCCGGCGCCGGGCGTGGGAAAGACGGGGCGGGAGACAGGATGCGCGGAGGGGCCCGCTTTCCTGCCCGGGCACCCGCCACGGACCCAACCCCGGCGCGCGGTGGAGGAGGAGGCGGAGCAAGGGTGGCGAGCTCGCCTGCTTTCCAGGCCGGAGGTTGGGAAGGCGCCCTGTGTGTACCCAAGGCGCGCAAAGCCAAAGCCCTTATTTTTGGGGTGGGGGAGGCTGCATCGGTGAGAGCCCCACAAGGCGGAGACGGAGGGTGGAGCTCGGGGGTGGCGAGAGAGCTACATGCATGCATGGCGGGGTGGTGGGAGGCGGCAGGGAAAGGTGCATGGAGACTCCCCGGTCTGTGAAGGGGGGCGATGGATCCCTATTTGGTAGCCTCGGATCCCGTGGGGGGTAGAGATTTCCCTCCGTCTCCCATCTTTCCCTTTGTTGTGTCTTCCACCCCCACCCCTTTTCTATGCTTTTCCTGTTCTCCGCTTTGCACGAGGTTTTAAAATAATAATAATATGGTTTTATTGTCTATTATTATTATTGTTGTTATTATTATTATTGTTGCCAATCTTAGCAATTCGAAATTGCAAGTAAATAAATAGGGACCACTTAGGAAGGTAAACAACCTAGCAGTTCCAAAGCAAGAAGTTGCAAGTAGATAAATAGGGACCACTTCGGTGGGAAGGTAACAGCGTTCCATGCACTCCGGTGTCTAGTCATGCCTGCCACATGACCATGGAAACGCCTGCAGAAGCAGACAGCGCTGGCTCTTCGGCTTAGAAACAGAGATGAGCACTGACCCCCTAGAGTCGGATACGACTGGCTTTCGAGCAAGGGAAACCTTTATTTTTCCTAGGAAGGTAAACAACGTTCTGTGCACTCAGGTGTTCAGTCTAGAGGCACACCTGCTACATGTCCATGGAAATATCTGCAGACACAAATGGGCCGGACACGGCCCACAGCATCATTTCATGTGGCCTGCATTGCTGCCAGAAAACGGATGCATTTATGACAGCTGTAAATGCACCTATGGCTGTCATAAATGTGTTTACGACAGCCATGGACACGTTTTACAGCAGCATTTGTGGCTGGGGAAGCACGCTCAGCGCTGGTTCTTTGGCTATAAACAGATGAGCACAACCCTAGAGTCAGATACGACTGGCTTTCGAGGAAGGGCAACCGTTACCCTTACTATTCCCATAAAATTGCTTCTAATACCATAAATTTTGTATGTGTGTTGCTAGTGCTTTGTGACCCATAATTTCAAAGCAGAGGGGAGAGAAAAAGAAAGAAAAGCCTTCTTATACAGATTTTGAAAGAAACCTAGTATTTTGTCATCATGCATGATAAGAAAGATCCTCCATAATTGTGGTACTGTATTTTTGAACCACAATCAGAAGTACCCTGGTAAGGACAACCTTGTGTTGCTGGCCAATTTTGCTCAAAAAGTACCTTCCTTTTGGCAGTTTCACATCTGGCCTAGACACCGAAAAAGAAGAAATGCTACTTTTCTTTGTCCTGAGCCAGCGGTAGAATGATGTTAGGTATTATATGCTGGATGATGGCAATGTAAGTCCCTACCCGTCCATATGTATTATAATTTTCCCCTAGAGAAATAAATGGATGCATTTACAGCTGTCATAAACGCGACAGTTTCTGGTGGCGGCAGCAATGCAAGCCACATTAAATGGTGCCACGGGCCATGCCCGACATGTGTTCCGTAGGTTGAGAATTCCTACTGTACAATAAGACAGAAAAGATATTAAGGGAAAATAATTGTTATAGTGAACTGATCCATATTGTTTGTTTTTTGCCCCACTGTATTGTTCAGCTTTGACACAACTTACACCCACCTTCCCTTCCTCTCTCTTTGTTTTTTCCTGCAGCTGGTGAATGGAAAGAAGGCAGTTCAGGTCTAGGAGATTGCAGAAAAGCATTGAGAAGCAGCTGAAAAGGAAACAAACAACTTCCCCAAATCATAACCCCTGATTCAAGAGAGTGAGCCAAAGATCATCCTGTGGGGAAAATAACTGAGATTAGTTTCTCTATATATACTCAGAAGCATGTCTGCTTAACCGCTGCAAGTGTCAAGGCAGGTCCTTATTTGTTGTAGCAGAAATTTCCCAAGACCAAGAGCCATGGGGGAGAAGTCCCACGCATGCCCCTACTGTGGGAAAGGTTTTCGACGCAACTCCCACCTGACAAGGCACCTGGCCACCCACTCCGGGCTCCAACGCCCCTTAGGTGGAAAACGCCTGGGGCAGCAGGTGCCAGAGGAAGACCGGCCCTACAGCTGCAATTACTGTGGCAAAACGTTTGCCCGCAGTGCCCACCTGGCGCGGCACCAGGAGACCCACTCGGGGGAGCGTCCCTACAAGTGCACCTACTGCGGGAAGGCCTTTGGCCGCAACTCTCACCTGACCCGGCATCACAGCACCCACACCGGTGAGCGCCCGTACGAGTGTGGTGTGTGCGGCAAGGCCTTCACCCGTAGCGCCCATGTCACCCGCCACCAGGGCATCCATACCGGGGAACGTCCTTTCCGCTGCACTCATTGTGGCAAGCGCTTCACCCGCAGCGCCCACCTCCAGCGCCACCAGGGCATTCACAGTGGTGATAAGCCCTTCTCTTGCCGAGACTGTGGGAAAGGCTTCACTCGCAATGCGCACCTAGAACGCCACCGTGCTACCCATTCAGGCGAGAAGCCCTTCAAGTGTGCCAGTTGCGGGAAAGGATTTGGAGCCGCCTCGCACCTTGTGAGGCACCAGAGAACCCATAAAGTTTAGTTGGCTACTCCAACCTTCACCCAAACTAGGATCTGAAGACACGGGCCTACTTTATCTGTTTATTAGACTGGATGACCTCTTTTCTCCATTCTGAAATCACCATGTATTTTCTCAGGTTTGGAGAGAACTGAGTGTAACATATTCAGCAGCGTGTTCAGTTGCAGCTCCAGTGAAGAAATTTTTAAATGTTGAATTCACAGCCACTTTCAGCTACATTTTGGTTTCCAGATAATGTAGGGAGATACTGACATTTGCCTGACACCCATCTATTTTTATTTTATTTTTTACGTGTGGGTTTTCTTCTACATTGAAAGCTAAGACTGCTTTTGAAATTCCAACTTGTTTATAAAGAGAGATACCACAACCAGCAGAGGAAAAGAAGTGCATTGGAGACCTCGTGAGAGGTGTTTGAAACCTTCTGAGTTTGCCATCAGCATGAGATAGGAAGCGATCTTAGAAATATCCCCAGTCTACAGGGACAAAGCAGCTTTCTGGAAATTCATACAGCCATTTTGGCAAAGTGCATACTGATTGTATATCATACATCTTCCCATAGTGTTTAGGTGTATAGGAGCTTAGAAGTCCTTACCTCTGTCTTAAACACTTGAGCATCTTCTAACTGGAAGCAAATACTTCTTCGCAGTAGTGGGATTCAATTTTTTTCTACTACCTACTCTGTGGGAGTGGTATGGTGGGCATGGCCAGGGGGAAGCCCAGATTTGCGCCAGAATTAGGACTACTTTATTTCAAGACTTGGATGGGCAGGACCAGCCAGAATTTCTGCTACTGGTTCTGGTGAACTGGGGCAAACCTGCTGAATCCCACCCTCGATTTCCAGCATACACTTTTCGGTCCTTGATCAAGTTCTATCCTGAAGTTTTTGAGGGGTTGAAAAGAGAGATTTGCTGTATTGGGTTTTTATTCCAAAGTACTGATTCCCCTTCGTGAAACTTGAGGTTCCTTGTAAACTTACAGGTTTTCCCCTCATGTTGCTCAATAATCTTAACTGTGCACCTCAATTTGCTCTCTGTACAGATGATCCACGTTATTACTAATGTTTCTGTAGAATATTGGGCATTTTGTAGGTGGGGAATAAAATACATGGTGACTTTTTTGAGGTAACCTGCTGCAAGAGGCTGGAGAAAGGTCTCTACTTAGCCTTTTTAGAGGCTTCAAGCTCTTATACTCTAAGCTCTTAAATGCCTCCCAAATCTTTAGCCTCTTCAATTAATTTTCCTACCCCCCCTTCTAAAATGGTGGCTGTAGTAGTAAAACTGATAGGTTTTACAGTCACATAATTCCTTGTGGTTTCGAAGTAGCTTTTTCAACTACATCCTTTTATTATTTTAAAAAGCTTTTAAAAATGTATCCTCTTGTGTATTTTTACATGGGGCAGATGGGTTGTCATCTCTTTCAAAGATAATGTTTTCTGCAGAAGAAATTGGCAGGAATAGTTGAGGACACAACTATACACTATCAAAGCTGTAATTTGGCAATCTCTTGGCTGCCTTAAAGTGCACTGGAAGAGCAGCAGAAGTTGTAAGCAGATATTTGCTTGTTTTTCAAGTGGATGCCTAAGAAAAGTCTATCTTGCTTTGCTTTTTATCTAGAGATTCTACCCAAACAATTTATCCCAGCACCTCATTGCCTTTGGCTGTAATATTGGATTTGCCTGCAGGCTTATGACTGTTTGAGGATATGGGACACACAGCTCTTCAAATAAAATCCGAAAGAGTATAACTTTTCTTACCCCAACTTAAGGTGCCTGCTGTGTTCAGATTTGAGTTGGCTTGAATGGACAGGTGTCCTTGTCTGCTACTGGGGCACTCTTGGGTATGTACACGTATTCTCTTTAAGATCTTTGGAATCGGGGGATTGCAGCTATGTAGAAAGACTTCAAATCAAGCAAGGAAAAAAGATCTCATTCAAGATGTTGAGTTTACAAAATAAAACAAAGAGAATAAGCTTAAAACATAAATGGAATAACCGGAGCCAAGAATTGCAGCATGGAAATCAGTCCTTCTGCTGACTATAGGAAGAAAGAACCTGATTAACAACAATTTTACCAGTTTGCCAAATAGCAGTTATAATTTCCTTTAAAAGGCGATAAGAATGGAAACTGCTTTCCAAGATTCAACCATCTGCTCTTCTCAGATTTTTCTGCATTGCTTGTTATAAACTGGAAGAACCAGTTCCTTATGTTAAAATGCCACATTGAAGGCCATCTTTAGCACAACAAGAACCATTAGACTGAGTATTGAAAGGAATATCAAGTATGAGGACATAAAAATTCAACTTCTTGTGCTTGTTATTTCTCTTGTGCATACATTGATGTTATATCAGAAAACAAGGGTGTTGATCAGAGTATTCTGCTTTCTATGAATTTAAAACCACACCAAGCCTGGTATTTGTTTATCTCTTTAGTGCTCCTAGGATAGCATAGACATGCTGAAACCGCTAGACCTTACTTCATTTGTATAATATTTGATGTAGTATTGACCTGTTGTGATTGTTCAGTTTTTTTCTTTTTTGTTTTTTGCTTGCCATCACCAGGCCCCCTGTGTTGTTGTCATTAAATGTGGGATATTCTCCCTTCATGATGAACATCCCTTATAGTCTCTCAATGGCCTTGGGAAAGGTGAGCAAAAGGAAACCCTCTCCAGGTTGTTGAACTGCAACTCCCTGCATTGTTGATGATGCACTGTCCAGGATTGAATGGAGAGGCAGCATGACAAAATCTGGAGGGCCTTACTTTGCCCACTCTGAAGATTGGGTTTCCGTCCCAAAGTCAGGCCTTGTTTTTCTGAATGCAGATTTTCTTAGGAAGGTTGGTGCCACCTCTCCAGAATGAACTGAACGGATTATCCTTTTCCCTTGCCCTTTGGTGATCAGTCTCACAGCTAGATTATGATCCTTCCTTTAGTTCTAGGCTCCTGCCAGCCTAGCAGTTTGAAAGCAAGAAATTGCAAGTAGATAAATAGGTACCACTTTGGTGGGAAGGTAAAAGGGTTCCATGCGCTCTGGGGTCTAGTCATGACCACAGAAACATCTGAAGATGCAGACAGCGCTGGCTCTTTGGTTGTAAATGGAGATGAGCCCTGAACCCTAGTGTTGGATATGACTGGTTTTTGAGCAAGAGAGACCCTTACCTTAGTTCTAGGATGTGGGGAATATACGGTAAGTCCTTTTGATGATTAGGGGGTGGAGCACAAGCTTAGAGCTCTTTGCCTGGGGTTGTGATTTTCTTCTTTAGACATCAACTGTAAGACAGCTTTTATTTTAAAATGAGAAGCTGATTTTTCTTTCTTGCTTGCTTGCTCTTACCAAGGCTTCTGTCTCTCTAGGCAGTAGCAATAGCAATTCCACTTCTATACCATCTCATAGCGCTTAGTCTACACTTTGGACAGTTCACAAGTTAATTAGCATTTTGCCCCCAACATGCTGGAGACTCATTTGACAAACCTAGGAAGAGGGGAAAATTTCCAAGAGTATAAAAGTTCTAATTATAACATCTGAATAAATGTAGAACTTCTACTCAATGCAGTTTCTCCTTTTTATAACAGTTGTGGATTCCAAATTACCACAATAGGTAGAATAAGTGGCATTTTTACCCCATTGAAAACAACTGGACAAATGAGAGGACTTCCTCACCTTAGTACTACTTGGACTGTCACCACTCCATCCTATGGAACAGTGTGTCTACTTTTCACTGTAACAGCAGCTTGATGCCACATTAACTGCCATGACTCGATCTTACAGATTCCTGAAATTTGTGATTTGTTGGGCTTCTTAAAATTCTCTGCAGGAGAGTTGTACAGCTTTAAGTCATGTTGATTTTCTTAGGATTTGTTGATTTTACTGCAAGTTATACAGTCACATGCACTTACTCCAGTTGTAGACTCTTCTGCTCAAGTCAGTGTGGAGAGGCCAAAATGAACAAGAAGAATTTAGTCACTAATACAGGGAGACTGGAGTGCACAGAAGAGAAAAACTATTACTGTTTGTGACTCAGTTGAATGTGTAGAGCAGTGATGACCATCCTTGGCACTCCTGATAATTGAAGTTCAAGAACACCTGGAGTGCCAGTGTTCACCATCAGTGGCATAGAAGATTGGAGAACACCATGCTATGCAATGTGGTCTTACTCCAAAGGTAGAAGTCAGTCACAATTTTCAGACAACTGGGGAATGGAACAGTTCCATAGTATCTGGCCCTGATTTTGATATCTGAAATAATGCAAGATGCATTTTAGATAGTGGTAGTTTTACACCATAGCAGGATGGTGAGTGCTAGCTGTGTAGACCAGAGCAGGGGTCTGCAAACTTGGCTCTCCAGATATTCTTAGACTTCAACTACCAGAAGCCCTAATCAGAAACTGCTGACTTGGGCTTCTGGTAATTGAAGTCCAAAAACCTGGAGAGCCAAGTTTACAGACCCCTGGACTAGAGGAAAAGGTGGGATGGATGTGCAGGTTTTATGAGTTATAGTATGTGCATTTGTCCTTCAAAAAAGAAAGAGGAGCTTAGTTCTTCTATTGGTCATCTTGCATGTACAGAATTTTTTCTGCTGTATACCTATACAATTGTATGACTGTCCAGTCTTGGAGCTTGGCAATCACTTATTAATTGATGTTTTTCGAAAGTAATGAGTTACTCTTGAGTAGCATAATACATTTTCAACTCATTGCTCCCAAAAAGCTATTTTAAAAAAAATCACTGAAGATGCTACTCCAATGATGGCCAACGTTGATACTTCAGATGTTCTTGGACTTCAATTCCCAGAAGCCCAGATCAGCAGAAGTGCTAACTTGGGCTTCTGGTAATTGAAGTCCAAGAACACCTGGAGTGCCAAGGTTGACCATCACTGCTAATCCAAAAGTAATGCTTCTGCAATAACAAGTAAATATTACTCGGAGGCTAAAATAGTGTGTAATGTTTATTTTTAACATGGTACTTCTAAGCTCTGGAAGAAACAATAAAGAGTCTTTATTCTCAATACAAGGGATGCAAACTGGAGAAAAGAATGCTCAGACCTAATGGTTTCAATGGAACATGGAAGTAGAAATGAGCAATCCTGAGGAAGAAAATGGGGAAAATTGGGGAGAGGTGATTTCAAAGAATTTGTTCTCCCAAGGAGCAGTTGGGAATTTTGAAGATAATTAGAACAAGAGCATTCTCTAAAACATGTTCTGTTTTGAAATGAGTGGAATGCTTTGAAGATAAGAGATATTTCACTCTGTCATATATAATGTGACTTTTTTGTAAGACAATCTATAGCATTAGAGAATAATAGTTCCTGCACATACTACTTATTGCCAAGATATTTCTGCACTTAAGATGCTGCCATCTTTATGAGAGGACCCTTCTGGACCTTGGTCAGTTGAACATGGTTGGTTGCCTTCTAAAGACCTTTGCTTTGGTTTGAAGGTAGTTTTAGAAGTAAATATTCTTTGTCGATTGACTTTTTTTACCCCATGCAGATAGCCCTTATAAAATAACACACTTCTGAGGCTGCAGTCCTGTGCAAAATGTCCTGTTACCTAGAATTAAGTCTAATTGGGGGGAGAAGGAATCTTACTTAGTAGAAAACATTGAGTTTATTCTGCAGTGTCAGATGTCCCAAGGAATACATGTCAGTAAAGTGACAGGAATTGTGTTTTATGTTATTAAAGCCATAAAATAAGTTTAGGTTTCATTTTTAAAAACGTCTAGTTTTTTTATATTGTTTTAATATTCTAAGCTGCCTTGGGTCCTGTTGAGAAAGGAATGACACGCATTCAATATATATTTATTAAAATATTGCATGTACAGTACTGTACTTTGGTTTTTCACAATATGTGTGTGTTAGAAATGTAGGAATGTTGCTTGAAATCCTGTTGCTTAGTATAGTAAATCACAAGTAAACTAGGCCCTTTTAATCATTCAAACTTATGGAGCAGTTGACTTGCCGTGCTACTTTGGCGGGCCTACTCCAGTGTTACTTGTTGTGTTAAGCAACAGGATTCCAGCTAATGAATGAGAACCTTGATACAGCTAACACAGTATTGTTAGTGCAACTGACAGTAACAGCTCTCCAGTACTGCAAGCAGAATTCTTTCTGAGCCATACCAGGTATTCTGTGAGGGTCTCCCATTCAAGTGCTAAGCATTGATGATTCTTAACTGCTGGTATTAGATGAGATTGACTGTATCTATGGTGACATGATGGTTTTAGCTCCTACTAACCCTGTCCAACATGGGAATTGAAGCCCCCAAAATCCAAACTGCTAAAGAGTCCCCATCCCAAAACAGGTTGTAAATGCCACAAATCTAGATGTTTCATGATGGGAGTCTTATACAAAGGAATTCTAAAGTTATAGTATACTTTGTGAAGGGGGGGAAATCAGGAATGTATGGGAGATTGTTACTTCCAAACATAATCTGTCTGCAGATTACCTTTGAACTGCAGATTTCTCAATGTGGCATCATTGTTCCCGCAAATTGAATTTTTGGAGAAGGCTAGATACTTGATCTCTTCCTTTCCACAGTTTGTGAAAGGTGGATTATAGTGAAGGCCTGATTTGTGTGTGCCACAAAAGAAAACTGGTAGAATTCCAATTGTGAGTGTTTCAGGTAATTTGAAAATATATATCTAAAAATAGAAACTCAGCAAAAACAAGAGATTTTGTATCCTAGTCTTTTTTTTTGGGGGGGGGGGGGATTGTAGAGCCTTCCTAAATTGTGACCACCCACCTACAGGTGAAAGGTGCACCATCCATTTTACACACCTCATTTTGCCCCGTGTCTAGACCAAAATCTCATCCTTGAGGTCTTGAGTTTGGGATGATGGACAGTTATCTTGAGTTACTATTTCACAATGTTTTTTGTTTTGATTTTGTTTCGTTCACTTCTAAGTCAGCCAAATATTTATCCTGTTGACCAAATAGCATCATCCAAGAAAATTTGAGGCATAGACCAGGCAGAGTACGCTATGGATGAGCAGTATAGAAACATTTTTCTACATTAGCTTTATTAAAGAAAGAGGAATGCTATCGTTTGCATTAATGCTCCCATTTTAAACCTAGTTTCTCTGAAGTGGTTCTTTCTCATGCTAGAGTTAGCTGTCAAGCAAGCATGCTTAGGATTGTAGCATTTTTCTGATTTCCAGTTAGATGTTGTCTGGCCAAAGTGTGGTGGTGTCTTCCTCCCCCTGACTAGTGGACAACAATAGAAAACTTGTTTGATTTTGCCTAACACTCAAATGATGAAGTAGGAAAGGTCATTTCTCTAAGGGGAGGGAAGTTCTCCTTGAACATTTCCTTTACTCTGGCTCATTTGAACCTTTATGAATCTTTGTCCTTCACTTTTTGAGATGGTGGGAGGGATGGGATTATACTATTGCTTATACAATGTTTGTGGATGAGATAGATTTGGGGGAGTTTCCTTTGGATTGTTTTGGACTTTTGTATGATTAGTATTATTGCCAATGGGTATGCCTTAACAAAATAATAATAAATGCTGTCCTCTACAGCAGGTGTTCTCAACCTATGGCCCGGGGGCTGGATGCAGCCCACGACACCATTTCATGTGGACCACCACCACCTCTGCAACACCCTGAAGTGCCATGTGTGGCAGGCAGGGCAAAATGTTCATCCAGCACCCCGAAGCTGTCTGAAGGAGCATGACTGGGCCCTCTTTGAAAAGGTTGAGAACCCTTGCTCTACAGTGTCCCCAGGTATTACCCTTGGTATCTTACTCTATTTTCCTATTGTACTAAGAGTGTCTGTTTTTTCTCTTTATGAAATAAACACATTTTTTGGGGTTCAAAAATGTCTCTTTTGTGTTCTCCATCCTAAATGGCTGGGGATTGCTTTTCTAAATACAGTACAGCTAGGATATAAGCTTGTGAAGAAATGAAAAAAGATCCTTAGCAATCTTCTGTGTCTAGGCCAGACGTGAAACTGCCAAAATGAAGCCACCTTTTGATGAATTCATTAATAATTCTTTTCACCTGACCTTGTGTGAGAAAGTTTAGCCAGCACAAGGTTGCTGTTACCTGTAGTATGCCCAGTTGTGGTGCAAAAATACCACAATCTTCGAGGAAGCTCTTTCTGTGTACACCATCCTTAACGGTAAGGTGATATCAAAGAGAAACAGGCCAAAATAATCCATGTTACAGATTTCCTGGCTACCAAGTTCAGCTGTGAAGCTGGATGGTGAAGAAAGCTGACGGAGGAAATCATTTCTGAAAATGGATTGCTAGAAAGAGAAATGATTTTTAAGGTGAAATCAAGCCTGACTGGAAGCAGAAATGACTAAATTAAGCGTCTTGTACTTTGGATGTAACACAAGAAGACATTCGCTGACAAAGAGGAGTACTGTACCAAGAAAATTGGAAAGAAGTAAGAAAATGTAACATGAGATGGTTTAACTTAGTAAAGAAAGATATGGGTCTTAATTTGCAGGAAGTGAGCAGGGCTGTTAATTATAGATCCTTGTGGAGGTTCCTCATTCATAGGAATTATAATTAATTTCATTTATAAACCTGGAATATTCTACCAACATTTAATTTTTTTTTTTACAAGCAACCATAAATCACGAACAAAACTCAAAACCACACAACCTTAAGCAATCACAATCAATATACAGTACAACATAAATCAAAGTGCATTGAACAATGGTGTCGATGATGTGCAAATTATCATAAATTGATTTAACAAATTAACCACCATATTCAGTATCCTTTTGTGGACCTATGCATTCACAGTAGGAATAAGAACATCACCAGTGGTAACAGATTAGGATGGTTTATTTTTCTGCCTCAGGATGCACACAACTTTGTCTTGCCACACGTGAGCTGCGCACACACTCTCAAATCAAGAAAGGAGATGAATTAATTAACAGGCCAAGCTCCATTAAAGGGTTGTGGCCCATAAGTGAGAAACAACTTTCTTTTCTTTCTTCAAATATCTAGGAAGTCCTTTAGATATTGCTCCAGGAGCAACAATCACTATGGGTAAAACAACAGATTAAAACCCTCCCATGCTCAATTTCAATTTGCAGATCACAATGTTTTGTGATTTCCCCCTCTCCCATTGTTTGTCCTAAATGCATGCATCACCTGGTATAGCAATGCCAATAAACCAGGCCTTTCCCCCCACAAGTTATATCGGGTGTGTTGTGAGTCAGATGTTTATCTGTTTGAATTTTATTATTATAAAATAAAAATCTACCATTCAAATCACAGTCAAGGGAAGGTATTAAATTAAGAGTTCAAGACCTAACCAAGGACCTGAGAACTGTTAAGGTAACAGGCAGTTTCTATCAGAGAGTAAACAAAACAAAACAGACAAAAAATGTTGTGGCACCTTAAAGACTAACTCCTGTGTTTTAAATGTGTGCTTTTGTGGATCAAGTCCACTTTATCAGACATGCTTCATCCAGGAAAGCCCACATTTAAAATACAGGAGTTAATCTTTAAGGTGCCACGATTTTTTTCTTTTTTCTTTCCTCTTTTGTTTACTCTTACTGGCTATTGTAATGTTTGGTGATGATTTCATTGCGATTTTATATTGTGTGTAATTTTTAATAATTCTTGATTGTTGTATGATTGGTTTTATGATGTTAGCCGCCCTGAGTAGGGATGATTTTTTTCCCCTAGAGGAGCAGGATATAAGTGTAAATAATAAATAAAATAAATAAATACTCTCTGATATGCTTGTACAGACTAACACGGCTACCACTTCAGGAAGTTCCTACTAAAGCTGACTTTTGTAGAGAAAGAATACTCAAGTCCAATAAATTCAAAATTTCCAAATATTTACCTAGGGCAGTGATGGCTAACCTTGGCACTCCAGGTGTTCTTGAACTTCAATTCCCAGAAACCCTGATCAATAAGTGCTGATCAGGGCTTCTCGGAATTGAAGTCCAAGAATATCTGGAGTGCCAAGGTTAGCCATAATTCATCTAGGGCAGTGGTGGAAAACTTATGGTACACGTACCAGAGGTGGCACTCGGAGCCCTGTCCGTGGGCACTCGTGCAGTCACCCCAGCACAGAGTTTGCCCTACCCCTACCCAGCAGTCCAATGGGAGAGCTTCCTTCCCCCAGCACAGAGTTCACCCCTCCCCTCTGCCCAGCAGCCCAATGGGAGCATTTTTCTCCCTCCCCTGTTGTTGTGTTGCCACTTTGCGATAAGTGGGTTTTAGGTTGCACTTTGGGCACTTGATCTCTAAAAGGTTCGCCATCATTGATCTAGGGCAGTGGTCTGCAAATGTGGCTCTCCAGATGTTCTTGGACTTGAATTACCAGGAGCCCAAGTCAGCACTCCTGCTGGTTGGGGCTTCTGGGAATTGAAGCCCAAGAACATCTGGAGAGCCACATTTGCAGACCAAGGTTCTAGGGCAGGGATCAGCAAACTTGGCTCTCCAGATGTTCTTGGACTTCAATTCCCAGAAGTCCTGATCAGCAGGTGTGCTGACTTGGGCTTCTGGTAATTGAAGTCCAAGAACACCTGGAGAGCCAAGTTTGCAGACCCCTGATCTAGGGCAAGGATTCTCAACCTTTTTCAAACCGAGGGCCAGGTCACGCTCCCTCAGGCAGCTTTGGGGGCCGGATGGCCATTTTGCCCTGCCTGCCACACATGGCACTTCCAGGTGTGGCAGAGGCGGTGGAGCAGGTCCACATGAAATGGTTGAGAACAGTGGTGGGATGTCAAAAATTTTACTACCCCACCGTGATGTCATCACAGTGTGGGCGGAGCTAACGTCATGATGTCATGTCATGGGCGGGGCCAAAGAAAAAAATACAAGATAATAAAAATAGGGAGCTTCAGGCTAGCAGCTTCTCTTCCTCCTCCCCAGTGGTGGGATGTCAAAATTTTTACTACCCCACCGTGATGTCATTACAGTGTGGGAGGAGCTAACATCATGATGTCATGTCATGGGCGGGGCCAAAGAAAAAATACAAAATAATAAAAATAGGAAGCTTCAGGCTAGCAGCTTCTCTTCCTCCTCCCCGTTTGGGAGGACAGCAAGGAGGCCGTGCATATGTGCCAAGCACTAGGCGTGCATGCACACCAAGTGCTTGGCATGGATGCGCAGGGGGGGAACCAGTGAAAAGGTAAGCCCCGAAGGTGGTTCCCCCAAAAAGCTGCTACAGGTTCTCTGGGACACTGGGGAAAATTACTACCGGTTCTGGAGAACTGGTGAGAACCTGTTACATCCCATCACTGGGAGAACCCCTGATCTAAGTAGGGAGTCCTTTAGGTATTGCTGGAAGGACTTCGATCCTGATGGGTACATGCATGATGATGACAGTGGGGAAGAGTGTTTCTCGTGTGTGCGAGACCCAAACGAGGCCACTAGAGGGCTCGGTGGCCATTGTCAAAAAAAAAAGGAGAAAAAAGACGGAAGGGATGGGAAAAA
The DNA here is from genome assembly GCA_030440675.1 of Furcifer pardalis. Taxonomy (NCBI): domain Eukaryota; kingdom Metazoa; phylum Chordata; class Lepidosauria; order Squamata; family Chamaeleonidae; genus Furcifer; species Furcifer pardalis. The sequence continues at coordinate 17,789,341 of CP126897.1, forward strand.
GGGGGAAATCTTGCGGAGAGAGGCTGAACTTCCCAGGTCAGAACCAGAGAGCAATCCGGATTGCCGATCCTTTCGTAGCAGCACCGCCACTAGCGGCGGCCGCCCAGCTCGGATCAAGCCGGGTTCAACGCCTCTTTCCCTTGCCTGCCTTGCTCCCTTCCTTGGAGGGAAAACCTTCGATTCCTCCCCCGCCCAAAAAAAAGGATCCCTTTAGATCTCCCACTACTACTAGATCTTGCGTTCTTTTCCTTCTTCTGCTTGCTGTCTGGGTTCTTACTCTAGAACCCCCCCCCCCGGAGTGGGCACCGTTCCAGGTGGGCTGAATAAACCCCGACTTCCAGGCAATCCGGCCAAAGTCCAGCGACGGAGCCAGGTAACTAACTTCCTAGTAAGTGTGTTAGTTTGTGGGGTTTTAGGGGGGTGAGTTGAGGACACACAAACGCACCACACATCACACACGCAGGGCACTGCTCGCAGCCCTTGTTGCTTCAACCAACAGCCGAGTTTTTCCACCCAGGGTGTTTGGGGGGGGGGGGATAAGAAAGGGACTGATTCCTCCCCCCTCCCAAAAATATTAAACAGATATTAGGGGTGGAGGGGGGAACCCCTGTAAATATATGGGTATGACGTCCTTCTCATCGGTGACTGGGTGGAGGCACTGGCCAAGTCTTGAAAAGGAGAGAAATAAAAATAAACCAAGCCACTAAAAGAAATTAGAAATTCAACAGGGTAGTGCATTTCCCCATGGCTGCTTCTCCTGGTTCGACAGGAGCTTCACCTGTTGACTTTCTGCTTGTTGTGAAGTTGCTAGAGCAGGGATTCTTAACCTGTGACCCATGGGCCAGATGAGACCCTGGGTGCCAGATCACGTGGCCCACCACCTCCACCACACCAGGAATGTGCCATGTGGTGGAGGAAGGGCAAATTGGCCATCCGGCCCCCCCGAAGCTGCCTGAGGAAGAGTGACCCCGGCCCCCAGCTTAAAAAGGTTCAGAACTCTTGTGCTAGACAGAAGGGATAGGATGGATGCAGAGCAGGGTTTGGGGATGGACTATGACACCCATCACCCCTGACCAGGGATCTTAAAACCTGGCTCTCCAGATGTTCTTGGACTTCAGTTCACCTGATCAGCAGGTGTGCTGACTTGGGCTTCTGGGAATTGAAGTCCAAGAATACCTGGCGAGCCAAGTTTGAAGATCACTGCCCCAGACCATTGGACAAGCTGGCTGGGGCTTGTTGAGGCTTAATTCAGCCACATCTGGAGAGCCTCAGATTGAGAGCAAAGATGGAAGGTTGCCTTGCCAGACATTTAGCCTTTGAGAGTGCCGAGCAGCCAGGCTGGCATGGAGGGTCTAGCAGACGGAGACTTTAGGTAACTGGGTTGATGCAGGATTCTGAGCATGGGACACTTGTTCTTTTCAGAGGCCAGAGCCTTCTGCAGAAGTGACTGATGTATTTTGCTGAGATACAGTGGTCTCTTCTGGACCCATGCCCGAGACCCGTCTACAGGGACATTGTACAGGACAATTATGGGACTCTACTCTCATTAGGTAAGGATTAAAAAATGTTTTATTTGTATAAACAGAAGCTTTAATAAATAAAGGTAAACTCTTGCAAACTTCATGTCCCATAGACACGAAAATGTCAGGACAGAGTTCCATGGGCTTCTACTGGTTTCAAACCGTGCAAAGTTTCTGAGTTACACAGAACTCTTGGTCAAGCTAGTGGGGTTCTATGTAAGCCAGAAGCTAATATGTCTCTTAGCCAGCAAAATTCCCTTGTAAACATGCATCAGAATACCTCAGTCCATGTATAAGCTCCTAGGACCGTGATGGAGAACCTTGGCACTCCAGATGTTCTTGGACTTCAATTCCCAGAAGCCCAAGCCCCCATGAATCCACACGAATGGGTTCACTGAAATTCATCCAGCCTGCACCGCCCTTGTCACTCCTGTAAACGGAAGTAAAACATGCCCAAGAAAATCTGGAGTGCCAAGGTTCGCCATCGCGGTCCTAGGAGATTTGCTTTGATTGGGATTCCTGCATTGAGCAGGGGGTTGGCCTCGATGTTCTACTCTAAAAGGCCCCTTCCAACTCAGTGATCCTATGAGATCATAAGATTTTACAAGCTCCCAACGTGTGGATGGAAAGAAACAGACAGTTATGAACATATCCCCATTCCTCACACATTCAGCAGTTGTACTTCATGGAAATATTCACAGCTTTTAGGTAATATAGAGAAATTTAATAGCATTGGTGGAATACCCACAGAAATTATCCATTAGCAGTATGTCCAATAATAGATATCAACATCCATTGTTTCTTTGGAATGAAATCTAGCATAAAAACCATACCTGTAAGTTTCACTCCTTGTCTGAAGAAGTGGACTTGATCAACGAAAACTAGTAATAAAAATATAGCAGTTAGTCTTTAAAGTGCTATAGTGTTTTTTTAATTCTGTTTTGTTTATTTTGTTTTCTGATATTCCTGGGTTTCTGCATGTAGCATGATAGTACATATGACCTTTTGTATAGAACAGTCTTTACAGAGCAACATAAGCAAATGTGGTGGGGGTTTTAAAAAAATTTAATTTTGTCCTCTGACCCAGTTTATTCACAGAGCTGGGGTTGGGCAGCATCACTTCAAGCTACAAAGATTAAAAAAGTCTCAATTGAAGGCATAAAGTGACATTAAAATGAAAACAAATGTATACGTGTAAGAAAGGAAAACATATATTAAAATTGTAACACTCAATATATACTGATAACAAAAGATGAATACAAGTCATGTTTGACTTCTGCAATTATGAGAGGTGCTCAAAGTAATTGCCATCAACATCCAGACACTTCTGATTATGCTGAACTACTGCCTGAGCAATGTTGACCAAAGTGTCTACTTGTATTGCTGTGCATGCAGCCTTTTGCGGTTTTAAGAATGTGTCATATACTTGTTCTGCTAACTCCTAGCTCGTGTGTACACTGTTTAGAGCATTCAAACTTCCAACACCATAGTAGAAGAAGCAGAACTTGATGCTGTGTGAGGCTTCCTAGATCTTCCCTTGTGCACATCACACACAGTACTGTGTGTCCCAAATTTATCACGAATGTGTGAAGTTGCTGGTGTGTTGGAGGTTCTGTTCTGTATTCATGCCTCCGCTGTCATTATACAGTACTTCCACAACGTTCTCAAATTTCAAATGCCACATCAAAGCAGTCTTGCACTCATGAAACAACAGCCATGCTTCTGCCATTTTCTTTGACTGTCCTGTCTGTTGCATGGTGAGTAAACATCACACTTCACGTTGCTACTGTAATTCAATTGAACTTCAAAAAGCAAGACATAGATAACAACTCTTAAAATGTGTATACATTTTAGCACCCTCTGTACTTGGCAGGGGTGAGTCAAAATACAGGACATTCTTCCTCTCTGGGCTGGCTTTACTCTCTTTCTTTTGGTAGATGGAGGAACTGCGAACACAAATCCCCAGCCGGGAGGTACTGAGACCGGACAGACCCAGAAGCAGGCCCTGGGACAGTCTGAAGGATCCTTTTACCCCAGCCAGAGTCAAGCAGGACCGCAAGGTGAGGAGCCTGGGAAAGAATGGGCCAAGCCCCCTCGGATGCCTCCAGGGCCGAAAGAAGGGCCAAAAGAAAACCCCAGTATCCCACCCAGGGTATTCATGGGGCCTGGTCCGAGTTTGTGTGTCCAGTGTGGAGAGAGCCTTGCCCAGGTCCAGCAAAGCCTCAACCAGGCCCAACAAAGCCTCAACCAGGCCCAGCTAAGCCTTAACCAGGCCCAGTTAAGGTTTGGCCAGCCTCTGACAGGATCCCACTCCGCCAATAAGCTCTACCCATGCTCCGATTGTGGGAAGAGCTTCGGGGTGAGCTCCCACCTGACCATCCACAGGAGGGTCCATACAGGCGAGAAACCGTACGAGTGCAACGAATGCGGAAAACGATTCAGCCAGAGCTCCACTTTAGTCTTACACCGCCGCATCCACACAGGAGAAAAGCCCTATAAGTGCACCAGTTGCGAGAAGTGCTTCTCCGTGAGCTCCCACTTGGCGAAGCACCAGCGGGTCCACACAGGAGAGAAACCCTATGAATGCCAGGTGTGTGGGAAGCGGTTCAGCCAGAGTTCTACCCTAACACTGCACCAGCGCATCCACACGGGGGAGAGGCCTTATAAATGCGACGAGTGTGGGAAGACCTTCAGCGTCAGCTCTCACCTCACCATCCACCAGCGAATCCACACTGGGGAGAAACCCTATCGCTGCCTGGAGTGTGGGAAATGTTTCCGGCAGAGATCTGGCCTCGGCACGCACCAGAAAACCCATACAATTCTTGGGGGGCCTTACAAGTGCCCACCGTAAAAGGTTGGAGCTTAAAGCTATTTTGCAAATTGACGTCAAAGCTTTCCATCGCACAGATTTGGAAAAAGCCCAACACTGGGAAAAGGACAAGTTGCATTTGTAAAATCTGCAAAATTCAGATCCCCCCCTCGCTCAGAAACAAAAGTATCAAGACATGGGCAGACATGAATTTTTTTGCCTTAATTTGCATGCTTTATTATAGATGTACTGATGGGAAATGTGGAATTTTTATTTGATCCTTCTTTTGGTCACAGTGAAGCACATGAAAGAGAAGGCTCTTAGGATGTGAGCTATCAGTAGGTGCACAAAAGCCAAAGGCAATGTCTTAGTTCAGTGGATAATTTTTGGGGGGTGGGAGAAAATCAAGTGTGCCTATAAGTTACATTTTCTGGATTTTTAAGCCTTATTTTTAAGGTAGCAATAGTAGTTACACTAATATATTGCCCCATAGCACTTTGTGCATTCTCTGGACGGTTCACAATGTAATCAGCATTTTGCCTTCAACATGATGGGTACTCATGTTACCAACCTCAGAAGGATGGAAGGCTTAGTCAACCCTGAGTCCTTTCAGGATGAAACTCCACAACGTCAGCAGTTAGGGCCACAATACAGTAGTTTAACCACTGCACCACCAGACAAGGCATATGTGTAATGTACCAAATCTTTCACCTAAATCCTCAACTCAGTGAAAGGCTCATGGCTGCAGACAGAAGTGTTAAATTGGAGAACATTACCAAAAATAATCAAAGGATCAGAACATTAATCATTAGGTGGGTACTGTGAAGTTTCACGTTTTGCATAAATCCTTACATCTTTGCAGTCCATCAAAAAAAGATTTCTTTGTCACAGATAAGGCTCTTCCCATGTCAGTTAACAAATGGCTCGGTTAACATAAAAATTGCATAACAAAAGGAAATCCATAGAAAATAGTGGCTCAGTTTACAGATTTTTTTCCAGAACAGATTAATTGGTTTTCAATGCATTCCTATGGGAAACCACGTTTCGGTTAAAGTATTTTGGTTTTCAATGCATTCCTGTGGGAAACTGCATTCAATGCAGTCCTATGGGAAATTCAATCAAAAGTAATTTTTGCTGTAAGAAACGACTGGAAAATGCATTAATTACATTAACCAAGGTTCCACTGTATAGTGTTACTGGGAATGATGTTGTTGTTTCAAAAAGCTTGCAGCCTGGAAGGCTGTCTGACATAGGGGTTCAAGTGTCCTAACAACCATCTGATTGGAGCCACGATACATGCATGGGATTTTACTTTACAATATTTTTCTGGGCACAAATATTGTTATAACAATTTAAACAAGGGTGGACAAAATTTTGCCCTCCAGATGTTGAACTACAAGGCCCATTAGTTGTCAGCACAGTCAGTGGTGACACGTGGTGGAAGATGCAGCCCAACAATACCTGGAGGACCAGGCTTTGCCCACTTCTCATTATAAATATTGTTATTAGAAATAAAAAGGTTTTGAAATATCAGCAAGGCTATTCTTATTAGCAGCAATCTATTTTGTAATCATACTATTTTGTGCAGCCGCTTTTTAAAAATCATTCTCATTGTTTTAAATAGTTTTTACTGTAGTAGTTGTTTTACATGTTAGGATGATTGTAAGCTTCAGGAGGGATTGGGTTTTGGCTGGAAAGTGGAATAGAAATGCAAACACTGATAAAATAATAATCTTTTGGAATGTCATTTTAGTGATATGTCTTCCCCATTTCCTGAAGATAGAGAGAGCACAGATTTCTTATGTGGTTGGTTTAAAAAGAGAGTGGGAGAAGTTAATAAACTGACAACAAACAGCAAAATGGCTATTTCTGTGATATTGGCTGGTTGCACCCTAAAAATCTAGGCTGTCCTTTTATAGGTTACCCACAAACAACATCCCATCCTGTATTTCCACTGGTTGTTTTGATTATTGTTCTTCAACCTCTGTAGCTCATCAGAGCTGGAAAAAGTGTTATTTTTATTTTTTTTTACTATTATTCTAATAATATTTCTGAAGTTGTAGTTTACAAAGTAATTCTTCCATGCCTGGACGAAGTTTATTGCCTTCAGGTTGTGCTTGTAGATATCCCAGGCAAATTGGGCTCCCTGCTGCGTTTACATCAGACTTCCTTCACACTCCTCGATTCTGAGAAGACAACATAGATCGCTGAGGCTGGGTCTGAAAAGTCTGTTTCCTTCATGATTATTATTATGTGTAGGCAGTTTGTAGATGCTAGAACTGTCACTGGACGAGCTAGCAAAGATTTAGCGCCCAGGAAAAAGTCTACTTGGATTTTGTTTTTAATTATTTGAATGCTGTTAGGCAGGTGAGAATTCTGATTGTCAGAATTGTTGTCATTTCTGCCTTCCATCTATCACAAATCCATTGTATCATCTGAAACATACCTTTCTATCTCATCTGATATCAGATGTTAAGCAGGGTCAGGCCTGGTTAAAACTTGGATCGGAGATCATGAGCAATGTTAGGAATCTCTAGGTAGGGATAGGAAAAAAAACTTTTAACTAAACCTCAGGAGAAGCTCTGTTTGCCAGTTACAGTTGGCAGTGCTGGGCTAGACATGCCTATGATCGGACTCGGTGTTACATTTCTTGTGATAAAAAAGATGGCAAAAGAAAAGCTATATTTAGTGAGGTTTGTCTTAGTCTCCCAGAAATGAAAAAACATAGTGCCTCACTTTAAAGACTTAACTGCTATATTTTCACTGTGAGCTTTTGTGGATCAAGTCCACTTCTTCAGACACAGGAGTAAAGTGGACTTGATCCGCGAAAGTTCACAGTAAAAATATAGCAGTCTTTAAATTGCTGCAGTGTTTTTGTTTTGTTTTGTTTGCCTGAACCCACAGACTAACACCGCTACTATTCCAAAATATAGTGCCTCAGATACCATCGGATCACAGCTCCTATCTTGCAACTGTTACCTGAAAAACCAACTTAAATAAAATATAAAAACACAACAAAACGTTAAAATAAATGGGGGAATCTGGTATCAGCACCATGTATCGGCTGTGTTGACTTGGCTGGATTATGATGATGATGATAATGATGATGATGTTCAAGGAGTTGTGTAGCTTTGCCACCCCACTGTATTTCTATGGTGACTTCTGGATTTCAATTCAGGGCTTCCCATCCCTCTCTATCCAGGTCACAATACTACTAGCTACTGCCCGTGTACTTTAAAATAATAAATACTGACAGGATGTGGGGTGCGGTGGGGTGGGGAAAGGGCAAGTAAGGGTTAAAACCATAGAGTTACCAGGGTAATTATTAACTGCTCGTGGCCAGAGCGGCTGCCTGATGGTGGCTGTGGCTCCGTTAATGTCCGTCTCCTGTTTTATGTGTTCCCGCCTCCATCTCAATCATGAAGAAAGGTTCCGCAGTCTGATCGTTCCGGAGTGGGGATCTAGTTTCGTCTGCTCCCTGCCTCCCTCTACTGTTGGAGGAAGGAGGAGTCCATAGTTTTAAGTAGCTAAAATAATTTTGTAAAAAAAATATATATTGTCGAGTTGTTTCTGTAGTTGTGATTTTTTTTTGTTTAATTTTTGTCTGTTTTTTTGTATTTAAAGAGAAAAAAAATACAGTACATATATGTAATTTCAGGATTTTTTAATTGAATAATTTTAGTAAAGGTCACCCTTGCTCAAAAGCAGTGGTGGGCTCAATAAAATTTTACTACCACACTGTGGGCGTGGTATGGTGGGCGTGGCCAGGGGAAAAGCCCTGCATTGCACCCAAGTTAGGTAAAGGTAAAGGTTTCCCTTGCTCGAAAGCCAGTCGTATCCGACTCTAGGGGTCAGTGCTCATCTCTGTTTCTAAGCCGAAGAGCCAGCGCTGTCTGCTTCTGCAGACGTTTCCATGGTCATGTGGCAGGCATGACTAGACACCGGAGCGCATGGAACGCTGTTACCTTCCCACTGAAGTGGTCCCTATTTATCTACTTGCAATTTCTTGCTTTCGAACTGCTAGGTTGGCAGGAGCACCCAAGTTAGAACTATTTTATTTCAAAACTTGGATGGGCGCAGCCAGCCAGTATTCCTGCTACTGGTTATGGCGAACTGGTGCGAGCCTGCTGATGCGCACCACTGCTCACAAAAGCCAGTTGTATCCAACTCTAGGGTTCAGTGCTCATCTCTATTTCATAGCTGAAGAGCCTGCACTGTCTGCTCCTGCAGATGTTTCCATTGTCATGTGACAGGCATGACTAGACACCAGAGCTCACCGAACACTGATTACCTTTCCACCAAAGTGGTCCCTATTTATCTACTTGCAATTTTTTTTGCTTTCAAACTGCTAGGTTGGCAGGAGACTGAATAATTTTAGACTTGTGGATAACTGAAACTGCAGCTACTGATACCGTAAACAACCTTATGTTGTTTTGCTAAATTGCATGTCTTTCGTTATTTATTTCATTTATAACCCGCCTTTTCTCTCTAGGGAATTAAAAATAGTATAGATGACTCATCTCTGTCCTGTTTTATTATCACAACATCCCTGGTCAGGCTGAGAAAGTCCCTTGATGACCTAGTGGACTCTCAGTGAATTTGGATCCAGATCTCTTGAATCCTAGCCCATTCTAACTACTATACCACTCTGGGCCCACAAAACAAAGTGTACATTAGAAGACAAACATGCTTGCATGAGAGGAAAATATGTTAATTGGAAGATATACTCATTTACCTTAATTTTTAGTTGACCCTAATGGGCTTTTTCAGGTTTTAAGTTTATATATGTTGGTATGTGTGAAGAGATGGCAGGAGGGAATATAAGCAGGAAGCCTTTGTTACCAAAAATATGTTGTCAAGAGAAAGAGCAGAGCAAGCACCAGAACTTCCATATGGAACTAGGATATGGGAGATTGGAAGCTGGAGATATTTTGCTAGTCTTCCCCACACCAAGCCAATGCACATCTCTACCAACAATAATAATTTTGTGTTAGAAATTATTCTGGGTTGAAAGGATTTTTGCAGGATAAACTCTGCTCAGGGAACACCCAAATGAGACTCCTTTCATGTCCCCAAGAACTGGGACAGAGATGGGCGCTCAATCTATCATGCAGTGCCCAGGTCTTGAACTGTCGACTTGCTGGACTCCCAGCGAAAAAGGTGAGCTTCTTAACCACTGAGCCACCACAGCCCCTATCTCTAACAATGAAAGTTATAAACCTTACAAGTGTATGGAAGGTGGGAAGAGGGTTGGCACAAGCTTCCATCTGATGCAGGTATACACATAGTTCTCAGATCAGCACATTCACACCAAGGAGAAACCATACAGCTCTGATTGCTGTGGCAAGCGTGTTTCCTGGAGTTCCAAACTGCCCTAACATCTGTGCTTCCACACCGGGCAAAAGCTGTACACTTGTGTTCAATGCATTGTTTCTATGAATGTGCTCAGGTATTGAAGACCTAGTGTACCCATATGGGCAAGCAGCCCTATACCTATCCAAAGTGCCATAAACACTTCAGCAGGAACACCCACCTTGTTTGCCACCATTACTTCCACTCAACTGTTGTGAACCCTATTGCTCCAGAGTAGACCATCTTAACATTCCCAACCTCCCTTTATTGAAGAATTTAACTGATCATAAGCTGAGCATTATATACTGAAATGTCCTGTTTCTGACTTAGGCAAAGGTCTCACTTGTTCAAAAGCCCATCATGTTCAACTCTAGAGAGGAGTGCTCATCTCCATTTACAGGCAAAGAGCCAGTGCCGTCTGCATCTGCAGACATTTCTGTGGTCATGTGGCAGGCATGACTAGACATGGAAAACTGTTACCTTTTTTGCTTCCAAGCTGCTAGGTTGGCAGGAGCAGGGACAGATGACGAGTTCACTCTCTTGCACAGCACTCAGGTCTTGAACTGCTGATCTTCCAACCATAACGCTCAGCATCTTAACCACTAAGCCAGTGGTGCCCAAACTAAGGCCCAGGGTCCAGGTGCGGCCCCCGACGCCAATGTACGTGAATGTTTTACTTCTGCTTCCACGAGCGACGAGGGCTTCGCGGGCTGGATGAATTGGCATTGGGGGCTGTACCCAGGCCTTAGTGACCGGCTCCATGAACCACATGATCGGCCCATGAACCAAAAAGTTTGGGCACCCCTGCACTAAGCCATTGCAGCCCCCTACTGCTCATGTACCCATGCTCTTTTTTGGAGTTATATCTCCCCAGGGCAAGATCAGCCTGCTGAGGAACAGACAGTTATGACTGCTAATAGAACAGCATGCTAAGGGATTAATTTAAAAGATGGTTTCATGACATTTCTCCACCTGGAGTGCAAATAAGCTCTGGAGGGAAGGCTTGCAGCTACACTCTTCCTACCCAAGAGACAACCGGTTAATTATACCACCTTGCGTGCTGTTAAAAGTTTCCACTTTTTGCAAATAGTTATGCCACGACAGATGCATCTCTGGAGAGTGAGGAGGCAGCTGGTGCATTAAGGTTTTGAGCTACCATGAGGGCATTTCCACTTCCGCCACCTCCTAACACTGTCCTGCTTTTGAAGCAAAGGCTTTGTGCATTGTTGAAACTGGAACAGCTGGCAAGACGCTGGGTGGCAAGTTTCCAATGGTGTCTGATTTCCTGGAGGCAAAGTGAACATTAGAATGTAGAACATCACAATCACAATCTTTGCCTTTGGGACTCCCAGTTGATTATTTATCAAGGGATTTCAAATTATGGGGCAGGTGAGCGGAAAGCCCCATGACACTCTTCTTGCACAGGTGATTAGGTGGCACAGAAATTAGGAAAGAGAAAAAACTAATGGAAGCAATTCTTCTGTGTGGCCAGATGTGAACCTTCCCAAATGAAGGCACTTTTTGGTGAGTTCATTCCGCAGTTCCTTTCACCTGACCTGGTGTGAGAAAGATTAGCCAGCAACAGAAGGTTGTTGTTACCAGGATAAGCTCGACTGTGGTTCAAAATAGCACAATCTTCAAGGAGGCTCTATGTACCCTTTCTATGTACTGCAACAATGCATACTGTGTATCTATAAGCACCCTTAAATATGGCTTTATATCTGAAGTTATACACATACTGTATAAGCTATATACAGAGGGTACAAAATGTATAGACATTTTAAGAGATGTTATCTATGTCTTACTTTTCAAAGGTTAATTGAATTACGGTAGCAATGCATAGTGTGGCCTTCGCTCCACAGAATGAATGCTAGCAGCTAGCGTCACCATGTGACAGGCAAGACAGTCAAGCAAAATGGCGGGTGCATGGTGGTTGTCATTCGAGGAATGCAAAACCATTTTGAAGTGGGGCAGATGGGTTTTGTGCTTGCTCTCCTGACTTAACACCCCTTGACATTACCTATGGGTGACCTCAAAAGATGTGGTGTATTGTAGAAAACCAGCTACACCAGCAGTATTTTGGGAAGGAACTGAAACAGCATGTGCAGAGCAGAGATTGCTTTGGTCAACGTTGCTCAGTTTGCCATAATCAGAAATGTCTGGAAGCTAATGGTAACCACTTTGAATAGCTCTTGTAATTTCAGAAATCAAACGTGACTTGTATCCATTTTTTTGTTATTGGTATATTGAGTATTACAATTAAAATACAATTTTATCCTTTCTTAAAATGCGTATACGTTTTGGGCACCTTCTGTGTATAGACACACACAAAGATCTTGTCCATTCATGTTTTATCCTGTGAGAGGTAGTTTCACTCCAAGACACTTTGTTGACTGTTGCCAAGAACAAAATGGCACCTTTTCTATGTCCCAGATTGCAAGCCAAATCCTCCTTCAGGCTCTTCTGCCACACCTCAAAGGCAGCAGGCCAACACAGGTGGTTCACACTTAAGCTCTCCCTCCTCTAGTAGCTTAAAGTCTGCCTCCCTGCTGCCTCATCTTGTCTAACAACATGTCTGGCTTTGATTTAAACTAGAGAGATCCACTGAGCAGCTGGCAATGCTAACTGTGCAGACAAAAAAGGTGCTGTAACATATGTCATGGTGAGGGTGGCAATCTGGTACTACTGTATATACATCTCTTCACCAATGGAACCATAAGCTGCCCTTAGGGACGTTGCTATTCTTGGACAGAGCAGTCTTGCATAGGATGTGGTACAGAACGCCAACCTATGAGAATTGACTTGATAGCAGCAGTAGCACCTCCCTCCAGATACTGTAATACTGATTTCCCAGCCAGGAAAGTAGACCAGGCTCTACAGTGCATCTGCTTTCTGTTATCAAGTCATTATGGAAGATTTGCACTTAGCAACTGGCTTACTAGCCAAAAGCAACTGGGAATCTAATGTAAGCACAGTTCAAGCTGGAGAAGAGACTGAAAGTTATGTCCCCATTTCCGAGTCCACATTACTTTCCGAGTCCACATTACTTTCTCATTAAAGGGCAGTCCTCTCCTACTAGATCAGGAATTCTCAACCTGCAGCCCACGGCACCATTTCATGTGGTACCCCACTGCCTCCACCACACCAGGAAGCCCCATGTGGTGGAGGAAAGGCAAAATGGCTGCCTGAGGGAGCGTGACCTGGCCCCCAGCTTAAAAAGGTTGAGAAACCCTGTACTAGACAGTCAGCAGGTTAACTACTTTTGTTTGGCAGTCTAACTATTTGTGTGAGCTTACTCTCAAAGTTGCAATGTGGTTGTGTGCATATACGGTATTCTGAAAATTGAAGAGTTGACCCAGGGGTCGACAACCTGTGGCCTGCAGGCTGGATATGGTCCTTGGGCCCAAATCATCATGCCTTCGCTCCTGCTGCCACTGCCAGAAGCAATGTAAACAGCCATAAAACACATTTATGACAGTCGCAGATGCATTTTACAGCAGCATTTACAGCTGCTATAAACTAAGTGGGGACAGGTCTAATTCTCCTAATTTCTACAAACCTATGTTTATTGCAAGCCATGGCATCTTCTAGAGCAGTGATGGCAAACCTTTTAGAGACCACGTGCCCAAAAAGAGGGGCAGGGCAAACTGTGCTAGAGGGAGGAAGTGTTCCTATTGGGCTGCTGGGCAGAGGGGTGGGGCAAACTGTGCTAGGGGAAGGGAGGAAGTGCTTCTATTGGGCTGCTGGTCAGAGGGGCGGGCGGGCTCTGTGCTGGGGCAACAGCACACATGCCCACAGAGAAGACTGTGAGTGCTGTCCCTGGCACACATGCCATAGGTTTACCACCACTGTTCTAGTGGATACTCATGTATGTAATGTATGTATCATCCAGCCTCACCAGATGCTCCTGTGACCGGCCCGGTGAGGGGGAGAAAGACAACACTTGCGGGGGCCCGGGAAGCTTTAAGACCACGCTGCCGCTGCCTCCAGCCTCACCAGACGCTCCTGTGACCGGCCCGGTGAGGGGGAGAAAGACAACACCTGCGGGGGCCCGGGAGACTTTAAGGCCATGCTGCTGCCAGCCATGAGCGGAGTCTTCCAACGCCGGGGAATCTCCCGGGGTTGGAAAAATGCATGGAATTTGCTGGGTGGCCAAAGATCACCACCCAGCTGGCCTTGGATCCCACCCTCCTGGGGCTGGGGAAGGATCTCTTTGCCCAGTGCCTACTCGGATGGAAGTGACCAAAACTGTCTATTTGGAGAGAAGTGACTATATCTGTCTGCTCAGAGGGAAGTGATTGTTTTGCATTGCAATTTGTTTTATGATATGCACAGATGATATTAATGTATTTGCTGCTATTCTGCTGCTTTGTAATTATAATTACCTGCCTGGAGGGGAGTGATTGTTTGTAATTGTTTCTATGATATACACTGATAATATTGATGTATTTGTTATTATTTTTCTGTTTTATTGTATTGTATCATATTGTATTTTCTATTATATTATATATTTAATTTCAAATTTATTGTGATTATGTAATATATTGTTGATTATAGTGTTGAATGTCATATTTTTGAGTTTTGTGAGCTGCCCTGAGTCGGTTGCACCGAGTAGGGCGGCATATAAATTGAATTAATAAATAATAAATAAATAAACAAATACCGTTATTGTTTTATTTTATGCTATGGGAAATGACTGACAAGACCAAAGAAGGCTATATACAGTTGCTCAGCTATGGGGTTCAACAGAGTTATAGGCTGAACTCAAAATAACATCCATTTCCATTGTGAGATTCATTGTTCCTAGTGAAGTGCTACCCATTTAATTAATATCACAACCGGAGGAATTACACAACAGCTCAACTGATAAAACACAACCACTATTTGCTTTTGGTCAGCAGAGTGTACAGACTGTGTTTTGCTGGTCAGATACCAGTTGTCCAGGTTGATTGGATAACTCAGTGCTTTAGTTGTCTTGGCTGTGGAGCCAGTGGTTGGGTGTTCGATTCCCCTCTATGGTGTCAGAAAGAAGAGCCAGTGCAGACTGTAGTCATGAGAAGCTGTTCAGTCCCAAGGTGAAGGGAACAATAAACCACTTCTGTGAATTCTGTACCAAGAAAACCTTGGAAAGGGTCACTGAAAGTCAAAATTGACTTGACAGCACACAATTATTATTTCTGATCATCAAGCACAAAGTCGAGCAGACTCTTTGGCTGCTGAATGAGCAGAGCTTAGAAAAGTCACTTTTTTGAACTACAACTTTCAAACCTAACAACTATCATAACCACTGGTAGATTCTTAGAGCTGCATCCCAAAAAAGGAGAGCATAACTTGTCAATGAGCCTTGTTCAATGAAGGTGCTACTATTGTATCTAAATGCATCTATGTACAGCACACATAATGAGCTTTGTTCCCTCTCCAAAAATATAACCAAGCATCCTAGAATGTGAGCATGTAGAAACATATATACAGAGACTGCTTTATTTCCTAGAGTAGCGATGGCAAATCTTGGCACTCCACCTGTTCTTGAACTTCAATTCCCAGAAGCCCAAGTCCCTATGAATCCACACGAATGGGTTTGCTCTGCATATGCAGTAGTAAACCCACTTGTGTGGATTCACAGGGACTTGGGCTACTGAGAATTGAAGTTCAAGAACAGCTGGAGTGCCAAGGTTTGCCATCACAGCCCTAGAGGAAAGAATAAAACATCAGGAAAAGGCTCCGAGAGTGTGATTGGCTTTTGAAAAGAGATATTCTTGGAATCTAAGTGTAAAACCACAAGCCAGCCTCTCCATCAACCAGGATCATCCAAGCGTCTTCGATTGGATCGATCAGCACTCGTGCCTGAAAGTTACAGTCTGGGGAAGGCTATGAGAAGCTAAAGAATGGTATGCCCAAGCCTGCCTACTGGACTGTTGCTTTTTTAAAAAGGCAGTGGAGAGTTTGTTTTACCCAACTGCTGCCACAGATTGTTAAGAACAGCCTCTACTAGACTGGAGCACCGACTCCCATTAGTAAGCTAGCACTTGGAAAAACAAACTTTTTTGGACAACTCCCAAAATCCCACCCCACCTGGCAGCTTATGGGAACATGTTCCCCCCACCCCAAAACTATATTTTTAAAGCTCTAACGGTCAAGGTCACCCTTGCTCGAAAGCCTGTCGTATCCAACTCTAGGGTTCAGTGCTCATCTCTGTTTACAGTCAAAGAGCCAGTGTTGTCTGCATCTGCAGACTTTCCATGGAAATGTGGCAGGCATGCATAGACACCAGAGCGCATGGAATGCTGCTTACCTTCCCACTGAAATGGTCCCTATTTATCTATTTGCAATTTCATGCTTTCAAACTGCTAGGTTGAGTTAGCTCCTAAATCTGCATTCCCAAAATAATCAAAATAATCCTGTTCTGCTAGCATATTAAAACCAACCTGATTTAATCGCTCCTTAATAAACTTGATCAGACCAGTTGTTTAACTAGCTGAGTATTGCTGAGGACCTTTCCCAATTACCAGAAGCCCAAGTTAGCACTCCTGCTGGTCAGGGCTTCTGGGAATGGAAGGTGCAGAACACTTGGGAGTGCCAAGGTTTGCCATCATTGCCCTAGGCCAGGAGTTCTCAATCTTTTAAAGCCGGGGGCCAGGTCACACTCTCTCATACAGGTTCAGGAGCCGGATGGCCATTTTGCCCTTCTTCCACCATATGGCATTTCCTGGTGTGATGGAGGCAGTTGGGGGTGGGGCACATGAAATGGTGCTGTGGGGTGCATCCGGCTTGCAGGTTGAGAATCTGCCCTAGGCTGTATGAGGCTGCATGGGTGTGTCGGAAGCTGGGTCCCCTTTCCAGCTCACAGCAGGCCCTTCCCCTCCTGCCTCCCCCTTCCAGGCCACCAGGCTGCTTTCCCCGGAGGAGGGATCCCCTGTTTTCCATGCGCTGATGGTGCTCTCGGCTGATGGTTCTCCCGTTTTCCATGTGGTGGCAGCAGCGCCGACAGAACTCTCGGCAGCGGAGGCAGCGGTAGCGAGGCTGGGCTTCTCCTTCCATTCGGCGGTGGAGGTGGCTGCCGTGACAACGGCCACCGGGACCTCAGGCTGCCCGCCTTTCCAGGCCGTGTGGGTGGTCATGTGGCGTTCAAGCAAGGTGCGGTGGGAGAAGTATTTGTTGCAGATGCAGCACTGGAAGCGTTCAGGGCGGTGGGTGCGCATGTGGACATTGAGAGAACTCTTCTGGGTGAAGCGCTTGCAGCAGATGGAGCACTGGAAAGCACGCACCCCTGTGTGTGTCACCATGTGCTTGAGCAGGTAGTCCCTCAGGGAGAAAGAGCGCCAGCAGATGCTACACTGGTGGGGCTTCTCACCTGTCAAGTGGGAAAGACAGTGACAGCTCAGGAAAGAGGGTGGAATCCAGGACCATGAAAATATGCTGCCCCACCACCTTGATATGAAAGGACACATCTGCTCTGACCCTAGAAGAGAGGCATCTACATCTAGTGTAGTGATGGCAAACCTTGTCACTCCAGCTGTTCTTGAACTTCAATTCCCAGAATCCCTGATCAGCAGAAGTGCTGACTTGGGCTTCTGGTAATTGACTCCAAGGATACCTGGAGTGCCAAGGTTCGCCATTACGGGATCTAGTATTAATATACAGAAAGAGCCTTCTCGAAGATTGTGGTATTTTTGAACCGTCACGTTGCAACCTTGTGTTGCTGGCTAATCTTTCTCACACTAGGTCAGGCGAAAGGAACTACAGAATGAACTTGCCAAAGGGTGACTTCACTTTGGCAGTTTCATGTCTGGCCTAGATACATAGGAATAACCGATGTAATACAGTGTATACAAGAAATATACATTTTGCTATGGTTTAAAAGTCTTTGGTCACCATCAGCTGGTTTGGGGAGAATTCAGTGAGTGATTTGGGGAGCCACAACCAGACATCCAGTCTGGCCAGGTTTTCCTAATATGGTAATAGAGTAGACCATATGGCGACTCAATGCCAATCATCAGGTGGTGGTTAACTAACCTGACAACCCTGAGGACTAACGGCCTTGGGTGGCAAAGTCCTCAGGGAATGATAGGGGATGGTCCCCAAGTGGATTAAATCCCACTTGAATACATCTTGATGGAGGGCAGCAGCTTCATCAATACTGGCCTGGGGCTGAGGAGGACTTTGCATGCCAAAAGGGCTCAGGGCCAGAAAGTGACTTGCGGAATTGGATCAGTGCTATGAGTGTAACACTGTGATGCAGAAGGCAAATGGAAGACCACTGCATTATACTGTTCCCAGGACAATCTTCATGACTGATCAGCATGAGGTTAGCCAATATTTGGAATCAGATACAGCACACACACAAAAGAAGAACCAGACACCTCAACTCCAAACTTCATCATACTTGGAGAGGGTTGAGAAGAGAGTCAGCAAAGGAATCTCTCAAATTTTGGTGTGCCTGGGTGGTTCGGGAGCTGAGTTATGCTTCCACCATCACTTACTGAATTTTCCCCAAACCAGCTGGTGGTAGCCTAAGACTTTTGCCCCATATTGTATATAATAAGCAAATAGTGACAAGGCAAAGCTGAGTAGCAAAGGCAGTTATCTATTTTCTGACAGATTTAGTATCAGGCAGGGTGAGCAAAACGTAGCCTTCGAGATGGGAGCTGGACTGAAACTCCTTCTACTCTTTGTTTTGTAATGTTGGCTAAGACTCAAGGAAGTTCTAGATCGGGGGTTCCTAATCTTTTCAAGCTGGGAGCCAGGTCACACAATCTCAGTCAGCTTCGGGGGCTGGACAGCTATTTTGCATTTTGTCCCGGAGGCATTTTGTCCCAACAGCTTCAAATGGGCAGTCATTTTGTTTCTAAAGTGCCCTTGGAGGGGTGGGGGGCACATGAAATGACGCATTGGGCTGGATCTGGCCCACGGGCTTTAGGTTGGGAACCCCTGTTCTAGATCAACATTGTTGGAAGGATCTAACGTTGTCCTGGCACAGGACCTTTTCTTTGAAGCAGCCCACTATATGCATAGTACCCTGGAAAGCCATGACTAAACATGAGTTTCCAGCTGGCATGGCCAACCATCAGGGATTCTTTGATGGATCACATGTGGCTGGATGCCACAAAACGCCCATCCCCATATATTGGTAAAAGTAAAGATCGCCCTCGCTTGAAAGCTAATCATGTAGGAGGCAGTGTTCCTCTCCTTTTAAAGCCAAAGAGCCAGCACTTTCAGTGTCTGCGGATATTTCTGTAGTCATGTGGCAGGTATGACTCGATGCCAGAATACACAGAATGCTGTTACCTTTCCTGCTGAAGCAGTACCATTTGTTTACTTGCAATGTATTGCTTTTGAACTGCTAGGTTGGCAGGAGCTGGGGCAGAGACAGGAGCTCACTCTGTTGTGAAGCACTCAAGTCTCGAACTGCAGACCTGCCGACCTTCCAGTCACCTAGCTCAGCGTTTTAACCACTAAGTTAAATTTCCTCTCATCTGTGGACTTGAGACCAACTTTGTAATAGGTTGACTACTGAGAATTAGATCTTGCCTTGTCCTTCCAAACTCCCTTCCCCCAATACTCAGACTTGCACCCTTAATCCCCTCGTTCATTACCAGAATGGATGAACATGTGCTTGGTGTAGTTCTTGCGGGAGCTGAAGGTCTTCTGGCAATGGCTGCATTGGTAAGATGGCTCAGAGCAGCGGGAGGGTCCAGGCTGTTGACTCTGTTGTTCCCCACCATGCAACGTGCTGGTCACCAGAGCGCTGGGGCTGAGCTGCACCATATTGCTGGCCCCGGCCTCTGGCTGCTGTGGCTGTGGTTGCTGCTGCTGAATGGTGTAGAAGCTCTGGGCCACCCCGCCAGGCTGTGGCACGTGGAACTGGTAGATGCTGGTGGTACTGGTGGCTGTGTTGGCCACACTGACTTCGGCCTTGAGCTCTCGTTGGATGCCCAGTGAGGAGACGAAGGCCAGCCCCCCGCCACTCGTGCTACGGGGCGGGAAGGCGGAAGAGGAGCCGGCCAAGTCTGCCTTGAAGTCCCCGGCCAAGCTTCTCAAGTTGGAAGCCTCCAAGCTGCAGTCTGGGTGGAACTTCTCCCTGTCTTGAGCGGCGGCGGCAGCGGCGGCGGCCTCTTCGCCACTTTCCTCTCCCTGCCAGGAGGGGATGAAGGACTCTGAGAAGACATCTTGGTTACCAAAGAAATCCTGGCCCTCGCTGGTGGCATAATCCAGATGGATGCTCTCCTTCCGGTCGGCCCCACCAGTGTTCCCAGAATCCTTTGCCTCTGCCTCATCGGCAAAGCCGGTGGGGAAGTCTGTGCTTCCGCGGCACTCAGCGAAGCAGCTCAGCTTGGCCTCCCTCTGGGCTGCCTCCAGGCCTTCCCTGTTTTCCCTGCCGCCTCCCTCCTCGTCCTTGATTATGACGGGCATCGCCTCGGAGAGCTGAAGCCTGACCGGCTGGCGTTGTTTACGGCTGTGGCAGCTGGGGGTGGCCTCCGCGGGATGCAGGAAAGGGCCCCCTGTCTCCCCATCACCAATGCCCCCCTCGCAGGGGATGACCCGGGCCTCCCGGTGCTGTGAAGACAGCAGATCACGCAGCTTATACCGGACCTCCGAGGTACAGAGCAGCTTCGGGGGGTCGAGGTGAGCGGTTTCAAGATCGCCCGGCCGTGAGATGCTGCCAAGAACCTCCTTGGATGCCTGTTCTTGAGTCTTGCTAGGGAGAACTCTGGGAAGAGGAAGGGTGACTGGCGGAGGGGCAGTGGGGGGCTTAGGGCTACGGCTCTGAGAGATGATCTGAGTGCATTCATCGATGACTGTCTTGATCTGCAGGATGGAAGCGGCTGTGAGGATCTGCAGGGCTTCCGACTGGGCGACCACCAGTGAGCCGCTGTACATGAACTCCACCAGTTGGCGCACGACCTGGCTGGGGACCACAGGTGGCACCTCGATCTCAGAGTATCCCAGCAGCAGCTTGTCGTGGAAGAAAGGGCTGCCGGCAGCCAAGACGCAACGGTGAGCCCGCAGCGTGGCTTCCTGGATGTGCACTGTCACGTCGCAGAAATGCCCGCCAAGCCTCTGCCCGTTCAACGTCTCCAGAAGGGACTTGCTGAAGTTCTGAAGGTGGATATAATGCACGGCTTCGGCCATGCTGTTCTGCGTCCCACAGAGGGACATCGGTGGATCCTGGGCCGTTCTAAAAGACAGACTGCATCGAAAGGGCGGACATCAAGCACAGAATGTTCTTGTCCAAATCCTGAAACCTAACAGGGGAGAAAGATGAGCAAAACAGGCTATTTTACAAAGCTTTGTCATATTAATGCAATGATGGGACAACTCACAGGGCCCAAGGAAAAATCTTCTACCTCCAGGAACCCTTGGAGGATACACCAGCCTCAAAGTTCAGCAAAAAAGTATGAACAATTAAAACTGAATGGCTCTTCTTCTTCTTCCATGTCTAGGTCAGATGTGAAACTGCCAAAATGAAAGCAGCTTGGTGGAAAATCACTGCCAGTTTCATTTTTGGGAGCCGGGTGCTTAGGAGAAACTATCTCTCATTCTACTGCAACGGCACCACTCCTGGAAACTTCTGAGAATGAAAAATACTCATTTGTAATGGACTCCTATCTGGTCAACCCACTGAGTTATACAGTCAGCTAAAAGAATGATAATGCATGGAAAAATCTTTTTACTTTTCTGAGACCACTTCAACAAATGTTTGTCATTGTCAGCTGCAACTTGTATCCAAGAATGCATTTTTAAAATGCCATTGGCATGAATTTGTTTAAAGTCGATTCCAGCTTGCCACACACTATGATCTCGGAGCCATCTCCTGTGGCACATATGAAATGAGGCATGCAGGATTTAACACCAGGATGGCAATGGACTGCCGCAGCCTTGAGGATATTATCAAGGTGCACCTTCACAGCCAGTCCATCTGGCATGGCCTCTTCCGCCTCCATGACCATTGGAAATCAGAGTTCCTCCTCTGCTTATTTTGCTGTTGGGCCCAATATGATAGTTTCCAGTGGCATTTCCTCCACTGAGGGGACCATCCTCCCACCTAAAGGGGCTCATCTGCCGGTAGCTGTTGGTCCCTTTAGGGAGTCAGGTTATTTACCGCCACCCAAAACCTGGTGTTGAGTTGCTGGCTGTATGGTCTACTCCATTACCGTAGCGGGATGTCCGGCAAGACAGGTGCAACTTATGTCACTTCTATATCAATTAATGGATAACAGAGATTCTCTTACATTCTGTGGCACTGCAATCCCCATCATGCCATGCGGCTGGCTATGTTGTCTTGGGCTGATGGGAATTGTAGTCCAACATATGAATATTTGAAGGCGCACAAAGTGCCCACTCCAAATCTGTATATTCTTCTATGCCTACTGGGTTCTGGTATCCCCAAGCCAACAAATCTTGGGCAGTAACGATGAAGACACAAGGAACTCATGGGGAACAAGTCTTTGTTGTGCATGTGTGTGTGTGTGTGTGTGGAATCCTGTCTCTTGATCTGGTTTGCCTGGAAAAACTTCTCATTGTTCAAAAATATTTATGGAGCAAAGCTGGCACGGAACCTTGCAATTCTGACACTGCTCCATCCCCATCTCTATTTCCATCATCATCATCATCATCATCAATAATAAGTCATTTTTTAAAGGGAGTGGAGGAGTGGAAGCCACATAAAATGTCCCTAAAAGGAATATTTTCAAAGCTCTTGCTGGCAAAACTATGGGGAGAGTCCTGTGGTACCTGGAAGGCTAACAGATGTTGCATAACATGAGCTCGTGTGAACGGCAGTCCCCTTTGCCAGATGCACGGTCAGATCACAAAGCCTCTCGACCCCAGACACTTAGAGCCAGCAAGTGGTGCAGAAAGTTAGCGAGTGGCGGTATGCACTCTGCACATGGTCAGGGGCATTCTCTTTCTTCCCATGACGATGGATCTCCCTAGGCTGCGCCTTTTCTCTCCATCTCCTGCCCGCCACAAGTCTCCCAAACCCAGGCACACGGAGCCCGTAAAGCCCAACCAGCCCCATCCCCATCGGAATCGAACCCAGTGCGCCCGAGTGTCCGCGATCATACCTGATCAGAAGACCTGGGAGCAAAGGGGGCGTGGCAGTGATGGTTGGGCGTGGCTTAGGCCCGGACTGAGGAGGCGTTGCCTCCCTCTCACCTCCTTCTTCGCTCTCCGGCCGGAAAGACCAGGTACCTCCCCTTTTTTCCTCCTGGCGCCCCGCCCCCGGGTGACGCCCCGCCTCCCTCCGGTCACTTCCGCCCCACACAGAGTCCCGCCTGCTCATAGAGATAAGAAAGAGTAGAGTGACACACGAACAAGCATGGGCTGTCCCCGGGTCCCTACTTGAAAAAGTACCACGTCCTTTCAGAGCAGGGGGGAAAAGTGACTTTGATTGTGAGTCGATTCTTTTGTGACCCAAACTGTGTGGAGAGTCCCGTGGCAGGTCGAAGACGGAAAAAGTTAACACAACTACCCACAAGAAATTAGTGCATGCCTGAGGAAGTGGACTTGAACTCCCAAAAGCCAGTATAAGGTTTGATTTTTCCTTGTCTTCCCATAAAGACATCATTTTGTCTCTGCTTTTGCATTGTGTAGGCATCACATTGTGTAGGCATCATCATTGTGTAGGTTTTGTAGTCCAGTGTCACTGTTGCAGATTTGACGTGGCCCCAAGTTACTTTGGATTGTGTCGTGACAGCTATTTCTACACTAATATTTGTCATCTGTATTAAAAAAAGGGGTTCTCAACCTACATCCCGGAGGCCGGATGCGGCCCGTGACACCATTTCATGTGGCCCTGCCTCCGCCATACCTTGAAGTGCCATGTGTGGTCAACAAGACAAAATGGCCATCTGGTCCATGAAGCTGTCTGAGGGAGTGTGGCTTGAAAAGGTCGAGAACCCCTGGTATAAAAGGTCTCTCAGGAATGATGCATGGTTAACCAATATTCAAACGGATTCCTCAAGTCTGCTCCTAGTACTTCAACTCCTTCCCAGTTGTATATAGAAGCCCTGAGCTGTTGCATCCAGCTGTTGCTGCTGCTGTGCATCATCAAGTCGCCCAGTGATGGGCAGCTAAAAATTTCACTACCACACTGTGGGCAGAGCCAAAGTCATAGGCGATCTAATCATGCTTGCCATATGGCCATGTATACATCTGCAAACACAGGCAGCACTGGCTCTTTGGCTGTAAATGGAGGCGAGCACTGCACTCTAGAGTCAGATACGAGACCTTGAACCACCTGCAGGGACAAAACCTGATGTCAAATTTGAATACCAGTCAGGGAACTTCTGTTATTAGGTAAAGGTTGCCCTTGTTCGAAAGCCAGTCGTTACCAACTCTAGGGTTCAATGCTCATCTCTCTTTATAGCCAAAGAGCCAGTGGACTTGATACACAAAAGCTCACATTAAAATACACACATTAAAATAAATACACATAAAATACACATTAAAATACACATTAAATACACATTAAAATACACATTAAAAATAAATACACATTAAAATACACATTAAAATACACATTAAATACACATTAAAATACACATTAAAATACACATTAAAAATAAATACACATTAAATTAATACACCCACCCACCCCACCCAAAGGCGAGACACTTACCCTGGGGAGCAGGCAGTAAGGAGCTTCAGGCTAGTGGCTGCTCTTCCTCTTCCCAGCTTCAGAGGACAGCAAGGGGAGCGTCAATGCCCGAGTGGGTCTGCGGCCATGCCTCAGTCTGAGGGCCTCAGCCACGAGGCCACCGATGCATCCCCTCCAAGGAGACTGCCGAGGGCCTCAGCAGCAGGAGCTGGTTCATCTGTGGCTGTGCGTGGCCGCCTGATGCTCTGCGCTGCCACACTCCAAGCAGCAAATGGCTCCTTGGCTCTGCATGCTGAGCGCTGTGGGTGTGCATATGCTCCAAGCGCTGTAGGCACACATGTGCACTGAGTGCTTTAGGCGTGCATGCGTGCTGTAGGCGCACATGCGTGGTGGGGGAAACCAGAAAAAAGGTAAACCCCCCCAGGGTGGTTGCCCTCAAAAGTTGCCACCGGTCTGCGCAGACATCAGAAAAAGTTACTACCGGTCTGCGCAGATCGGCTCTTGCCCACCACTGAAGTTGCCTCTAACTTATGGTGACCTTATGAATAGGAGATCTCCAAAATGTTGTGTCCTCAACAAACCTGATCAGCTCTTGCAAAATGAAGCCTGTGGCTTTCTTTAGGACAGAGGTTCCCAACCTATATCCTGTGGGCAAGCTCTGGCCTGTGGCACCATTTCATGTGGCCCGCTGCTGCTGCCGCCACAACCAGAAGTGGAAGCAGATGTGTTTATGACAGCCATAAAACATGCTCACACGTGCACAAATGCAGTTACGTCAGCCGTAAATGCACCCACGGCTGTTGTACACGTGAAAGTGGGCACATTTACTTCCACTTCCAGGGAGAGTGGTCTGGCTCACTCAGCTGTCCAAGGTGTGTGGTCAGGCCTATGGCATAAAAAGTTTGGGAATCCCTGCTTTAGTGAGTCAATCCATCTCACTTTTGCTCTTCCTCTTTTTCTGTTGACTTCCACCTTTCCCAACACGACTGTCTTTTCCAGAGAGCCTTGCCTTCTCATGATGTGCCCAAAGTAGGAAAATCTTAGCAACATCTTTCCCTCCGGAGATAGTTCAACCTTCAGTTGCTCTAAGGCCCACTTGTTCATCATATAAAGGTAAAGATCTCCCTTGCTCAAAAGTCAGTTTTGGCCAACTCTAGGGCAGGGATTCTCAACCTGTGGCCCGCAGGCCAGATGTGGCCCACAGTACCATTTCATGTGGCTCCTACCACCTCCACCACACCAGGTAGTGCCATGTGGTGGAGGAAGGACAAAATGGTCATCCAGCCCCCAAAGCTGTCTGAGGGAAAGTGACCTGGCCCCTGGCTTTAAAAGGTTGAGAACTCATACGTACACCTGTTGGTGCTGCAGTTATCTTGCAAAGTATATCTACAAGAGACAGTGAAATGGTTTCCTCTGCTTTCCGTGGTGGCTTAATGGTTAAGACACTGAACTTGATGGCTGGAAGGACGGCAGATCAGCAGTTTGAGACCCAGGTACTGCACGACAGAGTGAGCTCCCATCCCAGCTCCTGCCAACCTAGCAGTTCAAAAGCAAGAAATTGCAAGCAGATAAATAGGTAGTGTTTTGTTGGGAAAGGTAACAATGCTCCGTGCACTCCGATGTCTAGTCATGGCTGCCACGTGATCACAGAAACATCTGTAGACGCAGAAAGTGCTGGCTCTTTGGCTGTAAATTGTTGTGAGCCCTGTACCCAAGAGTCGGATACGACTGGCTTCCAAACAAGGAAGACCTTTCCCTTTACCTAATTACCAAAAGGAGAATGGAGAAAACAATCTCTTATAGAGATACAGTATATGTAAGAAATGCATAACCAAAACAAGAACACACAAATTTTTAAAATCATAATAGCATATTCTGTATTTAGTAACACAGTACATTAAATAATGCTTAGTGTTCAATATGAATGTTGTGCTGTTTTATGCCATCATGTCCCTTTAGACTTATGGTCATTCTAATGAAGTTATCAAAGATGTTCAATGAGCAGTTTGCTATTACTGTACTTGATCTCCCCTAGATAATTCCCCATGGCAGAGCAAGGATTTGAACTGAAACCTCTTGAGCCCTAGTCCACCCACTATACCACACTAAATTCTAGCCACTATGCCACATTTGTTACCCCTGTATGAATAACCTGTCTTTATTTGTTTGTGGCCTTTCTTTTAAAAAAAAAATCCAAAGTTTCTTATGCACAGTTTATTATAACTATTTGACACATGAAATATTGCTTCCCCAAATTACTAAATAATCCATAATTCTCATGCAAGAAAATCAAGAGCAAGATAGAACAAGTCATGGTTTCATCTAGGGCAGGGGTGCCCAAACTACAGCTCATGGGCTGGATCCGACCCCTGACGCCAATTCATCTGGCCCCTGATGCCCTCGTCGCTCCTGGAAGCGGAAGTAAAATGCACTGGACGAATTGGTGTTGGGGGCCAGATCCAGCCCTCGGGCTGTAGTGACCAGCCCCCTGAACCACAGGACTGGTCTGCAGCCTGAAAAGTTTGGGCACCCCTGATCTAGGGAGATAAACATGTTAGAAAGGGAACATTTCTGTCCTATAGAAAGTCTGCAATATAGCTTGGGACTTCTAAGTAAACATGTGACCAGATGAGACTGAAAAATGTCCTGGAACGAAGCAAGAGAAGTATAGAAGCCTAAACTTAGTGTAGAATTAGGTGTTTGTTCTGTGCCATTAAGAGGTTAGGAGGTTGGGAAAGGAAAAAACAAGAATTGATTTGAAAACTTTCAGGTTGATTTTGAAGGCATGCTGTTTCTGAGATGGAATGAGGGAGCAATAATCTGCCAGCATTCAAATGAGTATGTAGTAAGGAATGTGAATATTTTTAGAGAGGAGGAGTAACCTGGAGTGACTCTTAGAAAGGCTCGAAGCAAGCAAGACTGAAAAGTTTCTCTGTTTCAGAAAAAAAGAAAATCTAAAAAGAACTCAGATCTATATCTAGCCTGGCCAAAGCACACAGGCTCCATTACTGGTGAAAACAAAGAGAAAATACAGGAAGTGCTTTGATTCTTGGCAATGTTCCACCATGAACTCCACAATGTTTTTTCTTTTATGCCTTTCTGTGTTCTCCCTCTATGTATCTCTCTCTCTTACACACACACACTTGTGTTCACCACTTCCACATGCTGAACAAAGATGGTCTGTGAGGTGCTAATTGGGGATTGGCATAAATTCTATCACGGAGCCTCATTTCAGTCTCATTATCACTGCCAAGCTCTTTCAAACCAGAAAACTGCCTGGCTTAACATGCTCTTAAAAAATGAGAAGTAATGACAATCTAAAAATTTTTTTTGGGTGGGAGGGTCCTTGGATGTGGAATCCTCAGAACACCCCACTAACTTGAAGAAAGCTGGATATGCAGAAAGAGAATTTGTTAAAATTAGAGTAAGGTCCTGTTTAGTTGTGAACAATTAAATCTGCATTCCATAAGGAAGGCTGAGTGCAGAAGAATAGACACCTTTGAAATGTGGTGCTGGAGGAGAATTTTGAGAGTACCCTGGACAGCAAAGAGAACAAATAGGTCAATCTTAAAAGAAATCAACCCTGACTGCTCCTTGGAAGGTCAAATATTGAAGATGAAGTTAAAGTACTGTGCTTTGGACATCAAATGAGAAGATAGGATTCACTTGAGAAAGCCTTGAGGCTGGGAAAGGTGGAGGATAAACGAACGAGGGGTCGGCAGAGAATGAGATGGCTAGATGGCATTGTTGATGCAATGGGCACAAAGCTGGGTGGGCTGAGGAGGGTGGTGGAGGATTAGGAGTGTGTGGCATGCCGTGGTCCATAGGGTCACAAAGGGTCGGAATCGACTGTGCAACTGAACAACAACAAATCTGCATTGATGCTAGTGGTGGTTGATGGTTAGGTAGATAATCCATAAGGCAATTTTCAAAGCATGACTAGTGATTGGTCTCCATCTTGTGAAGGAAGCAGTATTGTAAAGTATGGGGACACCACAAAGGTCATCAGCTTTAATCCGTTGATGATGGAGACTTCCATAGCTGAAATGTCCACAACAGATTCAATTTTATATTTGAAAATATTAAATGAAAGACAGCCCACCACTTTGCATATTCCACTGTTGAACAAGTTTTACAATCAGGTAGATCTTAATAATAATTTAATGCTAATGTGTATTTTTGTTATTATTACATGTAGTTTCCTCTGATGTATAGTAACCCTATGAATGAGGTTACTATAACTCAAGACTATGGTTTCTTAAAGGAATTGATCAGTTTAATATTTGGTATTCCTCTTCTCTTGCATTTGACGAACTTCTAAATCAGGAGTTCTCAACCTTTTAAAGCTGGGGGCCGGGTCATGTTCCCTCAGACAGCTCTTTCTGTGTACTCCTGGACTTCAGTACACCTGCTGATCAGGGCTTCTGCAAATTGAAGACTCCAATCAACTTTAGTCAGAAGTAAGAGGGTAAACGTAGCATATTGTTGTGCTGGGAGGAAAAAGAAGAGGGAAGAACACATTTTTTACTTCTTTCCATGAGATGTGTCTGTGCAATATATTTCTGTTACTGTCCTTAAGAAGTCCTATGGGGAATCTTGCAGGATTTCCCATCAGTTTCGTGGTTGTTTTCCCCTGAAGGAAAACTCCAGATGTTTATCTTTCCTGATCAAGATTTGCCTGGAAAGGGCAGAAGAAACACCAAGCTGCATAGAATACAGTACGTAGTTACAATTTCTTCTTTGCTATCTTTCTTGTACAGGATGCAGTAAGCTCTTTGGCTTTTCCAGTCCTAGGCAGAAGATAAAAAATTGACGGAGAGGAGCAGGAGGAGGAGATCAGAGTCTTATTTGCACAGAGGGAGCTTGGCAAGTGTTTTGATGCAGTGTCTTGATGCAGTGGGACATCTTAGCAGGGAGTTCTAGCCTGGAAAGACTCAGAAAATGTCAGAGAATGAGAAATTTATCAATGGATCATCCCCTTCTTAGCAGGAGTTAATGAATTAAGCAGGGATTTAAGAGAGCTACTGTTCAAGATATCTGGCATGGGAAAGGCTAGTGATAGAGAGGCTAGTTGCATTCCTAAAGCAGGGGTTCCCAACCTAAGGCCCATGGGCTGGATCCGGCCCATGGCACCATTTCATGTGGGCCCCTTCTCTCCAAGGGCATTTGAGAAACAAAATGGACACCTCTTTGAAGCTGTTGGGACCTCCTGTCCCCATAGTGCAGGCAAGGCAGAATGGCCACCCTACCCTCAAAGCTGAGTGTGACTCGGTCACCGGCTTGAAAAGGGTGGAAACCCCTTTCCTAAAGGCTTGGATGGCTTTGAGGACATGAGGTTCAACATGTATTGTTCTGTGTCTTACAAGTTGCATCCTTGGAAGCAGCAAAAGTGGAAAAAAATGTGTGAGTGGAGAGGTGTTCTTAAGGCATAGTCCTCCCCAGCAGATTTATTTTAAAAATGTTACCCTCTCGCAAGCTGTGTTGCTTTATAGGGGAGAAAATGTAGGACTGTAGGAAAATGTCAAGGGAAAAACAACTACAGTATACTGTACACAACAGTGCACCATTTCTTTCTAAGTTTTCAAAACATTTAAACCTGCTGTTTGGACCCCTGCAAAGACAGGCAGATATGCTCTTAAAGGCAGTGAAATCAGACGACATCCTTCCTGGAGTGAACCAGCCCTCCCCTCGAGTGTTCCTGTCTACTGTCCAGGAACTCTTTTGCGCAGGTAGGATTGCCCTGCAGGTCAAAAGAAGGCGGGGAACGGGTCTCTTTCAATTTGCCAATACTATGAAGTGACTCAATAAGAGAGCTGCTTCACGATACATGGAAGTGAAACATTTCCTTGGCTTAGACCTCCCTGTAGCTTGCATCCAGCAGTTATGTAGACCAGGGGTGCTCAAACTTTTTGGGCTGTGAGCCGATCATGTGGTTCAGGGATCTGGTCACTAAGGCCCAGGGGCCAGGTGCGGCCCCCGGGCCTTAGTTTGGACACCACTGATGTAGACAAATCCTACATAAGCTCCCCTGATATGACTACAGTACTTCTCATTCCTATGGCTTCTGGAGCTAGCATACAAACTGCTGTGGTCTTCCCAACCGAAGCAATAGACTGCCTCTCTACGTTGCCATGTGCTTCCCCAACTCTGATTAAGTACATACAGACCTCCAGGAGAGAAAAAGCACACAAGTCTCTTTGTCTAGTACTGCATGCCCTGACCTACATTCCTAAGTGAGAGTTCTTGTTTCTAAAGCACAGGCTGAGAATCTGGGTTTGGGGCCGCAGGGGACAGGACACCAAGATCTCAATGGAAGCCGGGATGGGTGCGTGGGTTTACCAAGATAAATGCTGCACACTCAGCTGCCGCTTTCAAAGCATCTTAATCTCTTTCTTTGGCATCTGTTGTGCACAAATGTTTTTGGCAAGAGGACTTGTGTGAAGTTCCTCTCTAATGAAGTCAAGTCACTGTTGTCGATGCTGAATGCCAAATGACACATGACCCAGATAAATGTATCAGAAACACACATTACTCTTTCTTATAAGATGAGGGAGTGTAAAACTCTGGTCTTCTCAGTGCTGTTGACTGGTAAGTCCCATTAGCTCTACTGAGGAGAGCAGATGGTAGGGGACTATGGGAGTTGAGGTCCTGGAAACATTTGAAGGGCCACAGTTGCCAACTTTCTTTCTGAGGGGGTGGGAGATCCAGGGGGAAAATATCAGCAGGAAGAAACCAAAGTTTATGTCACACTAAAACATACTGCAAAACTGCATTACCTCAGCTTCTATGGAAAAGCAGATTTGAAGAGATAAACCAATGGCTTAACAAAGAAACATCTTTTACAACATGATCCAACTATAGCAGATGGCTGCTTAATCTCTGCTTAAATATGTACACTGAGGCATACCTTTGAAGTACAGTACAATAGTCTGTTCCTCTGATTAGGGAGTTTCTGTTAATGTGTAATGTAAATCTTCTAATAAGTGAAATCTACTTCCTGGCTATTTCCATCCATTCATTCTACGCCTGTATTTGAGGCCCAAAGAACAATAGTACTGTAAGTAATTCTCGTAAACCAAATACATGGTAACCATTTCTGTATCTGAAGGCATCTAGCTTGCTTCTTCTTACACTTTACTCCTTCAGGTTAAACAGAGTAGCAGAGTGGGTGCTATAATAATAATAATAATAATAATAATAATAATAATAATTATTATTATTATTATTATTATTATTATTATTATTATTATTATTATTATTATTATTATTATTATTATTATTATTATTATTATTATTATTATTATTTAATATCAGAAATTATTCTGGGTTGAAAGGATTTTTGCTGGAGAAACCCCACTCAGGGGCTGCCTGAATGAGGCTCCTTTCATATCCCCAAGAGCTGGGACAGAGATGGGCGCTCAACTCGTTAAGCAGTACCCGGGTCTTGAACTGCCAACTTGCCAGCCTTCCAGCTAACAAGGCAAGCTTCTTAACTACTGAGCCCCTGCAACTCAAGATGATGGAAGCTGTGGTCCAACACCAAGCTGTTTGACCATCTAGACAGAAATAGGAAATGTTACTTTTTTTCCAAATGAACTTCCCGAATGCCCCAGACAACCTATCTAGTTGTTGGCTCAGATGCTTTGATAACTTTAGTTCAGAAAATTAACTTTTCCCCTCTCTGAATCCAGTCATGTATACTTGAATACTTGAGGCTTCCAGATGTTATTGGACCACAGCTTCCATCATCTTGAGTTGCGGGGGCTCAGTAGTTAAGAAGTTCACCTTGTTAGCTGGCAGGCCGGCAAGTTGGCAATCTGAGACCCCGGTACTGCATGACAGATTGAGTGCAAGTCTCTGTCCCAGCTCCTGCCAACCTAGCAGTTCAAAAGCAAGACATTTCAAGTAGATAAATAGGGATCACTTCAGTGGGAAAAAGATCTTGGGGACATGAAAGGCATCTCATTCGGGCGTCCCCTGAGTGGAGTTTCTCCAGCAAAAATCCTTTCAACCCAGAATAATTTCTGACACTAAATTATTATCTTGAGCTGGAATAGCCCAGGAGTGAGGGATGGTAGGAGCTACAATCCAACAACCTCAAGAGTAGAATTTGGAATTATTCTTTTAAGCAAATCTAATACTGTAACTCTATCGATTCTTTTTAAATTTAATGTCCTGAGCATCATTTTGGGGAGACTTCAAGATGCCTAACCTGGTCTACTCTGTCAGAAGGTCAAATTATACACTACAGCTAACTCACCATTAACACTGAAGTCATGTCAGTGTTCCAGACACATAATTCAGGAAGGCTTTTAAACAATCAATATGCTTATGTCTTGAAGACCAATAGCAAAATAAAAAAAATCTCATTTGCAAATTTTCAGGTGGGGTGATAAAAGCTCCTACTCTACTGGGACAATCACAAACAA
Source organism: Furcifer pardalis (assembly GCA_030440675.1). Lineage (NCBI taxonomy): Eukaryota > Metazoa > Chordata > Lepidosauria > Squamata > Chamaeleonidae > Furcifer > Furcifer pardalis. The sequence goes on from CP126897.1 coordinate 17,822,050, forward strand.
CTGACATTTCAGAAATGCTCTCCTCTGAAGTTGTGCTTTCTGTAATGTACAGTTTAGCCTTGGGGAAGGGAAACACAAAACATGTGATCTGAACTGTTGACTTGGTTCTTTGGAACTTCCACATTCTTCTGAAGATCGTCCCCCCCCTCCCCATCATGTTTGTTGCTTTGGACACATTTCTTTAGGATGCATTTTTTAAGGAACAACGTGCTGCGTGTTCTTCACTTAATCACCAAAAGGCAAGTACTGTACCAAAAATATATCTGCGGAAACAAGGAGATTGCTTTGTTCTCTGCTACAAACGAAGCTGTGGGAGATACACATGTGGTGTTGCACTGCAAAAATAGCAGTTCGTTTAGTAGTGTCTCCCTCTATTTCTGTATTTTCTCGGTTTCTTCAACTTGGGACAAAAATGAAATGACAGAGGGGCGAACTTTATGTTCAGTGCAATGAAAAATTGTCTGTCACATGCCTTTTAAAAACAGAAATTTGTAAAACAATCTCATCCAGGCTCAGAATATTTATTTAATATGTGTGTGTGTGAGAGAGATTTTTAATCATGTAGTGGTTTCAGAGGGTTTGGCATCGGGCATGAATAGGCAAGCTCATCTGCAACATGAAAGTTACGTTAACCTTTTATGTTGGCTGGGATTCCTGTGCATGACATGCTTAGTATGCATTGCAGATCCAAGTTAGTTGAGCCTGCTAAAAAAATTTCCCGATCAAAGAGAAGATAATGCCAAACAGAAGGTCCTGCAATATGGGCTGGGCTTCACTGCATTCTGATCGTTTCCATGTTATGTTTCACCCATGTTTGGAAATGCTGGCAGAAAAATACATTGTGTGAATTTAAAAAATATGTTGTTTTAACTGAGAAACAGTTGTGGCTCTTAGTCTTCCCCTACCTGGCAATTGGCCAGAGAGAAAAACAACATTTATTTGGGTGGATCAGTTGGTTAAAAGTACAGTAAAACCTCATATAACACTAAAACCTGGTTCCACAAGTCTTGGTGTTATATGATTTTTAGTGTTATCTGATCCTCTATGGGATCCATAGAGATACATTGTAACCACACAGGCTTTAGCGGTTGTTATCTGAAGCATCCCATAGGATCTTAATGTTATGTGATGCAATTCTTCCCCCCAGATTCCTTAATGTTATGCGATTTTAGTGTTATTCGATACTAATGTTATATGAGGTATTACTGTAGTTCATTTAGCTGAGCAGATGAAAGGAAGTTTTGATGGGATTTGTTGCTCATTAACTCAAAGCAAAGGAAGGCAGAGGTGAGGAGATAAATAACCAGAATAGACCTCGAACTTTGATTGCAGGTTGCTTGTTAAAGCAATTTTCTGATTTTATGCTGGGTCCCTGAGGCATGTTAACTTATCTATCAAAATCCCAGTGACACAGCTGTTATTACATGCAAGCCAAAAGATGCCTTTTGGGTATCAACGGTTAGTTTAAGGCAGGAGTGCCCAAACATTTTGGGCCGTGGGCTGATCATGTGGTTCAGGAAGACAGTCACTAAGGCCGGGAGCCAGGTGCAGCCCCCAACGCCAATTCATCCTGCCCGTGAAGCCCTCGTCGCTCCTGGAAGCGGAAGTACGGTCGCGTTTTACTTCCACTTCCAGGAGCGACGAGGGCTTTGCGGGCCGTATGAATTGGTGTCAGGGGCCGCACCCGGCCCCCAGGCCTTAGTTTGAGCACCACTGATATATAGCAATAGGATTTTGGCCACTGTTTGCATCTATTTTAATAGTCAGCCATACACTCTGTGCTTTCCTTTTGTGTGTGCGTGTGTGCTATACTTCTCAAGTAAAAAGGACACTAGTTTTCTGCAGATATTATTTCCACAAATTACCGGGGGGGGGGGGGTTAGAAAAAAAAATATTAGCAATTACTGTGTCCCTCTTTCCAAGGGGTAAGGACATTCGCAAGGTTTGATAATTTCTTGTTGAGATGTCTCACAAAATTGAGACAGTCTGAATTGACAAGAATGAAAATTTCAGCAAGTACTGTATTCTGTTTACCTCTAGTTAGATGTAGGCCAGAAGTCTTAGGGTGATTCGCACATGCATGAGTTAAATTGCATAACTCACTGTGGTGAATTGCTGCTAACCTTTGCTATGTTGTTTGTGCCATAAGGCATACGCCACATTGCATAACAGGAAATTTCCTATGAGGGAGGAGAAATTCAATCACTGCAGTCTTTATTTGCCAGCAATTTATGTCCCACCTCATCTAACAAAGAAGATCTAGTAAGTGGCCGAGGTAATGCTATTGAAGTACCCCACTTCTGGTCGAAAACAGTCTAATTATTTTAACACTTTAGTTTGTTTTAAATTCCAGCTATATTTTGTATATGTCTGAAATGTTAAATGGTGCAACACAAAAGGAAGGAAGGAAGGAAGAAAGAAAGAAAGAAAAAGAAAGAAAGAGGCTTTCCTACTCTGTCCCTCCCCGGCTGGTATACCTTGGATACCTTGGGGTTGTTATTCAGTGAGGAGTCTGAGCATTAGCAGATGTCTTCACAACAACATTCCACGCATGCAAATGGAATTGAGAAAACAAGTCCATCTGCATGCATTTTTTTTAGCCATTTGGATATCATATCACCTGCTAGCTAGGCGGACCATGACGTGTGCCCTCTTATTTCATCTGGCCAAAGGTATCTGGTGGAGGACGCTTCGGTGAGTTTTAGTCCTGGAGTAACATGATTGACAAGTGATGGGCAACACTGCCTAGTTAGACCGCTCAAGCCCGTGCCTCGACCTAGCGGGAGTACTGGTACCGATTGGCTTTTTAAAAACCACTTGAGGTAGGGGCAAAATGCGGTTTGACACAATCCCTGCATCAAGCAGGTATTTTATTCCTCCCAAGAAGCCAAACTTCTCAGCTGATGGGGAAATGCTGCCCCAATGAGCCAAGAAGGTGGTCCCTTATTCTGATGCTGGGGGGGGGGGGTCTCTGCTCCTTGCCTTTACTCTTCCACCATCTTTGCTGTTTGATCCTTTTAAAAAACCAGATTTACCACAGAGGATGATTAGTGCTTTTGAGATTTCTGATAGGCTTTCCAGGTGGAAGGTAAGTTGCTCAAGAAACAAAATAGACGAGGTGTCTTCTGTTACAAGCCAGCGGCACAGTTGCAGATGCAATACTTTGGCAGCCAAGAGCTTAACTCTATTCAAGTCCTGTCTCCTGCCAGTTAATGTTTACTGACTTGAAACCAAGGATTTTTCTCAAGCCAGCCTGCAGGCACAAAGGGGAGGGAAGAGAGGGAATTCCATCTCATTCATTGCTGCACTTTGCTTTTTTGTCTTTTGCCTAGCAGGGCTTCAACGGAGGCTGGAACTAGCAGTGTCCCTTTGGCTTGTGCAACACTGGGTTTGACTCAAGATCCTAGTCATGCTGGAATTATATGCTATAGTGCTGGGACTCCTGATACTTCTGCCTCTCCTGGGAAATATTTTCTTCCCCTATCTTTGGCTGGACCTGGTCTTCTTCTTCAGTACCATACGTTCGGGATATAAATGCTACCGGTATGCTCAACGCAACCCTCCATTCACTTTGCTGGACATCTTTTTGGACAAAGTCCAGAAGCACCCAGAAAAACCCCTGCTTCTTTTTAGAGAAGAGGTCTATTCCTACCGAGAGATTGACCAGCGCAGCAGCCAGGTGGCCAGAGTGTTACAAGGTCATGCTGGACTGCAACAAGGGGACACCGTGGCTGTCTTTCTGGAGAATATCCCTGCCTATCTATGGGTCTGGATGGGACTGGAGAAGATTGGCTGTGCTATGGCGTGTGTCAACTATAATATCCGATCCAAGTCTCTCTTACATGTGCTTAACTCCTGCGCGGCCAAGGTACTTCTGACAACTCCAGGTGAGCTATACCTTGCGGTTTTATCCAAGAGGGAAATTGATTTATTATTGCTTATTTCAGGTTTGATCCTGTTTGATAAAAGATCACCATACTTGAAAGAATCATAGGACATCTTCTTTCTTTTTCCTTCCTTCTTTTTCCTTCCTTCCTTCCCTCCTTCCTTCTTTCTTCCTCCCTCCTTCCTTCCTTCCTTTCCTTCCACCCATACACCCTTCCTTCCTTCCTTCACTGTACAGTTTCCTTACCCTGGAAGGAAAAACCCACTGCAAACTTATTTCAGAATAGGAACCTGACTGTTGATTGAAAAGCCATACAGGAGTGAAACTGTTTTTCAAATGAAGTCTGTCAAGGTTCTCAATGCGGATTTACAAGAAAAACTCCGCAAGTCCAAGGGAAGAAAGTTAAGAAGATTTTTGAAGAGTGGGTTGTATCTGAGCACAAAATTAACTCACTGTGACCTGATTAAAACAACATCAGCATTACAAATAAAGAAAGCAAGCATTACGTCAGTGTTTTTTATTTTCATAAAGGCTTGCACATTAAATTGGTATTCAGCAAATGCCCCCTTTTCTATTTGTTTGCTTTTCAGTTTCCAAATGCTAATGCTATGAAATCAGAGCTATTTATGGGACATCTCAGGGAGTATCTCCTTCCATCTATTATGGATTCAGTAGAGAAATTTCCTTGATGAAATTACCATCTGCTTTTATCTGATCTCTTCAGCTGGGGGGGAGGGGCTTTTCTATGTAGTTCATTAAAAGCTATGGCATCAAACACTTGCTGAATCTTGCTGGGATAATAATCTTAATGTGAATTTTTTATAATCTTCTGCTGCCAACCTTTCAGTTTTGTCTGTCTCTCAGTGCAGTATAATTTATGATCTTTTAAAAAAAATTTGCATTGACTTCCCACCTCCCGAGAATTGTTGCCTTACCATGACAAAGGGGCTCTTATCACTCAAATAAGCTATGGGCTATGCCAGTGATGGCGGACCTATGGCACGTGTACCAGAGGTGGTACTCAGAGCCCTCTCTAAAGGCACCTGTGCAGTCACCCCAGCACAGAGTTTGTCCCGCCCCTCTGCCCAGCATCCCAAAGGGAGAGCTTCCTCCTTTTCCCAGCACAGAGTTCACCTCACCCCTCTGCCCAGTAGCCCAATGGGAGCACTTCTTCGCTTTTAAAAAGGATTTTTCCCACTGGGAGGTTTTAAATTGGCATTCCACAGCTTGATGGGCAAGAGATGAATCTTTTCAGCTGAGAAAAAAATAATCTCTTCATATGTCAGTAGAAAGGAGTGTGATGCTAGGGAGTGAGAGACCAATAGTTCTTGACATAGATCAGTGTTTCACAATCTACAGCCTGTGGGGCAGTCCCAGCCTGCAGGCCAGTCCCAGCCTACAGTACCATTTCATGTGGCGCGCGTCATCTCTACCGCCGTCAGAAATGGATGCATTTAAGACAGCCGTAATGCACCCATGGCTGTCATAAATGCATTTACAACAGCCGTAAACATGCCCATGACTGTCATAAACATGTTTACAACAGCAGCAGGCACATTTACTGCTGTTGTAAATGCATCCAGTTCTGGTGGTGGCGGTGTTTACAGCGGGGTGGGTGGGTGGGTGGGTGGGAATCACCAGTCTGGCCTGCTTAGCTGTGATCCAGTTCAGATAATTACCCAAGTAGCTCAGTTAAATGGTAACAGCAGAAAGGTGATGGTACAAATAATAAAAACTGGGAGTGTGTTCCAGTTTATTATTTATTAAAATGTTTATATGCAATTTAACTAGCAATGCCCCTGGGATGCCAGGTGAATTTCTCCTTGGAAGGCTTACCCACATGCTTGCAGTCTACCAGTCCAAGGACTTGGTTGCATGGTTTATTCAGAGCAGGCTAATACAGGCTAAATAGGATTGCTTTAGATTGAGTGGAAATCTGGTATGCTATTTGTATCCATCTCCTTAAAAGTAAAGCAAAATAAAACAGCAGCCTCCACTTCACACTTCTCTTTGCCTCCTCTGAAAAGCTCTTTTTCATTTCGTGTTCTTCATCTCTCTCTGACGTTCACTTCCAAATGATATCTTCCAAACCCCATGAAACCAGTCTCCAACCACCAAACTTCAGCTGTGGAGGAAAAACACATCACCATCTGGTCTCCTCCTGCAACCTGAATGAAGCATTCAGGTTTTTTTTAAAAAAAATCTCTAAAATGCATAGTGCCTTAGTAATGCCCTAGCTGACAAATGATTAATTTGCCAATTTCCCAATATCATTAAGTGGTGAAGCTGTCTGCTTAAGCCACTAATGATATTAGAAAATTGGAACTACAGTAGTTGATAAATTAAAAGCAGGAAGCATAATTGATCCCAACAATTGCACATCCTGGCAACGAAACCACAATGGAACAAGAAAAGAGTAGGCTCTCACAGAGATCTAGAAAGATGCAGGTAGGAATGTTCCTGGAGCAGACTGGCTGTCTTTAACATGTCCATCATCTGATCACTGGCACAAGGAGCAAATTAGCCTATCAGTGGACCAAAACAGGCTAAATGCCCATTTAGTTCAGCACGTCATAATATCCCATTCCTGTACAGTCCTTCCAAGAGTTCCTGGGAGTACTGGATGATGTCACAGAAAATTCAAGTAGACGAGAAGGGGCAAGATCTCCCTATCCTCAATTCTCAATCAGCATCAGGGGACATAGAAATGTCCCAGGGTTATTCAATCTGAGTCTTCGACTGCAATGGTGCTGTGGAACCAGCACTGGCAGAGTAGAAACACTGGGTGTGATCCCATGGAGAAATAGATCACAATCCACTGAAATATATTTCCTGAAAATCACATGGCACATGGGGAAATGCGTTCCAGCATGACCTCAAGGCGTTTTCACGTTGGACCAAGTTGGCTTCTCCTTTTGGGGACTGTATTGCAGCGATTCCCTGGCAGACAGAAGGGTTGCATTATGAGATGCTGTAGCCGTCTGATTGCACCCACTTTGTATTTAGCAGAGATAATGCCACGCTGCTCCAAATTCTATTTCAGGGGTGCCCAAACTTTTTGGGCTGCAGGCCGGTCATGTGGTTTAGTGGGCCGGTCCCGTGGTTCCTCCTACCAGAAGCGGAAGTAAAACATGCCTTGTAATCTGTTTTGCAACCGGATGACATAGATTTTTAAGCTGTCATTTTCTCTGCTTAAACCAGGGGTGCCTAAAGTATGGCCCGCAGGCTGAATCTGGCCCATGGGTCATAGTTTGGGCACCCCATTTTATTTCCTCTAATTTTAGCTTCAGTTCTCACAGTAACCGGGAGAGAAATAGATTTGCAAGCAAATCTAATTGAAATACTTTTAAACTACAGTACTTGAAAACAAACATTCTTGGGGGTACACAAGAGCAAAACCAAATTAAAAGATGGAGGAAGGAGCTCACTGGGCAAGGAATATCATTAAAGGAGGATATAGCTGAGGAATTCAACCTCCCCTACATTACTTGGAGGATCCTGAATAGGCTGAGGGTTGGCGTTGTTAAATGTAAGACCAACATGCTCAAGTGGGGGACTGCTGGAAGACAAAAACACACTGTGTGAATGTTGAGAGATACAGAATATGGCTCATTTACTCTGTGTGTGTGTGCGCGCGCATGCGTGCGTGCGTGTGTATAGACTTCACTCCTCTGGACTTTTCCCCATCACGTTTCCCACCAAAGCTACTTTCCTCCATTCCTTTTCATAATCAAAGCATCTTTTGCTCATTCAGTAAAATAACATTTCTGAGTCATTGGTTAGATTAGAACCTTGTGTGTTTCATAATTTGCCTTTTGTTTCACTTTTCTCTTTTCTTCCTCACCGAATCATGACACATGCGGCCCTCTGCAGGTTGTTTGCAGTGTAACCCTTTTGTTTTTGGGGAAGTTTTGTAACAGATTGTGAGGAAGATGTTTCTTTGAGAGGCTTTTGAAGGAAAATGGCAGATATCGGATGGTTGACATACTGGAGAGATGAGAGGCAAATGTGTGATTTAAAAGCACCAAACAAAGAAGACAGAGCAGGACTGAACTGCAGCTAATACTCGCACAGTGTAAGGTGTGCAGGATCAGAATCTCAGGATTTTTTTAATACCAGGGACTACGACATTATCTGCCCCCTCCGTTATGCTCCCTCTTTGTTTCTAAGATTAGCCGGATTTTTCACCTTAATTGGGTAGAATGGGTTTTCCTAGAAAAAAAAATATTGTTGCAGGTTCCTTCTGTTGAGCAGTTTGATTTTGAAGGGTCCATTAAGAGCTACAGTATTAACTTGTGTAGTGTATTAGTGGGCGGTGGTGGCGTCGTGGTTGAGATGCTGAGCTTGATGACTGGAAGGTTGGCAGGTCAGCAATTTGAGACCTGAGTGCTGTGTGACAGAGTGAGTGCCCGTCTGTCCCAGCTCCTGCCAACCTAGTAGGTCAAAAGCAAGAGATTGCAAGTAAATAAATAGGTACTGCTTTGGCAGGAGAGGTAACAGTGTTTCATGTGTTCCAGCATCTAGTCATGCCTGCCACATGTCCACGGGAATGTCTGTACGCGCAGACAGCACTGGCTCTTTGGCACTAAAAGGAGATGAGTACCGAAGCCGAGAGTCAGACACAACTGTCTTTTGAGCAAGGGAGACATTTACCTTTACTAGAGTAGCATTACCCATTTTATAAGCCACTGCTTAAATCAGAATTGTTGTCTTCCTGAAAATACAAACATTCTTAATTTTTGAAATTTGTTAATCAAGAAGTTTGAATACTGTAAGAGACATGTAAGGGTGGAAATAGTCATTCACATTTTTGTCCAGGGGAATGAACATTCATAATAAAGCCAAAGGATAAGTGGGCTATTGTTTAGAAACTGGTCCACGTGGATACCTGTAAATAGCCATCAACCTATATATAGTTGTTAAAAGCCACACTTGAATTACTGGATAGCTGTGCTAATCAAAAGCAATGCACACGTATATAGATTGCAGATCTGTTGCTTGTACCTCATAAATACTTTTATTCTGAAGCTGAACTGATAGTGACAGCTGGCCCTGATTTGCAGCATTCTCCTTTCCAAGAATTTACTGGTTGTTGTTGCACTGTTCTAGCTGATATGATGTTGGAAGAAAACTGCCTTCATGTAATTTTTTTTTTAAAAAGCAGAATGCCCAGGAACAGTATGTTTAGATCATTGAAGGAAAATAAAATGGCGATCCAGAGTAGCCATTAAAATAATACCGGTTCCCATTGTTAGCAAACAAAATTAGTTTTCCACCAAACCCCCCAAATCCCAGAAATTGGTTCTCATTCTTTATTTTCTACAAGAAATGAAAATGGAATTACATTTAATTTTGATTAAATGCATTTGGTGCCACCAACGATATCATGCTCCAAATGTGATTTCCTATACTGTATATTGAGCTGCATGGGCTGTTGTTCATATAATCTGTATTGCTTTTCTCAATGATGGTATTTGGGTACCTACCTTACAGAACAATAAAATTAATTGCAAGAAAGAACTAAGAAAATGGGCTAAATATCTTAACCTACTTTCTTCCTTTTCTTAAGATTTTCAAGCTGTCATTGAAGACATCCTTCCGACTCTCAAGAATGAAGGGGTCCAAGTTTTCTACCTGAGTGATGAGTCCCCAACGGAGGGTGTGGAAGCTTTGCTGGGACACATCAAACGCAGCTCAGCTGAGCCAGTGCCTGTTTCCAACAGGTCCAATGCAACCTTTACATCCCCATGCCTATACATTTTCACCTCAGGCACTACAGGTGAGAATGTTAAGGTGACGACTAAGAGTCAAACCTGAAGGATAGAACAAGTTTTTAGGCATGGAAGTCTACCTTGGTTTCCGCTGGTCCTTTCCTTGGGCTCCATTCTTGACTATCATTCAGGAAGACCCATGACTGACTGGATGGCTCCATGCCTTCCCTTTTTTAACACCCCCATCTTAAAAAATTAGGAGTTATTTTCAAGGTGATAGGGAAATCTTGGACAGCTACTGAGAGTCCTTGGGCCAGTGTGGTCATTGGTTTGACTCAGCATAAGGTGTCTTCAAATTTCAGTGTCAGTTAGTCACAGCCCATACAGCCCTGACAGTTCAACTTGTACAGCTTCCCAACTTAGGGGGCTCACCTGTGGTTAGTAATCCATACTTTGTCCATCCTCTTTCTAAAACGAAGAGCTCTCAGAGTTGCTGTGTCTGCCATTAAGTGTTTAATGGTTGAGCTAGGAGGGATGTTCTTAGAACTATGGCCACACAAACGAATCTCATGTGAGTGCCAAATATGCAGTGTGTCTTGATTGAGGGAGTCACTCCAGGTTGTTACAACAATCTCGTTCCCTTTCTTTGCCTATCTCAAGGGCTACCGAAAGCTGCTATCATCACGCGGAGGAAGCTTGTCCTTGTAGCTAACATGTTCCGCCTGTGTGGAGTGTGTCCAAAGGACATCATCTATATCCCACTCCCGATGTACCACTCAGCTGCGCTCCTCATTGGGACTGGAGGGTGCTTGGAGGTTGGTATGTACAGAATGTTCACAAGGGGTCTAATCAGAGATCTGCTGGCAGGTGTGTGACAGAAAGACAGACAAATGATAAAGTTATCAATATATTAGAATAGGATAGATCGGGGGTGCCCAAACAATGGTCTGTGGGCCAGATATGGCCCCTGAAGCCATTTTATTTGGCCCACGATACCCACCCAAATCCAGGAAATGAATACGGACGCTTATGTGCATGTGCGTCAGCATCTGTATTTACTCCAGTGGTGGGATGTCAAAAATTTTACTACCCCACCGCAATGTCATCACAGTGTGGGTGGAGCCAACATCATGACATCATGACATTGTGGGCGGAGCCAAAGAAATAATAATAATAATAATAAATAATAAAATAAAATAAAAATAAGCACACACACACACACACACCTCAACCCACCCACCCACCCACAACACGAGGACAGCAAGGAGGCTGTGCATACGCACCAAGCACTGTAGGCATGCATGTACACTAAGTGCTTGGCATGCATGCACAGTGGGGGAACCAGTAAAAAGGTAAGCCCCGAAGGTGGTTCCCCCCAAAAGCTGCTACCGGTTCTCTGGGCCAATCAGGAAAGTTACTACCAGTTCTGGAGAACTGGTGAGAACCTGTTACATCCCATCACTGATTTACTCCCTAGTTTGGGGCAGACATTCTTGTGCATGCACAGAAGTGTCTGTATTTACTTCCTGGTTTGGTGCAGAAGTGCTTGTGCATGTGCAGAAGTGTCTGCGCCGAACCAGGAAGTAAATATGGCCACATTCGCTCATGCATAGAAGTGTCTGCGCCAAACTAGAAAGTAAATATGGTCACCCCTTGTTCCAGGGGCTTGGTCTGAACCCCAGACCAAAAAGTGTGGGCACCCCAGGATAGATAGTGTGTGTAAGAAAGAGACACTGGATCCTTTTTAGGAGAAAGGCATGACAAATATTTTTAATTTGTTGTTGTTCAGTCGCACAGTCGATTCTGACCCTTTGCTATTAAATATTTTTAATAGTCAAATACAGTTTTTTATTTTAGTGAACTGGGATGTATGTGTGCATAAGATTGGGCTTTGAATATTTGCACACAAGTGTGGATTTCAAAATCTAAATTTGTCAGATAAAAGTTGAACAAATTCACAATTGTATATTTTTTCTGTTCTTGTGCTGTGTGCAAAATGTTTTTATTTATTTTATTTATTTATAATACATGTATACTGCCAGATTTAAAGGACAATTCATGGCAGTGAACAACAGAAATATTGCTACAGTTGTACCTCGCTTAAAGAGCATAATGTGTTCCACAGGATTCCTCTTTGAGCTAGTTTGTTCTTTAAGTGAAACACCATTGTAAGTGACCAATTGTGACTTCTGATGGTGGTGGTGGGGATTGCGAACCCTGATTTATTTGGTAAGCGAGTTTTTGGCTGGTTTTATTTGTTAAGCAAAGCAAACATTCAGAGAAAATTCTGCTCTTTAAGCGAGTTACTCTTTAAGCGAGGTGCTCTTTAATGCAAGGTTTGACTGTATTAATAGAAAATCCTGAATTTACCCTACATCTCTCCTCCCCCTCTGCCATTTTAAAGCTAATATGTACATAAGTTTTAGACATTTTAATTCATTTAGCATTGGTTTCTGAACAACTCTGAAAGTTAGAAAAAGTGATGGATTGAGGAGATTTAAACATGTTTCATTACTAGTTTACTTAGTTGCTTGATTTATAGAATATTTATAAATTGGCTAATCTTTTTAAGACTAAAGTGCTTCTCATTCATCATTAGACTGGAAGTCCATTGAGCGAAAAGGCCTGACTTTTTCTGTATTTCTCTTCCGAATTAATTTTTTTTTAAAGCAACTACACAGGGGCAAACAATACAACAAATGTCACATCTAGTTTGGCCATAAGATGTCCCATTCAGTATTCTTCTTTCTAATATTTAAGGATTGCCAGACTTCTATTTTTCAGAGTATCATGTTATTTTCATAGATTCACCTCATGGTTGATACACTTGCTGTGAATTCTGCTTTTTGACTTCATCTTTCTTCATCATTCCAATGTCACTAGCATCACCGCTGAGCAATCATCTTTCTTTTTCCCCCTAAGGAGCCACATTTGTCTTGAGATCTAAGTTCTCTGCTTCCCATTTCTGGGACGACTGCAGACGATACCATGTCACTGTGATCCAATATGTGGGAGAAATGATGCGCTACCTGTGCAATTCACCAAAGGTAAACAGGAGAAATGTGCTGGGAGAAAATGCTCAACCATGTGACTGGCCTGCTCAACCACGTGACCAGTCGGTGGCCCAAAAATTTTATTACAAGGATATGATAATATTAGCTTGTAAAAAAGTCCGAGTCTGATAGCTGTAACTCACTATGAACTGAGCATAAGTAACCAGGTACGTGGTTATTAATAAAGCTTGTTCAATATCACAGTGGCCTCTTGACATATTGCCTTGCAGAAGGACAATGACCGTGATCACAGTGTGCGAATGGCGATAGGGAATGGAATGCGCATGGAAGTCTGGAAGGAGTTTCTCCGGCGATTTGGATTCCTCCACGTTTATGAGTTTTATGGTGCCACAGAAGGGAATATTGGATTTATCAACTACACGGGCAAGGTTGGAGCTGTGGGAAAGACTAACTACCTCCACAAGGTGATGTGCTGAATTGGAAGGTCTGCAGATATCTTGTTTATGAATGTCCAACTGACTGTTTTAGGGAGTCACCATGGTTCCAGGTAGTCACTGAAGAGAGTTTGCCTCTAAGGTTCATTCAACATGCTAAACAAAATGCTTCATCTTTTCTGTGTGCATATTTGGAGATAAGAGTGAGATTCCACAGTTAACCACTCACAGTTCCATTTGGAGATATACTGGGGGATCCTAGCATTATTTCAGATTAATAGGGGGCTGCAGTGGCTCGGTAGTTAAGAAGTTCTCCTTGTTAGCTGGAAGGCTGGCAAGTCAACAGTTCGAGACCCGGGTACTGCATGACGGATTGAGCACCTGTCTTTGTCCCAGCTCTTGGGGACATGAAAGAAGCCTCATTTGGTCATCCCCTGAGCGGAGCTTCTTCTGAAAAAATCCTTTCAGCCCAGAATAATCTCTGACACGAAATTATTATTATTTCAGATTAATCGTTTAAAATATAATTCCTGAAGATAAATTGGAATTAGAATTCTTAGAGATTGGAGATGAGATTCTTTTCCATACCAGTATCCAAAAGAGCATATTGTGTGAGAGAAACAGGGGAGGGATATTTTGAGGGCTAGAAGAGGAACTTAAAAGGCAGGAGGGGAAAGGGAAGACCCTCAATGTCAGTGGTGGTGAACCTTGGTGCTCCATTTGTTCTTGGAGTTCAGTTACCAGAAACCCAAGTCAGCACTCCTGCTGATCAGAGCTTCTGGGAATTGAAGTTCAAGAACAGCTGGAGTGCCAAGATTCGCCACCACTGCCTATGCCTTTCTTAAGATTTTCTACAATTCCTAGCCAAGAACAATTAGTCAGTCATAACATTCATTATGATCCATGTACGTTGCAAAGCCCTTGAATTTTTGCAGGCTGATGTTTCCATGTTCTTTGTTTAATTTAGAAACTGACAATGTTTGAACTTATTAAATATGATGTTGACAACGATGAGCCTGTGAGGGATAAAAAGGGATATTGTATCCCAGTGGCCAAAGGTAAATTTATAATATCTGTCATATAATATCAAATTAATGTACTATATCTTTGTCTCTTCTGTCTGTCTACTAATCTAATCTAATCTAATCTAATCTAATCTAATCTAATCTAATCTAATCTAATCCTACTGCCAGTCTTCAGAAAGAATCCATCCAGGAATAAGAAGGAAGAATTCTAGACCTGGAGACATTCTTAGGCATATGCAAGAGCAGGGGTTCCCAACCTAAGGCCCGTAGGCTGTATCTGGCCCACTGTGCCATTTCATGTGGCCCCCATTCCTCCAAGGGCATTGGAGAAACAAAATGGCTGCCACTCTGAAGCTGTTGGGACAAAATGGCCACCCCATCATGCAGGCAGGGCAAAATGGCTGTCTGGCCCACGAAGCTGACTGAGTGTGACCCAGGACATGGCTTGAAAAGGTTGGGAACCCTTGTGCAAGAGTATCAGAATACCATACATACAGTATATATATTGGATCGGGAAGGGGGTCCCTTTAGGCCAAAAAGCACAGCCCAACAAAGACTGAGTTTATTCACCTGCCATACAATGACAATACAGATGTGTAGCTTTTATATTGGTAGAAAAAGGGGAAGAAAACCATAGTTGGGAGAGAGAAGGGAATGTAGTACTGTATTCTGAAGAGGACATGGGTATCTTGTGGTACTCCACATTGCAACACAATCCTCCTGACCCCAGAGCCATACTGTACATATATGAGTGCAAATCATTAGAAGAGGGAAATCTTTAAGTATTGAAGAGATCTGATTGTCATATCAAGAGCTTTTCCCACTTCCATTGTTTAGGTATCTTTTCTTATTGATAATTAGGAATCTCTGTTAGGTTATTGAAAATATCCTAGAACATTTCCCAGCAGCCCCAAAAGGATCTGACCTATACTTTGCTAGAGGATGAATGATGGATGATTTCTCTTCCATCTTACAGGTGAGGCAGGTTTACTGATAGCCAAGATAACAACAGTTACACCATTTATGGGCTATGCTGGTGACCACCAGAAGACAGAGAAGAAGATTCTCCGGGATGTCCTAAAGAAAGGAGACTGCTACTTCAACACGGGGGACCTTCTCATGCAAGACCATGAAGGCTTTCTATATTTCCAGGACCGGGTAGGAGACACTTTCCGGTGAGTCTACTACATTCAAACAGAGTCAGTGTGCTTTAGAAGCGTTGAGGTTGGAACGGTTATATCTATTACTAGTCTGTGAGTGACAAGTGTAACATAAGCATAAAGCTATCCTAAGTTTAATATGGAGTGTGGTGGCTTAGTGGTTAAGACACTGAACTTGATGACTGGAAAGTCTGCATGTCAGCAGTTCAAAAGCTGAGTGCTGTACGATGAAATGAGCTCCAAGATCAAGAAAACCAAGATCATGGCAACAGGCCCTATCAGTCCCTGGAAAATAGATGGGGAAGAAGTAGAAGCAGTGACAGATTTTACTTTCTTAGGATCAAAGCTCACTGCAGATGGTGATTGTAGCCATGAAATAAAAAGACGACTGATTCTTGGGAGGCAAGCGATGAGAAACCTGGAGAACATAGTGAAAAGTAAAGACATCAAATTGCAAACAAAAATTCGTATAGTTAAAGCAATGGTATTTTCGGTGACAATGTATGGTTGTGAGAGCTGGACCATAAGGAAAGCTGTGCGCAGAAGAATAGATGCCTTTGAGATGTGGTGTTGGAGGAGAGTTTTGAGAGTCCCCTGGACAGCGAGGAGAACAAATAGGTCAATCTTAGAAGAAATCAACCCTGACTGCTCCTTAGAAGGTCAAATGGTAAAGATGAAGCTAAAGTACTTTGGACATCAAATGAGAAGAGAGGATTCACTTATGAAAGCCTTGATGCTGGGAAGGGTGGAGGGCAAAAGAAGAAGGGGGCGGCCAAAAATGAGATGGCTAGATGGTATTGTGGACACAATGGGCACAAAGCTGAGCGAGTTGAGGAGGAGGATGGAGGACAGAAGTGCCTGGCAGACAGTGGTCCATGGGATCGCAAAGGGTCGGAATCGACTGTGCGACTGAACAACAAACAACTCTGTCCAAGCTTCTGCCAACCTAGCAGTTTGTAAACAAGAAATTTCAAGTAGATTACTAGGGACCACTTTGGTGGGAAGGTAAACAGTGTTCTGTGCACTCTGGTGTCTAGTCATGCCTGAAGCATGACCCCAGAAACATCTGCAGATGCATACAGTGCTGGCTCTTTGGTCTATAAATGGAAATAAGCACCGCACCCTAGAGTTGGATACAACTACCTTTTGAGCAAAGACAACCTTCACCTATTCTATGTTTGCTTACATGGTAGTAAGTCTTATTATGTTCTATGCTATTTACTCTCACTTCAGACTGTATACAATTGCAGCTACATTCTGGAACTGAAGTTCCCTTGATATGAGAAGTGTTTGTGTATTTATATGCCATCCTTCAAAACTATGCAATAACTGATGCTCTAGGGAAGGTGTACAAATTTAAAATTTAAAATACAAAATAATAAACATTGTGCACAAATGCAGAAGGTTGACTGTCCCCCAGTCACAAAATTCAAGAGCAAAAGAAATCCAGAGCTGAAAGCGATTTTCTCATTGCAGCTGGAAAGGAGAGAATGTGGCCACTACAGAAGTTGAGAGTATCCTGGCACCGCTGGACTTTATTCAGGAAGTCAATATATATGGGGTATTAGTGCCAGGTGGGTCTGAAATAATTATCTGTGATGCTGTATTTAATGCCCGAAGCTAATGTATTTGCTCTTTGATAGCTCTGCATTGGGTGACGGTGTTTGGATAGCTATTTCTAGCTATCATCTCTTGTCAACTGCTGAGGGCAGAAGGAAGCTGATGAAATAATATCCTCTCAGAGACATTCAATGGCAGATCTCTGTAGTCATGTCATCTATGAACACAACCAACCAACCAACCAACCAACCAATCCATGTTAAGGACATATAAATGTGAGTTTACATGCTTGACATGTAAACAAGTAAATTTGAATTGATTTTTTTTGCAATTATATTTTTTTATTTATTATCACATATATATTACAACAAAAATGTAAAACAGTAATATAACAAAATTATATAAGTAAAATAAACGGCGAACAGATAAACCAAAAATATTCATATATTAACAGATGCGAATACACACACCCATTCACACACCCATGCACACACACTAACTTATAAATAAAGCACTCAAATCATTCCAACTCATGTTACACAAATGGTCCCAGATAGGTTAAATAACTTATAGATGTTGGTATCAACATTTCTTGACTTGGTTTTTTTTTGAAGTATGTAACCACACCCAAAGTTGTTAGGAAAGTGAAATTAGAAGGTATTTTTATATCTCATCCTCAGCTGATTAGAGACAGGGGAAGACTCCTCAGCATTTAGGCCTTATACCCTACATTTAACTATCTACAGCAGAGTTTCTCAATCTATTTAAGCAGTGGGCCGGACCAGTACTCCTCAGACTGCTGGCAGGCCAACCACTCCCTCCACACACTGCTTTCGATGCAGCTCCTCCCAGCTGGTATGCAGGGAAGCAGTGTGTCCAGGTTGACCTTCTCGCCTGCGCTCAGTCAGAGCAACCTCCGGGAAAGACGTCAGCAGTCGCATCCACCCACCAGTTCCGCTGCCAGCGCCACCTCAATCTGTTTCTGCTCCTCTTGCCTTGGTGTGTCCCTAATGGTGATCCATAGCAGAGCGGATGTTGTAAGGTTGAAGCGCCAGCTGCAGGGAGGGTGTGGGCCATACGAAATGGCACTGCAGGCCAGATCCATCCCGTGGGCCGTAGGTTGAGAACCCCTGATCTACAGGCATAAAAGGCTTATGTGCAAAGGAGGGGATTTTATTTATGCATTTAATTATTTTTAATATTTCTAGAATATGTTTCCTCCACAAAATGAAAAACCAAAGGCCTTATACAAGAGAAAACCAAAGGGGCACATATAGCTACTCATTCCTTTCCTGTAAAAGGCAACTACTAATGTTTCCCCCCATGCTTGTCTAATTTGTAGTATTTTAATGAGTATTAGAACAATCCTTTCTGCTGTTTCAGGGCACGAAGGAAGGATTGGGATGGCAGCTATACGGGTCAAGGAGGGGCTCACTTTTGATGGGAAGAAGCTGTATGAACATACCAAGGCTTCCATGCCAAGCTATGCCATACCTCGCTTTGTCCGACTCAGGGTGAGAATTTTATCTCTTGCTGTGCTTTTTTTTGTTTTGCTTTCCACCTCTCTCCCCATGAGTGAAACAAGATGTGACCTTATTCACAGCATTGGCCCTTGCTTTGTGTGTGGCTCTTATAAATACAAAGGACATGCAAGGAGCACCTTCAAGCTAGATTCGACCCATGTTGTAAATGGTGGGGGTTAACCCTTGTCCGTTACCATAGTTGTCATTGGGAGATGAAGGGCACTGTTCCTCTTCCAGGCGTGAAGGATGAGGAAGCTGATGATGCTGACTTCCCTACATGGCATTCTTAACCAATGCTCCCAGCCCTTCCCATCCATTTTTATGTGTTCTTGTGAAAAGACCTGGCCTCATTTATTCATTTCCTCCTCACAGGATGCCTTGGAGATCACAGGAACATTCAAACAGTGCAAAGGTCAGCTGGTGAGAGAAGGGTTCAATCCTGATGTTATTCGTGACCCCCTCTACTTCCTGGATGACAGGGAAAAATGTTATGTGCCTCTGACTCACCAGATCTGGGCCTCCATTACAGAGAAGAAACTCAAACTGTGAAAAGGATGTCCAGGCATATCATGGGGCCATCATCTTCTTGGTTCAATGGGAGCAAAGGACCAGGGAACAGTATCATGCTGAGGCTCTTGGCTTCTTTCTGAGAAAGGAGGGATTGCTTAAAATCTGGTTTTTTAAAAAATCTCTGAGATATGTGTTTGTGTTTGTATTGAGAAGTGATATGTGTGTAACAGTGCCTTCCCTTTCCCCACTGTAAAACTGCATATTCTTCTATGTCAGGGATTCTCCCTAGTGCCATTTAATGTGGCCAGTGGTGGGCAGCAAAAGGTTCACACACCCCAGGAGGAGGTGTAGTAAAATTCTGTGACCTCTGGGCAGAGGGATGGTGAAATTGGGTGGCCTATGGGCGGGGGGGGGGGAGCGAAATTGGGTGGCCATGCCCACCTCCCTGCCCCGCTCCGTCAGGTTTTGTCCTTGCAAGTGGTTCAAGGTCTCCCTTGCTCAAAAGCCAGTCATATCTGACTATAGGACGCAGTGCTCATCTCAATTTACAGCCAAAGAGCCAGTGCTTGCCTGTGTTTGCAGATGTATACATGGCTATATGGCAGGCATGACTAGATCGCCCATGATGTAGGCTCTGTCCATGATGTAGGCTCTACCCATGACATAGGCTCCACCCACGGTGTGATAACGAAAATTTTTGCTGCCCATCACTACATGTGGCCCACCACCACCTCCCCCACACCTGGAAGTGCCATGTGGTGGAGGAAGGGCAAAATGGCCATCCAGTCTCCAAAGCTGTCTTAGGGAGCGTGACCCAGCCCCTGACTTAAAAAGGTTGATAACTCCTACATACACCTGTTGATGCTGCAGTTATCTTGCAAAGTATATCTACAAGAGACAGTGAAATGGTTTCCTCTGCTTTCCATAGAACTTTTCATGGAACATGGGTCCCTCTTATATGCATTTGTTGTCTATCATCCTTATGCACATCAAGGCACCCTCCTATAAAGATGTTATCCAGACCCTAATGTGTGAGGCAGGAGGCAACTTTGGTGGTAGGACAACATTCCAAAAACTTGCCTTTCTAGCTAATGTTGATCAGTTCCTCTGTGAACTTCTCGGTCAGAGAAGACATTATATTTCCATGCACAGAAAAGTGAAGCCATGAGTTCCTTTTCGGATTATGAGATGTCCTTTATGTTAATAAAATAAAATATGATAAAAAGACCACTGGATATTTTTGCTCATCAGCAAATTTACAGCGCAATGCTTCTGGATAGGAAAGATTAACTAATTGCATACTATTGACCAGAGAATACCTAAGTATACTTGCAATGTTTTCAGTTCTTCATGGAAGCTCCTTCTATGTCTCAAAGGAAGGAAACAATAGGAAGGCTTTTGGCATGAGGTAAATGAGCAGATATGAAAACAAAACAAAGAAGGAATGATTGTGTGGGCCATGGGCATAATCAAAGCTCACAGTTGGATTATACCTTTATTGAACCACCCAATGTTGCAAAAAGAAAAACAAGCGTTCATACTCTCCTTTTATTAGGCTGAGCAAGAAGGCACCTCGGTAGGGCGGAGCAACAGGAAAGTCCAGAAATCATTTGGATGATTTATCAATGTTTCTTTTTCTGAATCTAAGAGTCTCTTAATACCTAGCCTAATTAAAGGTTCTAGAGAACATGAAGTCCCTGTTTGTGAGTGATGTGTTGTACACCAATAAAGGTATTAGCAAACCATGATTTTGAACACAAAGAAATTTAGCGGCAGAAAAATCATCAGGTTATTTACCTGGGTTTTTAATATCCACAAATGATGTCACTTAATGTATATCTTGTCATTAGTGAATAAGGTGATTGTTCAGCCTTGTCAGACACTTTAAAACCTAAGTAGGACTTTAATCTAAGAAGAAAAATGTTTTTCAAATGGGGTTTTTTGTACCCCTCGAAGTTCTCTTTCAGCCATGGAACTTGCAGGGATTTCTCCCACCACCTAAGTGGCATTCTCCTTATTGCAGTAGGGACAGGTACCAATGGTAGAAAGGGAGAGGTTAGACAGGCAGACAATTTTCAGAAACTCATGCAAAGCAGTAACCTAGCACTAGACCAAACCATGTAACTCTTGGTATACTGTACTATATACTGATAAAGCCCAAAAACTTCTAACATGATAGATACTGTAACAGACATTACTAACATCCACTTTGGAAACAGACCAAAGTTAGGTAATCAAAGGGAACATTTTGAGTTGACTTCAATCAAGTATAAGTGCCAAGTCATCTTGGGAGAGGATCCTGTTGAGGATTTATGCATCATAAATTAAACCACATAACTTAATGAGCAGCCTGTCACATTATTAGACATATACAAGTGACCCATTTGGGCACACTCTTCATGTAGATTGGCACCTCATTCATTAGTGGCAACACAATTTAACTTACACATCTATAAAGGATTCTTGCCAGAGAAATTAGCTCCAAATGGAAACAATACAACAAAATTAGGCTATATTTTACATATATTTTGAAATACTGATTTTATATAAAATAACACTTTATTTTAGTTCTTACGTCTTTCTCTTTCTGCTGTCGATAGTCAAAGAAACATGTCTGAGCTGCATAACCAAGAAATGCTGCAAGAAAATAATCATTAAAAGAATAAACCAGTGATGCATGAAGTTGGTTGATTCGTTCAATTGTGTGTTTGACCAACTTTCCCAAGTTAATTCTGAAGCTGGAAGGGGCACGTCAAAGCAATTGATTATATTTATATCCAACTTTTTAATTTCTAAACTAGAGGTGGCATGCTGTGTCTAAAGACGTGGATTTTGAGTAACAAAAAAAATCACTCTGGAATAAATCTGTTGGTACTATAGATGCTACAATATTTTGGAGTGGGAGTTCCACATTTGTTTAGGTTACATGAGTTTCCCTGGATCTCAGAGGTGCCACTAACCAGAAAGCTACAGCAGTATGTTCTTGTCTATTATACAATATTTAGTTTATTTAGTGTATGGGACTTGTACACATTGAGTTAACATATAACAAAAAGGAGAGAGGGAGAGGGAGAAACTGTATAAAACAAAACATTAATTTATAAACAAACATCTAAACCAGGGGTTCTCAACCTTTTGAAGCCGCGGTCCAGGTCACGCTGCTCAGACAGCTGAGTGGGTCGGACTGGGGATTACCCCTGCTGTATACACTGCCGTAAAATGTGTCTGTGGCTGTCGTAAATGCATTTACGACAGCCGTGGGTGTGTTTACGACAGCTGTAAATGCAGACGTCACTGTTTCTAAACTTCCACCACTTCTGGCAGCAGCAGGGATGGGAGCAAGGGCGGCAGGCCTCATGAAATGGTGTCATGGGCTGGATCTGGCCCATTGGCTGTAGGGTGAGAACCCCTGATCTAAACAATTATTATACAAGAAGAGAACAGAATAGACACATGACATTTAGAACTTTACTTTCAAATTCAATGCCACCTAGTGACTAAACCATATAATGGCAATAGCCATCCTACACCCACCAAGACATTGACCAGAGCCAGAGCTGCTCAGTTTGAGCAGGGAAGTTGGCTGGCTTCACTTGACCAGTGATGGCTAACCTTGGCACTCCAGGTGTTCTTGGACTTCAATTCCCAGAAGCCCAAGTCAGCAGTCATTGCTGGTTGTGGCTTCTGGGAATTGAAGTCCAAGAACACTTGGAGTGCCAAGGTTTGCCATCACTGCACTAGATCTTCTGTCACTGGAAGAGTGACAAGTAATTGCGGACAGCTCTGTTAACAGCAGCTTAATTTGCTGCAGTCAGTATGAAAGACTTTGTATGGTTCAGCAAAAAGCTTTTGAAAAAATTAATTACACAACACCAAGGTAAAATGCCAACCACCAGCACAAACTTTTCTGCATAGGTTCAAGCGGTCACATCACCTGTACTGATGTGAATTAATCCATTAAACAAACAAAACAAAAAAGACCTAAAAGCCTCAAAGGCAGAGGGGAAATTTCTTGGAGCCACTCCCCTCTGGGTTGATTTTCATTTCATTTTGTGTCATATGGTCAATGGGGTGGGGGATGTGAATCAACACATCCCAATTTTTTGCCAAGGTGGTCATGCATACCCTTAGTATTATTTTATTCCTCACAAAGTGTCCCCTGAAGAAAAGAGTAGGAAATCACTGAGTAACTAAACCCTTTAGCATATTAGATATTACAAAGACACACTTCCCCTGCTTCTCTTGCTAAGGCATGCTGGAAATCTACTGCCTTTAAATGTCTCCCTTGTTCGAAAGTCAGTTGTATCTGACTCTAGGGCATGCTGCTCATCTCTATAGTCAAAGAGCCAGTACTGTTGTCAACATCTGGAGACATTTCTATGGTCACATGGCAGGTTTGATTAGATGTCAGAATGCACATAACACTGTTATTTTTCCTGCCAAAGCGGTACCTATTTATCTACTTGCAAATTCTTGCTTTTGAACTGCTAGGTTGGCAGGAGGTGGGACAGAAAACAGGAGCTCACTCTGTCACACACCATTCGGGTCTCAAACTGGTGGCCTGCTGACCTTCCAGTCATCAATCTCATTGTCTTAACCACTAAGCCACCACAACACCTCATTTTGAAAAAAAATCTAAAAGAAAACTTTAAATGATAGCATGATCTTGGTCTTGTTTTGCCCCTTCGACCTACTAGTGCAGTGATGGCTAACTTTGGCACTCCAGCGGTTCATAAACTTCAGTTCCCAGAAGCCCTGATAAGCATGAGTGCTGCTTTGGGCTTCCGGTAATTGATGTCCAAAAACACCTGGAGTGCCAAGTTTAGCCATCACTGTACTAGTGCAAGTGCACTAAAACTGTATCAGGTCAATCAGAATCAAAGGCACCACAATGAACATCATCATCACCGATCCATTTTGGCAGAGGCAAAATCAGCTCCTTATTTAAAACACCTGACCCCTTCAAGAGTATTTTCATGGAATATTTTTGTTTGGAAACTTGTGATTGAGTTTTTAAATTCAAATTATGAGTTCCATGTGAACAAGCCCACAGATACAAAATGTGACACTGGACCTGGAGCATTGAGATTGAGCCAGACAATAGAGGAGGAGGAGGATGTCACAACAGATGGACCGTTTCAGAGGAGCATCAATTCAAGTGTGAAGAAACTTGGACATAGGCCATCATTGCCTTCAGAACCTACATTCAGCAGCTTTTTCATGTTATTCAGGTAAAACAGGCTGGCTGGGCTAAAAAATTACTGATTACCAGTGGCATAGTACTCAATTGTACAGGACCCTTGGCCTGATTCTTGGAGTAGTTGTGCAACAGCATTGGTTTAGGTATCTAGATATTACAGGAACTTTCAAGCAGTTGAAAAGTCAGCTGGTGAAAGAAGGATTCAACTCTGCCAACATCAGAGACCCCCCTCTACATCTTAGACCAGTGTTACACAACCTTTTGTTTTTGGACTTCAATTTTCAGAAGCCTAAGTCAATTCCCCAAAGCACTGATCAGCCAATGTACTGACTTAGGCTTCTGGGAATTGAAGTTCAAAACCCAAAGGTTGGGGAATCCTGACTTAGATGACACACAAAAATGTTATACAACAATGACTCCACAGATCTTCAGCTCCATTGCAATGAATGAAGTAAAATTATGAAAGAGCTTCTAAGATCTTCAGTTGCATAGAGAACCCAGGAACAACAATAGTGTTAAACCTCTTGGTTTCTGCTTCAGAAACATGGTTTCATGTCTTCCAAGTTAAGACATGAGTTTGTACTTACTCCTAAGAATTCTTGTGTTTGATTTGCTATTATATAGCAGGTCAATAACATCTTGGTCTGGTCTCCTAACTGGAGGATGTTCTTGACTGCTCCCCAATGGAAGACCTCTTAGGAACTGCAGCCAAGTGGAAAAAGATTAAATATTGTTTTGAGATATTCCGCCTACCCTCCAATTTAAAAAGAGCATTATCACAAATACAATCTTTTACTCTGCCAGAAATCTCTCAATTTGTGGCTCATTTCTTAAATAAAGTTCTTAACGGTTGTAGTAATGGTAACCTTTGAACTTATTTTCTTATGCCAATAAGGGTTTATAAATAAATAAATAAATATATTTGAGGTATCCTGCATGAGAAGAGGTGTCCTCTGAAAATAAGAAGCTTGAAAAGGATATTGTGGGAAATGTAGAACAAAGAGCTAGCAAAATCTTTAAAGAATAGTTCAACTCTCTTATAAGAAAATTTATTTTATAAATATCTGGAGTTGTTTAGCTTAGAAAAACAATGAGTCAGAAAGAGATGCTAGAAGGCTATAAAGTTCTGCATGACCTGGAGCAGGGGATCCGGCCTGTGGCACCCTTTCATGTGGCCCCCCACCCCTCCAAGAGCCTTCAAGAAACAAAATGGCTGCACCTTTGAAGCTGTTGGGACAAAATGGCCACCCTCATTGTGCAGGCAGGGCAAAATTGCCATGCGGCTCTTGAAGCTGACTGAGAGATCATGACCCGGCCCCTGGATTGAAAAGGTTGGGAACTCCTAGAGAAAATAGGGAGAATACACAGACACACTTTTTCTTAGATAATTCCAGAACCTGGGGTCATCCACTGAAGCGGCAACAATGTGCATAAGTTATCTCCTGCCAGCCAACGTAAAGGTTAACTGAGTAGTAGTACATTTGCTGAGATGAACCTGCAGGGACAAAAAGTATAGAAGAGTAGGAATTCCTTCTCATTCATTGGCTCTTGGGTTTTTGCCTTCTATCTAACTTAGCTTGGACTCTTCTGCCTGTTGTTTAGAAGGCATTCAGTCAGACTGCCGATCACAGTCATGCTGGTACTGTACACGACTGTGCTGGGACTCCTAATTCTTCTGCCCCTCCTGGGGAATATTCTCTTTCCCTATCTTTGGCTGGACCTGAAATACATATTCTCCCACTTGCTCACGGGATACACATGCCGCAAGTGTCTCCAGCGTAAACCTCTCTTTGCTTTACTGGATACCTTCCTGGCCAAGGTCCAGAAACACCCAGAAAAGCCCCTGATTCTCTTTGGAGAAGAAGTCTATTCCTACCAAGAGATTGACCGGCTCAGCAACCAGGTGGCCAGAGCATTCCTGGGCCATCTGGGACTGAAAGAAGGGGACACTGTCGCTGTCTTCCTAAAAAATTGCCCTGCCTATGTGTGGATATGGATGGGCCTGGAGAAGATTGGCTGTACTATGGCGTGTGTCAACTATAACATCCGATCCAAGTCTCTTTTACATGTACTCAGCTCCTCCGCGGCCAAGGTTCTTCTGACAACTCCAGGTGAGGACTGCGTAGAAGTGGAAGGAGGCTTCCAAGAGAAAGCCTATTGATATGGTGCACTCAAGTATGCTTGATGATAACTGTCTTTAAAGATCATCTTCCAGCTCTCCCCGCCTCTCTTTTTTTAGACACCCAACACTGGAAAAGTTATGTTAATTTCTGAGTTGTATGTTGAAACCTAGTGGTTAAGATGCTGAACTTGATGACCAGAAGGTTGGCAACTCAGCAGTTGAAGACCCGAGCGCTGCACGATGGAATGAGCTCCTGTGTCTGTCCAAGCTCCTGTCAACCGAGCAGTTCGAAAGCAAGCACTTGCAAGTAGAATTATAGGTACCACTTTGGTAGGAAAGGTAACAGCATTCTATGCGTGCTGATCATGGAAATGGATCTTTGGCTGACAATGGAAATGAGCACTAAACCCTAAATTCAGATATGACTGGCTTTTGAGCAAAGCGACCTTTACCTTTACCTTACACTAGGGGTTCTCAATGTTTTCCCATTGCAGGCTAGCCCACGCCCCCTCAGACATCTGAGCAGGCCAGACACATGGTTCCCCCCTGTAAACGCTGCCATAAAATGCATCCACAGCTGTTGTAAATGCACAGCTGCAGGTGCATTTACAGCCCTTTTTGGCTATTTTGGCTGTTTCCAGTGGTGACTGTGGCGGGTGCATTTTTTGCTGTTTTTGCTGCTCCCATTGCTTCTAGCAGCAGCAGCGGTGGGAGTGAGGGCAGTGGGCCACATGAAATGGTGTCACGGGCCGCATGCAGCCTGCAGGCCGTAGAACGTTTGGGATTTGATCCTCTTCTACCACAGTGTTTTTTTCCTGCCTGCCTGACTCAAAAGCTAAAGCAAATTTATCAATGGCTCCCCCCCCCCTCCAAAAGACCTTTATTCTATGCCACTGGATGGGTTCTACATTCTTATGTACATTTCAATAGAGGTTTTTTTTCTGTAGAGGGAGGGTGTGTGTACCTGTTGACAGTGTTTTGGTGATGTTAGCTGTTGGATATGATCTTCAGGACCTTGCTAACATGTCCTTGTGGTGTTTCCTCTGTCCTGATTATCCCGCTTTTAAAAATAATAATGTATGAGAATAGCGCTATGAAAGTATGTCACCAGGTCTTTGTTCTTATGAAATGAACATTCTTGCAAAGTGTTTTCAATGCTGCCATCCTTTTCCAAACACTGTGTAATCCTTTCAAAGCTTAAAGGAAACACATTTTGTTTCCTCTTGATTGCTTCTTCTACCGATGTTGTCTGGCAAACAGATAGGGAGATAAATACTGTACAGGAAACAGAACAACGAACTAGTGCTAAGATGATATGGTGCTTTAGTGTTATTTCCATCTATTTAATTAAAAAAACCAGCAGTGATGGCACAAAGGATACACACATAGAAATGAAAGAAGGGCTGTGTGGATTGGATTGGAATGCAGTTGCCTCACTGGTGTGGACACTGAACTTCCATTTCAACCATAGTTGAAGCTGTGAATCAAAGTGCAGCAAAATCAAATTGCTCCAGTTTGTTTTTCCCATGTAGTTGTATCCTTAGATGGGCCCCCTGACAGGGTCGAAGGTGGGTTGGGGTGAATCGACCAATCAAGGTGCGCATGTGATAGATCAACCAGCCCCACCCCACTACAAAGAGCAGGTTATATATGCCGTGAAGACAGCCTCACTGTTATGATTTTAAGCAGTGGCATGTTTCAGAGCATGCTTGTAAGGTGAAGGAATAGACCTCTCTGAACTTTATATATCACCCGGGGACTTGGCTGACTGGAGTTATAAACTGATGGACCTTGACTTCCAAATGGGTTATTAACCAGACATCTGGAATACTTCTTTTGATTGTGCAACACTTACCTCAATGTTTTTGTAATGAAGATAAGTATATATGAAGACACCAGATCACTGTCTCACTTAAGAGCAGGTGATGAAACAGGACGAGGATCGGTCACACAGCAGCTCCACACCGTCATAAACATGATATTGATTCATTTTAGCCCATAGTGGCCATCAGGGAACGAATTTTAATAAAAAGTGACTCAGACAAACTTCAGGTAACTAGGAATGGATAAACAAGTCAAGCAAGTCAGTAGACATTATATGGGTTATGCTGTAGAAAACATACTGTACAAGGTTTCTTCTATTGATAGTTACTTTACTAGGTAAAGGTAAAGGTAACCCTTGCTCGAAAGCCAGTCGTATCCAACTCTAGAGTTCAGTACTCATCTCTGTTTATAGCCAAAGAGCCAGTGATGTCTGTGCCTGCAGATATTTCCATGGACATGTGGTAGGCATGACTAGACAGAGTGCACGGAGTGCTGTTTACCTTCCCACTGAAGTGGTACCTATTTATCTACTTGCAATTTCTTGCTTTCAAACTGCTAGGTTGGCAGGAACTGGGACAGAGATGGAAGCTCACTCCGTCATGCAGTACCCAGGAATCAAACTGCTGACCTGCCGACCTTCCAGTCAATGAGTTCAGTGTTTTAACCACTAAACCACCAGAGTCCCAGTTACTTTACTACATTCCTCTTAACTATTCTGTGAGATAGGCTGAGAGAAAATGGATGGCCAAAGTTTACTGTAATGGTGGCCCAAAGTATCAGAGTCTACATAAGAAGAGGCTGTTTTCCTATCAGTGCTCAAGTAGCACTTCAGGAATCAGTAGGTCCAGTAACCTCCTTCCCACAGAACCAAACACCAACCATGCAGAGCAGAACCTTTAACCCCTTAACTCTGTAGATGACCAAGAAGTTAAGACAGGATTTAGGACCAACTCTTTTTAACCACAGATGGGCAAGTCCATCAACTGAGCTTCCAATGTCTTCAGCCTTATCCATATGTGTTTTGTTTTGATTTTATTGAAAGATTAGGGAAAAGCCAGTATCAAAAAAAATTCAGAAAAATAAACCAAATTACAAAATAGATATGGAACAGTTTGGGGATTAAACATCAGAAACAATAACAAAGGTAATTAGTCCATTCTGTTTACCTATACAGGGACCTCTCCGCATAAGTAGAGAGCCTCCCAAATGTTTACAGAGTACATGCTTGCCTTTAACTTTAAACAATTTCTTCAACATCTCATATATTTTGAAAACACTGTTAGGGTCAATGTAAGTCAGATCCCATCTGATGGCACATAATACACAGAAACCTTGACTTGATCTTCTTCTTCATCTCCCCCCACCCACTGTTTATTACTATGTTTTTCATTACTTTTTCATGGGCTCTGCTCATACATTAAACATTTCTACAGCATCATTCTTTGGAAGAACCAAAAGCTGAACTGAATATATTCCAAAACAAGTGCCATTCCAAATGCTACTGCCTATGTGCAGCTCCTGTGTGCTGAACTTCCCAAGCTGGTGGTTCTTCTTCTTCAAGTGCCATATCTGATTTCAAATATTGCCTGTCATCATGGTGACTAGCCATGAAGATTGTCCTGGGAACAATATAATGTAGCAGTCTTCCATTTGCCTTCCACATCTCAGTGTGACACCTGTACCGCTGAGCTAGTTGTGCAAGTCACTTTCTGGTACTGAGCCCTTTTGGCACAAAAAGTCCTCATCAGCCACACACCAGTATTTGTGAAGCTGCTGCAGGTTTGTCTTAAAAAATGTGCTTTAGGTTTATTTATTTATTTATTTATTTATTAAAAAGATGGATTCAAGTGGGATTTATTCCATTTGGGGACCATCACCCTTCCCTGTGGACTTCACCACCTAAGGCTGTTAGTCCTCAGGGTTGTCAGGTTAGTTAACCACCACCTGATGATTGGCTTTGAGTTGCTGGCAGTATGGTCTACAGGGTCGTAGGCAGGGTGTGGCCAGGTAAATGAGAGAATGAGGTCCGCTTAAAAATCCTTCCTAGTTTGTTCCTTGTTTCTTTCATTCTTCATTGCAGAATTGATTATGGAACTTGCAGTATAACGGGATTCCCAAATGGACATGAACTTTCCCAACTAAGCTTAAGATCTGAAGTCCCATCAGCCCTCTTTTCTTCCTTCCTTTAAGATTTTCAAGCTGCCATTGAGGATGTCCTGCCTACTCTAAGGAAGGAAGGGGTCCAGGTTTTCTACCTGAGTGAAGATTCTCCAA
The DNA here is from genome assembly GCA_030440675.1 of Furcifer pardalis. Lineage (NCBI taxonomy): Eukaryota > Metazoa > Chordata > Lepidosauria > Squamata > Chamaeleonidae > Furcifer > Furcifer pardalis. Next base: position 17,852,293 of record CP126897.1, read on the forward strand.
CAGAAGGTGTGGAAGCACTGCTGGGCCACATCAAATCCAGCTCAGCTGAACCGGTACCTGTTTCCTTCAGAGCCAATGTCACAGCTCAGTCCACATCCATGTATATTTTCACTTCTGGGACCACAGGTGAGGAGGAAGAATGTTACTGGTTGTCATAACAAAGCCTTGAAAGGTAAAACATGCCATTGGGCTTCAAAATGTCCAACGAATTACCATCTTTGGAACTGGATGGGGCTATCTTGCATGATTACTGTTAGATTACTGTAACACGCTCTACATGGGGCTGCCCTTGATGACCATTCAGAGGCTGCAACTCGTGCAAAATGTGGCGGCCTGCACAGTGATAGAGTGTAGTCATTACAACCGTGCTGCACCCTTGTTGCAGGAGCTGCACTGGTTGCCGGTGTACCTCTGGGTGCAATTCAAGGTGCTGGTTATGATCTTTAAAGCCCTACATGGTAGTGGGCCAGGTTACTTAAGAGACCACATCACCCTGAGAACATCTGCCCACCCAAACAGAAGCGGACCAGAGGGGCTCTCTATGTGTACCAACAGCTGGAGAGGCTCACCTCTCCAGCACTAGATGGAGGGCCTTTTCGGTATCTGCTCCGGCTCTTTGGAACCTCCTGCTGACTAACCTCCGCCTCCAACCAAAATTGTTGGCCTTTAGAAGAGATTTAAAGACATGGTTGGCCCAGTGGGTGTGGGGTGCTTCTATTGGACTCCCCCCCCCCCCGCTCATATGATTAGTGGTCAACTCTACCATCTGGTTTTTAGATTTGGAGTTTTATGATGTTTTATTTATGTGTATTGTGTGTTGGAATGTTTTTATGTCAATGTGGTTTCTTATATTGTAAGCCGCCCAGAGTCGCCTTGGTGAGGGGGTGGTTATATAAGTTTTAAAAATAAATAAATAAAATCCCTCTTCCTTTCTGTTTCTGCTTGTGTAACTTATGGGCACGTTTTACTTCCACTTCTGGGAGCAATGAGGGTGGTGTGGGCCAGATCAGGGGCCGGATCTGGTCCATAGGCCATAGTTTGGGCATCTTTGGTTTAAGCAGAGAAAATGGCAGGTTAAAATCTATCTCATCCTATTGCAAAACAGATTGCAAGGTGTGTCTTACTTCCGCTTCCAGTGGGAAGAACTACTGACCTGCTGAACCATGTGACTGGCCCACTGAACCAGATGACCAGCTCACAGCCTGAAAAGTTTGGGCACCCCGATCTAAATCATGGTGGTTTCATTATTTGTTATTCATTCCTTGAGACAAATGCTTAAAGTTGTTAAATGTGCCCTTTCTCTTTCCCTACTGGACTCAAGGCCTACCAAAAGCTGCCATCATGACCCAGAAGAGGGCATTCTTAGTTTCCTTCATGTTTGGCAGATGTGGGGTACATTCCAAGGACATCATCTATACTTCAATGCCATTGTACCACTCAGCTGCGCTCCTTGTAGCACTTGGAGGATGCATTAATCTTGGTATGTATGGTAAGCCTATGGACCATGAGGTGATCATACAAGTACTGTACTTTACCTGTAGAGAATGTTCCACTCCATATTGCTGCTCTAACTGTGCCACAACTATGGGCTGACTTTACACTGCCCTTTTTAACAGAAATTACATTTTTGGAGAGACACAGCTTTGATTACTATGATGATACTACCTAAACCAGTGGTGCACAAACTAAGGCCCGGGGGCCAGGTGTGGCCCACAACGCCAATTCATCCGGCCTGCAAATCCCTCGTCGCTCCTGGAAGCAGAAGTAAAACACACTCATACGGGCGTGTTTTACTTCCGCTTCCAGGAGCGATGAGGGCTTCATGGACCAGATGAATTGGTGTTGAGGGCCGCATCTGGCCCCCGGGCCTTAGTGACCGGCTCCTTGAACCACATGATCGGCCCACGGCCCAAAAGGTTTGGGCACCCCTGACCTAAATCATGTGTCATTACATTGTATACATGTATATAAAATCTAATGATAGCTGCTTATAAAATAGTATCTAGGCTTTGAAAGCAAAAAATAGTTTTATTTGAAATGGGATCCCGCTTCTATGAGGAGTAACTTGGTGAGATGAAGTACCTCATTACCAATCCAGAGGTCAGGCTGCCGTAAAAAGCATCCACTTTTGCTTCCAGTGGCAGTGGTGGTGATGACGGCAGTGGCCCATATGAAATGGTGTCATGGACTGGGGCCAGCCTGTGGGCTGTAGGTTGAGAACCTCTGCTCTAGCACCTCCAGAAGCAGGAGTTAGTAATCCATTTCTGAGTACTGTACTTTATACCCAAGAAACAAGGATCTCCATAATTAGGAATTGACTTGATGGCACAATATTTATATTATTATTAGTTATGACTTATTTTTAAATAGTTAACAAACAAGTAAGTCTACTATTTATGTTTTGAACAAAAATAGGCTTACTATTTTGTATTTTATATTTTTTATTTACCTGTATGCTCTCCAGTGTACTTTGGTTATTTTAACTGCTGGAAAACTTTAATAAACAAACAAAAAAGCAATTAGAAAAATATTTTTCTAAATTTGGTCCAACACAAAATCTCTATAAATGTTTTCTATAATATTTTCCTATTATAATAATAATGCAATTGTTACAAAATGTGAGTTCCAGTGTACAGGTAAGGAACCTTCTTATTCAGAGTGACTAAAGGTGTGATCAGATGGGGAAAAACAGCAAAACTATTTCCTGGCAATCACATGACACACAGGAGATTGTAGCTCTGATCCATGCATAAACTGGACCGTTTTCTTCCAGCAGCAGAGCTACTGTTTTTGAGGCAAAGTTGTACGTGATTCCTACATAGATGGAAGGGTGTGTTAACCAGAGTGGGTTAATGAGCCACATCAACCAACCAACCAACCAACCAACCAGGGTCCCAGCAAAGCAACCATTTCTAGTGATCCTTTCTACATACAAATGCAGAACCATGTGATCTTTCCTTACAGTGTGATTACACTCTTAGTAGCCAAACATGCTACGGTATATTATTCACAGTCTGAAGACACATTTTGGGGCCTGATTCAGAATATACTCCTTAATCCTAATTACAAGCCAACAACAGTATGGTACTCTGTTTCCATGACTGCTACCTGCCCCCTTCCCTGGGTCAACCCTACAACAAGAGATGCAATGATTTTTGGGTGCTTTTTTAATGTATAGGGTGACATGACCCAAACCTGACACTTGATCTTGTACAGGGGTTCCCATCCTAAAGCCTGCGGAGTCATTTCATTTGGCCACCACCCCATCCAAGTACATTCAAGAAACAAAATGGCCACCACTTTGAATCTGTTGAGAAAAAATGGCCACCCCCATCGTGCAGGCAGGGCAAAATGGCCCCTGGCTTAACATAATGACCCCTGAGCTGGTCATTATGTGATCATACTGAAGTCTGCTGTTTTAATTATTGTGCGAGTTTCATCTAATGGCTGATGGATTTGTTGTAAGTGCCATCTTCCTGCCCAGATTTCTTGTCTTCACCAAACTGATAATCTTAAAACTACTATTTCTTTCTTTTTCATAAGGAGCCACGTTGGCCTTGAGGTCTAGGTTTTCTGCTTCTCATTTCTGGGATGACTGCAGGAGATATCGTGCCACTGTAATCCAGTACGTAGGAGAAATGATGCGCTACTTGTGTAACACACCTAAGGTAACTGGGAGAGGCCAAATGTGTTGGGTGCATATGCAATAGAGCTACTTCAAGCCATAGAAACCTGTTAAAATCTTAACAAGAATATATGAAAAACTGTCTGACATATTGGAAACATCCAATATACATTTCAAGGAAATGCATTAACTAATGGACCATCACATTAAATTTCCTTGCAACCAAAGTGATATTCAAATTTTTACTGTAAAGACATTTACCGTATAGAGTGAAAAAAGCCAGATGTTCAATCTAAGTTTAGTAAAAGAAGAGTGCACAGGAAAGGAAGAGGAGAAGTCTTACGTCCCAGTATAGAACTTGGACATAAAAAAAATACTGGTCAAAATCTGAGGACGATCAGCAGCAGAATCTTTTGATGTAGGAGACTTATGATTTCCAGATTGTTTAGAAATGTACATCTTTAGAAGTCCAAAAATTATGCAAAAGACAAGATAAGAACAGGTGTACACTATTGTGAATTTTGTGCATTTAGCTGTCTGTTTCCGGCCTGGTCTATAAAACACCTTTGTCTGCTTACTATATATCTTTACCCCTCTTTCTGCAAAAGGAGCTTGTATCCATATGTAGAATAAAGTCTTTCTATCTCGTCTACTTTTGGTGCATTTATTCCTTATATTGCTCCAGCCAAACTAGCTGCTATTTGCCCATTTCTGACAACATACTTCACAGTTTCTCAGATGTATTTATTGAATCAGCTAAAATTTCTGAACATACCGGTATTTCACTAGTATTTTCCCACTTATAGTATATACTGAAATGATACTGGGACATATTACATATTTCTTTAACTATTCCAGACTAATCACCTGGGCTTAATTTTTATTCCACACAGGTAAGTAGGCAATTATCAATGTTATTGCAGTGATTCCTTGAGATATTGTTTTGCAGAAAGAAAATGACTGTGACCACAGTGTTCGAATAGCAATAGGCAATGGCATCCGGGTGGAGGTCTGGAAGGAGTTCCTACACCGATTTGGATCCATCCAGATCTATGAATTCTATGGAGCTACAGAAGGAAATGTTTCATTTTTTAATTACACAAGAAAAATTGGAGCTGTAGGAAGAACTAACTTATTACTAAAGGTAATGTCTTGAAAGTGTTTGATGACTGTCCAGAGGCTGAAAGTAACTCAATACACATACGTAATGAATTACTTGTAATTCCTTTTTCCAATAAGAAAAAATTTAAAAACTGTTACAATTTATGTTAACTTCAGAACACTTGTGGTTTAATTATAACATGTTTTAGTTATATTTAGAGCCCCAGAGATCCTTTTATAGTTGTTCAGATATGTTTTGCATCATAGGCCTAGGGTGTCTAGCAATATAATGATTATTTTAAAAAGAAACTATTTTAAAAAGAAACTTAAAGAGCAGAATTTTCTCTGAATGTTTGCTTTGCTTAACAAATAAAACCAACCAAAAACTCGCTTAACAAATAAATTGGGGTTCACAATCACCCCCGCGAGACGTCACAATTAGTCACTTGCTGGCCTTTCATTTTATGAAACAGAAAGCTTCCTTCTCACTTGCCTGAGGATGGGAAGTGAGAGGAAGATTCCAATTTCTTTTTAATGGTTGCTTATACATTAATGATGCTTTGAAAGGGCTTTAAAAAAAAAAGAATGATTCAGTATAGGATCCCTGTAATCATTCCTGTTTCAATGTATTTATTTAATAATTACTACTGGTAGCTTTCCTGCTTTGCTAAGCAAGATAGATATATTACTTCCCAGAGTACAGAGTTCTCCATTAACCATATTCCACTTCTTAACATAGTTGCTAACTCACATAACTAATGTACAGAATGAGGGACCTCCATGAACCAGATTAGGCCAGAGGGATTGGGAGATTTACTGTCCATGATGGTCCCTAATCAAGTATCATGTGTTCCAGAGTCTCATAGATGATTCACAACATCTATTGTTTGGACTGACTTTTCCATTTCTTGTTTACTCTGTTCCAGAAACTAACAATGTATGAGCTTATTAAATATGATGTTGACCTGGATCAACCTGTGAGGGATGAGAAAGGATTCTGTGTGCCGGTGTCCCCAGGTAAGTTATTCCAAGACCAGTAATGTCTGTGATAGAAGGAAAAAGGAAGAAAAACATTTTTACCACCACCCCAACCAATATAGCATTACAATGATCAGCTAGGAGGGGGGAAATAATTATACTTTTCCTGTCCCTCTGCAGAAGATCAGGGAAATTATTTCATTTGCCTATATGGAAAAATTGCTCACCAGTCACTTCACCATGCAAGCAAAGTTCACTTGAGATATTTGGACAGAAAGAATGGGCTAAATGGTATTTAGTGCTACTCTTATCCCATAGCTATCCAAAAAATCAGTCTGTGAGGCAGTCTGAACATGCTCTTCCTTTAGCATAATAGGTCTCGATTGAAGTAGGAAGAATTTTCTAATGCAGACCTTCATTATATCACCTGCTGTCTCCTTTCTTGTAATTTGATGTTATCAGGTTTGACTTCATTTACAGATGCACACCTATTCTTCCCTTTCTCGTATTCATTTATGTACTTTTACTTGTTAATTCAAATAAGATATAATTTTTAAAAAAGGATTTTATTTCTTTTATTTTATGACTACTACATTTCCCCCAGCAATGCTATAGGACCTGAAGGTCTGTTTTGACTTATCTTTTGTGAGAGGATGAATGTTAATCGATTCCTTTCCATTTTCCAGGTGAGACTGGCTTACTGGTAGGCAAGATCACAGAGGTGACGCCATTTGTAGGCTACACTGGTGATTGCAAGATGACAGAGAATAAGATTCTCCATGATGTCCTAAAGAAAGGAGACAGATACTTCAACACAGGGGACCTTCTCATGCAGGACCATGAAGGCTTTATATACTTCCAGGACCGAGTGGGAGATACTTTCCGGTAAGTCTCATGTCTGGGGTTGGGGTAATTCCATGTTCTCCCAATTTCTCAGTTTCTTCACAGTGCTCAACAGTACTTTGTACCTGAAACTGTCTTCAGATGTCCAATATAAACCCAAGTTGATTAGAAGATTTTGGATGAAAGCAACCAAGATATGATATAAAAAGAGTTGAGGAGGATAGGGAAGTACCTCAAAGAGGCTGGAACTTTGAGAAGACCACTCCAATTATAAAATAACAAGCTCTATTGGACAGCATACATTGATTTTCTCTTCCCATTTTGCCTACTGTATTTTGGGTGAGCTCAACTTTGAGTCAGATAAGTGTGTTTCCTGTTTCACAGTTATGCATACACATGTTAATTCTTGCCTTTGCAGGTTGCTTCTTTGGCTTCTTTGTTTTTATATTTGTGTGTGCTGTTATTTCTATCCAACTGTGCTGACCTACCCCAGCAGTCACGGTCCCCGCACAGCAGCGCTACACAGAGAGTCTATTTAAGGAGAGTCCAAATAGCAAAGTCCAAAGAGCAAGCCGAGGTCTGGTTACTGGTAGTTCAAGCAAGCGTCTAGTCCAAAGGATGTCCAGGGGCATCGTCAGGGTTGACAGAGAAGTCAGGGTCTCAGCAAGCAGGTCTGGGTCTAGGCAGGCAATCTCAAGAGATATCTGAAGTCAAGCAGGGCACGGTTTTTGTACTGAAGAATTGTACCGATGCTGAAATGCTGCAACAAGCTTGCTTAAAAGCCTTCCAGCTAATCGTTATCAGCTGAGAGCCTTCTCTGGTAACTAGTTCTAGCGTGCTTGCATCACAGGTGTAGCTCTTTTCTGAATCTTTCCCTGACTGAGGGCTGATCACTGTCAGAGTCTGAGCTGACTGATCATCTGCCTGGGAAAACAGAGTCGAGCCAAAAGCAGGCTGAGATTCCTGGTTCAGGACATTCTCAGGTTCTGGTGCAGGCAGAACTGGACTGGGCATAGGATGAGGACAGGATTACAACATCAACTAGTGCTGGTTGTAGCATGGTTTTTGAGGTTCATGAAATTTTCACAGAATAGTTGACCATTTGTGACTTTCCTATCAGTTCACATGGCTGAGCAGGGATTTGTACCTAAGTCTCCTGAGTTCTAGCCTACACTACTCCAGCAATGCCACAGACACATCGACTCTCTCTTTGGTAAAATCTACTCTAACATGCTTTATATCTCTCTTTACCCTGTTGAGTAGAAATCCCTTGCTTGGCACTGAGACTTTTTCCTTTTTCTCTCACATCTTCCGTTTTTAAAGTCTTGACTTTTGACATATAGTACTTGTGTTCTGCTTGATACAGTTCTACTCATCATCTCTAAATTATTAGCACAAGTTGGTGGGACTATAATAAGGGCCATAGTGACTTAGTGATTAAGAAGCTGAACTTGATGACTGGAAGGTTGGCAAGTCAGCAGTTTGAGACCCGAGTGCTGCAAGACAGAGTAAATTCCCATCATCTGTCCCAGCTCCTGCCAACTTAGCAGTTTGAAAGCAAGAAATTGCAAGTAGATAAATAGGTACCGCTTTGGTGGGAAAGGTGGCAACATTCCATGCACTCTGGTGTCTGGTAATGCCTGCCACATGACCATGGAAATGTCTACAAGATGGCTCTTTGGCTGTAAATGGGGATGAGCACTGCCTCCTAAAGTCAGACATGATTGGCTTTTGAGCAAGGGAGACCTTTACCTTTAGTGGGTTTATTATACCAGTGATGGGATTCATTTTTTTACTACCTACTTTGTGGGTGTGGTATGGTGGGCGTTGCCAGAGGGAAAGCCCTGTATTATTTCAAATCTTGGGTTGGTGGAGCTAACCAGAATTTCTGCTACCGGTTCTGGCAGACTGGGGCAAACCTGCTGAATCCCATCACTGCTTTATACACAACTACTCAAGTAGGGCTGTACTGCGATTATACAATAATGCTTTTGTGTAGGTTGATTTATGTACATTTCATTGATGATTGCATAACTCTTTTTCATTTTAAAATACTGTATACTCAATTCACTTTTCATTGTGAGTTCCCTTAATTCACTCTTTTGTTGATGGTTTAACCGCAGGCTACACCCTCTTAGCCGTGGTGTGTGAGAGAAGATCTAGTCTTGGGAAAGTGTCGGCTTGAATTTAGAATATTTATCCTAAAATTTATCTTTGAAACTGTGTTGGGGCGGCCATTGTATCTGAGGCTGCTGTTGATGATGACAACTGTAGCATATGCACTAGAGAATCCCATGGTTATTTAAAGGCAAGCTGTTAACGTGTAAGTGAGATCTGTTCACCTGGGTTGATTTCCATGCAAGTAAGTGGATCTAGGATTACATATGTATAAACATACAGTGCTGACCATCACCCAGTAAGCTAATGAATAAAATGATGAAGGAAAAAGAGACCTACAAAGCAGGAAACCTCCCATTTGAATCTACCATGGACTTGGGATCGCCATAATATTGTACTAAGCATTCTTGACCAAATGATGGCCATTTATCTTTACCAAATACAATGAGCAGGTAAATATTAAGAATTTCTATCTCACTACAGCTGGAAAGGGGAGAATGTAGCTACTACAGAAGTAGAGACAGTCCTGACAGCCGTGGACTTTATTCAGGAAATCAATGTGTATGGGGTACCAGTGCCATGTGAGTCTGAATTATTTTTTAAAATATTCTTGTGATAATGTGTCATATTCAAAGATACAACATCAGTATTAGTTCCTCAATAGCACCATGCTGGAAAGTCCAATTTGTAGCCACTGCATTTCTCATACTGATCATCAGTTAAACCAGGGATGCCCAAACTATGGTCGGTGGGCCGGATCTAGCCCATGGCACTAAATCATCCAGCCTTCACCACCCACTCTGCCTACACTGCTCCTGGAAGCAAAAGTTAATTGCGTCTGCGCATGCACAAAACACTGTTGTAAATGACCCATTGCTATCATAAACACATTTATGATAGCCGTAGGTGCATTTAGAGCAGCGTTTTGCACATGCATGGCTGCATTTTACTTCTGCTTCAGGTGGGAGGAACCATGTGACTGGCTCATTGCCCAAAAAGTTTGGCCACCCCTGGGTTAAACCATTGTGACCATAACCCCAAATCCAAATATGATCTCAATCCTAAACTTAACTCCTAACCCTAATCCATTTGTAGCCATTGTTTCTGTCTCATTGTTTAATATGAGCATAGTCGTGTTCACCTTAATCCCAGCCTTAATCTTATTCTCAGTCCCAGTCAGAATTCTAATCTTCATATCATCACTAGCCCAAACTCCAATCCTTAACCCCACCTTACTTTTCCTTATATGTGGCTTCCTCATGCTTCTTGATGTGCAATGTATTTCCCCACTCATGTGTAGTTCCACAAGTCTAAAGATGCAATGTAAGAAATGATTTAGAGATGTAATTTAGCTGTAAATCAACAATCTTAAAAATCACCTTACTGAAGTTAATGTTGATTTTCTAGCTTCAGTTTACCCTACTGATTAATGTAACAAATCCAGTTTTTCTCACTAGCATTCTAAACTTTGAACATGTAGACCACTGCTTCCTGACCTTTGGTTCTTGGAATTCAATTCCCAGAAGACTTGGTCAGTAAATTGGCTGGTCAGTGCTTTTGGAAATTGATTTAGGCTTCTGGGAATTGAAGTCCAAGAACCAAAGGTCAGGAAACACTGATGGTGACCTTTCCTTATAACAATACTTTCTGGCTTGTTCCAGGGCATGAAGGAAAGATTGGCATGGCAGCTGTACGCCTAAAGGAAGGGTTTGCATTTGATGGCAAGAAGCTGTATGAACATGCAAAGGCTTCCCTGCCAAGCTATGCCATACCTCACTTTATCCGCCTCAAGGTGAGATTTTTGTCTCTTGCTACGATTTCTGTTTTGTTCCTTCCTCTGTAGCAGGGGTTCCCAGCCTAAGGCCCATGGGCCAGATCCGGCCCATGGAACCATTTTGTGTGACCCCTCGCCCCTCCAAGGGCATTCAATAAACAAAATGGCTGCCCCTTTGAAGCTGTTGGGACAAAATGGTCTCCCCCATTGTTCAGGCAGGGCAAAATGGCTGTCTGGGTCCCAAAACGGTCTGAGAGAGCGTGACCCGGCCTCCGGCTTGAAAAGGTTGGGAACCCCTGCTCTACAGGACTAAAATGATATTCACAGCATTAGCCCTTTTATGGCTTTTAGAAATAAGTATAGCATACATGGGGTACTCTAACTCACACTGGGGGCCATTTTATGACAGGAGGGGGCCTTTAACCCTCTAAGCCTCCCATGATCCTGCTGGAAACAACTGGATAGGATATAATAACAAGAACATTATTTCTAAAAATATATCAACTAATATATACAATTTTGTTCTTTCTTCTGGGATGCATTTTCTGTTGTTGTTTTTAAATAAGTGGCCATCATAGTTTAGCCCTTGTTCCATAGTGGGCCATGCTTCTAATCATGAAATCTGTTGTGGACGGACAGTCAGTTCAGCAGATTTTAATTGCTCATTGGTTAGGCATTTCAAATAGGAGTCACAAAGAAAACCAGGCCTCTCACACAGGCCAATAGCTAAGAGATTGAATCAAATATCTCCAGAAGCATATGTGGTTTGACCTTCGATAGAGTGATGGAAATTGAGATCACTATGCTTTTAATAAGCCTTAGTTCATTTGTCCAAAAGATTCTGAGGACACCTGGCACCCCAGCTTCCACCCTTGTCTGGCCTTTTAGCTTATTCTAGTTCAGGAGTGGCCAAACTTTTTGGGTCACAGGCCGGTCACATGTTTCCTCCCACTGGAAGCAGAAGTAAAATGCACCTACGCATGTGCAAAATGCTGCCGTAAATGCACCTGCGGCTGTTGTAAATGAGTTTACAACAGCCACGGGTGCAGTTATGGCAGGGTTTTGTGCATGCACATTTTACTTCTGCTTCTGGGAGCAGCAAGGGTGGCACAGGCCAGATGATTTGGCATTGTGGGCTGGATCCAGCCCATGGGCCGTAATTTGGCCACCCCTGTTCTAGTTGTTATGCGAGTATCACTTGAACCTCTTAACCCCTTAATTACTGGGGTACAGTAATACCCAATTTCCCCAGGTTCCCTTGGCAGAGAAAGACCAGAAAGAGTGCCATATAGCTGGATGAGGGATTGATAAATGGGTTCTATACCAGGGCTAATTCTAAAGCAAAAAGGCCCTGAGCAGGGGAGGGCAAATACATTTTATACAGATGAGATGTCACATGGGAAATTATGTGAAAGCCCAGAATGTTTTAGCAGTGTGCAAATGTGGGGAAATGTGAAACAGAGGTTTGGGTTAATCTTTGAGATGCAATGAGTGAGCAGACCAGTCCTGTGAAGATTCCTGGAGAAGCAAAGGCTGAGCCGAGTAAGCCTCGTATGTAGTCAAAGGATTCTGAGGGTGGAAAGGAAGATGGGTTAAAGGCTAGGTGAGTGTAGGGAGAGAATGGAAAGGTGGAAAGGATCTTTTTCTGTATGGGTTTGTGCATACTTTAACCTTACCTTAGATACCTTGGAGTCATTATTCAGCAAGGACTCTGCGTATTGATAGACATTTCCATGAAGACATTCCACACATGCAAATAGACTTGAGAAACCAAGTCTATTTGCATGCAGTTTTTAAGCAATTTGGATACCACATCACCTGCTGGCTAGGCGGACCATGACAAGTTCCCTCCACTTTCACCTTGCCCAAGGATTCTGACGGAGGATGCTTTGGTGACTTTTAGTCCCGGTCTAACATCATTGACAAGAGATGGACAACACTGCCCAGTTAGACTGTTCATGTCCCCTCACCCTGACAAGGCTCTCACTTAGCAGGGGATATACTTTAACATTGAATAAAATTCACATAATTTATTGAAAAAATGTATAATGCCCATTTTTCACATATCATAAGGATTTGAATTCTTATGCTGTTTTCCATGCAGGAGGCGCTAGATATTACAGGAACTTTCAAGCAGTTGAAAAGTCATCTGGTGAAAGAAGGATTCAACCCTGCCCTCATCAGAGACCCCCTCTATATCTTAGACAACACAGAAAAATGTTATACACCAATGACTCCGCAGATCTTCAGCTCCATTGCAAAGAATGAAGTAAAATTATGAAAGATCTTCTAAGACACATCATAGGATTATGTCTTAATGTACCAGTGACACAACAGATCTTCAGCAGCATAGAGAACCCAGGAACAACAACAGCGTTGAGACTCTTGGCTTCTGCTTCAAAAATGTAGTCTCATGTCTTCCAAGCTAGGACATGAGTTTGTACTCATGAGAATTCGTACAATAAAGGATAGTTTTGAGGAATGTTTGTGTGTGTGAAGATACTTCTATTCATTCATCCTCACATAAAATAGCTGAAGTCCTGTTGCTGTGAATGTATGTCATGGAAACGGGATGACATCATCATCTGGCAATGGATATCTTTAATTTAATTACATTATAAACCTCTAGTCTCCCCCTTCAGTTTCTGAAGTTTGTTACGGATCCCTTTCACCCTGGGTAAGCCTTGGGATAGAGGTAGGGGATGAAGTTTTAATACCAAAAATCATTCCCAATGAACCCATCACTTAATTGGGCAGCTGGCAGTGATTAAAGCAGGTTCCCAACCTTTTCAAGCAGTGGGCTGGACCATGCCCCCTCAGACAGCTGAGTGGCCCGGACACATGGTTCCCCCTGCCATAAACCCTGCTGTAAAATGTGTCCCTGGCTGTTGTAAATGCATTTACAACAGCTGCGGGTGCATTCATGGCACATTTTTTGGCTGTTTCTGCTGCTTCTGGCAGTGGTGGTGGCAGGAGCAAGGGCAGCATGTTTTCAGCTGTTTTTGCCACTTCCGGTAGTAGCAGTGGGAGCTAGGGTGGCGGGCCACATGAAATGGCACCATGGGCTGGGACCGGCCCACAGACTGTTGGTTGTGAACCCCTTGATTAAAGCCTCCCTTCCTTTGTCCATGGCACCCAAAGGATTTTAGAAGAGTCTTTAGGGAGCCTCAGATTCATTTTCCTCTTGTATCCTAGATGGGATATCAAAGCCATCATGGCAATTCAACTTTAGTTGCAATAACGCTAAACAATGATGCTGAATTACATCCAAAACTCTCCAAGCAGTTCAGACAATAGTAATAGCAATTACACTTATATACCACTCATAGCATTTAGTGCCCTTTCTTGGTGGTTCACAGAGTAATTAGCATTTTGCCACCAACATGTTGGGTACTCATTTTACTGACCTTGGAATGATGGAAGATGAGTCAACCTTTTCCCCATCACGTAGGGGAGGTGAGTTGTATAGATGGTGGAAAAATACCAATAGCATCAGTTTGGAACTGGTACTTTAAAGAAAACAAATGCTTTAATTGGAGGAAACCAGAGTGCATTGTATTTGCCTCATGTAAAGAAGACTATGCATAGAGCTCTTCTGCCCCCCTCTTTCTCTTGGAAATTGGCAATAATATGGTATTAGGCTCCAGCAATTAGTAAAAGCAGAAATGAAGTGGAATCAATGAAGCTGTTGCCAAACATCATAAATGGAAATTGCACTGAGCTGGACATGTCCCTCGAAAGACGGAGATTGAACTACAGGGATCACCAAGTAGTATCCCAGAGGAGTAAAAAGAACCCTTGTTCTTTGTGCTCTAGCATCTACTCTTGCTTGCCTATGACCACAGAAATGCCTGCAGATGCCGACAGTGCTCTTTGGCTGTAAACGGAGATGAGTACAGTACTGCACTCTAGAGTCAGGTACGACTAACGTTATCTTTACCTATGGACTTTCCTTTATCTTTACCTATGAACTTTAATTTAAAAACAACAACAACAACAACCTGGAGCCAAATATGTTTTCTCTGACTCTTTTTGGTATGAAATCACAATTGAATCCAACCAGAGAAATGTTGAACCCCACTGTTGAAACTGTGGCCTACATCTGATAATTGCTATAGCCAGTCCTAAATGCCAATGCTACAGAATGGTGTTACTGTACTCAGAACAACCATAATTTGCATTTGTAGGGGAAATCTTCTCAGTTAGAAAATTCAGCTGGTGACTTTGTGCTGCTCTCCTTCTGGGCATCCCCTGTTTCATTAGAGATTTGCAAGGGTTAATAAAAAACAGCGAAGTGGTGATTATAAGTATTGTTATGAGCTCCTTTAATAATTAACTGGCATGAAATGGAAATACTGTAGATAAATGTCACTAAACAAACTAGGTCATTTTCATAAACGTTGCTTCGTAAGAAAGAGAGAGAGAGATGCCCAGATTTATTAAATTATAATCCAAGCTATATGGATCCAGTTTGGCCAGGTTATCCTGCTACAGTAATAGAGTAGACTCTATTGCCAGCAACTCTGTTACTGATTGCCAGGTTGTGGTTAACTAATCTGACAACCCTGAAGACTATCGCTCTTGGGTGGTGAAGTCCACAAGAAAGGGTGATGGTTCCCAAGTGGATGAAATCCCACTTGAATCCATTTGAATCCATTGAATCAACAGCTTCATCAATACTGGTCTGGGGCTGATGAGGGCTTTTCATGCCAAAGGGCTCAGGACCAGAAAGTGACTTGTGGAATGGGATCAGTATTTTGAGTGTCATGCTGCAATGAGGAAGGTAAATGGAAGGCCACCGCATTAAATTCTCAGGACGATCTTTATGGCTGATCACCAATATTCAGAATCAGATACGGCACAACAACAAGACGAAGCTATATGGAAGCCTTGGACTGCAGATTTATGATGATTTCTTTACTCTAAACAAACACAACAGAACATATATTGACCGAGGTCAGGTTTTTGGAACTCAGAAATGATTGGTTCATTTGGTTGGTTCTTCAAATTCTGGCAGCCGCTCTCCAGGTTTTCCAGCCTTTTCTCCCAATTTGACACCATTAAAATTAATTCTGTTAGTAACAAATATTTCAATTTGTTTCTCATCCAGGACTTTGAGATGAAGAAAGTTATACATAAGGTTATGCACAGGCTGTCCTGTATGTGGAAGAGATTGTGGCAAAAGTAGGAGAACCCATGCTTTGTGTGCAGAAAGCTCCAGATTCAGTCTCTCGCAGCTTTACAGGGTGCAAAGACCAAAGAGCAATGTCCAAAACCCTGGAGAGTGGCTGCCAGTCTATATAGGTATAAACAACCTTGATTAACCAATCAGCCAAGTAGAGATAAAGCTGTTCCCTTTATTTGCTATCCACCCCTTGTTGGCAGTGGTTGTTGCAGGCAGTACTACAGATGGGAGCAACAGAGAACAAATTGCTAAAAGCTTTCTGGGTCTATCTCCAGTCAGTTAATATTTACAGATGTCTTCAGATGAACCTACAGGGACACGAATAAGAAAAAATGCTTTCCATTCATTGCCTTTTGGTCTTATATGTAAGACAGTTTTCATTGCTCTTTGAACTGCTGTGCCTGCTGTCTTCAAAAAGTTTGTTTGACTCTAGATGCCAGCCATGGTGGCTGTATACACAGTTTTGTTGGGACTCCTGATGCTTCTGCCCCTCTTATGGAATATTTTCTTTCCCTATTTTTGGGTGGACATGGTCTTCCTCTTCACCACAATGCGTATGGCATATCGATGCCGCCAATATAGCCTGCAGAAACCCCCTGTTACCTTACTGGATGTCTTCTTCGCCAAAGTCCAAAAACACCCAGAGAAACCGATGATTCTCTTTGGAGAAGAAGTCTATTCCTTTGAAGAAATTGACCAGTGCAGCAGCCAGGTGGCCAGAGTCTTCCAGGACCATCTGGGACTGAAAGAAGGGGCCACTATAGCTGTCTTCCTGAAAAATTCCCCTGCCTATGTGTGGGTCTTGATAGGCTTGTTAAAAATTGGCTGTGTCATGGCATGTATCAATTATAACATCCGATCCAAGTCTCTCTTACATGCACTCAGCTCTTGTGAGGCCAAAGTGCTACTAGCAACTCCAGGTAAGGACTGCATAGAAGTGGGAACAAGTTATACTTAACAGGGATGGAATACATCTGTATTACATATTAATCTTATCTCCAAGAAATATATAAAGTGAAACATTTTCTGAGAATGCCTGCATAAAGTAGTATTGAAGAAGATTCCATATCAGTCTGTTATAGCAAAACGATGATTCATGTAGCTTATTTTGGACTGTGAGCATCTACAGATTACAACTTGCTTTGTCAGGTGTGTCAAGTGTAATATCAAGGCTATTCAAGATGGAGTATTTGTAGCTTCTTGCTCTGCTTCTTCTTCTGTCACTTGGTGATTAAAGTTTATAGGATTTATTTACTGGTATCCCTTGCCTTGACAGGTAATCGTCTAACCCTAAATTGTTATTCTGCTTCAGTACTATGCTTGCAGTTGACGGCATCAAACAAATATTCACTGCTGTATGCTTCTGAGCGTTATTTTGGTGTTGCTTCCTTGTACTCACTGTATGTATGGACCTAACTGCTTTGAGATGTGCCATAGTATAAGATCCACCTCCCACCTGCAAAGTGTAGAGAGGAAAAAAGTTTATGAGAGTGAAACAGGTGTTGGAACTCAGCAGTAAACAGCATAAAGTGAGATAAGAGGATTGTTGTTGGACATCTAATAAGCTCAATGTAGGATTTGGATGAAAAGATGGTACCAATACTCCATGTGGAAGAGCACTTAAGTTTCAACTATAAGTACATAGCATATATGGTAGTTAGGTGGGTTGTTAACAGAATGAAATTGGCTACAGAAGGACTGGAAAGAGACAGTCGTCTTACTTAACATTGTTAACGGCACTGTTAACAATATCACAAATCATGCTTGCAATAAGGAAAGCAGATAACACCTGTAGTGCAAGTTATACGAAACAACCATCCGCTCAATGGTTCATCCCTGTGTCTTCTTCCACATAGTATCCTTATTACAATTTTTTTTTAGGGGGGGGGGAGGATCATGACCACTATTTTGTGCTTTTAATTCCAGTATCTTTGTCACACCTCCTCTCGTGTATTTGTTAGTTCTTAACAGCCTTTTAATATTGCTCATGAATTCCAACAATTTGTTTGAAAGGAAAGTTCCCTGTTATGCACAGAGTGTTTCCATCAACCAAACAATGGTATTTTTTAAATCTTATCTCAGATGATCAAGAGGAATTGCATGAGTTCTCACACCTTTTTATTTCTCCCTAAACACTCTCACTTTTTAAATGTCACTTGGTTGCACATCATTTTCCCAAGCATGCCCTTTCTTTCTTCTTCAACATGACCGTTTGTTGTTGTTCAGTTGCACAGTCGATTCCGACCCTTTGTGACCCCATGGACCATTGCCCACCAGGCACCTCCGCCATCTTTCTTAACCTGCCCATTGTGTCTACAATACTATCTATCCATCTCATTTTCATGACCTTACTACTTTTAAAGTGATTAGAGATAGAATGAAAAATAATGGGAGAAAGTCTGAGAAAGAGGCAATGTGGCAGAACAGGTGGCTGGAGTGAAGTCCAGACAGTTGGCAGATGAGGACATTTGTTTAGAGCTATGCAGACAGACTCTAAGCAAGAGGAAAGCAACATTAAGAGAAAAGACAGGCAAATAATTCTGACAGCTGATAATCAGGTGGCTCTAGGGTGGCCTTACCAGCTTTTTCTAGCATTAAGAAATACTTTTTTTTTAGTGGCATTCTGGGATTGCATAGATGGCAGGCACAGTCATCAGTCACTTCTTTTTCTTTGTTGAATCAAGTTGCTTTCCTATTGTTTCTTCTTTGTCACCACGTCTACCTGTTTGGATGTGGGGCCAGATGTGGTAGGAAGAGGGAACTGGGCCAATAAGTTCGCATCCCCCATTTAGGGAACCCTTTATATTGATCTCCAACTTTTGGGTTCTGGACTTCAATTCCTAGAAGCCTAAATCAATTCCCCAAAGCACTGATCAGGCAATTTACTGTACTGACTTAGGCATCTGGGAATTGACGTCCAAAACCCAAGGGTTGGGGAATAATGCTTCAAAGGATCTTGGGCTAAAGACTTTTATCAGCATGCTCATCTCAGGGGCTGCTACACTCACCACATTCATCTGTGAAATCCATGAGCTGCCTGTAAGCTCATGTAGCTCTCACTTCTTGTCTTCCCAAGATTTACTGCAGTAGGTGGGTTGAGTTGGTGGTGATTCACTGAGTGGCAGGCAAACCGTACGGTACTTGGAAATATGGCCCTCTGCTACGCCATGGTTATGACCATTTGTTATTGCACAAATGTTGGAGTTTTGTGTCAGTTGCTCACCAAATATCGTCCATGTCTCCTTCTGAAGTGCTGGGATTACAAACTGTTAGAATCAATTTTGTCATGTGCTTAGTGCTACCTAGAAACTTGCATATGTAGGTCAGATGTTGGGAGTTCGATTCCTCACTATGCCTTCCAGGAGAAGAGCCAGCTTGTGTGGCCTTGGGCAAGATGCATGGTCATAGGGATCTCTCAGAAGAGAATGGTAAACCATTTCTGTGCATTCTCTCCTTGGAAAATTCTAGAAAGGATAATCATAAATCAGAATTGACTTGATGGGACACAGTTATTATTATTAGTGCTATCAAGTGTAATCTCTGCCACAAAAACACACTCACATCAAGAAGTGTGTATATCTATCCCAAACAGAATAACTGTAGTTTCATGGTGGCCCGGCAGTTTCGTTGCTCATAAAGGATGAAATCCAGTAGTAAACTGCAACCTGAGTAAGCCCATTACATCAGTAAAGATTTGATGAGTTAACGCCACAGCTAAGTTCCTTTGATTCAAGGGACCTATTCTCATTTTGATTTAGCAATCGATTTCACCCAATCAGTTCTACAAAGCCATAGTCTATAAATAGGCATTACCCCTTTTGTTGTAATAAGAATGTGCTTCAGAAGAAGCATCCTTCCAACATCTAAGAATGGTTAGATTTAATATTTGCAATTATGCAACCAATGCATATTTCCCCCTAATCCACCACCATATGTTCTTTAATATTAAGTTAGTAGGTTGAAATGGGAGAACACAGATAGAGTAGTCTATAAGGAGATTGTACACAGTGAAGCTGTACTAGTGGAAGGTTCCTACTCAACAAACTACATCATTCTTCCCTGTAGGTTCCTTGGGTTGTCTTTGCAGAACACTGTAAGAAGATTCCTTAAACCAAGGGCTTTGGGCTTTGCCACACTCAGCTGAGGCAATGAAGCATAATGAAACTCATTTTCTCCCTCTCTTTCCAGACTTTCAAGCTGCCATTGAAGATATCCTGCCAACTCTAAAGAATGAAGGAATACGGGTTTTCTACCTCAGCGATGACTCCCCAACTGAGGATGTTGAACCCTTGCTGGAAAGGATTAAATCCAGCTCAGCCGAACCAGTGCCTGCTTCCTTCAGAGCCAACATCTCCCTTAAATCAACATGTGTATATATTTTCACCTCTGGTACCACAGGTAAGACAGATGAGTGCCAAGGTGGTAGTCAAAGGATGAAGGTACAGTTAGACTTGGAAACAAACTCCCTTCTTTGTTTCTCCCTTGTTCATTCCTAGGCACTTTTGATAATATCTATTCAATATGAATCGCCATGGCCCAGGGGTTCATCACAGATTTTATATCTCAGAATTTAAAAAAGAGAAAATAAAACTTGGGAAACAGGTGGCATGAAAAAACCAGGCAATTTGAGTGCCAATATCTATTTTTTCCTTGTTAGAGTCACATAACATTGTTAAAAATGCCCCTTCTCTTTGTCTCTCTACCTCAAGGCCTACCAAAAGCTGCTATCATCAGCCACAGGAAGATGTTATTCTCATCAAATATATTCCTCATGTGTAGGATCCATCCTGATGACATCTTTTATACCCCACTCCCCCTGTACCATGGAGCTGCACTCACTGGGCTTGCAGGATGCATTAACATGGGTATGTACAGAACACATGCCTATTGTTGGTGAGTGATTGACAGGCAGAAAGTGATTAACATATGTCAAGCACTCGATGAAGAGATTAAGACTGGAAAGCAGGCATGTAAGACAGTTGAGTTCCCTCCAGCTAGACTTTTCTGTTCATCATCCTCCATTAAACTGCCCTGAAATAGTTGCTAGCAGAAACAGTGCATCAGCAATGCTTTCACGGGGCTTAGAAATTATGTCAAAGCATCACTGATTCACTATCAACAATTAAAAAGAAATGCAAAACCTTGTCTTCCCTCCAGTTCACAAGATTATTAAGAGGTAAAACCATTAAGGTAGTTACAAGGCTTCCTCAAAGTGACAGCCAGCCAGCTGCTTTGATTCAGTTCCAGCGATCACATGCTGCAATCAAACCAAAATGGATCAATCCTACCTGAATCTTAAAAACAGTATCCCTTGACAGGAAACCAGAAAGGTGTGTGGACTGGGAGAGAGCTGGTTCATGTTGACACCTACATTGTTTGGTTGCCAGCCAAATTTATGAACCAGCCTGCCCCCAAATACATCCAAACAGCAGGACAAATGCCCACGTAACAGGCCCTCAGTAACTTTGGAGTGGATTGTTTGGAAAGAAACCTTCAGACAAAAGCTTGCTAAACAATCAAAACACTTAGTAGAGGCAGTTATGTGGATATAACACATTGTGTTTAGAAAATAGTATCTGTCTTCATTCAGCCACCATTAATGCTTCTAACGGTACCATACCCAAACAACACATTTGCTCTTTTCCTCTCTCTTTATCATTAAAGGCACTACTTGTGTCCTGACATCGAAGTTCTCTGTGACCACATACTGGGACATCTGCCGAAAATACCGCGTCTCTGTGATTCAATATGTAGGAGAAATTATGCGCTACCTATGTAATTCACCAAAGGTATATTTTATGGAAGAGGTCTAGCATTTGGGATAATGTGTGCAGAATAGATTGTTCTACTGTTTTTCTCACAACTGAATTCAAACATAAGGGATCTGGAAACTAATAGGGTCAATAAGATAACACATAGACATTGTCTTGCTTAAAGCATCAGCATGAACACACACTTTGTTTTGCCTTCTCCTTTATCCATTCCTCGACCCCTTCATATGGCCAAGCTGCTCCCCTTCTTCATATTAGTTGACCTTCCAGGATGTGGTTTTTGGAGGAGGAGGAGGTTTATTGCTACAAGAACATGCTGGCCACTCTAATTTTGAAGCAGCAGCCTCTTGCTTTGCTTCAAATTTGAGATGAGGTCTGGGGCATGGTGGTGTGGAAAGTGACTGCCAGCTGGGGTGTGATTGTTGTTTATCATGGAAAGCTAAAGATAGGTATCAGAGATGGACCCTGCCTAAGCTTTGGGTCCCTGGTAGTTGCCTCACAGACCAACATGCTCAAGTGGGAGCTGCTGGTGGACAACAACATGCTATGTGAATGTGGAGAGATTCAGAATCCAGCTCATTTACTGGTCTGCCAATTACTGCCAGAAACATGTGCCAATGAGGACTTAAGTTTGACCAACAACAAAGACAAGAATATTGGCTTCATTTTGGCAGTCCAGGGTTTGATTGGGACACGAAAGAAGAAGACGTTGCCTCACAGTTGCAAATCCAGCATCGAAAGTAGAGCAGGACACAATGGTATGGAATCCATTGGTCTAGAATTCTTTTTGTTCCACAGAGTCTCACAAATATGCTTGAGCTAGCTGGCATTTCAAAGCAATTTTTACAAGCAATCCCGCACAGGGTGCCTTGTAATAGTCTAATACAGATGTTATCAGGGCAGGAATTTTTTTTAATGTATCCTGGTACCCTAGAGCCATGATGGCGAACCTTGACACTCCAGATGTTCTTGGACTTCAATTCCCAGAAGCCCAAGCCCCCAGTGAATCCACATGAATAGGTTTGCTGCAATTCATCTGGCCCGTGCTGCTCTCGTCATTCCTGGAAGCGAAAGTAAACACACCCATATGGGATTCATGGGGGCTTGGGCTTCTGGGAATTCACAAGGGATTCACAAGGGCTTGGGCTTCTGGGAATTGAAGTCCAAGAACATCTGGAGTGCCAAG
The DNA here is from genome assembly GCA_030440675.1 of Furcifer pardalis. Lineage (NCBI taxonomy): Eukaryota > Metazoa > Chordata > Lepidosauria > Squamata > Chamaeleonidae > Furcifer > Furcifer pardalis. The sequence continues at coordinate 17,874,874 of CP126897.1, forward strand.
GTTCGCCATAATGGATCTAGAGTGTCTACTAATGAAAGGTATTTAGTTCAGGCATGATTCTGTTGACCACATGTTATTTGCAGAAGGACAATGACCGTGATCACTTTGTGAGAATGGCCATCGGCAATGGCATGAAAGCGGAGGTTTGGAAGGCATTTCTGCACCGGTTTGGGCCCATCCAAGTCATTGAGATGTATGGATCTACAGAGGGGAATGGTGGATTCATTAACTACGCTGGCAAAGTGGGAAGTGTAGGGAGGACCAACTTCTTTTACAAGGTAAGGAGGCTTGCAATGGATGTTTGTGTGACATCCACAAATTACTAAGGGAGGGGACAAAAGATTTCAAGCAGAAAGTAATAGCACATTTGTATTCTCATGAAGGGAATTAACTCAGAGTATGTTTGAACAGTCAGTTTGCAAACAAATTCTGTCTTGCATATCAGACAAAGGAGAAATACTCTCTAAACCACATAAGTGAGAAAGGTTTGCATTAGGATAGTCAGATATCTCTTATCCCTTCAGGGTGCGCAGTTTCTATGTGTGGAACTGTATGTCATGTATTGTTTAACTCTAAAGGCTTGTTTAAATGAGGGTGAAGAACTTTTACCAATCTAATAGCCACATTGGTTCTAGAGAAGGCTGTATACCTAGAATTTGTTTCTTTACAGAAAAATCAATATGCACGTATATATGCAAAACTTGTCTTCTCTTCATGTGTTTTTCATAAATGATATCAATATGTCTTGAGCTTTTAATAGCTTTGAGATGAAACTCACAGTGATTTATTATAGGCCTAACCAGTGAAAAGTTATTACTGGGTATGTTTTTCATTCTAAGCTTTATTTCTATAGCTGTTATATACTATGCACATAGTTAGAGTGAAGGGTCAGTAATGTGTACCAGCTAGACCAGGGGTGGGGAATCTGCAGCCTTAAGGCCACGTGTGGCCTTCCAAGTCCTTAAGTGTGGCTTTTTGACTGGATCCATATTTTACAGAGCAAACCCTTTTATTTTTATTAATACATTTTTGTTTGTCTTTTATATTTTTATTTTATTTTAGTAACTTTAAAATTAACAAATAGTTTTCATGTTTTGAAGTTATTAACTACATAGTAGACTTTTACAAAATTATAAACATCTTAAAGTATATCTAACTGAAGTTTCTTGAATGCAGCCTTATTTGATCCCCCAGCTCTGAGCTAGACTGTGGGATTTAAAGCAGGGGAACCTAGATTCAACACTAGTACAGTATAAAGTCAAGCAATGGGCACATAGCTGAGTGGGTTGAGGAGAATGGTGGAAGATAGGGGTGCCTGGTGTGTGATGGTCCACAGGGTCGCAAAAGGTTGGACTTAACTATGCAACTGAACAACAAAAAATAGACTCAAGAGGAGAATGTGAATTCTCTTGAGTTAAGACATTTTTCCTCTGTAACACTATTCCCATGGAGATATGTCCCTGAACTATCAGACTTGCAAATAAAGCCCATGTTTACCTTCCAGTGACCAATTACAAAACAAAGCCTGCTGGGAGACTAGAAACTGAGTTCATTGAAAATGTGTTCTTTGGCTTGGCCATAGAAAGCTTCCAGGGTGAACATGGGTACTGAAACTTTTTCTCAATACAAAAGATCTCACAATGTTACTGTGAATATAAAATGGAGATAAAAGAAGCCACTTGAAGTCATTAATGTTTTGTGGGCTCACATTTCCACTTCCATTCTGTTTCACTTCAGAAAATGACACAGTTTGAGCTTGTTCAGTATGACGTTGAGAAGGATGAGCCTGTGAGAAACAAGAAAGGGCATTGTATCCCAGTAGCAATTGGTAAGTGAAGAAAAGAGGCATAAACACATAGACTGTGGGTATATAATGATTTCATGTCAGATATTATTCTGGGTTGAAAGGATTTTTGCTGGAGAAACTCCACTCAGGGGATACCCGGATGAGGCTCATTTCATGTCCCCAAGATATTTTCCCACTGAAGTGGCCCCTATTTATCTACTTGCAATGTCTTGCTTTCGAACTGCTAGGTTGGCAGGAACTGGGACAGAGACGGGCGCTCAAACCATCATGCAGTACCTGGGTCTCGAACTGCCAACTTGCCAGCCTTCCAGCTAACAGGGCAAGTTTCTTAACCACTAAGCCACTGCAGCCTCTTAGACTGTGGGTGAGTATAGGCCAATGATGGTGAACCTTTTAGAGCCCGAGTGCTCAAACTGCAATCCAAAACCCACTTAGTTATCACAAAGTGCCAACACAGCAACAGGGGAGGAAGGAAACACTCCTATTGGTCTGCTGGACAGAGGGGTCGGCAAACTCTATGTTGGTGGAGGGAGGAAGTGCTCCCATTGGCCTGCTAGGTAGAGGGGCGGGGTAAACTCTATGCTGTGGGAGGGATGAAGTGCTTCCATTGGGCTGCTGGGCAGAGGGGCAGGGCAAACTCTGTGCTGGGGTGACTGCACGTGTACCCATAGAGAGGGCTTCAAGTGCCACCTCTGGCATGCGTCCCATAGGTTCACCACCACTGGTATAGCCCCATGGAGGATAATTACTTCCATATGGGGGAAGCACACATATATTTCACCTGAAAAAAGTTGGAACAAATTCTTCTTCCATCTATTGTAGCAGATGTATGAAGAGAATGTGTTTGAACTTATTTTCCCCATGCTATGGTTCACATTTCATGTAAAAGTCTTCATTCCACAAGTGGATCTGTAATGAGTACCAATCTCTATTCCATACTGTATTTTGCTTATTGATTCTACTGGTGATAGATGTCCATTGATTCACATCCATTACCGTTTCATTTCTTAGGTGAGACTGGCTTAATGGTGATCAGGATTACTACAAATTCCCCATTTCTGGGCTACACTGGTGACCGCCAGAAGACAGAGAAAAAGATTCTTCGGGACGTCCTAAACAAAGGAGACTGCTACTTCAACACGGGGGACCTTCTCATGCAAGACCACGAGGGCTTTCTGTATTTCCAGGATCGGGTGGGAGACACTTTCCGGTAAGTCATGCTAGAGCCAAAGAGGGTAGGTGTACTTTAGAAGAGTTGGGGTGGGAACAGTTGCAGTTATATCTGTTACTACTCTGTGAATGAGAAGTGTAACACACGGAGCTATCCTATGTTTGCTTACCTGGCAGCAAGTCTTACTATGTTCTATGCCAGTGGTGCCCAAACTAAGGCCCGGGGGCCAGGTGTGGTCCCCAATGCCAATTCATCTGGCCCGCGACGCCCTCATCACTCCTGGAAGTGGAAGTAAAACGTGCCCGTATGGAGATACATTCCTATCTACAAAATTCAAGAGCAAAAGAAATCCAGAGCTGAAAGTTATTTTCTCATTGCAGATGGAAAGGGGAGAACGTGGCTACTACAGAAGTGGAGACAACCCTGGGAACTCTTGATTTCATCCAGGAAATTAATATATATGGAGTACCAGTGCCAGGTCAGTCTGAGAGGCCATTCAAAAGCAAAACACCATTTTGTCATGTTTAACTTAATATCTAAAGGTTTGACGTCATAATCCTCTTTGTCACTAAGCATATTAAAGAAAGAGCTAATAAGGATAATCATTTTATACTCAGTTTTTATAGCACATTAATCACTAGGAACCTGTGAACTAGTATACTAGAAGGATATTTATTTACTGTATTTGAATCTCAAGCAAACACTAACCATCTAAAAGGATAGGTGTGGTGGAAAAATGAATCCATAGTTGAGTTCTTGAAGACTTTGCCGCACACTGGCTGAACTCCAGTAGTAAGTCACAACTAGAATGGGCCAACTGAATTTAGTGGGGATTGGATGAGTCAACTGGCTGGGTAGTTCAGAATATTAGGTTGGGAGCCAAAGGCTGGGAGTTTGAATCCCCCTGTCCCCCATGAGAAGAGCCAACCTACATAGCCATGAGCAAGTTGCACAGTCCCATGATACCCCTAGAAGAAGAGGATAGTAAACCACTTCTGAACATTCTTTACCTAGAAAACCCTGGAAGGAGTCACTTTAAGTTAGAATTGAGTTGACAACAAATAATAATTATTGATTAATCAACTCTTCACTCAAAGTTTAATCCCGGCATGGAAGATGAAGAGCTGGGTTGACCGGAGTACAGTCTGGCCATGTTATCTGGGATCGGTTTGATCCAGTTGTCCCTGAGGAAGTTGACAGGCTCCTTGGATCTGTTCATGCCACTGCCTGTGCATTAGACCCATGCCCTGCCTGGCTGGTGAAATCGGCCAGGGTGGTGACAGGCGGTTGGGTCGAGACTATCATTAATTCTTTGCTAAGGGAGGGTTTTTTTCCAGCAACCTTAAAACATGCCTTGGTGCTCCTCCTCCTGAAGAAGCCAGCTCTCGACCCCACGGTGATGGCCAACTACTGGCCTGTCTCCAACCTGGCCTTTTTGGGTAAGGTTTTGGAGAAGCCAGTGGCACGGCAGTTACAGGAGCTCCTGGATGGAATGGATTATCTGGACCCGTTCGGGTCCGGATATGGTCGTGCTTGTGGATGATCTCTGGAGAGAGTGGGATGGTGGACATCTATCCATCCTGGTTCTTCTTGACCTCTAAGCAGCTTTTGATACCATTGACCACAGTATCCTTCTGGAAAGGCTCCAGGGTTGGGGATCCAGGGCACCGTGTGGTCTTGGTTTTCCTCATTCCTGAAGGGTCGGACCCGGCCGGTGTGGTTGGAGAGCAAGAAATCCAGCCTACATGATGGTGGGCCAGGATACTTAAGAGACCGTATCACCCTAAGAACATCTGTCTGTCCCACCAGAGAAGATGGAGAGGCTCTCTTATCATTCCATCAGCTAGAGAGGCGCATCTCTCCAGCACTAGAAGGAGGGCCTTCTCTGTGTCCACTCCGGCCCTATGGAACCTCCTGCCAACCGAGTTGTGTCTCCAGACAGAGTTGCTGGCCTTTAGAAAGGGTGTGAAGACCTGGCTGGCAGGGCAGGTGTGGGGTTTGGGGCAGCTGGCTATCCTGGCTCGCTGGCTTATTTGACTGTTCTTCCCTTTCCCTCGTAATTTTAATTGGTGAATTTTAACTTTTAATCTCTTTTTAATTTTTAACCTTTAAAGTTTAACTTTCTGAGATGGGTGGGTATTTTATCATGGGTTTTATTGCTGATTGTGTTTTTAACTGTTGTTTGCCTCCAAGTTCCATTTATTCAATGGTCCTACTCCAGTTGCAACTTACTGTTGCATTTCAGCTACTGTTACTGGCGTGGTATCATTTTATACAGTTGTACCTTGTTTAAAGAGCATAATGCGTCCCACAGGATTGCTCGTTAAGTGAGTTTGCTCTTTAAGTGAAACACTATTGTAAATGACCAATTGTGGCGGGGGGGGGGGTTGTGTACCCTGATTTATTTGTTAAGCAAGTTTTTGGTTGGTTTTATTTGTTAAGCAAAGTGAACATTCAGAGAAAATTATGCTCTTTAAGCGAGCTACTCTTTAAGCGAGTCGCTCTTTATGCGAGGTTTGACTGTACTAGCAAAAAACTAAACTTCATAGGTATAATGGGCAGAATCTTGTTTTTTTCTTCCTCTCATGAAGTGGGCTGTTGTGTGAGTTGTTAGACTGCCTCCAACCTTGCATAAGACAGTGTCTATTGTGAACAGAAATAAATAGCATTAAAAAATTTTTTTAAAATAGGTACCATATATCAATATATGGTCACTATGAACCCATGTACCAATATATTACATGGGAGAACTAGTTTGCACAATGAACACGCAAACCAATTCAACCTCCATGTGACCTGAAATTGGATTTAAAAATAACCCCATTTCAACACAATTTAAAAAAATGCAGCATGAGTGCATTCTTAGAAACAGAAAGTGGTGGGGTTTTACCCATAGCATGTTAAATCTATGCATAATCACCGTGTTCTGGTTCAATCTAGGGCATGAAGGAAAAACTGGGATGGCTGCAATACGGCTGAAGGAAGGGTTACCCTTCGATGGAAAGAAACTGTACTTATATGCAAAAGATTGTTTGCCAAGCTATGCCATACCACGCTTTATTCGTATGCGGGTGAGAACTTCTCTATTGCTTTACTCTTGACTTTCTGCTGCTTTAGTCATCATCAGCTGCAACTCATATCCGAGAATACATCCCCCCCCCAAAGCCGGAAAAATGCTGTTGCCATGAATTTGTTTAAGGTGGATCCCAGCTTGCCATGAAATGACCCACACACTATGATCTCAGAGCCGTCCCCTGCGGCACTCTTGAAATATGCAGGATTTAACACTGGGACTGCAATGGACTGTCACAGCCTTGAGGATATTATCAAGGTGTACCTTCACAGCCAGTCCACCTGGCATAGCCTCTTCCACCTTCAAGACTGTTGAGAATCAGAAAGTGTTTCCTCCTCCACTCATTTTGCTGTTGGGCCCATTCTGATGGTTTCCAGTGGCATTTCCTTCACTGAGGGGCCATCACCCCACCTAAAGGGGCTCATCTGCCTGTAGCTGGTTATTTACTGCCGCTCAACACTTGGCGTATACAGTCTACTCCATTACTGTAGTGGGATGTCTGGCCAGAAATGTACTGTTTAGTAACTCAAAGGCATTGGTATAGAACAGTGATGGCGAGCCTTTTAGAGACCAAGTGCACAAACTGCAACCCAAAACCCACTTATTTATCACAAAGTGCCAAGGTAGGAACAGAGGAAGAAGGAAACACTCTCCTTGGGCTGCCTGCCAGAGGGGTGGGTGAACTTTGTGCTGGGGGTGGGAAGAAGCACTCCCTTTGGGCTGCTGTGCAGAGGGGTGGGGCTAACTGTGCTGGGGTGACAGCATGGGTCCCCCTAGAGATGGCTCTGAGTGCCACCTCTGCCATGTGTGCCATAGGTTCGCCACCACTGAATTATCCAGAGCTTCCGAGATCAAAAACACAGGGCTTTCAGACTAAAAGAGACAAGGCATCATCAGCTTGTAAACTCTCCTGCTCCCTCTGAGTTTAGTAGCAATTCTCACAATAGTTGTGAGAGAAAGAGACTTTCCTCTCTTCAACTGCCATATCTAATTCAGAATATTGACTATCACTGTGGCGATCAGCCATATAGTCCTGATAATATAATACAATACAGTGGCCTTCCATTTGTCATCTGCATCACAGCATGATACTCATACCAATGATCCAGTTCCACAAGACATTTTCTGGTCCTGAGCCCTTTTGGCACACAAAGTCTTCATCAATCACAGGTCAGTATTGATGAATCTGCTGCCCTCCACCAAGATGGATCCAAGTAAGATTTGATCCATTTGGGAACCATCACCCTTCCCTGTTGATTTTGCCAACCAAGGTCGTTAGTCCTCAGGGTTGTCAGGTTAGTTAACCGTCGCCTGACAATTGGTGATGAGTTGCTGGCAGTAGGGTCTACTTTGTTACCATAGCAAGATAATCTACTTTGTTACCATAGCAAGGTAATCTGGACAGCCTGGGTGCCATTTTCTGGGATGAAGCAAATTCCCTGTCTATTCATTGATGTGATAAAAAAATATGGTTCCACATATTTCTCCCCCTCCCCTTTCAGTGGGGTTTAACATTATGTTCAGTCACCAGGGGCACCAAATTCTTCCCACAATATTCCTGCCCCAGTTTAAATAGAAGGCCATCCTAGGAATTGAGATCAAAGCACTGAGTCCTGTTTCCCATATACTTCTGGATGCACCTGACAAGATCTGACCACAGGTGCTAGTGATGTGATTCTCTATAGAGCAGGAACAAGTACTAGGCTCTTCCCAGACCTGTTTGTGTAGCCCAGGCTTTCTCAATGTTTTTGGGTTGTGGGCCAGATCACTCCCCCTATGATGGCTGAGCAGGCCAATTACGCGTTGAGTTATTGTGCATATTTTTGCACATTTTTGTGCATTTCTGGCAAGTTCTCACGCATTCTTAGTATGTTTTTGTGAATTTTCTGTGTATTTTCGGTGCTTCCACCACTTGCGGTAGCAGAGGAGGGAACGAGGGTGGCAGGCCACATGAGATGGCTCCACAAGCCACATCCGGCCCATGGGCCATAGGTTGAAAATGTCTGTTGTAGCCTGTGCCTGCAGCAGCATCAGGCTAATTTTCAGTCTTGTCCCTCCCTTTTGATCTGCTGAAAGGAACTGAATTTTTCTCGTGCTTTCTATGCAGGATATCATGGAAATCACAGAAACCTTCAAACAGGTCAAACATCAACTGGTGAAGGAAGGATTTGACCCTGACATCATCAGTGACCCCCTCTATATTCTAGATGATTCAGAAAAATCGTATGTGCCAATGACTCAACAGATCTTCAACTCCATTGCAGAGAAACAACTGAAGCTATGAAATGGGTTGCCAAGTGCACTATGAAAACATTTCCTTACATATTCTGCTAGCACAGGAAATTAGGGTGGCCATATGTCCCCATTTAGGGAGGACGGTCCTCCACTTTGGTGATGTGGAAGTGGCTACCTCACCCCCACAAATGAGTTTCTCTGGCTGAGGAGAGGAAGTAGAGGTTTTGATTGGTAAACAAGTCTAATCAGCCCTGTCTTGTTTTAATAGTAAGACCATTTGGGGAAGAGTAATGTTGTAAGAAAAGACACAAATTGCCCACCACTGGATATGAGCCTCACGTTTACCAACTCAGATCCAGGAACAGTTCTATGGCAAGAACAAACATTCTTAAGAGTAGTGAGTTTCTTTCTCATTTCGAGGAAATACTATATAATTTTGACATATAAATGCAGTATAACTTTTATTGTGAGCCTATCATCATCATAGATCTGTTTATCTTCCCCTTACCCACACAAAAAGATAAACATTATATCCCCTTCTTTTTATTTTTTATATTAAGTTTTCTAGGATGCAGGTGGAATCCACATTAGTAACTGAATTTGAGCTGGTTGAATTCCTTAACTAAGTCTATGCAGCACTTTTCTTTGTCATCTTACTTGTAATCTACTTGCTCATCCTTAGTGCTAACACCACCACCGTCACATTCATCTATACCACCCCACATCTTCAAATGTCTACATACTGTACTTCTTAACTGCTGTGTTGTCAGTCTTGGAGTTAGCCTACACCACCATCACAATGCCCTGGACCTGGTGGACCTTTTGAGAAGTGCACGAAACGAAACTATGTTATCTTTCTCACCAAAGTGGAATCTATTTACTTGATTTTGAATTGCTAGGTTGGCAGGAGCTGGTACAGACAACAGGAGCTCATTCAGTCATGCAGCACTTGGGTCTCAAACTGCTGACGCCCAGAGTCTTAACCACTAAGCCACCACAGTCTCAAACATACAAACAAATACAAAAATTCATTTGTGACACCGTAGTACTGTATAGTACTTCTATTCAGTCTGATTCCTATTTTAGAGTGATTTCTTTGCTAGAGAGGTATTGAGGAAAAACAATTTGGCACTTATTAAATGCCAAGTAATTGCAACTGCCCCAATCTAAAGTCCCCCAAGATTCCAAAGTACAACTCTTGAGAGAATTTGTACAGATATTGCAACATTTCCCCTCAGTGTCAAAGAAACCTCAGTGGATTTATCTCCATCCTAGGGTTAAGACCCTGAACTCACTGACTGGAAGGTCAGAGTTCAATTCCCGGGTACTGCATGATGGAGTGAGCTCCTGTCCCTGTCCCAGCTCCTGCCAACCTAGCAAGAAATTGCAAGTAGATAAATAGGGACCACTTTGGCGGGAAGGTAAAACAGTCTTCCGTGCACTGCCAGATGTCCATGGAAACATCTGCAGATGCAGAAAGCACTGGCTCTTTGGCTATAAACAGAGATGAGCACTGAACCCTAGAGTCAGATATGACTGGCTTTCAAGCAAGGGCGTGGATTTATCTCCATCCTAGGATTGTTACACCTAATTCAATGAATAGAATCTTTTATCTATTAACATCAGCTTCAGTACATTTTGCAATAAACTTACACAGTCCATGATAAGAAAATAGAATTGTCATGCCCACTGTCAGGGGTTCTCTTCTATAGCCACTTAGCCACACTACTCTTATCTTGGGAGGAGTGAGCCCAAAGATGGATCAGTTGTGGTGATGGCCCATGAAGCAACACCTGGATTTAAGTGTTATCCTCTGAATCAAAAATCCAGACAGCTGCTTAAAAGGGATTTGTATATTTTATTAAAAGAAGCAAGAAAAAGGTTAAGGATGCAAAAGACAAAAATTTCCACACAGTTACAGAAAAATTCCTGAACATACCAGAAATGTTTTTTAAAAGTAGCTAGCTTATCTAATAAGTGGAACCTCATACAACAATCACCCCATATAGCAACAAAATCACATAACAATTAGGTTTTGGAAAAAATTGGGGTCCCGCATAACAATTTTCCATATGGAAAAAATCATACAATAATTTTTCAATGGGCAAAACTACTTAGCAAAAAAAAAAAAGTTGTATGTTGGATCCCAAAGGGAAAATCGCTATACGATGCATGCATCGTATAGCAATTGTTTCGTACGAGTCCCATGGAACGGATTAAAATTGTTGTATGAGTTACTACTGTACTCACATATTGGATGAGAAATAGCTTAGTTCTGAAATTCACTGTTCCCAGCATAGCATTGTAGAATAGCAACTGACAGAAGGTGAGCCAGCATTCCACCTAAGAGGCAGCCTCAGCTCATGGACAAAGCCTCCCTTACTTCTGAAATGTAAACAGCTAATTATGTAACCCTTAAATGGACCATTTAATTAAAGACATTGTACATATATTAGTTGTTTATACAGAGATGGTACACCCCAACATACCTGCATGGGAATCTGGCTTGGGAAAAGCTGATTAATGAATGGAGAGGAGAAACAGCTCTTGAGCCATCTATTATGCAAGTGCAACAAATTGACAGGAAAGGGGTTTAGAAAGTAACTATTCTGTACTTATGGGCAGTATCCTATTGCTAGTCCAAACTACAGTAAACTCATGGACTCAAAATATTCAAGTATCATTCAGCAGTTGCTTAAATGGGCCTACTTTCTAGTTAAGACTAGCAATAGGACACTAGTTCATGTGCTTCTGCTCAGAGGTTGTTCCCGTTAAGGTCAATGGGTGACTTGTTCCCATATAATGGGGTAGAAGCTTTCAGACTAACTTATTTTGAGGCCAAGCCCCTACTAATCAGCGGTGCAGATTTTCAGAGGGATTTCTTTATCCCAGGCCTGGAAAAAAGGACGCATAGTTTCAGAGAAGGGATAGTTAAAAGTAAAGAGTTTCTCCATTGTGTCAGCATCATAAAAGGATAGGATGCCAAAATCAAACTCCAGGTGTATTTTGATCCGTTTTGGTGATTTCCATAGTGGTAGAATGGTCGAAGGTGTGGTCGAGGCCTTGTATTCTCCCCCATTCAGCTCCAACACCCAGTACCCCTCCATAACAGTGATGTACTGGTATCCTTTTCTCTCTATTGATTTCCGGACAGCACCAATGGCCCAGCTTTTGGCTTTGCCAACTTCAACAACCCATTCTACAGTTCCAGAGTCAATATCTTCTGCTCCCAGGACACATGGGAAAATTCTGAAGCGCTCAGGGTTGTCAGGAAGATTCTGGGCTCGGCTACCCAAGTGTACACTTTTTCGATCTTCAGAAATGATAAGGGTTGGGAAGGCAGTCTCGGGATCCAACGTTATCTCCACTAAAGTCAGAAACAACAGATCAGTGTGATGGTTCTCTTCTTCATCTCCACATCAAGACTGAACCAGAGTTAGTGACACTTATACTGTACGTGACCCCCTGAAATCTATATAGGGGCTGTGGTGGCTCAGTGGTTAAGAAGCTCACCTTGTTAGCTGGAAGGCTGGCAAGTCGGCAGTTCAAGACCTTGGTACTACAGGACAGTTTGAGTGCCCGTCTCTGTCCCAGCTCCTTCCAAACTAGCAATTCAAAAGCAAGGAATTGCAAGTAGATAAATAGAGACCACTTTGGTGGGAAAAGACCTTGGGGACATGAAAGGAGCCTCATTTGGACATCCCCTGAGCGGATTTCCCCCCAAAAAATCTTTTCAACCCAGAACAATTTCTGTCACGAAATAATAATAATAATAATAATAATAATAATAATAATAATAATAATAATAATAATAATAATAATAATAATAATAATAATTATTATTATTATTATTATTATTATTATTATTATTATTATTATTATTATTACTGAAATCTATGGGATTTAAGAAAGCCATAATTAACTGAAGTCCCATTTATTTCTGTGGATCTGCTTGAAATAGGATCCAAACCACCACTAAAAAATTATCTACACCAATTTGGGGAAATCAGAGAGTAGGTTCACTTTAAGATAAAAAGAATCAAATGATCTCAAGGATAGTGGAAGTGCATCAATATTACCTATTCTATCCTCAAAACATACATAGTTTTCATTCCCTAAGAAACAGTGGTCTGAGACGTTTGCATAGTTTAAGTTTGAACTCAGAATTCTGTGAGTCTTCCAGTTTGCGTAGTTTAATATTAATTCCATCCACAGTTAATTAGTTCCATACCCCAGTTAGTTTTCACAGCAAAGCAAGGATTTGAACCCAGGCCTCCTGAGCCCTATTCCATCCCTCTAACCACACCACCACATTGGGTATCAATGGACAGGATACGATAAAAACCACATTCTAAATCTATGAATTTGTGTTCAGTACCAAAACTGTGTTTATCACACTTTTAAATAAAAATCCACCTTGGGTTTCCATTAAAACTGTTTCAGAAAAGGGGAGGGTGGAGTTGAATGGCCTTTTTGCTATAGCTGTTGTTCAACACTGGGAGTCAAAAACTTCCATAAAACTCTAGAAAATCAGTCAAAGATCTATCTGTAGATTTGAACTACCTCCTGATAATCCTGATGATTCCGTCCGGAAGTATCTTAAATTCATTTGTCATCAACTAACCTTTCTTTTCATTCCCAGTAAATCTGTCATAAAGATTTGACCATATCTTTTCTTCCCGTTTTTTCTTTTCTTCCTTTGTCAAGGGTTTTGCTGGCTGACAAAAATCTGTCAAAACAAAACAAACACTTGTTCATTAAAAGATGGGCAAGGGGAAGATGCCAACACGTAAGGATTTTAAAAAGCACCTCTCTGTGAGGAAGTCTGATCATTCTAATACAGGGGTTCCTAACCTAAGGCCAGTGGGCCAGATCCGGCCCCAGCACCATTTCATGTGCACTCCGTCCCTCCAAGGGCATTCGAGAAACGAAATGACTGCCCCTTTGAAGCTGTTTGGACAAAATGCCCTTCCCCTTGTGCAGGCAAGGCAAAATGGCTATCCAGCCCTTGAAGCTGACTGAGAGAGCGTGATCCGGCCCCCAGTTTGAAAAGGTTGGGAACCCCTGTTCTAATACATCTCTCTCCACCTATGTGTGTCAGATTACTTTGCTTTTGCATTGTAGCTGGTCACTGAGAGAACTTCTTGGCATGTTTTATATCTCAGGTAGTTCTGAAAGATGTGTGATTAAAGGAACAATGTTATAAGAAGGTGTCCATTGACCTTAAGCATGGCAAATGTATATTGGTTTCATAATTCCCCATAATCTAAATTTAGGCAATTTCAGGTGGAACGAAATACAGTAGCTTTTTTTGATTGGTTAGCAAAACAATACCAACATGCAAGCAAGTTAGTCCTTATAACAGAAGCTCCCCCCTCCCAAGGATTGTGTTAATCATTTGTATGCTGTATTGCCATATCCCAACAAACTGGACTTCCATTTCTAAAAAACCCCTAAGAACACACAAACCCTGAAAATGCAGACCACAAAGCACACAAATATAACTGATGCTGATATGTATCAGATAATAATTTTTTTTACTTACAAGCTGGCATCTCTCTTCTGACTCTTTCTGACAGATCCTTTCTATTTATTTTGTCAAAAATATTAACTGCCATCTGCAAGGCCTTGGTTTCTTCATATGCCCTCACCATCAGCCGGGCTATTTCAATGGTATCGGCTTTCTCAGTTTTGCAATGCCGAATAGGCTTATAGCCGTCCTCCAGCGGATATTCTTCCAGGTGTATCTTGAATTTCTTGAATTCCTTCACTAGCAGATCTTCAAGATAATCCACCAGTTTGCAGCAGACACTGTCGGACATTTTGGGTCCTCTTCAAAGAAACAGCTGGAAAAGCAAACGAAGAAGGGGGATCACTAGATGAGGCTAAATCTAGTTTCTGTAAAGTGGGTTGCAACTGGATGCAAAAACACAACTCCTGGATCTTTCACCGTTGTATAAAAGAGTGCATATCACCAGGCTGCATTTTTCACAGACAAAATAACAGTACTAAACGTCTTCTTTTGTGTCTAGGCCAGATTTGAAACTGCCAAAATAAAAGTACAGTTGTACCTCGCTTAAAGAGCATAATATGTTCCACAGGATTGCTCTTTAAGCGAGTTTGCTCTTTAAGCAAAACACCATTGTAACTTTTTGCGAGTCCATTCTGGACTTCCTTTCACCTGACCTAGTGTGAGAAAGATTAGCTGGCAACACAAGGTTGAGGTTACCAGGGTACACCGCAGCTCCCCCAGTGGCTTAGTGGGTAAGACGCTGAGCTGGTAACTAGGTAGTCGGGTTTCGATACCGGAGAGCTGCACTTGGGGACATAAAAGGAGCCTCACTTGGGTGTCCCCTAAAAATCCTTTCAACCCAGAGTAATCTCTGACACAAAGAGATAGACCAGGGTACACCCAATTCTGGTTCAAAAATACCACAATCCCTGAGGAGGCACTGAAAGATAGAAAGTTACATTGTAACTCAATTCCCCAAATATTCTAGCCAAAACAGCCCATGGCTAGGGTATTTAAAGAGTTCTCCCCCTCCCCATAAAAAAAACCCTTCCACATCCAGCCAACTTCTCCTATCTCTGACTTTAATGCTATGGGATTACAGATTTAAATACAGGTACAGTAGTGGCATTCATAGGAAGTGCACAACTGATTTTAGAAAACTTACTCTTTTTAAAATTAAAGGTAAAGTTCACTGTTGCTCGAAAGCCAGTCATATCTGACTCTAGGGTGCGGTGCTCATTTCCGTTTACAGCCAAAGAGCCAGTGGTCTGCATCTGCAATGTTTCTGCAGTCATGTGGCAGGCATGACTAGAATGAGTGATCTACTTACACTTTCTTGCTTTCCAACTGCTGGTTTGGCAGGAGCTGGGGCAGACAGGTCACCTGCACCACTCTGATCTTGAACTCCTGACCTGCCAACCTTCCTTAAACATTAAGCCACCACAGTCCTTTCTTTTTAAAGTTACAACTCCCCAACTATCCAAGGGAGGACTCCCACCGATGGTCAGACCTCTTCAAAGTCTTAAAAGACCACTGACTTTCCTCTTTGGCAGGAGCAACAGACCGCTGGGGCAGTCGTGGCGAGAAGCCAGACACGTCAGGATGAGACACGTGGGAGACGATTCACAAGACGGATCACAAGTGGGCAAGGTGGGAAAGGAGCAGCAGAAGGCTAGGACGGGTGGGAGGATGCCAGAAGCCATTTCCATGGGAAAGGGAGGCTTGATTTCCCGTCCTCCCCATCCCATCCGGCCCCAGGGTCACATCATTAATTATATATATATATATATATATATATATATATATATATATATATATATATATATATATATATATATATATATATATATTACCCGGACTTTCTCCTAAAAATGGATCCAGTGGGTAACCGTTTCAAAGGGCTTTGCCTGGCGACACGTCAACTCCGTCCACTGACCCGCAGGCGACGCCAGCCCAGGTTTTTCTAGGGCGTCACAATCCGGCTGGTTTTAATCCGGAGTGGGTGGCAAGCGAAGCGAAGCGAGCAAGTGCGCCAGGCAGGGCTGGGGAATGAAGCTTTGGCCAGGGGGCACTTTCCGACCCCCCCCCCAGCCCCGCTTCCCAAGTGAGTCCAATGAAACTCACCCTTTTCCTCCGTCCCCTTCTGCAACCAAGATCGAAAGTGAAAGCGGAGTTGGAGGGGTTGCATTCAGATTCCCTCCCTCCCCATTTATGGTGCCAGAGAGAATAATTTCGTGTCAGATGCAAATAGCACCGTTGATTCTTTCCCGGCAGCAGGGGTGCCCAAACTACGCCCAGGGGCTGGATGCGCCCCCCCCACCTGACCAGCCCATGGTCAAAAGTTTGGGCACCCCTGCCCTACAGCGAGCTTTCTAAACAAGGTGGTGTCCCAGAGTGATCCTTCCTCTCCCATCATCTTAACAGGCAGTATCCCGTTAACATGAAAAAAGCAACAAGATCGTGGCATCCCAGGTCCTGCCATTGGATCACTCCCTGGCAAATAGAAAGGGAAGAAATGGAAGTAGTGACATACAGGTACGTACTTTGCTTTCCTGGGATCGAAGATCACTGCAGATGGTGACTGCAGCCATGAAATAAAAAGACGCTTACTTCTTGGGAGGCAAGCAATGAAAAACCTAGACAGCATAATAAAGAGACATCACCCTGCCGATAAAAGCCCGCATAGTCAAAGCAATGGTATTCCCAGTAGTAATGTATGGATGTGAAAGCTGGGCCATATGGAAGGCTGAGTACAGAATAGACGCCTTTTGACTGTGGTGTTGGAGAAGACTCTTGAGTCACCAGGACTGCGAGGAGAACAAGTCAACCGATCTTGAAGGAAATCAACCCTGAGGGTTCCTTTTTTGTTGTTGTTCAGTCACACAGTTGATTCTGAACCTTTTGCGACCCTATAGACTATTGCCCACCAGGCACCTCTGTCTTCTATCCTCCTCCTCAGCCTGCCCAGCTTTGTACCCATTGCATCTACAATACCATCTAGCCGCATGTTGGGAAGCACTGATGTAGGCATTCTTCAGCTCCCCGGTGGCTCGGTGCTTGGGGACTGAAAGGACGGGGTTCAATTCCCTGAGAGCTGCATGATAGGTGACATGCTAGCTCCTCTGCAAAAAACCTTTCAACCCAGAGTAATCTCTGACATGAAAACACACACGGGGCTGATGTGGTATCCTATAGGGATCAAAGATCCTCCCTGCCGTTTATTACAAAAAGAGCACCATTCCTTTCCTCCCCCCCCCCCCCAATTCTGCCTCAAGGCCCCAGGAAGTTATAGAACTCCTATGATCCTGCTTGCCTGTATTGAAAATAACAGATGTCATGACACTGACCACAAGCAAATAGATGTTTTCAGCTGAACGAGGAACATCTCACTCATACAAAACAATCTTTATTTACAAATAGAGAGTAAACATGTTGGGGGAGGAGGCAAGAGCACAGTGACTCATTAGTTCACAGGCCCTCAAGTTCAGACACACCACTTGGCCAAAGGAAGGGTCGTATAGTCCAAGGCTGTGACTATGTCAATGTGGGGGAACATGGGTATTCGCCCGAGTTACTCAAGCTCATTCAGTAACTGCAGTTCAAAGACCTGGAGGTGATCCTTAAACCGCCGGTGTGTGTCGGCGCTCTGGGGTTGTCGTTCACGTTGAAGCTCACAGATACGTAAGCGAAGTCGCTGCTCTCGCCTCCGGCAGGCTTGCAATTGCCGCTGGGCTTTCCCCAATGCGTTGAGCGCGGCCTCGGCTCGTCTCTTCCACAGCAAGGCGCTGCCCACCTGGTAGCTATGCTCGTTCTGGATGTAGGCACCCGCCGGGGGAGGGAGGCGTAGCATGTAGAGGGAGAGGGAAACCGGATGAGACGGATCCAGAGGCTCTGGCAGATCTGGAGAAGGGGAAGCTTCCTCCTGGCCGGTGGCAACTGGTAACTGTTCCAGGGGAATGTCTGAAAGGGTAGCCAAACGCTTGGTGTCTGGCTCGGGAACAAGAGGCTGGCTTCGAGGTTCACTGCTAGTGGGAGCAGCCCCCGGGCTTGGTAGCTCTTGCACGGGGAAACATGAGATGTCCATGCCCAATGAAGCTGCCTCTTCCTCTAGACAAGGATCACGGCTGTGGGGAGGGAAAAGAAGCAGATTCAGGCAGGATAACACCCAACACACATTTACTTCTGAGCAGGCATGCCGAAAGGAACTGCAGTGGCTTAATGGTTAAGACGCTGAACTTGACTGGAAGGCCGGCAGGTCAGCAGTTCAACACCTGAGTGCTGCACAACAGTGAGCTCCTGTCTCTGTCCCAGATCCTGCCAACCTAGCAGTTTGAAAGCAAGAAGCTGCAAATAGATAAATAAGTACCACTTTGGTGGGAAGGTTAAAAGCATTCCATGCACTCTGGTGCCTAATCATGTCTGTCATGATCACGGAAATGTCTGCAGACGCAGGCAGCACTGGCTCTTTAGCTGCAAATGGAGATGAGCACTGAACCCTAGAGTTGGATACCGAACCCTAGAGCAAGGGAGAACCTTACCTTTACCTAAGCATGCACAGTAGAGAAATAAAACACCTTTTGCACAAAGTGAAAACTTGGGAAGAATGGCAGTACTCACCTCTGCTTCTGCTGATGTTTTGCAAATTTGGAGTTGCCTAGCTTTGATTTTTGGCGTGGTTTAGCATGAAACTCAAATATAGTGGGAACAGCACCCTCTTTGAGCCGATGATAACCACTAGAAAGTAAGCATTGGTATTAATAATCATCAGCTTCTGCATTAGCTTGACATTTCTCTATAGAAGGAAATACAGTGGAACCTTGCTTAACAAATTTAATGCATTCTCCAGGACCTTTTGTACTACAAAAACATTGTAAAGCAGATTTCCCCTAGGAATGCAATTTCCCATAGGAATGTACTGAAAACCAATTAATCCATGCCAAAAAAATTTTTGTTAACCGAGCCATTATTTTCTATGTATTTCCTTTTGTTATGCGATTTTTGTGTTAACTGAGCCATTTGTTAAGTGAGGTTCCACTGTAATATGAACTGTGGACCTCTAGGCAAGAGTAAGATTTTCTGAGAGCTTTAGGAAACTTTGCAATATTTGATTAGATTGCTGTGCATATACCTCTGCACATATTCAGGTGACAACACCCTGCCCAGTCCTTACATACTATGTATATTCTGGTTTCTTCCCCCTAAAACAAGAGAGACAATCTAGTATTTTTCTGGAATAGTTTTGTTTATTCTGATATGCTAGTATTTTTCTGTTGCTTGCTCACTGAGATCACTGGACCACATTGGCCAGTATTGTCTATTCACTTTCAGTGACTCAAAGTAAAATTCAGAAGAAGCCAGCACTTGCCGTTTCAGATCCTTCTAATACTTGCTCACACTTATTCATGCAATGTTCTTCACTTTGTCATGCAAACCTATCAGTCTGTCCTAAGAACCATTCACTTTCACTGTTGCAGATCAAAAGCCTCATGATTTCATACCTGGATTTGTCAAAGTCTACTTTCTCAATGGCTGCTCATCTTGGCATTTCCCCCCTCCCTACAGGAATAAGATTACAAACTGAACATAGGTTGCCCTTAATAAAGCTCACTACATCTTCTTGCCTTCATGTCTTGTTTCGTTTTCTGGCCTTTGTTTTTACCTCTTTCCCCCCGCTCTAAAAATGTGGAAGTGACAGCTGGATTCAGCTTCCAAGCTGCATCTTCACCAACCCTAAACATCCTAAGTAATTGTCCAGCTGTGGCCACATCTTTCTGTTTTTATTCTACCTGTTTTTGCATGTATTTTCATATTCTGATGACTTACCTGGTGCCCACCAGTTCAAAGCAACTCTTCTCAAAGTGCTTGGAGCAAAAGTAAACGTATTTGGAGGCGGGGTCCCAGAGACCCTGGCCAGTCATGTCCTTTCTGCGACAGTTTTCTAACCATGTAGCTCGCCGGGGGTTATCCTTCGGCAGGCTGTAAAAACAGCAAGGGGGGTAAGACTGAGTTAGCTTGGCAAGGAGGAAATTCAAATGTAATAATGTGGATGCTTTCTTCGTGGTTTAAAACCATGCAAGAAATTTCATTTATTTCATAATAGCAATGATCTGGGGTGTGAAACTACCAGGCAAAAATAAACCATACTAATCTCAGCTTATTTTCTTCTCCTTTTTCTGCCGTATCCTATTCCGAATACTGGTGATCATCATGGCAATCAGCCATGAATACTATCCTGAGAATATAATTCAGTGGCCTTTCATCTGCCTTCTGCATTGCAGCATGACACTCATACCACTGATCCAGTTCCGTGAGTCACTTTCTCGTCCTGAGTCCTTTTGACACACAAAGTCCTCCTCAGCCCAAAGTCAGTATTGATGAAACTGCTGCCTTCCATCAAGATGGGTTGAAGTGGGATTTAATCCACTTGGGGACCATCGCCCTTCCCTCTGGACTTCACCACCCAAGCCGTTAGCACTCAGGGCTGTCAGGTTAGTTAACCACCACCTGACACTTGGCACTGAGTCACTCTTCTGTTACCATAGCAAGATAACCTGACCAGACGAAGTGGACACGATCCACAAGAGTTAACATAAAAATACAGGAGTTAGTCTTTAATATGCCACGATGTTTTTTTTTTGTCTTAGCTTTGTTTACTCTCTGATATAGTTGGGCAGACTAACATGGCTACCACTTCAAACATTTCTACTGATCTATCTGAAAGACAACGGAAGAGACAAATGGCACAGGCTCTTACCGATGGAATGAAATGCCACGGTTGCGTGTCTCAGGTGTGTCACGAGTGCAGCAGCCAGTGGCAGAGCAGTGACGGGGCATCTGTAAGGGGAAGAAAGAATTATTAAAAAATAATATCTGTGCAGCAGCAAAACTAGACATAACATCTTCAATAAAGCAAATCAGTTATCTCAGAAATACAGAAGCCCACATATTAGGATCAAGGGAATTCTTAAACCACAACAATCACTCCTAGGAATTTGGATGAAGCTATACAGAGCTATATGTTACTGACAGAAGAGTGTAAAAGTTAAAGGAAAGAAAGAAAGAGGTGTCCTTCTCAAGCTAAACATAATTACAAATACCATAGAGAGAAGAGAATGTCAAAACATGGCAATCTATTACAACTGATTAAATTAAGAATAGGTATTAGTGAAGTACTTCTGCAGTATCAGATTAATGCACTGAATTTCCAGCCAAATACTGTAGAGAAAAGAGAATATCAAAACTTGTCAATCTATTGCAATTGATTGGCAGTAAATTAAATAGATAGGATGAAGTACTTCTGAACGGTGTCAGGTTAATGCACAGAATTCACAACCAGATACACCATTATCCAGTGTTCATTTAATTGTTTGCACACAACCCAGAGTGGGAAACATCCCAGATGGGTGGTAAAAAAATTGAATGAATAAATGACTAAAATCCACTAGTTAACAATTCCAAGCAAGGGGTGAATCTGCTGCTTTCCATGTACCATTGGGTCACAACTCCCATCATCACTGGTCACAGTTGGATCTGACCAACATCTCAAAGGCACCAGGTTTCATCACCAATTCAACAATGAGATCCCACCAGACAGGTGGGTGCAGCTGAGATTGCCTTTATACCTTTGCTTGCTGAAAGGCCCTGTAAGGCGTTCTGGTGAAACAGTGATTAAACTGCTATACTGCAACCAAAAGGTTGTGAGTCCGATTTTGACCAGGACTTCCGAGGTCAGAAAAATGAGTACCCAGCATATGTGTGTGTGTGTGTGTGTGTGAGAGAGAGAGAGAGAGAGAGCGAGAGAGAGAGAGAATGAATTAACTTGTGAACCATCCAAGGATGGCCTACCATTGGTGCTTGGACTTTTAATTCCCAGAAGCCTCAGTCAGTACATTGGCTGATCAGTGCTTTGGGGGATTGATTTAGGCTTCTGTGAATTGAAATCCAAGCATCAAAAGTTGGCCACCCTGGTCCAGAGAGTGTACTAAGCACTATATAAGCGCTACAGTATATAAGTATAATTGCTTTGCTTTGTACTACATTAGTAAGGGGTGGTGGTGGAGGACGACGACAGGTAATGATATCCACTCTTATGTCTGCTGAAGTGGCCTTGGCCCACGAAAGGTTAACATTAAAATACAGGAATTAGTCTTTAAGATGCCACAGCTTGTCTTTTGTTTTTACTCCAGAAGCGCCCAAACTTTTCAGGCTGCAGGCTGGTGACATGGTTCAGGGAGCTGGTCACTACGGCCCGGATCCGGACACCGGTGCCAATTTATCCAGCCCGCGAAGCCCTCGTCGCTCCTGGAAGCAGAAGTAAAACGTCCCTGTACAGGCTGGACGAATTGGCGCCGGGGCCCGGATCTGGCCCCCTGGGCTGTAATTTGGGGCACTCCCGGTTTACTCTCTGATATGCTTGCACAGACTAAAACACAGCGGCCACTTCAAATATGCCAGATCTGTCAACCTGCAAAATCAAGAGTAATAAAGGTGTAATAAAGAGTAATAAAGGTGTGTGTGGGGGGGGGCTTAAAGACCAAAACAAATCAATGGGATGTGTGTGTGTGACCCAACCTCTTCCTTACCCATTTCCTTGCCATATGCAGGAAAAGATCCCCCAGAGTTCGAAATGACAGCTGGGGCGTAGGGGGCGTGGCTATGCAAATTTATGTTCCCCCCCCCCCCTCCTGCGCGGAGGACACCCAGGTCGCCCCTCCCCCCCCCCCTCAGAGGCCTGTTTTCTGAGGTGGTTCATTTTAGGCGGAGGAAGGAGGGAGAGAGGCCTACAACGCCACCGCCTCGTCTCCTCTCCAGAGAACCAACCAATGGGGAACCCCAAGAGTAGGAATAATATACCCACGTACTCGCCCTTTTCGGGTCTCTCACCTCCTCACTCCCATCGCTCGCAGAACCGCCGACGCGGCTTCGAGGCTTGACTAGGAAAGGTGGGGAGGAGGGGGGAGAAATCCTCCCACTTCTCGCGAGAAGAGAGCGTTAGTGGAACGTAGATCTATGTCGGTCCCAAAGGATAGAAGGGTACCGCCCGGTAGGCGAGGGAAGAGAATTTTTCCCCCATCAAAAACTTTCCACACCAACTGGAACGGCAACCTTAACGCTAAAGGTTTTCCTTGCTCGAAAGCCAGTCGTATCCGACTCTAGGAGTCAGTGCTCATCTCTGTTTCAAAGCCGAAGAGCCCGCGCTGTCTGCTGCTGCAGACGTTTCCGTGGTCATGTGGCAGGCATGACTAGACACCGCAGCGCACGGAGTGCTGTTACCTTCCCACCGAAGTGGCCCCTATTTATCTACTTGCAATTTCTTGCTTTCGAGCTGCTAGGTTGGCAGGAGCTGGGGCAAAGACGGGAGCTCATTTCCGTCCTGCAGTACTTGGGAATCGAACTGCTGACCTCCTGCCTCCCAGTCAGCATCTTAGCCACTTGAGCCACTGCAGTCCCTAAAGGTTTTCCTTGCTCGTATCCGACTCTAGGGTTCAGTGCTCATCTCTGTTTCAAAGCCGAAGAGCCAGCGCTGTCTGCTGCTGCAGACGTTTCCGTGGTCATGTGGCAGGCATGACTTGACACCGCAGTGCACGGAACGCTGCATAGCCTAATAATGGGTCTTCAGACTAGGCTCTCTAGATGTTCTTGGACTTCAGTTCCCAGAAGCCCTGATCAGCAGGTGTGCTGACTTGGGCTCCTGGGAATTGAAGTCCAAACACACTTGGAGAGCCAAGTTTGCTGACCCCTGACCCCAGTGGTGGTGAATGCACGTAGTAGTATTATATAGTATTATATAAGTTTGTTAAAAATTGTCTGTATCCATCTATTTCTATCTATCTGTATTTGTAGATAACTTGGTTTTCACCAAGTAGGGCGGCATATAAATCGAAACAACAACAACAACAACAACAACAACAACAACAACAACAACAACAACAACAACAACAACAACAACAACAACAACAACAACAACAACAACATTTATTGTAATGCACTTCTTCCAAGATCTGGTGCTTTGGGGTTTGACACAGGTGTGCAGATCTATGTTTTTGGACTATAAACCCCCAAAATTGTTGCCAGGAAGTTATGGGAATTGTATTCTGAAGACACAAACCTGGATACTTCCAGTCCAGTGGTTCCCAACCTTTTTTTTTTTTTTTGGCCATGCCTGTTCTAAGCATCTCTAAAATCCTGATGCCCCACCCTCCTGTTATATATAATTCTTATTATTCAAAAAAGTGAACTCCTATTCAAGAGGAGGAAGCCTACAAGGCCATTAACTTGTTAATAACTCATTCTTGAATTGTCCCCCTTAAAAATCAAATTGCTCCCCTGTGGGGTGCGCGCTCCATGTTAGGAACCACGGGTAGAAATTGTTGTTGTTGGTCCACCATCTCAGACTGTCAGGAATGGTCGAATCTAAGCCATGCCCTTCACGCTGGTTAATAAAGTAAAGCAAAAAAAAAAGGCTGTTTCTATGTTGCCTTCTGATTAGAGCAGTGGTGGCGAACGTATGGCATGCATGCCAGAGGGGGCACTCAGAGCCCTCTCTGTGTGCACACACGTCGTCATCCCAGCACAGTTTGCCCCACCCCTCTGCCCACCAGCCCAATGGGAGTGCTTCCCCTCCCCCAGCACAGAGTTTGGTCCGCCCCTCTGCCCAGCAGCCCAATGGGAGTGCTTCCTCCCTCTCCCTAGCATAGAGTTTGCTCTGTCCCTCTGGCCAAAAGTCTAGTGGGAGCACTTCCTCTTCATCCAGCACAGAGTTCGCTCCACCTCTCTGTGGCATGGATAGCAGCCTGTTGAGTTTGGGCACTTGGTCTCTAAGAGGTTCGCCATCACTGGACTAGAGTAATAACAGTTATATCTTAGGGCAGTGATGGCAAACCTATGATACATGTGCCAGAGGTGGCACTCAGAGCCTTCTCTGTGAGCACCTATGCAGTCACCCCAGTACAGAGTTTGCCCCGCCCCTCTGCTCAACAACCCATTGGGAATGCTTCCTCCCTCCCCCCAGCACTGAGTTCACCCCGCTCCTCTGTCCAGCAGCCCAGTGGGAGTGTTTCCTTCCTCCCCTGTTGCTACGTTGACACTTTGCGATAAATAAGCGGGTTTGGGGTTGCAGTTAGGGCACTCGGTCTCTAAAAGGTTTGCCATCACTGTCCTAGGGGCAACCATGTTACATAGTAGTGGTTTCAAAAATGATTTCATTTTACATATTAACTTTGTGTGAGCCCTTCAGAGGAAAGCCTGCTGTTCCAAATGTTAGACAAATTGTTTCTCCACTTTCACATATCCATGGGCTGTCATTGGGAGCAAGACAATTGCTATCATAATATGACTTTTGAGTAATTTGTTAACCTTCCAGGCTTTGAGAGCACAGGCCTTTTTTATAGGTATCTTTGCCATCTGGCAAAAGCAGCGACAACTTTGTGATGAGATACAACAAACATGTTTCCCCCTTCATTCATCATCCAGTGTTGCAAAGATAACATCATTATCTCCTCTATAATTATCAAAGTCTTCTTTCAAGAAGGCCTCTGTGGAATTCTAGAGATCATTTGAGAAGATCTAAAAGCAAATGTGAAAAACATCTCTCCTGTATCAAGCATGGGGTACAAAAGGAGAGAATCAGAGGGTTTCAACTTTCCTCCCTGCCACCATTTTAATTTATTATCTGCAGGACTAGTGCCTTCTACAGCATGCTACTGTGTCAAGTCTGATTTGGAGTATATAATTGTAAAGTTTCTGAGGAAAATATGGGCACCCATAAAAGGAAGATTTTCTATCAATATGGTGGTGTTTATGATACTACTACTACTTCTACTTCCACCATACATGCTTTTGAAGGCTATCAATGACCTGCCCAGTCTTCCACAACAGTACTATCAACTGGGTGATATTATCATTGGTGGGCTTGCTTCTCACTACAGTACTTAACTTCTTTTGACCATGAAGTTCCATGAATACTGTACCATCAACGAAACTCTCAAAATCGCGTAAGGTTTTCATTTCCCCCTCTAACCAGACAATATTAGTACAGTAGTTCTGTCCTTAACTATAGTACACTGAAATAAACCAAATGATTTTCATAGGATTTACTTCCAGCAAGAGTGGAGCAAATTATGAAAGATTTAAGGAGCCAGCTAGATCATCTAAGCCAGGAGTTCTCAACCTTTTAAAACTGGGGCCCAGGTCACACCCCCTCAGATAGCTTCAGGGGCCAGACTGCCATTTTGACCTTCCTCCACCACATGGTTCTTTCTGGTGTGGTGGTGGGGGCACATGAAATGTTGCTGTGGACCATTTCATTGAGAACACCTGATCTAAGAGCAACAATGAGAGAGGGAAAAGGTAAAGATTTGGGTACATGAATGAAATGCACCTCTAACTTGAAAGAACCACAGTTTATAGTTAGTGTTAAATTATATCTCCTGAGTGAGTGGCATCTCCTTCTCATCCAGACCAAGACTTAAGCCCAATTTAACCATTAAGCTGCTGTTCAAGTGACTTTAGCTACCAACTTATGATTCACTACCAGCAGTTACTGAAGATCCAGGATAAGTGGGAACTAGGTTACTGCATATAGGAGCCCTTGTGGTGCAGTGGGCAAACCACTGAACTGCAGCCAAAACTACTGATACTGTGAGTTTGATTCTGATGGGATTCAAGGTTAACTCAGCCTTCCATTCTTCTGAGGTTGGTAAAATGAGTACCCAGCATGTTGGGGGTAAAATGCTAATTAACTTGCAACTGTCCAGTGAGCTAAGTGCTATGGGGCAGTATACCAATGTGATTGATATTGTTATTTTTATACTCTTTGACTGTAGATACAATTTTGAATGTAAGCTTTAAATACCTAACAGTAGATACAGGATGAGACTCCTTTTCATGCAGAATAGATTTTATAAATGTGGTATCTGGAAAAATATGATGGCAGGGGGACTTGACTTCTATATGTCATCCATCTTAGGTATCCATAAGATCCCACAAGTAAGATAAATGTCTTGGCGCCCTCAAAAATATAATCCTTTTCCTTTTTCTATACAGACAGCTCAAAAAGATAATTTTGGAAGGGATGGGGAGCTCATCTTGTAATAGAGTATTATGGAGCATTAACAGTTTAATCCAGTAATGATGGAATGACATGTGAACTAAAGTTAAAGAAGGGATTAACAAACAGAAATGACTTCAAAGAGATTTGGGGAGAATTTATTGAGTATGTTTTAATAAAAGCGAGGTGATGTCATATGATCTGTTCTTATTAGGCCAGGCAAGAATGCTGTTGAAGCCCAAAATAAAGCTGCTTGGATGTGGGCACCCTCAGAGAAAACATATACTGTACATCAATTCTTTCCATCAAATGTGGAGCACGTGGCTCTTTCTTTTAGTTGAGTTATGGCTCCTTTGCTCCAGATGATCGTGATCAGAAACAAACTACTCTGTTCTACTGGATGGTCCCAGATGAAGCCCACCAGTACGCTGGCCTTGTCGAATTATTCTTGCACTTTGGGGGGACATGGGTGGGAATTTGACAGTTGCAATCTATTCAATAGGTCAGTGATGGCGAACTTTTTAGAGACCGAGTGTCCAAACTGCAACCCAAAACCCTCTTATTCATTGCAAAGTGCCAACACAGCAACAGGGGAAGAAGGGAACGCTCCCATTGGGCTGCTGGGCAGAGGGGTGGTGCAAATTCTGTCCTGGGGGAAGGAGGAAGCACTTCCATGGGCTGCTGGACAGAGGGGCAGGGCAAACTGTGCTGGGATGACTACCGGGTACCCATAGAGAGGGATCCAAGTGCCACTTCTGGCACATGTGCCATAGGTTCGCCACCACTGCAATAGGTGTACTCTAGTTGTCAGTAGCTACTGGATTTCAGCCATTGATTACCATACTCCTTGTGTTAGGAAAGAGCTGACAGAAGCCTCATGGATGACTGATGAACTCCTTACTTTATAACCAGAAGGAAAGGACTTCATACAGTAGTTGCAATTTATATGACGAGCTTAACACAACAGCCCACCCAATTCCTCTAAATCAGGTGCTATTAAAAACTAATAATCTGTGGGCCCAAATTAAGTCCTGGGGGAATCAGTTCTAAGACATAATAAATTGATGTATTTGGGTGACAGTCAGATTTCATGGTGCAAATTAATGTGTTTTAGCGTTTACTGTTTCAAAGATCTTTTGGGACAAACAAAATTTCAAAAATACATATAGCTACCTAGTGTGCAGCCAGGAAAGAAAGTTCTTGCAGTGAAGTTCGTCTAATATGCTACCCAGATGCTCAGGCACCATCAAAAGCTAATTATCAGTTGACCCAGTTGAGGTTATGCAGAAGTAGATTTTTGAATATAACATATTCATTTATTTAAGCTGGGACATCATTAGTATCTTTACAAAATGTCATGTTAGTAGCTGTTACTATGTCTATTCAGAATAAAGAAACCTTTGAAAATGTTTATGAGTTTTTTAAAAACAACTCCTTGAACATATATAAATTAAGTATTATATAAAGATAAAGGTAAATGTTGCTGTTTCTCGAAAGCCAGTTGTATCTGACTTTAGGGTTCAGTGCTCATTTCCGCTTATAGCCAAAGAGCCAGCGCTGTCTGCATCTGCAGACATTTCTGTGGTCATGTGGCAGACATGATTAGACACAAACACATGGAAAGCCATTACCTTCCCACCAAAGCACTACCTATTTATCTACTTGCAATTTCTTGATTATGAACTGTTAGGTTGGCAGGAGCTGGGACAGAGATAGGAGTTCATTCAGTCGTGGTGTGCAGTACTTGGGTCTTGAACTGCTGACCTGCCAACCTTCCTGTTGTCAAGTGCTGCGTGTTGACCACCAAGTTGCCACAGTCCAAGTAGTATGTAGTGCTGTATAAATTCCTGCCCAGGAAACCAAACCCTGAATAAGTCCCATGAGCCCTATGCCACTTGGGCTCAGAGAACGGGTGCAAAGTAAATACAGAACAGTACTACAAATGAATACTTTGAAGCGAAAAAAAAAGAACATTTTGAACACAAATGCAACAAAGTTCCATTTTATTAGGAAATATAATATTGTGCCACAAATTATTTTAAAAGCTGCCAAGTCAAGCAAGAATAATTCTAAATAGAAACAAGAATAGTGGACTGTATTCCATTATGTGCATTGAATATCAAATATATACCAGGGCAACTGTAAAGTCAGTTGCCTTCTCGGTCTTGGCAGTTATCTGAGGTTAAATTTGTATTGTCTTAATACTTCCAACTCTGGGGTGCTTTTCAGTCAAGAAACATGAATGGTAACTTTGCAAGACAAAACCTTTCTTTGGAAGGAGGGTGGTGGTGGAATAATATGGCCAGAAGAGGAAGTGTTGGGACTAGGAGAGGTTAGGGATCAGCAAATTCTCATACAGCTCATCAGATATAATATAAATTAGCTATGTGCCATTGTAGTGTAATAATGAGTAGAATATTTCTGTAGAGAAACATCTGTTCATGTTTGTTAAAATAATGGTGGAGGGTCAAGATCAAAACAATCAATTCAGAGAAAAATATATGGCCTTGCTTCCTGTTGATTAAATAGTTGGGTAAGGGTCCCCCACTCTTTGCCAGACTCTCCATTGCATGCCTGGTCTCAAACCAACTAGTAGACTGGGCATGCAAATGGTTGTGTGACAGGGCTTCTTCCCGAGCAGGGAGAAGCTTATGCAACTTCCCTTATAAGGCCAGACAGGATGCTAGTCTACATATTCAAGCCAACAGCTATAGAGAGAGAGAAATGTGCTTTAATACCAAGTAGTTCATCATAATATAGAGTGGAAAATTATTCATACAGTGTTTATTCATCCACACATCTTATCATTTATCAAGAGGAGTACTATGTCCAGGAGAACTTCACAGATTTTTTTTGCTACATTTCTGATATTCCCTGACTACACCTGAGAGTTGTATAAATTAGTTCTGAGAAAGGAAGTGGTGAGAATGGGCACACAAAAGGAGGACGGGGAAATTGGTCAAGAAGGCTGAGACAGAAAGGACAGCGAAATTGAGAGTTAGTTCAGAGATGGAGGAAAGAAAAGCCAAGGGAAGTAGAAAGAGTTTGCAAGAAAGTAAAGAGCCTTTAGTTGTTTGTGTCCCAAATAAGCACTCTAGTAAAGGTAAAGGTTACCCTTGCTTGAAAGCCAGTCGTATCTGACTAGGGTTCATTGCTCATCTCTGTTTATAACCAAAGAGCTTATGTGCTGTTTGTGTCTGCAGATGTTTCTGTGGACATGTGGCAGGCATGCCTAGACACTGGAGCACACAGAACACTGTTTACCTTCCCACCAAAGTGGTCCCTATTTATCCACTTGCAAGTTCTTGCTTTCGAGCTGCTAGGACAGGTTGGCAGGAGCTGGGACAGAGACAGGAGCACACTCTGTTGTGCAGTACTTGGGTCTTGAACTCTGACCTTCCAGTCAGCGAGTTCAGTGTCTTAACCATTTGAGCTACTGTAGACCCTTAAATAAGCACTCTAACCATGGACAAAAAAAGGAGCCTATAATGAATACAGTGAATGTACGGTATGTTTAACAAATGTGTAGATGTCTTGTTTGGGCCCAAGTGAATGATAGAAAAAATGAAGGAAAGGCAGAAGAGAAAAGAGGATGCAAAGCAAGTAACAAAATCACAAAAGACATACCAAGTGGTGGAGAATACAGTACAAGCAAAGAGAGTAGAGAGTAAGAGGAGATGGTGATCAGGAGAAGAATGCAGTGGGAAGGGAAAGCAAGAAGATGAAAGTAGTGCAGGGAAAGAGAGATAGAGATGGAGGAAAGGAAGAGAAAGAAGGGAAAAGAAAGAAAAAGAACAAGAGAAAAGAAGAGAAGGAGATTGAAAGTGCAGCAGGGAAAGGGAGACAGAGAGGGAGGGAGGAAGAAGAAGGAAGATAAAAAGGGAAAAGAAAGAAGGATTGCAAGAAAAATGAAGAGAAAAAGGAGGCAATTGAAAGTGCTGCAGTGAAAGAGAGACAGAGAGAGGAGAGAGGAAGGAAGGGGGGAAGGAAATTAGGAGAAATGAAGAGAAGGAGATTGAATGCAGGAAGAGTTTGCAAGAATGTGAAGAGATAGCCTTTAGTTGGTAAAGAGAGGGAAGTTAAATAAGCATGCAAGAGGGAACAGAATAATGAGCACAGATAGGAAGCCAGTAGGAAAGCAATAGAGCAGGAGGTAGAGAGAGAAGGAAATACAGTATATAATTGGAGAACAGGTATGATTAAGTAATTTAATCTATGTGAATATTGATCGGACTTGACCTGATCCAGACCTCCTGAATTACCCAAGGGATACTACATTTCTCTAAAAGTTAGCCACAGTTGTTGACATGCACAAAATATCAATTTCCATATTAAAACAATTCTGGAGGTAGAAGATGCATCCATGAAGAAAAACCTCTAGACAAAAATAGCTATAAATATTTAAATAAAATCTTAAATATGAACTTTCATTCATCATTACTGTATTCTTAGACAAGATGTAGATGAAAATAGATATGGGGTGTAACAGACCTATGACTCAATGAATGCATTTGTGACATGGGCTGAGAATAGAATGATCTATTCAGTCCAAACAAACTTTGTTTCTTCTTTTGTGTCTAGGCCAGATGTGAAACTGCCAAAACAAAGGAACGTTTGGGTGTGTTCATTCTGCAGTTCCTTTCACCTGACCTGCTGTGAGAAAGATTAACCAGCAACACAAGGTTGCCTTTACCAGGGTGCACCTGATTGTGGTTCAAAAATACCACAATCTCCGAGGAGGCTCTGACTTCGCTTATATCAACCCATTTAAAAATCAACAGAGAAGTAATTTCTAGAAAGAAGAGGGACTCCTGTAGCATCCTGAAGACTAACAAGTGTAGAAGCTGCTTCCCTCAACAAGAGATAGGTTCATCAGATTCATGAATGAGTGTGTGTGTGGCGAGGTGGGCGGGCAGGCAGGTATGGTGTTCTTTCTTGAAAACAATCCTCCAATCTATCATACCTACCCACCAACTAGAAGAAACCACCATTAAACATACAAGTCAAGAGACTAGGTCCTAAAACAAACGCAAATGTTATCTTTCCTCCCCCTGCACACTAAAGCAACATTATAAAGATATTATTCCATAATGTATTATAGAGACCCCTTTTGTAGCCACTGTTGAATGAACGGGTACTCTGGACATGTTTTCAGCATATTTTCACATTCTGTTATACCCCAGCTCAAATCCTACCTGAGGAAGCACTCTGAGCACACTGAATACAAGGTACACATATAACTAACAGTGAACTGTACGTATGAATGATTCTAACAGATCTATTTCAACGAATTAAGGCTTGAATGAGAAAGCTGTCAAAACAAGTCCAGTCATATCTCAGTACCTCTGCATTGTCAGGGGAAACAGACAAAGAGGAAAGAAAAAGAAGTACCGGTAATAGGAGAAATAAAGGCAGCTAAGAAAGAGAGATTAATGGGTAGTTAAAGCAACTGGATAAATGGAAGAGAGAAAAGAGGTGAAATTAGCATAGGGCAAGTAAGTGAGAACTACCGTAAGCGGGTACAAAAACTGAGGGTAGATCAGTGATGGTGAATCTTGGCTCTCCAGGTATTTTTGGACTTCAGTTACCAGAAGCCTAGTCATAACTCCTGCTGACAAGGTCTTCTAAGAATTGAAGTTCAAGAATACCTGGAGTGCCAAGGTTCACCATTACTGGGATAGATGGTCTTCAGTCTATATCCATTGGGTTCACAGATGGGTAGCACCCAAACTTGAGCACCAAACTTAATTTTGGGTGGATTTTTAAAAATGGTTTCTACTTCAAGAGTCAGAGGGACTTAAAAAAGAGAATAGAAAAGAACAAGGAAGGAAGGAAAAGTGGGGGGGGGGACAGAAAATTTGATTTATATGTTTAGGGATTTAAAATTGGTCCTCTATGTTGCAGTTACAAGGTGGCTAATAGCTCTGAAATATGCTGACATGAAAGGAGTGGAAGATGGCCAGAGCCATAAATATGTAACGTTAAAACTGAAGGGCTTGAGTCCATACCCAGTCAAAGAGACACAGTGGGGGATCCAGATACCTAGCCAGTGAGCTATATATAAGTCTTTATATTGGCTACAGAAATAAGGCAGAAAGGGGTAAGGGCATTTAATACCATGTATGTTACTGGAAAATACACTAATAATTATTATTTCTGGTCTAATTAATTTTGTCCTGTTCCTTGGGGAAACTAATGTATTAAAAAGCAAATGCTAGAAATGTTAGAAATGTATTAAATAAGAAGGAAGGAAGGAAGGAAGGAAGGAAGGAAGGAAGGAAGGAAGGAAGGAAGAAAGAAAGAAAGAAAGAAAGAAAGAAAGAAAGAAAGAAAGAAAGAAAGAAAAGCAAGCAAACATGTAATTGAGCAAAGAAACAGTAAATGAGAAAGAAATTGTATCTGTCAAAGTAATAAGGAATACGTCAAAGATTGTGTAACATGACAGGGAGAAGACACAAAAGAAATAGAGTTTAAGCCATAGGAAAAAGATTTATCATGCAGGGAAAATCTATTAGACTGAAAAATTACAATGGGATTGTGTCAGATGAAGAAGATTACAAGGAAAGGAGACAAAAAAACCAAGCAAGAAAGGACTTAAGGAACTAAGAAATTATTGGCTGAAATGCTGTTTCATAGCTACTCCTGCATGAATATAAATTTGCACAAGTGGTAGAAGAAAAACATGGCAGAGTGTTAGTACTATCTCCAAAATACTTCTGCAGGCATGTTATGTAACAGTCCTAGCGTGAACCACACAACTGCCCATTCAACCACAACTTGAACCATGTGATTTCGAAACACAAAATCAACTGTGCAAGCATGATCAGGAACTATGCAAGTACTGTGTGAACCGTACAATTGATTGAGTAGTGTTGGCTGCCTGGGTGTGAGGCCTGGCACACTTCCAGAGGCAGAAGACTTGAATCCTTAGAGGGAGAGGAGGAGCAAAGCTCACCCCAAATTAGAAGAACCCACACCTGCTCCCATCAGAGCCTTTTCTCTGTGTAACCAATATGACAGCAAATAGAAAAATGCTCTCATCTTTCCACATTCATCTTTGTTTCTTTCATAATTGATAAAAGACTGGATAATAGGAGGCAGCAAAATACAGTGTGAGAGATGAGAAAGCACTATGCATGCAAGCAAGATAAGAAAAGGTGGCAGGAAAGCAGAGATGGATAGTCAAGGAACAAACTAGACAAGTGCAAATGTTTTCAAACCCCACCCACCCACCCTACCATGAATTTTGCTATGGGACAGAAGGTGGTGCTCTACTGTCAAATGGAGAGTGTATCTACCTTCTCTTACTTTGTTACTGGGAGAAATTATCTTCTGGTTGCTTCTCTTTCAGGCAGGGACAGAAGGAAAAAAAGCAACAAAACCACAGGTAGAAGGATACAAGGCAGGTTTGCTTGTGTCCCAATAAGCATTCTAACCATAGACCAAAAAGGTAGACCATAGTGAAATGTTTAACAAATGTGCACATGTCTTGTTTGTCCCCAAGTGAATGATAGAAAAAAAGAAGGAAAAGCACACGAAAAAAGAGGATGCAAGGCAAGTAACAAAACAGCAAAGACATGCCAAGTGTTGGAGACAAATGAAGGATGTAAACAAAGAGAGTAGAGAGTAAGAGGAAATGGTGATCAAGCTAAGAATGCAGTGAGAAGGGAGAGCAAGAAGACTGAATGTGGTGCAGGGAAAGAGAGATAGAGATGAAGGAAGGAAGAGAAAGAAGGTGAAAGAAGGTGAAAGAAGGTGAAAGAAGGCGGGAAAGAAGAGAAATGAAGAGAAAGTGAAGGAGATTGAAAGTACAGTGGGGAAAGAGAGACAGAGAGGGAGGGAGGAAGAGGAAGGAAGAGAAAAAGAAAATAATGAGAAAGAACAAGATAGATGAAGAGGAGAGAAGGAAATTGAAAGTGGTGCAGGGAAAGACACACACAGAGAAAGGAAGGAAAAGAAAAAGTGAAAAGAAAGGAGAAGAACAAGAGAAATGAAGAGAAAAAGGAAGAGATTGAAAGTGGTGCAGGGAAAGAGACAGAGAGAGAGAGAGGAAGAGAAAAAGGAAAAGAACAAGAGAAATGAAGAGAAAGAAGAGAAAGAGATTGAAAGTGGAGCAGGGAAAGAGAGAAAAGAGAGAAGAGAAAAAAGGGGAAATAAATGAAAAGAACAGAAATAAAGTGAAAGAGGAGAAAGAGATTGAAAGTGGTGCAAGGAAAGAGAGAGGCACACGGAGAGAGAGAATGAAGGAAGAGAAAAGGGAAAAGAACAAGAGAAATGAGGTGAAAGAAGATAAGGAGATTGAAAGTGGTGCAGGGAAAGAGAGGGGAATTAAGGAAGAGGAAAGGAAAGAAAGAGAAAAAGGGAAAAGAACAGAAAAGAACAAGTGAAGTGGAGAGGAGAAGGAGGAGTACAATTTATAAGTTTCCTTGCCATCATCAAAAACAGGGGTGGACAATGTGCAAACGATGAGATCCCTAGGACTCAAAATGTGACCTTAGCACTTCTGACCCCCTGTACCCAAAACTGCCTCAAAAAAATTAATTGTGGGGTTGGGTTCAAGTAGTCTTGTACCCTCAACCGGACATGTCATGTCAATCCTGCTATGTTTTGAAGGGCTTCCAGCACACTTCACATTTTTAACACTTAAAAATGTTTTGGGGCCCTAAAAGAGGCCAGAAGTCTTTTCCATTTAAAAAAAAGAAAAGAAAGAACATTTTTAAAGGGTCATGAGAATGGTCCTCTGAGATCCAGACCTCTGGGGTTGTTTACCTCTGGTCCAAATGTCTTTATTGCTATAATATTCCTAATAGGTCTAAAGCTCAACTTTGCTGAATATAATTAGTGGCTTGATGGGACACAGCCTTGATGGAAGCCCCTCATACTTGCCATTGACCAAAAAGAGCAAGATATATAAATAAATACAGTACAAGATAATAGGATATGGGAAGGTCAAAAGAATATGCTAATGTACAGATACCCGTATCTTTCTTCCAGAAGTTGAAATACAACCAGAGGTCTAGATCAGGAATATGACATTTACAGAGCCTTAGAAAGCTATTTATTTGAAAAGGAAATCAGGCACTCCTATGATGGTCTTGTATAAAATCAAACGTGGCAAACACAGAAAACCAAAAAGAGGGACACGTCACTATGAGGCTCAGACTAGATATTTACGAAAATGGGCTTTATCTACCTGTAGTCTCTTTCCCCCTCCAAATACAACTTCCTCAGAGGTAAGAGGCTGGGCAACTAGGCTTGATGAAGAAGTCCATGTTTACTTCCTACTGTCCAAGCACAGATTTCACAGTATTCAAGATGCAGAGTTGAGGAAAAGCAGATGTATGACAAAGAGACATAATACTCAAAGAAACTCTGTTTCCAGTGGCACACAACTAATAATTGCTTAGTCAGAGGCAAGAGGGACAGAAAAATAGAGGGAGCAGGAGGTAGAACAGGGATTCTCAACCTGTGGCCCAATGCACCATTTCATGACCTCCACTGTGTCCACCACACCAGGAAGAGCTATGTGGTGGAGGAAGGGCAAAATGGCCGTCCAGCCCTTGAAGCTGTCTGAGGGAACGTGACCCGGTCCCTGGCTTAAAAAGGTTGAGAACTCCTGAGGTAGAAGGTAGATGAAGGGAAGCCAAAAAGAAACAAGGCACACGCTGAGAACAGAGATAGGAAGAAGTCAGTAGAAAGTCAGGCTAGAAAGAAGCACAGGCAAAGTTGTAAAGATGAAAACACACACACAAAAGCTGAGTTCCATTTTGTTTTCCATTGTGGTGAAATGCTGTAGCACACAATAACTTCTTGTCATCACTGTGGGTTGTCGACTTTCTTCTGAATACAGCCCAATGCAATTCAAACTCTCTATGGAGGAGCGGTTAAGAATTTTGATAAAAGAGAAACCAGGGACAATGTCCGGTAACAGGAGAGGAAACAGCAGCTTTGAACTTTTTTGGCAAAATTCTGGAGCACAGGACAATAAACCTGACAGAAGGACTCAATGCAGAGATCAGCAGGAGAGCAGAGAAAAACAGCAGGAAGGTGACAAAAATAAGAAGACAAGAAGTGGAAGCAGTGGAAGAGAAAGGAAAGGTGAAATGAGCAATAATGTGTGTGTGTTAGTGAGCAAGCGAGCAAGAAAGGCCAGAAAGAAAACATAAATCAAGTGAAATGCCAAGAGTCAA
Source organism: Furcifer pardalis (assembly GCA_030440675.1). NCBI lineage: Eukaryota > Metazoa > Chordata > Lepidosauria > Squamata > Chamaeleonidae > Furcifer > Furcifer pardalis. The sequence goes on from CP126897.1 coordinate 17,911,910, forward strand.
ATTAAAAGCAATGCCATGCTCCTCTGTTTCAGCATCTATAGCACGGGTTTGCAACCTATGGCTTGTGGGCCAGACTCGGCCTACAACGGCAAATCATCCAGCCCATGGTGACAACCCCGGAAGTGGAAGCAGACACGTTTACGACAGCTGTAAATGTGTCCGCGCATGCGCAAATCTGCTTGGCGTGGTTTGCAGCAGTGTTTATGATGGGGGAACCACATGTCCGGCCCACTTAGCTGCCCTGTGGCACAAAAACCTTGAGAACCCGTGATCTATAGCAAAAGTACTGTTCTGGACAACTTTAACAGATTTCAGCATGAGCTGTCCTGGACACAATTCATGACATCTGGGGAAGTAGTTTGTAATCTGCATTAAGATCACAATAAAATAAATGCTAGCCTCAAAGAAACCAACACAATTTGGGTTTTGTTTCGTACATGGTTTCTCCCCAGCCCCCAGCAGCTTTTTAATAAAAATGCAACATTTTTATTAAAGGGAGAAAGAAAGAGTGGGAGGGAAGGGGAATGTGTCTGCTTAAGTTGTTCCCCTCTGGAGGTTTTTCTGCTCAAAATCCGTCTTTTCTCACACAATGTGCAGCTCCTCCCTTACTAGAGAGGGTGATTTTGAGGAGAAAAAAATAGATAAGGGGGGGTGTTAAACAGTGCCCTCTTTTCCCTGCTGACATTAATCATATGCAAATTTTAATTTGGACTTTAGAGAGAAAGGGGGGGAAAGGGAGTACATAAGCATAGAAGCACCATGCAGGGAACAAGGCAATCACGCAAGCAGAAATAGAAATGATCCAAGATAAGAGAACTGTAAAGGGAAGCAATAAGAAAGAACATACAGAAGTACAGTATATGAACAAGGAAAGGAAATGCAAGAAAGAGATAGAGCAGGGGATCCCAACCTAAGCCCTGTGGGCTGGATCCGGCCCTCAGCACGAGTTCATGTGAGCCCCCCTCCAAGGGCATTTGAGAAACAAAATGGCCATCCCCTTTGAAGCTGTTGGGACAAAATAGCCACATCCCCATCATGCAGGCTGGGCAAAATGGCCGTCTGGCCCTTGAAGATGACTAAGAGAGTGTGACCTGGCCCCGGCTGGAAAAGGTTAGGAACCCGTGAGATAGAGTGAGGCAAACAGAGAAAAGGAAAAGGAGAGGAAAATGTTGAGGAAAAAGTAAGCCTTGTGGCAGACATTTGACTTATTTCTTTCAGGCAAAATGCCTTCTGCTTTTAACCAGTTGCTTCAAAACACAAGGAGGCTTTTGCACCTTTCATAGCTGGATTCCTTCTTCTCTGCAACAATTCAAGGTCCAAGAGCCCCATTCCTTTTGGCATCCAGCCTACCTAGCAGTACCAGTTTCTTTTAAGCACCACTTTAGGATTCAATTGCCTCAGGCCACTTCATATGCAGACCAAAGGAAAGTCTTGGGCAGTTTGAGTGCTACAGGCTTTACTTTCCAGTATAATTCAGCTTACAAAAGAAGGAAGAAATCATGTGCAAAGGTTAGGATATGTGAGAGAAAGATGTAGCAGGTGCTGCTATAAGTGTGATAATCAGGGGAAGAAATATTAAGGTGAGAAAGTGGAAGTACAGTACAGTAGTGTAAAGCCAGGCACCAAGGGTATCCCTATACCAGTGATGGACAACCTTGGCATGCTAGGTGTTCTTGGACTTCAATTCCCAGAAGCCCAATCAACACACCTGCTGATCAGGGCTTCTGGGAACTGAAGTTCAAGAACACCTGGAGTGCCAAGGTTGGCCATCACTATACTGTCAAATTAATATCATTTAAGCCCTGCTCTTCTTGGTTGCACCAAAGGAACCTCCCCTAAAGGTGCCACTGCCAGAAAGGGGTGGCTTTGCAGCCCTGCCCCCAGACACGGCACCACAGGCATGTGTCAACAGGAGCATGCCAGGTGGTGGGGGAGGAGTGTGGCCAATGGGTTTAAAGTTCAGCCCTCTCCTTCCCTTGCCTCCTTCCTCGAGGAAGATGGAGAATTTCCTTCCTTTCTTTTTTAAACTGCAATTCTCAAAATCCTTTAGCTATGTGGAGAGCTGGAAGATTTGAAGACTTATAGTTATGGTGGGGACCCTGATCAAAACAGAAGAAGAAGAAGAAGAAGAAGAAGAAGAAGAAGAAGAAGAAGAAATAGGAATACAGGCTATAGTTGATAAGGAGGCATACATATGGTATTTTTTTTTGCAGGGAATATTTAAACTATTTATCTACTTTCAGACCAGAAGCTTTCCACTCCCATCCTGACTCCTACTAATCTACATCCCAAGTTTTTAGCAGCCGTTGTGTACACACTTTCAAGCTTCAAGACCATAGGTACCAAAAACTGAGGAAACCGGAGTTCAAAGTAAATTGGATTATAACCCTGACATCCACCCAAGACACCATAGAAAGAATTCTTGTTATATCAGAAGTGAACAGCTTCCCAAGGCCTGGCAAAAGGGGGAAGTTAATTCATTTTCAGATGTCAGGAGTTCAGGAGGTTCACACAGTGGGCCCCTGAAGTCCACAATTGATCTGGAAGTTTCATTTTGCTCTCATTCCGTGTGTTACAGGAAAATCCCGGTCCTACAACAATGCTTTAAGGCAGTGATGGCAAACCTTTCAGAGACCTAGTGCCCAAACTCAATAGGCTGCCGTCTGCACTGCAGAGGGGCAGGCGAACTCTGTGCTGGGGAGGGGAGGAAGCACTCCCATTGGGCTGATGGGCAGAGCAAACTTGTGCTGGGGGAGAGGGAAGAAGTGCTCTCATTGGGCTGCTGGGCTAACTAACAAGAACAAAACACCTTCTGAATCTGTTTAACTAAAACACGAGGGGGGAATTTGTATGAAGAACCACAATTCCTTTTTTGAAACATTCAGGTCTCTGAATTAATGTTGATTACTCCCCCCACCCCAAAAAAGGCCCCTACACCAGGAGTTCACAACCAATGGCCCGTGGGCCGGACTTGGCCCACAACACCATTTCATACCCAGAAGTGGGTACATTTACATCAGCCGTAAAACGTGCCCACACATCCATAAATGTGACTGTCGTAAACACGGAAGTGAGTGCATTTACAACAGCC